>CM057095.1:1095000-1735000 GCA_029959045.1 Taenioides sp. WSHXM2023 | reverse complement strand
GAGCACTTATTTGGCATGGACAAGAAAACGTAAATCAAATATCATGAAATAAATAAATATATCTAGTCTGTAGCTCCTCCTCACTGCTCATCATTTCATGAATACGTACGTCCATACAGTAAAAACAATGCACAGTTAAAGTTTAGGATGATCCCAGACACACACTGACCCTGAGGAACCCCTAGAGGAGCCTAGCAGCTCCACTCCTCCTCTCTGCAGCTGCACACATGGCAATGTTGTGTGTGTGTGTGTGTAGAGCTGCAGCACATGTCATAATAAATAAAGGCGCGCGGTTGAAGGACAGAGGTGAAGTTCCACGAGCGTGTGTGGCCTGTCTCTGTTTGTGCTGTGGGACAATCACATGTTTACACACTCACTGAAAACTTGGAGCACAACATGGCTGACTATAAATCCTAAACATAGAGCTTTGTGGGTAGTTTGTGGGGGTTAAGGTTATTGGGCAGTCTGAGAACACATGCTCTCACACGTGTGTCTTCCTTCAAAGCATGTGTTCAAAACTGATACTGGTCTGGTCTGGTCTGGTCTAGAAGAATGTCACATCTCTCAAATCAGGAAGGAATCCTTATGCCTGAAATCCCATCCATGTCATATACCTGGACTGTTTAATCATACTGTTGTATAACTATATTTGTGCCAATCAATTTAAGATTTAGTTTTAAAGAAGAAAAATAAATATTGTCATTCTCTGCACTATATACCCAATTTTCAATGGTAAAGGCTTGGGAATTTTACATGGAAATCATCAAGTTATTCTCAAAAATACTTCTGTGCCAATAAGAACAGTGAAAGTAATAAAGCAGATGATACTATCGGGTGTGGCAGGTGTGTGCCAGTCTCTGCACTTCCTCCTGGTCTTTTGTATTGAATCAGTGATATCCAGGAAAGCTCTGTAGCCAAAGCACACACCAGAGAACAGGCCCTATCTTTCTCTTCAAAGCTCCGAAAATAGAAGACCCCCTCTCTACCCCTCATACCCCCTGTGCGCCCCCTGCCTGGCCAACCCGTGCCAGCGCCCCCTAATGCTACCAAAATATCAAACATCCTGCCGACTTTGGCTTTGAACACTCCACTTTGAAGTGCATCTTCAGCTGCAGCTTTTATCTAGACCACTCCCCTTTTTACATTTAGCCACGCCCCCTTCTGTGATGCAAATGTTATAAAAATAGCTCATAGGGGGAAAAATCGCTTGGCTGGCAGATTATAGTACAAGAAATGTGCTGAACAGACCCACCAGGGGAGCCAAAGGGGGACTAAAAACCATACTTTCTTTATATAGCCTTTTCTATGTTGACTTTAGCACATGTGTATCTGCAGTGTACCTGATGTGTCATGTGTTAGCGTAGCACAGAGTGGTGAAGGTGAGTGGGGCGGCTACAGCTGTGTTAGTAGGTCACTGTAGTCACTTCACAGCGCAGCACGTTTCCTGTGTCCTTCCACCTGGCTCAGAGTCACATTCATTGCATATCAAAGCTCTGCACATGTGTAAGTCTTTTATGAAGCCTACGTATCAGCAACAGATGCCCTTTTTGTCAGGATAATGTGAGTCTTATTAGCCGTAGCAGTGCTAAAAGGATATCAAATTCTGCATCAAAGGGACCCAAGCTGAGGTAGGTTTGGGGTTGGTACTATAAGCCTGGATAAAAGTATAGCTTCAGGAAACATATCACATGCAAAAACCTGTGTCAAACTGATATTGGAAAATCTCTGTGTGCTTGAAAGCAGGTGATTGTTGTTATCGAACTTACAGAAGTAAAAATCCAAAAGTAAAAGTAACAATGAATTGGTTTTAATGCTCTAGTGCTTGTAAATTCTAGCCTTATATACCCTGGGGAAAAATGGCTATGTTGTGGCTTCAGATAGTCATAACAATTTATACAAATATTGCTTTGTCTGGAATGTTTCACAGTATGGCATTAAACATTTCTATCTTCATGGAGACCAAACCAGACCTAATTACAGGTAAGATCTGTGGAGAGGCAACCCTGCTCACACCCAGAATGCCTGCAATTGAATATATGTAAAGTAGAGCTGTTTAATATGATCTGGAACATTCTTTGCAGAGCAACGACATATCCATTGAAACAAGCATGTGACGGACCCCCCACCAGAAAGTTACATAGTGCACCTTTAATGCAGGTATTCAGTATTCTGTAACTAAATACATTTTTCAAAGTATATTCTTCCCATCACTGCTGGTGGGAGGCCGATGTATTTAGGGCTACTACAAGAGAAATAGTACTCATCCATCCTTGGTGAATGCTGCATGAGACTGGCCTGTGCTTCAGTCAAGTACCAAGTAGAAACATGGGGTCAGGCCTCAAATATCAGCTTTATCTTAAGCCCATTCGCATGAGAAGGAGAACCACGCAAGCACAATTGCTGGCAATTAGCCCTCAGCCATTAGCTCTGTTCTGGGCTACTGAGCGTGGAAGTCCGGCTCTCTTCAAACACTCATACAGGTACAAAGCATTACTGACTCACGCTAGCAGCATCTGTGTGGACTGTTTACGCATCTGTTAAGTATCTTTAATGTGGGACGGAGCTATGAGGCTACGCAAGGCACAAATTAAAGGTGCACTATGTAACTTTTTGGTCAGGGGTCTGTCACCTGCTTTTTTCTAAGGATATGTCACTGCTTTTCCTGGAATGTTCCACAGTATGACAGAGCTCTATCTTACATTTATTCAATTACAGGTGGTTTTATAGCTCAAAAATATCTAGAGGTTCTGATTGCCTCTCCACAGATCTTACCTGTAACTTGGTCTGGTTTAGTCTCCATGAAGATAGAAAGGTTTAATACCATACTGTGAAACATTCCAGACTAAGCAATAACATGTCCATGGAGAAAAGCATTTGACTGGAACGCCACCAGAAAAGTTACACAATGTAACTTTAAAACTCTACCTACATATTCCTCTATCTATTTAAGATGTATTTATTTACAAATCCCTCAATACATTTTTCAAATATACTACTCAGTCTATGGTTAGACATGGTAAAGACTAAATCCTTGGACGTATGAGATGCAACTTGGTGTGGTACATACAGTTATGAGGTGTTTTGTGTCATTACCTCTGTCACAGTATCTTTGCAGCTGAGATAGGCAGCATCATTGAGAAAGGGCCATTAAGTCAGTTCATTGCTGAGTTAGTGGTGCGTACATAGAAAGTAACAACAGCCCATAAGATATCAACCAATGAGATTTGTATTGTTCATAATTTACCTCAATCGTCTGTCAGGTCAGTGTTTTTGTATGTTATGGTTCCAGTGACAGCCATTTAACTCATACTTTTAAAGAGCCCATATTGCACTCTTTTCTGATCTGTGTTATAATACTGTTTCCTCATCATAAACATATCTGGAGTTGTTTTGTTTCACTTACACGTTTAATCTTGTGTATTTAGACTTCTTCTCTCAAATGGAAAGCACTCTGTTCCACCTTGTAATACAGGAAGTGCTCCACTGTGCTTGAAACTCCATACACCTTCACTAGAATCATTTGGATAATTTCAACTGTTAACTTGAAAACTACTGCTTCAAAAACAAAACAAAAAAAACAAAACAAAACAAAACAAAACTGCTTCATCACATCACAAGGTGGAATAGAGCATTTTGAGCTTTAGAGATGTAGACAGACTAATAATAAAGGATTACATAAACATGTGTGAATGAAACAAAATACAACTTCAGATATGTTTTTGATAAAGTAACAACACTAACATGACTTAAAGCTCACAAAAGTCAATTTTGTGTATATAGGATCTTTAAGAAAATTATAACTTTTATAAATCATGAATCATTCTCATCCTACCTATTACTGGCTCTATAGTGGCTCTATACTGGGGCCTATATTTTCCTTTGTTTTTAGATTTTAACTATCATCTTGAGAATATCAGATCTCATCTAATTTCAGAAGATAAGCAATGACCCTGGTTAGCACAGACAGACATTTTGTGCATAGCAGCTATATTATATAATTGTTTCTACAATATGACATGGTTCACATGTACATCTTACTTGCATACACGTGTACAATCCCACATGAAAAGTGCATAATGTTAGACCTTTAACCATCCAGGTGTGAGATACTAAGTGCCATTGGGTCATCCTTTTATCAGCCTACTTAGCTCTGTTGGATATCTATTATTACAGGAAGGAGACTGATCCAAACTCTCTATTGTGCACTACATTTTCCCCTTATTACACATGCACCGTCAGTAAGGTTCTCCCTTTGTCTCACTTGTGCTGAAAAGCGCTCAGAGACACTCATATTAGGGCTCTTGTGTGGAAAAGCCGGGGATGGTCTCCAGATGTGGAAGTGTGTGTGTTGTTTTCCCCCCTCTCTTCAAAGGAGCATCTCTGTGTGTTTGTTTGTGTGTTGTAGGTTTCCGCACACAGCCATGTTGAGCAACGTGTGTGACTTGGAACTCATAGCGTGGCGTGGTCACGTAAAATTTGAGCATTATAACAAGAGGGACCATTAAGTGTGCACCCAAGCGTTTGACACTTTCTCTTTTATGGATAGGGAAAAGGCAGGTTGCAACATTGTGTGAATGATTTGATAGATACCTTCAACGGGCCATGGCTAGTTTCATTTTGGCTCACGTTCTTGTACACACAGAGCATTTTCAACTGAAATACTGTCTCCGTTGCATACCAGTAAAGACTATTTGTGCACTTATGAAAGAAAAAAAAATACAGTTTCCAATAACAGTCTACAGCATTTCACTCATCACTCAGTGGCAATGAAAAAAGAGACCATCACAATACTAAAACATGCAAGTGAAGGTGGGAAATTGTGTCAAGCTTCTAGTGAAGGCAAAAAAAAAAAAAAAATCCAATCTTAGATATTCTTGGGTGTGTGGGGTCAGATTAAAACAATATCGCTCTCTCTTAAAGGAACTGATTTTGAGTCTCTCATTTGGGTTGTCTGTTTCGTCACTACCTAAACCTCAACATCTCCATCATGAATCAGTGCTAGTTCAGCATAGAGAGTCTATTCTGGAGGTTCTAAGCTTTCATACAGGTTCTGAGGTTCTGAGCTTTCATACAGAGAATGAGAAAAATGTGTATGTGACCTGCAGGTTTTGGGACTGGCTACCCAGGTTCAGTTGTATCTGTAATACCCTTTTAAAACAGTAAGGCTTGGGGTGGGTGCTTGACAGCGAGCGTCTGGTGGCTTGGCCTTCCCCCACGGGGCCCGGCTGGGCACTGCCTGAAGGAATGACATAGGGCCGTCCTTCCGTGGACCCACCACCCGCAGGAGCATCCATAAGGGGCCGGTGCAGGGAGATCTGGGCGGCAGTTGAAGGTAGTCGACGACCGGATCTCCTGACATGGAGACTAGCTCTGGGGACATGGAATTGTCACCTCACTGGGGGGAAGGAGCCCGAGCTCGTATGGGAGGTTGAGCGTTACTGACTAGATATAGTCGGCCTCACCTCCACACACAGCTTGGGCTCTGGAACCCAACTCCTTGAGGGTTCTGGACTCTCCATTTCTCTGGCGTTGCCCGCGGGAAGCGGCGGCAGGCAGGTGTGGGCCTGCTTATTGCCCCACAGTTCACCCTGGTGTGAACGAGAGGGTCACGTCCCTGCGCCTTCGGGTCGGGGACAGGTCTCTCACTGTTGTGTCAGCCTATGGGCCGAACAGCAGTGCAGGGTACCCAGCCTTCTTGGAGTCCCTGAGAGGGGTACTGGACAGTGCACCAACCGGGGACTCTGCTGTTCTGGGGGACTTTAATGACAGTGACACCTGGAGAGGGGTGATTGGGAGGAACAGCCTACCTGATCTGAACCCAAGCGGTGTCCTGTTATTGGACTTCTGTGCTAGCCACAGTTTGTCCATAACGAACACCATGTTTGAGTACAAGGGTGTCCATCAGTGCACGTGACACCAGGACACCCTAGGCTGGAGGTCGATGATTGACTTTGTTGTCGTGTCATCTTCGGCCGCATATCTTGGACACTCGGGTGAAGAGAGGGGCAGAGCTGTCAACCGATCACTACCTGGTTGTGAGTTGGGTCTGCTGGCGGAGGAGGAAGCCGGAAAGACCTGGCAGACTCAAGCGTATAATGAAGATCTGTTGGGAACGTCTGGCAGAGCCCTCTGTCAGGGGGACCTTCAACTCACACAGGCTGGGGACATGAAGTCAGAGTGGGCTTTGTTCTCAGCCTCTATTATCGATGTGGCTGCTCGTAGCTGTGGTTGTAAGGTCTGTGGTGCCTGTCGCGGCGCAATTCCCGAACCCGGTGGTGGACACAGACCGTGGAAGGAATACTTTGAGGATCTCCTCAATCCCGCCATCAAGTCTTCTGAGGAGGAAGCAGAGGCTGGGGACTTGTCCATCACCCTGGTTGAAGGCTCCGGGGGTGGATGAGATCCATCCTGAGTATCTTAAATCTCTGGATGTAGTGGGGCTGTCTAGACTGACACGTCTCTGCAACATCGCGTGGCGGTCGGGGACAGTACTTCTGGACTGGCAGACTGGGGTGGTGGTCCCTCTGTTTAAGAAGGGGGACTGGAGGGTATGTTCCAACTACAGGGGAATCACACTCCTCAGCCTCCCTGGTAAGGTCTATTCCAGGGTACTGGAGAGGAGAATCCGACCGATAGTTGAACCTCGGATTCAGGAGGAGCAGTGTGGTTTTTGTCCCGGCCGCGGAACACTGGACCAGCTCTGTACTCTCCATCGGGTGCTCAAGGGTTCATGGGAGTTTGCCCAACCAGTCCGCATGTGTTTTTTGGATCTGGAGAAGGCATTTGACCATGTGCCCCATGGGGTCCTGTGGGGAGTGCTCTGGGAGTATGGGGTCTGGGGTGCTTTGCTAAGGGCTGTCCGGTCCTTGTATGTCCGGAGCAGGAGCCGGTAGTAACTTGCTGGTAGTAAGTTGGACTGGTTTCTGGGGCATGTTGGACTCCACCAGGGCTGCCATTTGTCACCGGTTCTGTTCATTGTATTTATGGACAGAATTTCTAGGTGCAGTTAGGGGCCGAAGGGGGTCCGATTTGGGAACCACAAGATCTCATCTCTGCTGTTTGCAAATGATGATGTTGTCCTGATGGCTTCATTGGACCGGGACCTCCAACGTGCACTGGGGCGGTTTGCAGCCATGTGTGAAGCGGCTAGGATGAGGATCAGCTCCTCCAAGTCCGAGGCCATGGTTCTCGACCGGAAAAAGGTGGCTTGCCCTCTCCAGGTGGGTTGAGGGTTCCTGCCTCAAGTGGAGGAATTCAAGTATCTCGGTGTCTTGTTCACGAGTGAGGGGAGGATAGAACGTAAGCTTGACAGGTGGAACGGTGCAGCGTCGGAAGTGATGTGGTCACTGTATCGGAGCGTTGTGGTGAAGAGGGAGCTGAGCCCAAAGGCAAAGCTCTCGATTTACCGGTCAATCTAAGTTCCTACCCTCACCTATGGTCATGAGCTTTGGGTAATGACCGAAAGGACAAGATCGCGGATACAAGCAGCCGAAATGAGTTTCCTCCGCAGAGTGGCTGGATGCTCCCTTAAAGATAGGGTGTGGAGCTCAGTCACACGGGAGGAGCTCGGAGTAGAGCTGCTGCTCCTCCATGTCGAGAGGAGCCAGTTGAGGTGGCTTGGACATCTGTTCCGGTTGCCTCCTGGATGCCTCCCTCTGGAGGTGTTCTGGGCATGTCCCACCGGGGAAGACCCAGGACACACTGGAGGGACTATGTCTCTCGGCTGGCCTAGGAATGCCTTGGGGTCCCCCCGGAGGAGCTGGAGGAAGTGTCTGGGGTGAAGTCTGGGAGTCCCTGCTTAGACTGTTGTCCCCGCGACCTGGCCCTGGATAAGTGGAAGAAAATGGATGGATGGAACATTAAGAGTACATCCTGCATGTAGTTCCTTTAATGCAAACCATGTGGAAATAAAATGAATGTTCTGAGCAATGCCTAAATTTGCTTTTAATTATCATTATTTATTTATTTTTGATTGGGAATAATTCGTGTGAGGTGGTTGGGATTGTTTTTCCTATTCTTTCTATTTTTCCATTCTCCAAAAAGACAGATACAAGACTTTAACCCAGTCCAAAGAATCAACTCCTTTTAAATAGGGCATAATGGATCAAGTGATCACATATGATAGTAATCCACACAGTGTGTGCTTCTGCCATTGACAAATACTGCTGCAATCTTGTCTTCATGAATCTCTCCTCTTTTGTTGCACTCCAAATAAACTCTTCAGTAGTGTCTGAAGGTTCAAGACACAACTTAGGTCTTGTTACACATTGTAGTGCAGTGTCAGCATCAGTCTCTTCTCTCTATCTATCTCCTAAACATGTTCTTATAAAAGCAGAACTATAAAACCAAAGCCAGCGTATAAGTGTGGGACAATAGAGGATACAACATGGCCTCAGGGTAACTGAATAGAATTTAATGGCTGGATTTTACCACAGTTTATCTTTATTTACAAATTGCAAATTATTTCAGAGACACAGACATTTTTGGCTAAAAGCGAGTATCATTTATCAAACAATTGCCATCAGCAGATGATGTGGTAAAACAGGCTCACTGTGTCATGACAACAAACAGAGCAAATAGTGGTTCTGTTTGAAATCTGACCATCGGAAAACTCATTGGATGTTTTGGAATCATGATAAATGCAGAGGCAGTGATGTTGTGCAGAATGAGCACCTGTGTAACCAGAGTGGAAGTGAACCCAGCCAGTGATTTATTTGTTGCAAACATTGGAAATATTATTTTAAATATATTTACTTACTAACTCAGGCTGCCCATACTGTATGTCAGCCTGTTGTCTTTCACTCCAGTCATCTCTGTTCTCTGTACACACTGCAAGCTTTTCTTTAGATATGACACCAGCACTGTTTTCCCCTTCTTTCTCTGCCCATGTGAGGACTCCCATAGGGTGACCCTGTCTTAGACTTAGACTTAGACTTAGACAAACTTTATTGATCCACAAGGGAAATTATTTGGATACAATAGCTCAAACATCACAATATAATATAATAACAGAGTAACAAAAATAGATGGTATAGCAAAAAGAGTAAGAGACTGGTGTCTGTCTGCTGGAATGTCTGGATGTTGATGGCAGTGAGCTGCGACTCCCATTCTTCTAGCAGAGATTTTGTTGCTGATTGGTGGGAGGTCTTTGTACAGCACTGTATTTGGAAGGTGATCCTGCCATTTGATACTGAACACTGTTCTTAGCATTCGTGTGTTGGTGCCATCCAGTAATTTCTCCATTGTTTTTTTTTATTGTCCTGCTCTCAGAACCATACAATAGAACTGTCTCCAGTGTGGCTGAGAAGAAACCTAGTTTTACTTTTTGTCAAGCCTGATGGATTAAATATATACTATAAAATATTTAAAATATTTTTGAACATATTCTATATGGACAACAACATTGTCTTTAAAAGCCCTACCATATAACATAAAAAGACTAAAGTAAAAGTATGTTGTGATATATATATATATTTTTTCATTTGGCATGTTTTTATTGAACTGAAAAAATATGCAATTACTCTGAGCACCTTGCATCTCCACAAACCTGACTCTTTATTTTGCCTGGAGAAGGGCCTCTTCCTTGTTGTCGCCAGTATTCATTTGTCTATAATCTTCCACAGTACACCATGAAACTTTTTTGTGCGATCAGTGAGACAGATTCCAGAAAAGATCTGAGTTAAGTTTAGTTAAGGAAGAGGCTGCATAACAAATATATCTATTTGCATCTTTTTAAACTGACATTGTCTTTTTCTTCTCCTTACAGGTTTAAAAAGACTCTCCCCGAGGCCTCTGCACAGGTAAGTTCTTGATCTCCTCCAGTTTAGATTTAAACCAGCATATTTGCGGTCCAACTCGGAAGCAATCTGTTGACTCTAGACCTCCCATATTAAGGGTTTCTGGGCCCACTTTGCTTGACATAGTTTACAACTGTTCTCTGAGCTCCTAGACAACTGAGCCCATGACCAAATAAGGCATATACAGGCCCTCAGCAGACTTGTTTGTGCCTCCAGTCTCCTGTTTATCAGTGTCCTCTCCATATACTCACTCCCCTTTTCCGATCATGTCCCAGCCTTCCACTCCCTCCCTCCGTATGCACTTTACATCCTTTACTTCACAAATGGTCCTCGTCCTTACTCTACCCAGCCAGTCTTAAAGTTGTGTTTGCTTATTTGCTTTGGATGCTGTCTGTGTCTAGTCCACTCACACCGTAACCCCTTTTCGAATGTCTCCTCCTCTTTTTTTTCATGTCACTCCTTTTCAACTTTTTACTCCAGATTTGTCGACGTGTGCTTCAAATATTTGCCAGATCCCCAGATTCTCTGAGACCGCGTGTTCCGATAACTTTCACCAGCCGCTTCCTGTCCATTTTTATGAATCGTTTCCGTTTGATTTGAACTGTTCTGAAGCAGACACATGTGAAGAATGAAGAAGATGGTGGCTGGCTGGTCCTCTCACTGCTATTGCCCTGAGGAACATTTGGAACAGTGGGTATTCCTGGCACGCTCCAGCCCTGCTCTTGAGGAAGCTAAAGTAATAGACTTATTTGAACTGTAAGAGGGAGGGGAATTCTAATCTCTTGGCCAGATGGTAGTCGATGATTTAATGTATGTGTCATCTGGATGGCAATATTGCAAATCTGAGTATTTGAAAATTATTGACCAATAAAATGAGAGGTTCAGTTTGTTAAGATTTATGGTTAGCAGCAATGTAAAATGTTGCCGAAAGCTTAAATGACAGTTCAGTTAACAGGTTCTTGTGTTGGTAATTATTTTTAGATCTAAAATAAAATTTGATAGATAGATAGATAGATGAATGTAGGGTCCAGAATGATGAAAGAGTAGGACTGTTGCCATAGCTATAACAAAATATTATATCTTTTGAATGGGTAAAAGATAGTATAAAGTTATAAAGAGTATAAAGGGGAGCTGATACTCCTGAATAGATTGATAGAGAAATAAAAAGGCATATAGAAAAATAGATTATATTTTTAATCCCAAATAAATTAAAAGGCCCATATTTCACTCTTTTCTGATCAATGTTATAATGTTTCCTCATAAATAAACATTACTTGTGTTTTGTTTCATTCACACATGTTTAACACACAAACACTGCATATACAGTAGTTCTTCTCACACTCATACTGAACACACCTTGTGATGTCATGCATTAATATAGAAAGTGCTCCAACTCCATACACCTTCACTAGAATCATCTGGATGATTTCAGCCCTGGAATTGCCCGTCACTACTGAACAGAAAGTAAAAGCTAACTGCTAACTTATAAACTATACTACTACATGACGTCACAAGGTGGAATAGAGCATTTTGACCTTTAGAGATGTAGAGAGCCTAATAATGCAGCATTACTTGAACATGTGTGAATGAAACAAAACACAACTCTGGGTATGTTTTTGAGGAGGTAACAGAATTATAACAAGGCTTAAAGCTCATGATAGTCAGTTTTCTTTAATGTACCAGTAGGACCTTCAAATATAACAAAAAGTAACAAAACGAGCATATGAACCCTGACCATGTATTTTTGCTGATCTCTAGAATAAGCTGGTTCCACTTGCTAAATAACCTATTATTTGCATCTGTGGGCATCAGTAACACAAGGCTCTGTCTCTAATAGGATTGGTTGTGATTTTAGAGAAAATGCTGTTGTGTAATTTGGACTTGAATGGCCCAGATTGCAGTTCCACTCATTTTCCCATGGATTGTTTGCCCTGGTGGAAGTGTTTTGATGACCCATTAAGCATAAACTTATTATCGTCTAACTATAAGGCGTCGCCAGCAGCTTAGAGCCTGTGCAGTCTGTGTGCATTACTCAAAGTGCCTTCATTCAGAAACAGCCTACGTGCATTACTGCCAATGAGCTAGCTAGTGCTGACTGTCAGGTGAGGTGGGCAGTACTTTACTTTATCTTTACTTGAGAAACTTTTTGAAGTCTGAGTAGTTTTTCGACACCATACATTTTTATATCGCTCGTCTCCATATTCAAGGCACTAAAACTTCTTTACATCAAGAAACCACTCACCCATTCACACACACATTCATACACCAGTGTGCACAGACACTGTGGGCGAGATGGGTTAAGTGTCTTGCCCATGCACACAACAGCATTCATCGACAAACAACAAAACTCTTACTCGAGTAAACTTGGGTTTCTCTTCCCACTGTATGATTTGAACATTTGTGTTTCTTATGCTTATGCTTATGAATTAATTTTATTTTTGTCGTCTATCCTAAGAAAACACCATTATTTATTGTTTTGTCCTTCTAATTACATTAAATTATAAATAATATATTACGTCCTGACCGATACTCTTGCAATTAACCCAAGTACTTTTTTACTCTCACTTGAGTAACTATTTTGTACATTTACTCGAGTACTGAAACTTTGAAGTAATGTTACTCTTACTTGTTTAAAATGTCTGGCCACTGTAACCACCTCTGTGGACCATAAACTCTAGCTTCTCCACACTCACACACCTGTTTGAAAGGTTCCATTGGCCCAGCTTCTTACAGCCCATTGTACCCGCCCTCGGAAGTTTTCAATTGGAAGCGTGTGTATGTTTGGACCACATGGACACACACAACATGCACCTCACCTCAGAAACATCCTCCTCCTCAGGTTTGAACTTACGAGCTGGAAGAATGTCCTGAAGGCTGACCCGGAGCCAGTCACTTCAAACAGTTGGAAAATACAGCTGCCTTTGGAAAGGGCTTTGATCATGAAGTGCAGATCTTGTTTTCATTCATTGATTGAAAAGTATTCTTACTCATCTTGTTCCTGTTAGGAGGTTTTCACATTGGATCACGCTGGATTTACAAGAGAACGCCAGTGATAACATGAGACGTGTTTGGTAAAGAGTTGAAGCTGGTTACAAGGTGATGTTGTGATGTCAAGTGAAGGTGACAAAATGACATTGATTTTAAGAATAACTTTTGTACCATTTTGTGCATCTTTAAGACATGTGCTGTGTTGTTATAGTGAAAACAGACATGCAGAGCTTTGACACAGATGCCAGGAGTCATTAAAGCTTTGTTTTTACTGGAGCTCTCAAATGGGGTTTGGGTAAAGTCAAAGAATAAAAGGAAAACCAATATCTCTTCTCTGTTCATGAGGTCAGTGTGGTGAGAGTGGAGGAACATATGGTCATACAACACTCAATGACAAAGTGTCATTTGATTTAATTTTAAAACCATTTCTGTTCTGTTTATTGTTTTCTATTATAATCTGTTATAATTTACAGTATCACAGAAAAAAATAGGGTTATTAACAGCAATTAAATATTTTCAAAGATTTTGCAGTGGAAACCATTTTCTATAAATAATACTGAAAACTATATTTGAATGAGCCCATAAAATACATGTGTAGAGAAATGTGGACAGCAGCCCTTCTCTGATAAATTTGTCTTCCTGTGTGATCCTGGTCCAGGTTTCTCGGCTCTGGTCAGATAAATTTCCCTCAGTGCCTCTCTCTGATGTGCTCACATCCATCTGCCTGTTACACACATGTCCTCAGGCTACACACAGTGGCTTGGTCTGGGGCCATACTACCAGCCTGTTCCTCTTGCCTCCCCTCTGCTTTGCGTGCATTTGAAACCTGTCTTCCTTTAGCCACACATTTGTGAAGCAAAGGAAGAAGGACTGGTTGTTTGGTTTTCTGATGGCTTGGAGGGAAAGCCTAAAGAACAGACTCTGTTTGCCAGGTGCAGGCTTGCACCACAGCTGGACAATATCTGTAATATGCTAGTGTGGTACTACATTTGGTTGAGTAATTATTTGGAAAAGTATTAGTTTAGTACTTTTATTGCTACACTTTTACTCAAGTAACCCCTTGAGTAAAAGCCCTTTGTGACTTAAAGATTGGTTTCTTTGTCCATGTGTGACAAAATTGTGGACAAAATTAGATAATTTGAACATTTCTGCTTATCCCTTACCTTATAATATGACTTACTTTTTGTTGTCTACTATAATAGAATTGGTCTTTTTCTTTTTTGTCTGATTTGATTACTCAAAATCACACATTCCGTTTTACATTCAACCAGTTGCACAGTATTTATTCATGTCACAACTTTTCCTTGTACTTGAGTTCTATTATTCTGAAGTAGAGTATACTTTCACTCTCCTCTTGTGAGGGATTCTAAAAGAACAGAAAACAGACAGGATTTTGTATACGTGAGCATACTGTAGTTTAAAAGAAGTGGATAATATTTAGCATATGTCTGACGGTGTGCTACAGAAGGTATGCTTTGTTATTGGGCAGCTAGCATATCTCCAGCTGATAGCTCGACTATAAACAGCTTTGGCTTTTGTAAGAGAATGCATAGGTTTCGTGCAGAAGTGCAGAGCAGTGCAAAAGCCATTATTGTGACAGAAATCAGGACTATTACAAAAGCAGGAGAAATGACTGCCTCCATATGCACTGCTATTTCCGTTGTTTTAGTGCAGCGAGCACAGAAGTTGCTGCCTCCGCTAAGAAATAATTGAGTTTGTTGAGTGTCTTCCCTGTGGCTCTAGATGATAAGAAATCTGAGGTCCACATTCTCCTCCGTGCTGTCTGACTCTTGTTCCTCTTCACATCTATGCCAGGCTACTGTAGTCCCCTGCACACTCAACGCTGACCACGGCCCACATATTTAATTAATGTCATTAATATTATGCTGTGTGGCAGCTTTAACACTACAGCACAGCTCACAGTCCTCAGATGAACCCACACACAGGGAGTAGGTGAGCCGAGGTGCTGCAGAAGATCAGTGTTTTATCTCACACATTTTGCTGTCCGCCTCCAGCCCTGATCATCACCATACACAGGCAGCTTGACCTGTAGTCAGTCAGTGTAACTTAAGTATGTTTTCCACATTTTCTTGAATTCACTTGCTACAGAAGTGAACTCAAATGTGACCAATTGACACTTAATGGAAAAAGTATGGTGCTGCTGGTGCTGTTCAACTTTGTGTAGTGGTTTCAATTTGGTATTGTTGGTTCACTTGGTTGTTTTGGTTTCTTATGCTCCACAGTGGAAAATATAGACTGCATGTGTATTATTAGTTATAGGGCCCATATTAGGCTATTTTTTGATCTGTGTTATAATGTTGTTTCCTCATCAAAAACATACTCTGAGTTGTTTTGTTTCATTCACGCATGTTTATTTGCATATTTAGGCTGAGTTCTACTCTCAACAGAAAACACTCTGTTCCACCTTGTGATGTCATGTGGTAATACATGAAGTGCTCCACTGAGTTTTTAAACTCCATTTCGATGATTTCAGCATCTCTACTGCATTAAGGTTAAAGGCAGCTATATAACTTAAAAACTGCCACTGAATGACATCACAATGTAAAACAGACCATTTGAGCTTTGGAGATGTAAACAGACTAATAATAAAAGGTTACTCAAACACAACTCCAGGTATGTTTTTGAGGCGGCATCCCCATACGACTCATTGGTTGTAAATGAAATTCTTAAATGATCCCTACTGTGCCACTATATATTACCATCTGCCCTTAGACCACATCTCTCCCCACATCTAATTCAATACACAACATCTTTTTCTTTCACAGTCCTTTACTCTGTTCAAAGTGTCAATTTGCTCCCTCAATTTGTTCTATTCATCATCTGAGACAATAAACTGATACTAGTGATTTGTGCTTTGTAATGGAGCAGACACACACCATTTTTCTGTAAAATATAGTTTCCCCTACATTACTTTTACTGTATATTTTATAACACAACAGATGCCTTTGTAAACTAATGTTAATTTCACAGACCTAAAGCAGCAGATGCATCATTTACTATATATTCTGTACCATCATACGCTCCTTTTATAGACTTGTGCTGTGGAGTGGAGCCATCACAGATTTTGGGTTATGAATTCAGAGCTTTGTTGCATCTTGTGGGTCATGTGAGGGAAGTGGGACATGCATGAGGACAGCTGGGGAGCTTTGGGCTAACAGAGAAACAGAAAAACCAGCAGAGGATCACATATGCGTGACAGGCCTAAAAAAAAACTCAGGGACTGTTGATGTTAGCGTGGTCAAGTCCTTGTCCCCTGGGCCCTCACTCCTCACTCTGGGCATTCTGTGCTCTGCCCTACACGCAGGTCACATGATCAGGTCACATGGTCACTTTCCATACGCTCTCCCTCACATGTAAAGGGCTACGTGCTGCTGCCGCTACACTGATTTATGACTATGCTGTGTTCTATTTTGGGAGCACACCCAGAGGGGCCCATCGTCAGGCTGTGGGTGGGAGCTGTCAGGGAGGACCGCCTCTGCTCTGTTGTCATTACATGCCCTCAATCAGTTTCTATGCAGGTTGTTTGGTTTACAGAGATTTTTCCATTCCCGCAAAAATAACACCAGCTTTGAAGCACTCTCCACAAGTTTTGATTTGGCTTGTTCCACAACTCTTGTCAAATTATGAGCATACAATTTTATGCTTTCAAAGTTTAGTCTCAGTCTTCAAGAAAATGATCATAAGAGATTTTATTTCATATTTATGTAATTCATGATTAAAGTGTGTTTTCCCATATCACAAGGACTTCCAAAAAAGCACAGCATTTCTATTCATGTCAACACGTCATACTACACCTCCCCTAAGGATTCAGCCCTGTTAACATATGATTGGTGGGTTGTTTCTTTTTTTGTTATACACAGCCTGCTTGTGGAAAATATTCTTTGTTTTTTTAGGAGATCTTAATCTCATACTACCTGCCAATGTCAATGCCAATGTGTCTGTGATTAGGTGACACCGTAGACACCAAGAAATGGACTAAGGGAGTGTTATGTCACCCATAGCGTTCAGCTCTAGTCAAATAAAGCTTACAATGCTTGTTATAGGAATGAATTCTAAGCCAGGATGATATTAGGAATAGAAATTTATTTACAGACAAAATAGTGAAATAAAAACACCAGAATCATGTCCAGCAGGTTAATACGAACATTTTAAGACCAAAATGACAAGGCTCACTGCAGCAATAACAGAGAGACGGGTGACAATTTTCCAGTATAAAATCAATTAGAAACAGAGTCGATGGAGCTGAATGTGCCCCCATGAATGCAGGGGCTAGCAGGTTAGCCATCTCCATTTATACAGTCTGTGGGTTACACCTGTCCACATCTTACATCATCTCCCCTCTCTAGTCTATTTCTGTGTTTTAATTCAGTGCTTTTACAGTTTTCAAAATGCTTATTTCAGAAAAGTGTAATTTTGCTCTCCCATAATGGCTCTCAAAAGAGCGAGTCAATTGAAAAAAGCACCATAACCAAATTACTCCATTTCTCTTTCAGAATACTAAAAAAAATTACGCTTCCATTTTTATGGAATTTTATAATAAGCGAAACACCTTTCTCTAATACTTCATTTTTATACATCAAACTTTTTTAGCTAGAAAGTTAGCATTTAGACACAGTGTTTTCATTTTTGTATGTTTTTCACCAAGATGATCGTGGAACAGCAGCAGTTGGATTTGGGGGATTTGGGGGACCATACAGAGGACACAGAGACATGCCTTAAAGCTTCTGTGCCTGATGCCAGTCTTATCCCACCTTCAGGTATGCGTGAAGGCTGCTGCATTTTTATGGATACATACTGGCCTATAACTGCATTTAAGGCTCAAAGTTTGTGCATTACATATTTTTACTTGAACATCACAGGCCTATAGAGGTAGTAGCAAAATGGTATCCAGACATTGCTGCCAAAACCCCTCCAAAACATTGTTAATTAGTTTTCTGAATGAATCCTATTACAATGATTTATGAGTAACACAAAAAGGTACGCATAGCACTTCAGTTATTCTACAGGGGTTTATAGGTTGAAGTTTAACTTTTATTTTGCCTAACCCTCTTAACTTATAGAATAGAATACAAGATGGCAGAAAATCTATCCATCCATCCATCCATTTTCTTCCGCTTATCCAGGGCCGGGTCGCAGAAAATCTATTTACAGAAAAAATAAAACTCCTCTATTATGAGTGTAGGAAAGATTTAGATTTAGAATACTGCTTAAAAAAACTGTAATAAATCATGAATATTACTTATATTAACTGTTAACTATTACTTTCTTAACCCCATGAGGGCCTCTGTTTTGCATTATATACAGACTACACACTCTATGTGAGGCTCCATGGTGAAAAAGTAAAAAGAGTTGCTGCGTGACTTTTTACTGCCTCTGCTCACAATTTCAATGTTTTTCTCATTCAGCTGTAGACAGGTCCCACACCTCAATATCATCTGATTTCATGCTCATGCTCAAACAACAATACTGGCTTCCACAGATCGTCTTTGTTTGAACTGAGACTAAAGAATTGGTGCTGGAGTCTTTGCACAGCCGTAGCCATTAGCGGCCTGATTCAATAAGATTATGCGCTCTGTTATGCACACGCAAAGTAAAAGAACGGAAGTGGTGTAATAGAAAAGCACTGCAGTCAGTCTTATCAGAAGCATTTGAAATCACTCGTGCTTTGTGAAAGACTGTAACTAAGTGACGTTTGTTCAAAGGTCCAAAATGACTTTCATATTAGCTTACTTTGATTCTATACACACATTTCCTCCAGTCTGCAGTGACCATTCAGATCGATAGATAGTGAAAGAGAAATTGCATTTCTGTGCTTTGCCAGCCCCACACTGCCAGGTCAGTGCTTGTAATGTTGATATATGTTATCAGGGGCATAATACTCCCTTCAACAGAAGCATAGCTAGGCTGGATTGGAATGGACAATACTATCACAGTGTTTGGAGGGTGCATGTCTCCAGGTCCAGTACTGATGGTTAATAAACTTCCAGCAAAATTACGCAAATTAAGAAGATTTAACTTGATATGAGTAGATTTAATTTGACAAGTAAAATTATCTACAAATGGAATAAGTATTTTTTTCTTAATACAAACAACATACTTTCTTGTTTTAAGTGCCAAGAGTATAACATTTTATTAATTCAAGTTATTTTATTCTTGTGCCAGTATCCTTTTTGCCAGGTTTTTGATGGTTTTAGTCACTGTATTTTGCTTTGACAATAATTCTTTAGAGACAACTTTTTTTGTTTTTTGTTTTAATATTAACTATCTCGCTGACAGAAATTAAGTGGTCAAGTTGTCTACTAAAACTTTGCTGAACACACTTGAAACCATTCTTCTGCCCTAACGGCATCTTTAAACAACAGCGTGTGTGCTGTTGTGTTGAGTCTGTTCGATCTAATAACTATAAGCAAGAACAAATGTGAGCCTGATCCCGCAGAGGAGCTGATTCCAAATATTGAATAACCAGTGCTTTACTGTCGGATCTCCTAAAGGCCCTCTGGTCTGTGTGTGTGTGTGTGTGTGTGTGTGTGTGTGTGTGTATGTGTGTGATTATAATTATACACTATGTCTCTATTAGGTGAGCCGCCTGTGCACCTCACAGCAGACAGGTCCAGATGAGGCTGTTACACGGAAAACAAATCCCAGTGAGATGTTTGGGAAAGGCACTCTGATCATTGTGCAAGTAATATTTCTTCACCTTTTCAAATGCTTCAGGTGTGTCTGGCCCTATCTTTGCTGCAAAACTGCAAATGTGAAACTGCCATATAATACCAGCAAATACAAAAGACTACAGCTCTGCCTAATAATTTTATATTTAGTCCTGACATCTAAAAGAAGAAAAGATGCAACAACAGGAAACTTAGTACATCTACTGCTGCACTGAATTGTGGTGGGTGTGTGTAACACAATTTTGTTTTTATGTAACACACAAATGACAAATGAACTAATCTAAACTGATAAACACCTGGAACACTGTAGACTCTACATGTATCACAGATCCAAACTTTGGGATCATACACAGTTGAACTGACTGGATAAGGATCATGTTTCTGAGTTTGTGTGTTGATGACGAAAAGTGTCAGTTATCTCTGTATCAAATCAATTATTGATTATCGATTGACAGAATGAATACGTTTAGGAAATACCAATTGTTTCCTGTCCATTACTAGTCATCTTCACTGAAGCTGAGACATCAATTGAACTCCATGTTATCTTTAAACACCTTTTTTGATTGTGGCAGCTGAACCTGTACCTATCTAATTTAATTATAGATTCCTTTACACTTAAATGAACCTGCCTTTGCTTGTGTTGGTTGTAGTATGGTCTGAATAAACTCCAGTCTCCGGAGAATCCAGAGAGCATTTGTAGAGGGGAAAAGAAAGGTTTGAGCCCCGGTGTGACACCTGTGTTTAACAATGTGTTAGCTGCAGTCACAGAGCAGTCTCATATCCTCAACAGGGCTCCAGTCCAATAGAGAAAACACCAGCAGACTCCAGCTCTGCTCCCCTGAGACCGGCCTTATTGCTTCCCCCAGAGGAGCGGAGGAAAAGGCCAGGCGCTTGGTCGTGTGGAGCTGTGTGTTCTATTAACTCTTCAGATGAGAAAAATACTGTGTCATTTTACAGAAGCCAGGGCAAAGAGAGGAGCAAGGATCGCAAGGAACACAGAGAGAGGCAGCCTGGAGAAAAAGAGCCAAGGAAGAGCCATGACCAAGCTAAAACCAGGTCCAATCAAATTAAAACAAACAAACAAACAAACAAATAATAAAAAAACAACAACATAAAGTTAAAGTGCATATGACAGGTTATATTGCTTTTGTAATTATGACTTTGTTTGGTGGTAGCTGTTGTAAATATTAATCATACTTTTACACAAATAAAGTGTGGAGAAAAGTTGAGAATACAAAAAAATACAGGTTGAGTACTAAAATGAAATCCCTCTATGTGGCATTTTAACCTTCTTAAAAAATATTACTTATTTTTACCTGTCAAAAATCATAACCATTGTCCAATTTAGACATGTTTTGGCCTTTGTTGCTATAGGTAACAGAGAGAAATCCTGAGGCAAATTCAGTTAACAGCTATGTACTTCTACGTTTGTTATATCCCAACCAGGAAGTAAAATGATTAAGTAATAGTGGCAGTAAGTAAGTAATAGTTCAATAAAATATTCATAAGGTATATGTTTTAGTGAAATGAGTAGTCTAACCTGTCATATTCACTATAAGAAGAAAATTGACTAGTATATTAAGTAATATTAAGAAATATTATCTTGTATGTTTTAACTACAGCACCAGCCATACACAACAAGAGCAGGATAAGGACAGGGACAGACATAGAAGGAGAGGACGCAGAGGACAAGGACACGGCCAAGGAGACAAAAGAGGGAGACAAGACAAGGAGACAGTCGAGGAGACATCCCCTGCCTGAGAGCAAAACTAATGGATTATTATTAGTTTCCTAATCGAGTTAATGACAGGTACCCTGCGGTGGTGACATGTGTGTAGCCTCTGATAATACAGCTGTGTTTGTGAACTCCAACTTATTCTAATCATCCATGTTTTCATCTGAGCTTTATGGGATTTTAATTACTCCTGCACTATGTTGTACCATTTGCAGTACATGGAGGAGATGACTAGTGCATGATATCTCCAAAACTAATTGAATTGCACTTATGTTGCTTTGGATTTTTTTTTGTTTTAACAGAAACAGGAGCTTGGATTGAAGTTAAATATGAATAAATATTGAATGTAATTAACAAACTAGTTTTCTTTAATGCAGATGAAATAATCAGAAACTAGCATATTATGGTATTGCAACCTAGAGAGACTCAGACAGACAAAGAGAAAGTATTAGTAGTTTTATTGAATGAGCTTTGGTGGTCAGACCTTAGCAAAAGACATTGCGATGAAGGGCGTGGCTGATTAGATGATGTTTAAGAGATGTCTTACCTCCGGGGCTTGGACACTGGAGGTGGAAGAGACTGAGGAGAGTGAAGAGGACGATGAGAGGATGAGGAGAGTGAAGGGGACGATGAGAGGATGAGGCAAGTGAAGGGGATGATGAGAGGATGAGGCAAGTGAAGGAGACAATGAGAGGATGAGGAGAGTGAAGGAGACGATGAGAGGATGAGGAGAGTGAAGAGGATGATAAGATGATGGGGAGAGTAAAGGGAACAATGCGAGGATGAGGAAAGTGAAGGGGATGGGGGGTCTCAATTCTGAACCGAAAATGTTCATTTTGTCTTCTTATGTACTTTAAACTTCTTAGGTTCTTTTTAAAGACAATACAGTAACTCTGAAGATGGCTCGCAGCTAGCAGCCGAAACATGTCAACAAGGTAAATACAAGTTACTGTATTGTCTTTAAAAAGAACCTAAGAAGTTTAAAGGGTCTCAATTCTGTAGAGGTGGTGAAGTAGATGGAAGTGAAGTTATGTCCTCTAGGCTGGATTTATGCTAGCTCTATATCTCATTTAGTGACTAAGTGGTTACATCCACAGATTCTCCTTTTGCAACCTTCAAGGAGACATCAAAGGTTGTATAAAGGATTTTCCAAGGAACGAGAAATCCAGCGACTGTCCTTTTTCAAATGTTGCGCATGCGAGAAACCACCCCCCCTTCCCCACAGCCCCCTAAGTAGAAACGCCTCCTCCTGCCTCCTCCTTAGGCTAGATGATGTTTGTTTACAGCCAATGCGTGTTCAGAATTGCTGTTGCTGCTGTAACTATACTGTACGTTTTCAAATGATAAGCAGACGTAATTTAGCGACCAACACGTCAGTCTTTAAATCCTCTGCTTCTGTGCACACCATCGCTGGAAGGAATCTCCGAGAATAACCTTAGTTCTCTCTTAGGTCTCGCTCCTTTCCCCTTCTTTTTTCAGCGTCCTCAAAAACGGACTTTCTTTTGCGGCTAACTGGTAGTGGATTCTTGTCATTGCAACAAATTTGGTGCTAACTGCATGGAAGCTACAGTTGGAAAAATCCGCTAAGAACTGCTGCGTTCGTCGAGTAAACAGCATCTTACCTCTGTGGAGTGCGTGCGAGGCGTACGTAAACCACGTAATCCCAACGCGGCGGCAAGTCAGTTACGCTAGAAGTGTAGGGAGTTTGAGTGACAACCTAACAGCCAATAGATAACGAGGTAGCTTCGTTATCTACCACCCCACCGCGTCCACAGTTGATGGATTTTCATTCTTTTATTTTTTTGGTCATCATAATTACAAGACTGCTGCATCTCTATAATGCTATCATTGACAATTTGAAACAAAACAAAACAAAACAAAAATTCTCCACACAAAACAAAAACAAATGAAGTGTGCTAATTTGTTTATAGCCTTTTAAAATTGAGTTACTCTGTGGTAAATCCTACTAATGTAACTGTCTACAAGATAAAGATGCAGAAATACCAGGAATTGGATAAATGCAACCTAGATAAGTTTAATGCCACATTGTACATTCCAGGCCAAGTCATAGCATCTCTATGGAAACAAGCACAAGTTCCCTACCAAAAAAGTTACTATAGTGCAACTTTAAATATGTCCATTATAACATTGGACTAGTCATTTATCATTACTGTGAACATTATTTATAGAGCCTGCCCACAAAAGTCTCTAACTAAAAGACAATAGGAGCTATATTCCTCCATATCTGCTGAAATGTGAAAAGACTAATCCATTGTCTATTGATTCTTTGCTGATGTCATCAACATTTCGTGGCGGGGGGACAATGCTAAATGAAAGCACCACTCTGTTAGAAGCTCCGTTACTCAAGTTAGACTTTAATCTGAGCTTTATTTTAACACGATCTGACCAGAAAGAGCTGATTTAATTGGAAATATAAGAGGTGAGTTGATTTGTGCTGTTAAACAATCTTTCACACATAAAATTACGGTCACTCAAACACCTAAACAGGACCATCAATGCTTGTATTGATCACAGGGTCCTGAAAATATGTTGTTTAAATCCATTTTGTATTTTCTCTTAAAATGCTTTTGTCTGTGTTTGCTAATGTGTGCATTGTGTCTCCATGGTCACTAGTGAACATTCCAGCAATACACATACATGTAGAATACACCCAGCTTAATGTTTTGAAAAAGGACATTGCATCACCACACAAGTCTTTCTTTTCCAATGACTTTATTGATCATTTAACCAAATGAACCATCAGATATATTACACAGAGCGAAATGTGATCGACAGGGACCTGACACGAGGCCCCACACCATCCACTGTTACACACAAACCAAGTCAGTTTTTTTCTTAAAAGTAAGAAAATTAGTAAGGCCTCCACAATGTCACCTAATTATTAAATAGTATTTTTTGCACGCTATGAACACATCATATATATATATATATATATATATATATATTTTTATCATTTTCTCATCAGTGATTTGATACTTTGAGTTTTTGAAATAAAATAAAAAATACCTCAAACACAGACTACTATTTGGCAACGTGTCTTCAGGTCAACAGATGAGAATGATGTCCACTGTCAATACAAACAGAATAGAGCCTGTAGTCAAGGCCATATCAACGACAAACAAGAGAAACATAGTACAAGTGCTTGGATCAGTACTTATTTTAAACACCCAACATTTACAGTAAACAAAGTGAGTCCAGCGTATGCATACCCTACTACAGAACTACTGGAATTGGCAATGTGACGTGTCTCCTCTTCACTGGATGCTGTGTCTGTGAATGTTCAGCAGCATCAATAGTGTCCAACATTCTTGCAAAGACAAAAAATAGTCCAGTGTCCAAACTCCTGGTAAAGCTGTCCATCAGAAGTCAAATGTCCAACTAGCTACAGTACTAATCTAAGCCATGTCCGCCTCTGCTAGTTTAGGGTGCTCCACATTCCTTGGTCGTTGCCATAGAGACAAAAGCGTTGGTTTAGCTACAGCAAACTGCCGGGCCACGAGACGATGGTGAGTGTGATTCTGCCCCGGAGCTCTTTTAGGAGACGTACCAGCGCTGTGTGGGTCATGCCCCATGTACTCTTCCCATTCACCTCCAGCAAAATGTCCCCACACCTATGGAAAGACTTACAATTTACTTAAGATTTACAGTGATATCAAAGTGATTTTTTATTATTATGGAAAATAAATGTGTCAAATGTATTTAAAAGCAAATATGAAAGGCTTTTACAGAAAAAAGTAATATTGAACTGATAGTTTTTTTTAAACTATATTATAAATAAAAATAAATAAACTTAAGTAGAAAAACACTGCAAATTCAGATCAATATTGTTGTTTAACTAAGTTGGGTCATTTTATAGGCCTCCATATTACTATATAACATGTAATTAGGTATTAGATAAATTGGGCTAGATTGACTGGGCAACATGTTGTTTCATAATATAAGTGATAAGCTAGGTAAAAAGTATTCTAAACTGTTATGTTCATGTAATATGTACTTTTAGTTGTAGCCCATTTTTTAAACAAGATTCTAATGTCTATACTTAATATACCTACTTGTTTTTTAATTGGTAGTGTTAGAGTGCGTTCACACTTGACCTGATTTGATCCATGTGAGGCCAGTTTAGTCCTGATGTAGACTTTGTTTGGTTCTGTTCTAGTCCTGCTTTAGTCCTGGTTTAATCCATTAGTCCCAATGTTGATGCGGTGCCTGTGTATGTATAAACTCGCTCTCATGTTATGTCGTGACTATCTTTGCATTCTGTTTGCATTTACATTTGTGTAGCGTCCCATCTCTTATATATGCAGGTATACAGTCAACACACAGAGTAAATAATGTAAACTGAGCGCTATTAGCTGGACATACCTTATCCTGCCGTCGTTGTACGCTGGTGTCCCTTCCACGATGGAGCGGATAAAAAAGGATTGATTGCAGTTGACCTCTTCTTGACCTCCGACGATACTGAAGCCCAGGCTGCCCGAAGTGCTCCGCCGCAGGACAATGTCTTTGCAGCAGTAGAGATGCCTGCACGGGCCAAGAGCCAGATTAAAAACACTAATCTCTCAAGTCTATCTTCCACTACCACGCACGCACACACACACACACACACACACACACACACGCACACGCACACACACACACAACATAAGCAGCAGTGTGTAAGAATCAAATCAGTGTAGGTAAGATGAAGATAAGAGTGTCTGCTGCTGTGCTCAGAAAAATGCTGCATTTTGAACACAGAGATACTGTCCTGATTTTAAAATGACACGGGAAGTTTGAGAGTCCTATCCACATCAGTCACTCAAAACAAATGTTTGTAGGATTTGAGGCTGTGCGAGGTGCAGTCTGAGAATAGTTGGTTTTCATTGATAGTACAATTGGCTGTACTTAAAGCTGCATTGTGTAACCTTTCTGCTTGTCTCATGATGATATCCTTGTTTTGCCTGAGATATTCTACAGTGTGGGATTAAACATCTTGTATTTATTAATTCACAGGAGTTTATTATTGCTCAGAACTACCGCAAAGACATGCATTGTTACTGTGAGCAGGCCCACTTTCCCACCGATCTGACCTGTAACTTGGCCTGGTAATGTAACCATGTCATACTGTAGAATATTTGAGGAAAAACTATAATATCTGCATGGAGTCAAACAGATGGTGGACCCTCTACCAGAAAAGTTACATAGTGCACCTTAAAATACAAAAATGTATCCCTGCACGGCTGCCATGGATATCCACATATTCTGAAACTACAAAATAAACAAATAAAGTAATTAGGCACTGGAAATGTATATCCCATTCCAAGGCGTTTTGAGTCTGCTGCTCCACTGCTCTAGATAATAGTCCTCTTGTGAATAAGTCAATCATCTTTTGTAATTAATTCACTGAGGAAAATTTCCTCATCTTTTATTTTGCACAACACTGGAGCAGCTCTTGTTTATCGCTGTCACCCTGAGCTGACAATTCATTATATGGAAATAGTCTTGCCAAGGCTTGACACTTGGCTTCATGAAGTTGCGTGGATAAAAACGCTATGAATATTTAAGCCCAAAAGTTGTTTTTGTTCCTCTCCCTCCAGCTGGCCCTGACAAACTCTGAGATGAGCCCAGCTGGCCGAGGTCACCGACTCTGGACAGGGAAGAGCAAAGAAAGTTTTAGCACAGCCCTATCAGTGGCGCGCACCTGGGTAACTGCAACCATGACACCCACAGAGGCGAGTAGTCGTCATTGGGCAGGGGGCTCTTGATGCTGTCTGTGGGGGAGGGGGTGAGGCAGGTGGGGAGGGCGCACTCTTGCAGGCTTTCTTCTGGAGGACGCATTTCCAGGACCTTGAGAACCACGGGGGAGGAGGTATTTTTGAGATTTGCCACAGCCTCGCTCCTCGTCACCCCAGTCAGGTCCACCCCGTTCACGTTAAGCAGTATGTCACCTATGAGAGAGAGGGGAAAAAACAGACACGCTGAAACCTTTGCTGCCCTCATAATGGCTTTTCAAAGGACCTCTCCAGACACGGGGCTAGTTAATATTCAGCACCTGTGTTTTAATAAGCTCCCTGTGATGAAAGTGGTGCAAAGAATAACACATGGCACCGCGCTGAGATGCTAGCGCTCGGCTGAAAGGACACGTATGCCCGCGGAGGATATGCTAATGTAAGTAATGGCTCCACCACAGCTCAGCACAGAATGTGTCATTACTGTGTACAGGGAAAACTAAAAGAGTACTGCAGAGTGTGAGCTAACCTGAGTGATGACCAATATTTTTGCATTAATTTGGTCATAAAAGTGATACTACCGCTTTTTTAAAAGCCAGTTATGACTGTGAAGCCATCTGTATTACAGAGATATTGAAGTTTTCATACAACTCTGGCAAACACAGGGGAGAACAGAGAGGAGAGCTTGAAATCCTTTATAATAATTGGCCAATATATCAGACAGAGCTAGGGATGGGCACCATGACAATACCATAATATTTTTTTCTCTTATTTATGAATTCCATTTTATTTTTTTTTTAATTAATCCAATCTCGACCTTAATTTCCTGAATGTAAACAATAAAGACTTTTAATCCTTGCCATTTAAAACTCATTTCGTTCAACAAAGTCTGAACTCTGCTCCTAACAAGATGCTTTTACTGAAGGATTGGGTACAGACTTCTCAATTAAAAACACTCAAGCTAATCATTGTCAAGTCGCAATCAATGAATCTCAGTTCAAATTGATCAATAGGTGGGTTTCAGATCCTAGAATGTGAATACTCCCAGATGGGGACAAGAACCAGTTTTCCCTATTGATAACAATGCACTTTGCCATGAAATATCCAAAAGGTAAATTCACAAATGCTGATCTATTTTTCACTAGACCCAAGAACTCACTATATTACAACAAAAATCTGCATTTTAACATTATTCAGCTGCCTAAATAAATAATATTGGCCATTTGAATGTTGTGATGTCATCTGAAACCATGCAATTGCATAGCCCTTTATAACACTTTTCAAGCATTGTTTTTCACTACACTCTGTGATGGTAGAGTAGGTAACATAGCCACTGCTGCCCAGAGACAGACTGACAGAAGTGTAGCTGCCAATCTTTGCTTACAGCCCCTCTGACCAATTACACCACACCACAACCATACTTAGGCAAGGTGGGGCTAGCGCTTTACCCAAGGACACAACCGTATGCACTTGTTGTAAATGGAATCTATCATATGCTACAGTAGTTACATGAACAAATCAGTTTATGTAATCGGGGACAGGCTCATGGATGTTGTTCATTGGTAAAAATATCTCGCAGTGCATTTTTCAATATTAAGAAAGCCGTTCAAGCTTCATTTGCTGCTCTACATTTTGACTGGCTACATGAAAACAAACGACAAAGTACATGACAGAGGCTGCCTTGACACATAATAGCGCTGATATGCTAATGTTTGTGTGTGATGTTTAACTATGTTCAGGCCAATTTGTGAAGCGCTGAACCAGAGCAGCACAGCACTGTCTTTTCTGGATGGATAAACTCTGTAATGAAACATGAGTATTTAACATGCCTCAATCATTCACTCTGTTTATTCTACACTCATTACCATATTAATACTATTGTACCACTGTCTGCCCATAAACAACACAAATGCAGTAGGTACGTGTACTGTCATACAAAGCAGGGTTTATTGATCCATTTGATGACAGCATAAACACAGATCTGAATGGAAAATATAGATTTTCTTATTTATTTTACTTATTGGTTTATCTCTGGTTCCCCTTCTTACATACAAAAATCCAGCTTTGTTATATTTTAACTAATTTATGGCATGATTGTAAAAAGATAGTACATTGAATTTGACACATTAAAATGAAAGTCAGTGTTTTCCTGGTTGACCTAAACAAAGGACTTTTTAGTTCTATAAATACTAAATTAAATTAATTAAATTAAACCATCACTGCTCACAAGGAAAAAAAAACCCAATGTATTTATTATTGTGGTAGGTAGATCCTTTTGGGCATGCAAAATGATGTCAACATAACTACTAGTCCCATCTCTTTAAAACACAGTGAATTTAAAGTGGTCTGTGTAACTTTTCTAGTATGTCACTTGCTTGTCTCCAGTGATCTTATTGCTTTGCCTTGACTATTCCACAGTATGTAATTTAACGTTCTATCCCAATAAGCATATGCAAGCAACACCCTCAGGCCATGTTACAGGTCAGATCTGTGGAGAGGCAATTCCCCCCCTCTATGTCATACTGTGGAACATTTGACAAAGCAACAGTATCTACATGAAGACAAGCAGGTGGCAAACTCTACACCCAAAAAGTTACATACTGCTCCTGATAGTTTGATATAGAAACAACATAATATCAGATTGTACCTTTGCGGATAGAGCCTTCCTGCCCCACCACCCCGTCAGCGTCCACGTTGGTGACGTAAATGGGCAGGTCCCACCCTCGGCTCGACATGCCCCCTGCCACTGTCATGCCCAGGGAGTCATACGGCTCTTTGGTCAGAGTCACTGTCTTTTCATAGCACGCCGGCTTCTGACAGACGTCCTTCAAACACAAAAACATCATTAGTACAGCGCAAAAACTAAAATCTTGCCAAGTTAAAAGGACTTGAATTTAGAAAATGTCATCTTGATTTGAGTAAATTTTATATGACAAGTAAAATGATCTACTAATGGGAGTTTTTGTACATAAGATAGAAAAAATACATCTTATTACACAAAACATAAGAAAAATAACAACTCTTATTTTGCTTGAATCAAAAAAACGTATTCCATTGGTGGGTAATTTTACTTTCAAATCTAATGAAATCAAGTGTCCTTACTTTCAGTAATTTGAGACTGAGGTAAAGATTGAGTTTGCCCTTTAGGATCTTAAATGCATGATCTTTTTAAAAATTATGATGCTCAAAATTAAAAACATCACTCCAATGTACTCTACACATAAGCAGCACATCAAGGGCGTCTGGGATAGGTTTGACAACGGGAGCACTCATTTACATATTAATAACAATGTTTTCTCTGTGACACACTATAGCGCCTTAATAATGGCAGAATCCATACCAGGGCTGCGCAGGATAACGCAGAGTGCACTGACAGTCGCTAATTAATGAATCACCCCATTAGCTTAACTGGCTATCTATAACACATAGGAGCTCTTAAGACAGCTTGATGGCCTCTTCACTTGTATTGGATATAATGAAAGTGATGCATTATTTCATAGTGGCGATGTGGTACAATATTTAGCTGTGTGCGGATCTGTGAGGGGAGAGCGTGCTTGTACTTGTTGTATTTGTGAGTGAGATAGCAGAGTAACATAGTAATGAATAACACATGGACACATTGAGGCTGATGGGATGTGGAGTCTCGTGCGGCGTGGCTAATGTGCTGTTTTCACACATTTTGTTAACACTCACTGGAGGGCAGGGTAGGCAAAGGGAGCTGGACACTGTGAGAAAATCGTTATACTATAATGATAATAATAGTAGAAATGCACTGATATAATACTGGTAATGGATATGTGTGCCGATATGGAAAATTTTGATGGATCGGATATCGGTTCCAAGATATTGGTTCAGTCGATATCCCATTTTGGTGTATATAAACTGGTGTGATAAGATAATTTACTGGATAATGTTGGCTAAAACTTATTATATTACGTAAGTTATTGTGTAGTTAAATCATAAACAACAGTTACAAAACTCATTTGGATCATTTTTGCCACATGCTGTTTGTGTTTAAAGGAAATACATTTTATTTTCAATCTCTGCCCTAGCGTCGATTGATTCTTTCACTGGTGATGAGCTTCTTTTAGCCACAGCTGCCCTGGGTCTAACGGACAAAAAGTGGATCAATCATTTACGCACATTTCATACAAGGGCAAGGTGGGACAAAGGACACAATGGTCAGACCAGATAACAAAGTGGTATCCTTTGGGTTTGTGTTAATATGCTCCAACTGCCTCTGCAAATACAGTCCCTGACAAAAGTCTTGTCGCTTATCCATTTTGTAGAAACAAAAGCTTATAACCTGACTTTAAATTAATCGATTGGTTTTAGAAATGTCTCATATGAAAGCTAAAACCCTCCCAAATTATGCTCAATATACTAAAATAAATTTGCTTCACTGAAGAAAGATTGATCATTTAATGAACACAGAAAGGTCAGATTTTGGCAAGACAAAAGTCTTGTCGCCTTGTCATATGATGCACCCAATCCTAGATTACAGCCTCACCTGTGATCAGTTACTGATCAGTCAATTAGTGGGTGTGTATAAAAAGAACCCCAGCACACCAGACCTTCACATCAACTGCAACTTGACCTCTGACAACATGCCTAAGATCCACCCTGAGACCAAAGCGTTAATTATCAAGAGGCTGAAGACCAGATCCACTGCTGAGGTGGCTGACACCTTCAATGTGTCTCAGCGTCAAGTTTAACGAATAAGAAAAAGATCTGAAAAGACTGGAGATGTTTTTGACAAGCCCAGGTCCGGCAGACCCCGCAAGACAACTGCTCGGGAGGACCGTTTGTTGATTCGAAAATCCAAGGCCAGCCCCTTTTCCACTGCAGCAGAGCTCCACCAGGCCTGGTCACCTCAAGTCCCTGTGTCAACCAGAACAGTTTGTAGAATTCTGTCTCGAAATGGCCTCCATGGTCGAATCAGTGCACAGAAACCAGCACTAAACAAAAGGCAATTAAAAAACCATGTGGCATTTGCCAAGGCCCACAGCCTGCTAAAAGGATGGACACTGGAAAAGTGGCAGAAGGTGGATTTCTCAGATGAATCCTCGGTTGAATTACATCACAGCCGCCGTAAATATTGCAGGAGACCTACTGGAGCCCGCATGGATCCAAGATTCACCCAGAAAACAGTTAAGTTTGGTGGCGGAAAAATCATGGTCTGGGGTTACATCCAGTATGGGGGTGTGCGAGACGTTTGCAGGGTGGAAGGCAATATCAATAGCCTAAAATATCAAGAAGTATTAGCTACCTCTTACATTCCCAACCATAAAAGGGGTCAAATTTTGCAGCAGGATGGTGCTCCATCGCATACTTCTATCTCTACATCAAAGTTCCTCAAGGTGAAGAAGATCAAGGTGCTCCAGGACTGGCCAGCCCAGTCACCAGACATGAACATCATTGAGCATGTCTGGGGTAGAATGAAAGAGGAAGCACGGAAGGCAAAACCAAAGAATCTTGATGAACTCTGGGAGGCATGTAAGACTGCTTTCTTTGCTATTCCTGATGACTTCATCAACAAATTGTATGAACGATTGTCGAACCGCATGGATGCAGTCCTTCAAGCTCATGGAAGTCATACAAGATATTAAATATGGATCTCACAGCACCACTACTTAATTCACTGACGTTATGCAACATATTTTTGTATTTGAAGTAAATTATTTGTTGAATTTTCTGTAGGCGACAAGACTTTTGTCTTGCCAAAATCTGACCTTTCTGTGTTCATTAAATGATCAATCTTTCTTCAGTGAAGCAAATTTATTTTAGTATATTGAGCATAATTTGGGAGGGTTTTAGCTTTCATATGAGACATTTCTAAAACCAATCGATTAATTTAAAGTCAGGTTATAAGCTTTTATTTCTACAAAATGGATAAGCGACAAGACTTTTGTCAGGGACTGTACTGATACGCATAATAATAGTAATAAAGAAGATTGCCTTGAGATTTGGCTGTCAGAAAAACAGCTGAATAGATAAAATATGACACTTGCCCTCCGTCACTTACAATATGTTTTAATACTGTTTTCAGATTTTCATCTTGAGCATAATTTTACAAGATTTCCTATTCAACACAATAGCTGTTTCAGTGTGTGACTGTAGCTTTCATTATCATTAGGTGAAGAGTGTGCTGAAGCAAAGCTGGCTGCTGCAGATGCAATGGCAATAGCGTTGATGGAATATTATCTCTTTGGATCATTTGCACCTGAAAGGGACAATTTATCAGGGAGACGAGGAGATGGAAGAACAAAGCTTATCTGTTGTGTACCTGGTCTCCTGTGTAATGTGCATGTGTGCTCACCAGTAATGTTTGCTCGATGTCCACAGGGGAATAAGGAGGAGGCCCATCCATGGCCCAGGGAGCTTCTTGTAAAATGTCCGGGGTGGGAACACAGATCTGTCTGGACACAATGAAGTGGACACGCTCCTCACTTGCCTAGAAACATCCGGAAAGGGCTCATTTAGGAACATAGTCGATTAGCTTTACAAAACCATTTTGCAAAGTGGAATGGCTCTCCTTTGTCATCATTACTATTCCCATTTAATAGGAGGCTGCATCAAGTCCGAACATATCATACTTCTGTCTTCAGCAATCCAACTTAAGTCGATAGAAATAAAACATTCTTTTAGTAGATGCATGCATGCAGTGGCATGCTAGTACATATGGCATGAATATAATTGAGGCATTCAATTATAGTCTGAGCTCTTCAAATAAAATTCACTGAAGTGAATATTTTTGGTAATTTGTCTCTCAGCATAGCTACAGGCTCTCTCTCTCTCTAACATCACAGCCAGTAAGCCCTACTGATCTGTTCTGTAGCTCTCCTCTGGCTCAGTTTCCAGTGCCACTCACTCCCCTCACACACAGACTGGCTGCTGTGTGGCGCTGCTTAATTCTTCAGAGACCTCCCCCACATTAACATGGAGCTGACTCCTGAATTAGCCAGCACAGCCCATTATTGTCATAATTGGACTAATTTCATTTGTGCGCTGCCAGTTCTTAATCGGTGACAGACAGTAGCCACTGTAAGTGGGCACACTGCTCTATGGGGACATATCAGAGCCAGCCAGACTCTTAAACAGGAACTAGAGTCCCAGAGACCGAGCTCAGCTCGCCCAAAATACTGCAATTAACCAGGAACCACAAACACACCATCGACAGGCATCAGGCGGGAGCCAGAGCTGCCGCATGTCCTGGTCTATCAGGGCAAACCACTATTAAATACTATTAACTGCAGGCAACACAGACACAACACAATTAGTCTGAATCACCGCAATTATCTTTAATGTCACAAGGACCCCCTCTGAGAAGTTGTTTGTGTAAAATGAGCAGACTAATGTGGACTGTGACCTCTACAACAACATCTATATTAGACACTGGAGGCTGCTGATAGGCATCAGGATTTTGTTTTGTAATTGGTCATTAAAAACAATATTATATTTTGGGTCAGACAATATGTGGTTTCTTGTCTGTGGGTTGTCTGACCCCATTTATTAATATCCAGCTTCATATTAGACAACAGGATATAACCTATATATTATATTATATTACAAGTCAGCTCTTATAGTCTGATGCTTAGTCCAGCTGCACACACTGACCTGTATGAGCAGAGCAGCATGCTCTGGTGCCCCATAGCGCAGGTCGTGTCCGTTTATGGCCAGGACCCTGTCCCCCACACACAGCTGTCCATCCCGCGCGGCCAGGCCCCCCTCCAGCAGGTGGAAGATGTAAACCCCGTGCATCTCTGGCCGCCGCACCAGTTTGATGCCCAGCTGCTCGTCTGGAATGCTCTTGTTGAGCACCACGTGGATGCTGTCGTCCCTCAGGGGGTACTGGGGCAGGCCCTGAGCCCCGGGTGAGGACAGCTCATGTGGGTGTGAGTGGCTGTGAGAGCGATAGCGGTGCCTCTGCTCCCGGAGCACAGTCAGACGCAGCAGCTGGCACGGCTGTTTGAGGATGGCCACAGCGTAACAGTGAGGCACGTTACTGATGTCAATGCCATTCACCTGAGAAAGAGAAAGAGAGAGCATATTCACTGTCCATACCAGGAAGTAGTTAAAATGTGTGTTTTTGTATTTATATCATCATTTTATATAATTTTTCAAGTGCTAAAGCTGTCACAGCTAAGACACTGGGCTCTGAGGAGAGGAGGAAACATCTGCTGTTTAAAGCGTGACTTTTGGAATGAATGATTTTGGAATATTTAGACAATATGGAAGGAAGATATTTATCTTTTCATAATAACTATAATAAATTTTATGATGGAAAAACAGATCTAAATCTCCTCCATAAGCTCTTTTACACTGACTGATTGGTCCTTAGTTTCAGTCATCACTGTTGTACCTTGAGGATCATGTCTCCTGGCAGCAGGCGCCCGTCTCGAGCGATCACGCCCTCTCTGTAGATGTCCTGGATGAGGATGCGGACCAGTGGGGTCTCGTTGCCCCCGACAATACTTATGGCCAGGGGCTCAGACGAGTCTGCTCTGGTGATCTTAATGCTGGTGACCTCTCCATCTGGGATCAGGTGATGGAGCTGGGGCAGGGCCAGCACTGAGAGGAGAAAAGGGCTGGGTTTAGGGTGAGACAGTGTTTGTGCCAAATACAACAGGAGCCAAGAAGAGAGAGACAGGTGCCTAGAGAGCATGCAGGACTCAGCAGCTGCCTGAGTCCCACAGGTCACTCATACACTCTTATATGACTGACAGAGAGGGGAATTCCCTCATGTTTGTGGGATTAGTCACCTCCAGCTGTCCAAGATGTGTCTGGGAAAACTCTCATTGTGCATTTGATTGATTGAGTCTAACATAAATAACTTTACATTATTAATAGCTTTCTTTTGCATTATGTACCAGATGACTCATACACATACATAGCCACATTTAACATTAACATTATCATTATCCATTGCACATAATTTGCACAATATTTGACTCATAGAATTCATGTGTCATAAACAGAATTTCTTTAAATACATTTAATTACATTTAATTCCAATACAATCCTGGTGAGATTCAGTCATCCAAGCTATTTCCATGCCTATGCCTTATTCTTGAATATCTATATCCACTTAACCGCTAAATGACACTTGCTGGGTCAGGATAAAATGGGTGGACAATATTTTGCATGGCCGAGCGCGTGACAGAAGAGACATTTTCTGGGATTCATTTCATTTCCTTCAAGAAATGCCTTCTCCTTTTTCTCTGTACTCCTGCTTCCTCTGGAGTGGCTCATTCCCCTCGCTCTGCACTTTCCCCATTCCAGAGTCAATATTTTGTCTTTATCGCCGCAGATTGCTCGGAGGGTGGAGCGTGCGCTCACACACACGCACACACACGCACACGCACACACACACGGACGGACCTGCGGCTGTTATGTAACCCTTCCTTCCCTCTACTTCACCCACTTCTCCTCCCATCAATCCTCTAGGGTGCATCCACTGGGACCTTCACCTTTATTTGTTGCCTTTGCATTGGTGTCTTCCACTATACTCTTCCCCCGTTCCTCTTCTCTCTCTCTCTCTCTACTTGTTTTTTGTCTCTCCAGTGGCCCTGCAATGAATATTTAATCCATTCTCCTCCTCATTGATGGCTTGGGAGAATGATCTAGTCCCCGACCGTTCATCATTTGCTCACTCTTACGCAATCACACACTCCTCTCCTCTTGCTTCAGCTACCACTCTCGGCTCTTTGTATTTCCTCATATGCTTTTCCATACAGAACATCCGCCACTGCTATCTCTGCCACTCTTATGGATCTACCACGTGAAGAACCTCTCTGGGGAGTGTTCAATCATGATGTGTAGAAGCTGCTAGTTTAAAGATAGACGGAGAACAAAAGGGAATTGGAGGTGACAAAAGAAATGAGGAGAGAGATCACTGAACAGGATGGACACGTGTGGGTGACCTCTGTTGCTATACACCGCCTCAGGCTAGCCTTTTCTCACTGATGTGTCTGCAAGGAAGCACCAATAGACTTATGTAACATGCTGGTGAATTATAAACAAAACATATGCCACTGTTAGCTGTGGCCTTCTTCAATATCACTGACACAGACACTTCAGTTCTGTAAGTAAACATGCCCAGAGTAAAACAGCAGAGATTTTGAGATTCAAGGAAGCATATGACAGGCAGTTGTAAAGAATAGAAAGGTGAATTTACACATGCAGCCCAACCCAGCAATTTACTGGGAATTTTATAAGAGTGAGATAATGTGCAAAAAATCCAGAGCTGATTTCTTTGCATTTTTATCTCACAATTTCATTGTTCCTGGAAAAATGACCAGGAATTTGCAGGGAAGGTGTGTGAATAATGCCAGAAGATTACCAGTGTGTGAACAGAGCAGACCCAGCAAGGTTCTGGATATGAATGCATGGCCAATCTGCAGCCATGTTGCCCAAAGAAGTTTGCAAGTCAATGCAATTTTGAAAGAACTGATTAGAGGAAAAGTGATGATAGTGTAAAATTGTTAGTATAGCTATTAGCATGATGTCAAATTTGTTGACCTTATCTAGCATTATTGGTAGAGAATAACTGCGTCAGAAAGGTGCTGTTCAAAATGGTAGCCTATCTGTCTACACATGGGTTTCAAGTGACAGCCATTATCATATTTTCTATTTAATTTTTTTTAATCTTTTGTATGGGCAAATTAAACCATTGTAGATGTAGACTGAAAGTATAGCAGCATATACCCTTGTATGTAAAATCCCTCAGTTGTCCAGGTAGTTCTTCAGTTCAGAACTGAAGAAGCAGCTTGGATGAGCTGCGAAACGTATTCGACCAAATAAACTCTGTCCAGTTGACAAATTAAATTTCTCCTTTTTTGCCAAGCATATACCCTTGGTAGTCTGAAGTCCTTACCTTCTTGTGGCACACTGGAGTTGCGTGCATTGTCCCTCTCCTCAGTGCTCTCATTGCTCACTGCTGTTCCGCTCTTGGTCCTCCTCAGAACACTGAAGGCTCGGTTCAGTCTCCTGAAGGAACGGCTCCTCACTGAAGAGCGCTCAAAGTTTCTGACTGTGAAAAGCACACAGAAGGAAGAGAGATGCTTTATACAAACTCAGGCTCTACATGCCCGGACATGTTCCACTGGACCCCATCACAGCCAGTTTCATAACATCTGGAAGTGCTTTTCCCTCTGTCAGTAAATAGCTGTTCCAAGGACCGTGTATGTTTAGAGTCATATGGCTTACCACACAACACAAACTTATTTTGCATACAGTACCAGTGCAATATTAGGGTACACTTGTCCTCATAGGGAAATTTGTCATCTGCATTTGACCCATCCTTCAATGCCACTTATGGTCATCGATTTGGAGCAGTAAGTCCTCAGGGACTCGTCTTTCTAATTGTGTTGCTTGGTTTAGTCAGGATTACCTGCACATTCCTTATTGGTTTCACTTTCAGTTACTCAAATAAACACAAATTCCACTAAGCTACTTTGCATACACAATGACAATGAATCTGTTTCAGAGCAGCAAGCTGCTAGTCTTGGTTAGTCATCACAACATGAACTACAGACAGAGTAAGGCCTACTTTAGCTCCAAAGTACGTCATGACGTACTTGCAACTAGTGTCTCTTCAATTAATAAACAAACTTGTGCAAGGAAAGTGGCATTACATAAATGGATGTAACGTAACACGGTGGATTGCACTTCAAAAAACTTCATCCCTCCACTGAGATTTTGCGGAGTCTTTTCTTAGCCCGGGGCCAAGAGCTCCAGGAGGCAGCAGAGGAGCAGAGGCATGCCCAGCTCACTGCACTGCTCTGGAGCACACTCCTCTGCAGCGCCCCCCTCCCTCCTTTAGTCCCTCCGTGAAGCTTTCTGACAGCAACATTATTCTTTGAGAGGTCCGGCCGCTCCTGCTCCTGACAGCTTGTTCAGCAGGAGCAGCGCTGGTTGTGGAGAACGTGGTTGTGGAGCTCTGTAAATAGATGTAAAGGGCTGCAGCAACGTCATTTGGTGTTCTCTCTACTACTGTACTGTGCTACCATAGGCTATTTAAAGACACACTGCCTGATCTTTCCACTGTAGTATATGAGGGACAGAATACATCGCTAGAAAGCATGTTAGATCTTTAAAATCTCAATAATCATTCAATTTATACAAGATTGACTGCATTTTCTGCCCCATGATGTTTCTATAATTGTACATTTCACTTGCTAAATTCTTTTTGCGTTTTTATTTACTTTTTGCTAGCTCTATAAGCAGCTGTAGCAAGTCTAAAAAGAGTCGTAGCCATATAAATCACCCAGCCTGCACCTCCCTAGACACAGATCAGTACATTTGCATTGCTTCGTTTGGTGACATGTTTAGTTTCAGGAAGTCGCGTTCAAGCACTAGAAAGTATAATGCAATAAAGTGCCAACATGCGTTCTGGTTGTTTGGACAAGGATTGGACATCAAGAGACTCAGTGGTCTGTTTTGGGGGCGCTCATTGCTGCCCATTAGTTTCATAGGTGAGAAATGGTGAAATTGAGGGAGCAGCCTAGCGCGTCACTGGACATTAATACACACTTACACAGAGGCTATATTTAACCTGCCTCTCCTTCCGCTTCTCCTTGACTGCATAATGTGCTGCCCTCTCGATGACTTTCCTCTGCTTTTTCCCCTCAGCTTCACACAAAGAGAGCCTTTATAGATTGGTGGAAAAAAACAAGGCAGAGCAGCTAATTGGCTGAAAGGATTTCTATCAGGGATCATTAGAGGCAACAATGATGTATCCGTGGACCGGGGTTGTACCAATGCTATGTTGGTGTAACTATGTCTCAGAGCGCGGAACTGAGTTTGACTCCAGTGTTTGTGACTCTTTATCGATTTCACTCTGTTTTTCTTATGTTAACTTACAGTACAGTTTTCATTTTGTCAGCATGTTCACAGGCATGGCAAATAAAAATACACTATTTGATTTAAAGAGAGTGCCACTTTATAATAACAACCTTAAATAGCCTCTAAAATACAGTCATCATTATGAACAGTGTGTTACAATAATTAAAGTAATTATTTATTTTCTAAACAAGTTGTAGTGCTTGTGTGTGGGGTCTGAATCTGCTATATTGTTCCATAGCTCCTAGCACAGTTCACAGGGAGGAGGCATGTCTTCAGAAAGGCCATAGTTGGTATGGGTGAATCCCTTATTACCATACAGGAGTAGACATAAACACACCAAAAATAACAGCAACAGTCCCTCATGATGATGTTGAAAAGTGTACAAAAATATGCCCCCTGGTATGAAATGAATTTAGAGCTATCATTGTTTTCATATATTTTTTTTAACATAGTGCACCTTTTAAGCAATTAGTTGTTGTTATTATTATAATTTAAAGAAAATTATATCACTTTCTATTTCAGATATAATTTTTGCAAAAAAGTAGTAGTGCATAGCTGGTCTGGATTGGCTGAAGTTTAGACTAATCATTACTGCACACTAAATAATACACATTTTAATGACAAGTTTTCACACACTTACGATATGGTCAAACAAACGTCACAGGACTGACCACACCACGACACACAGACACCAGTCACTCACACTCACTCTTCTTGGAGCTGGAGCGAGCGGCCAAGCTGGTGGTGCTCCCTGATTGGCTGTTGTCCTCCATGCTGGGGTCAAAGGCAGGGTTAACCAGTCCCGGTTCGTCGGACAGCAGAGCCACAGCTGCTGCAGGGCCATCGTTGGGCAGCGTGACGATGGTGAGTTCCGATGTGCTGTCTGTGCATTCTCCCTCCTGAGAGCGTCGCTTTCTGTCTGCCGAGAGGCCATAATGAGAAGCTCCTTTACATCTGCAACAAGAACAGAGGAATAGGGAAATTTAAGATTATAAAACGAGGTATTGCTATAACAGTTGAAATTGCTCTGGAATAGTGGTAATGAACTGTCCGTGTATAGGTGAAAGAAACGTGCAAACATCACCCCATAGACTGTATATATAAATGGACGGAGCAAACCCGCTAGCCGCCATAGTTCAAATAGGAAGTGAGCATGGACATGTTCCCGTGGCTCCATCGACTCCCGATGACTTTACATTGAAAAACTGCTGCAGTGAGCCTCGTCACTTAAAATCTTTGCATTAACCTGCTCTACATGATCATGGTGTTTTTATATCACTATTTTGTCAGTAAAATAAATTCCTTTTCCTAACATGGAACTTGGCTCCAAATTTGCCCCTATAACTGCTAGCCTTGTGAGCTTCATTTGACTGGAGCTGAGCGGATGATGTCACACCCCCTGCATCCACTTCTTTATACAGTCTACACACACCACAAGTATTTCATATTCATGGGTTTCAGCTTTCTGTTTATAGGCGCCATTTTGAGCACTTTTTACTTTATTTATTTGTTTTGAATTTGAATTCATTTCAATGGCAACAGTGGTCAAGAAGGACCTTCTTGCTGTCAGCCGGGTGTCTTAACCATTGTGCTGCAGTAAATTGCATTGCTCAATGACACGAGCATTGTTTGAGTGTATCTATAAAGGCAAAATAAGTTCTAGTTTCATCAGACTAAATAAAGCTGAACCCCCATTAAGCTGTCATAAAATGTTTGGTCGACAGTTATAATTTTAGTCTCAGTTTCTTTGAATGATGCCCTGACAGTTCGGCTCCACCTCCAGCATCCACAGACTTAAAAACACTCTCTCTGATACATAAAGTTATTATTTTGACTCCATAGCCTTACAGTACTGGCAAAATTGTACACTGAAAAGCTACTCTTTGGCAGACTATGATTTTCTGCTAATAAATTATTTCCCATAGTTGTAAAATGTGCTGGTATTTGAATGTGAAGCAAGTTCTCTATGACATTTTAGGGTTAGACCCACCACCACTAAAACAAAACACAAGTCTTTCACTTTATATTGTTATTTCTTGTTGGATGAAAGTGAATGCAATGTAATAATTTGCATTTTATAGATGAAACTATTGATTTCAGTCAGTGAGTCTAACTTGGCATTTCAGCAGATCACAATAAAAAAGGCTCCTTCATAGAGACGTATATAACTCAATGCACTTTTTACAGTACCCTCGACAATTGAGCAGAGAAACTAAACCTTGAGAAGATTATTTCAGTCTTGTCCCCAGAGTCTGTATTCATCCTGACTTTGTATCTCCTCTGCTCAGTCGTCCCTGTGCACAGGCTGTGCTCTCTGTGACAGGATCTGTAATCAGACCCAACACAGGGCTTCACCGCGGCACTCACTGTTAGCATCCATGACAGCTGATTGAATACAGAGGAGAGAAACGCATTTATGAGAAAATCGACGCAAGTTACTGACATGCTATTAGATGTCAACTGCACACTGTTTGAATGTTGTTTTTCTCCCAAACAAATCAAACTTCCCAGCTCCAGATGTCTTCTATCTGTCTGCGAGGACAATATGACAAAGACTTGAACACTGCATCATTGTCTCACATTTGAAGTTACACAACATTTAAAAGTTTTACCCTGGTGATCCGGAGGGCTTGTGTGTGCGTTGGAGATAGGATTGTTGCATTGTTGGAGAATTTTCCACCTCTAGTTGAATACGCCACAGACATTTTTCAGGCCTGTCTCCCAAAGGAGCCCTCCGCACAAACATTAACTGGCTTTAAATCAGCTGGATGCCAACCAGAATCTCACAAATCTACATTAGGGACTGTACCTAATTTTTCCGTGTGGTAGAATTTAAAATGTTTCACTCACTATTGTAAAAGCTGATCTTCGGATCAAAATAAGACTTCTTTGTCTGCATCTAATTATGAATATCATCCATGAACCAGGAAGTAAGGCGGGTGCACTGTTAGCATGCTAGTTGTTGTTAGCATAATGGAAAAACCTCACCTGCTCACCTCACCTGCTCACCTCTAAAAAGACATATTAGTTCTTTAAGTTTTTAAGACAGTAAAATCACTACAGCAACCTGATCCAGTTTGGGCAGGGGGTCTTCTCTGCATGGGACATTTGTGTAGGTTAAACTGTAGAGAGTTCACGAATATCATACGTATCATTCAATCATACTATTAAAGTATGAATGAATTGACCTGGACATGGGCGAATATATTTGGGAGCCATAAAAGCCAAACACGGCATCTCTTTGGGCACCCCATCACCAGAAGAGACTTTTTTTCAATAACACAGCTGTCTGAGTGGGTTGTGCGCTGTATTTCTGAGCTAAAATCATTTCAACTTGAAGTGGGCTCTACATCTCACTTGTGTCCACCAGTCAAACCCACTGCTGTATAAAGTGATGTCTCAATCGATCTGGTGTGCAATTTGTAACATAACACCGCTGTATATTGGGCTCACCTATACTGTATGTGTGCTGTTCATTCAGTGGGTAAATGGAACGCGATGAAGCATGTCCATGCAGCAACACAGCACTTAACTAAGTGAAGAGGCAGAATGCAGTATTTCAATCAGGAGAAATGGGTAAGGGCAGCATCGCTACTGATGCAAAGGTTAAGCACAACACAAGCTGATGTGTGTACGCTTTTTAGGGAATATTGGTCAAAAATAAGTTTAAAAATATGAGAAAATTAAAGGTGCATTGTGTAACTTTTCTGGTGGAGGGTCCGTTAAATGATTTTTGTCATGGAGATGTTATTGCTGTGTCTGGAATGATTCACAGTATGGCATTAAACCTTTCTATCTTCATGGAGACCAAACCAGATCAAGCTAGAGGTCAGATCTGTGGAAAGGCGACCCCACTCCCAGTCAGAATGCCTGTTTTTCTAGGTATTTTTGAGCAATAAAACAACCTGTAATTGAATAAATGTAAGGCAGAGCTGTTTAATGACATACAGTGGAACATTCCAGGCAGAGTAGTTACATATCCATTGAAACAAGCAGGCGAGGGACCCAAAAAGTTACATAGTACAACTTACATGCAACTTACATTACATTAACACAAGTTAAAATATATGTGTACTAATATTCTTGTGTATTCTGTTGTGGCAAACCAAAACTGCATGTTACTACTACTAGAGGAGTTAGCGTTAGTCATGAAATGTGTCTGAATTCTGAATCATGAGAATTTTTTGGGTGACAGACAATGTATGACGTCAGATGGTATTGCTGTCAAAAACATCAATGTGGTTTATTCTATTTTTAAAGTCCAGTGGAAGAAATCATGACTTTAACCCTTGGGCGCATCTTGTGAGTGGCATTATTATACAGGCCTATAGCTGTAAGGGGTCTGACAAAACCGGAGCATTTCCTGACAGCCACAGTAACCTAGCCTGCTCGCTTTGTCATTGTCCTGAAATGGCCGCTGTGAAGTTATTGCTCAATAATGTTTTTATGGTGGCAGTGTAGGGTCTCTATGGGATGTTTTTATGTTTGCAGCTGTGCAGTTGAAGCACATGTCAACAGCAGAAGTTTGTGTGGGGCCAAAGCATGTAACACCAGGATCAGAACAATGTACTGCAAATCATTATTCCTAACATGTCTATTCCAGGATCTCAGCAACTATAGGCCTTAAGAGATAGGACTGTTTAAATAATATCAAGGCTGACATACATTGATAAACATTAACAAACACATCTTTATTAACCTATATAGTTTACAGTGGCCATTTTCATCAAGCATGCATGTATTACAAAAGTAGGAGGAATACATGATAGCTAATGAAAACACATTAAGGAAAGCTAGAAATCAAACTGGCAGGATTGCAAACCTCTCAGTGTGGACCCAGTTGTAATTTGATACGATAAGTCTTATGCAAAGCAAAAAGCCAATTATGTGACTTTTTTCGTATCCAGACTAGCATCACCAACCTGCATTGCAAAGGCGCTAGACTTAAGTGTCACTTCCTTGCTCCTAAAGTGTCTTGTTTTACCTTAACTTGACCCTGCGTGCATGAGTGCGTGTTAGCTGCTTACATTCACTTTCTATTTTAAAGCATTTCCAAGTAAGTGAATATATCGTATATGTCATGGTTGAATTATTTGCTCCCATTTCTTCCCTCTAAGCACTCTTCCAATAAATAACATTATTCAGCACTCCAGCCATATGCAGGTGGAGTTTGTATCCTCTCTTTGTCTTCTCACACACTGGCAAAGATAAGAATATTGTATTATACTGTTTAAATGATCTATTTTTTCATGTTTTTAAGACGGTAAAACACAACGCCTTTAAATGGGCTGTTTCTTTCATGTAATAAAGCACATTCTGTTTTGTAAAAGCAGCTCTATGGTCAAAATAACACCATACTGTCGGTATCTAATTGTAAAGCATTTTATCTTTTGTGAATCAGGAACTAGCGCTGTTAGCATGCTAGTTGTTGTTCACACCACAAATAAATGCTGCTCTGGCCTCTTAAAGTTGTGAAAAAGCGCTTATAAACTCATTATGGTGAATATTTAGGAGGCAAGGAATGTGTTAGAAAAATGAGACGTAAGTTTAGACCAACTGTTTCAAATCAACTTTAAAGGTGCATTGTGTAACTTTTCAAGTAGAGGGTCCAGCGAATGCTTTTCTCCATGGAGATGTTACTTCTTTGTCTGGAATGTTTCACAGTATGGCATTAAACCTTTCTATCTTCATGGAGACCAAACCAGACCAAGTTACAGGTCAGATCTGTGGCGAGGCGACCCCGCTCCCAGTCAGAATGCCTGTTTTTCTAGGTATTTTTGAGCAATAAAACGACATGTAATAGAATAAATGTAAGGCAGAGCTATTGTTATACCACAGAAACAAGCAGGTGACGGACCCCCAACCAAAAAGTTACATAGTGCACCTTTTAACATTTTCAATTTTCTGCCCACCTTGAGACCAGTTCAAAGTATTGGACCACTTCAAGTTGACTCTATGGAACCACTTCAGCTTCTACATTCCTGCTAGTGGAAAATGGCAAACCACCATCACTGAGTTAATTCAGATGGGAGAATAATATTGAATACACCTCCATTCATTTGACATAAATCTTCCAGTACGACCACCCAAATCTTGGCGAATCTTATGAATGCACACTACTCTTAAAATGATTCTGCACAGACTATATGGGAGCCTTCAAAACTGTGAAAAACATCTTGCAGCAAAAACAAAGATACTGGTGTTTCAAAGCGGCACCATGGGGAGTAAGAAGCAAATTTTGATAAGCGTCTGAACATCAAACGCCTCGAGAACAGGAAGAGGCAGAGCTGCTGTTACACCCCTGCTCTCTCAAAAGCTTTGTCTGCTAGTAATTAAAAAAGTTGTGACCGCCTATAAAGCATACTGTTACCATAATATACTGGTTTTAATGTGACTTTTGAAGTGAGAGGTACACCGGGAGTATAGAGTAGGAGGCAGGGAGGAGGCCTGACAGAAAGCTCTGGTCTGAGTCTGGGGTGGTCTTAAGAACCACTGGAGCCGAAGAGAGAGAAGCAATTAAGTGTGCACAACAAGCAGAGGGGCCACAAATATGGAAAAGCACAAATATTTAAGCATACAAACTCACATTTTTGTGTGCTTGTGTGCAGATACTGTTTTGGTGTGGGGCTATTCAATTTTCCTATTGCTATTCTGGGTACTGTGAAATCTATTATCTATATTGGCTCCAACTCAGCAACTTACAAATAATAGAAGTTATTGCTACTTTCTGGCATAATTTTGTTAATTTAACACCTCATTAATATTTTTTCATCATTCTCATTCTTTAATTTGATTTTGTTTTCTACCTCTTGCAAAAGATGTCTTCTGTGGTAAGGTTTTAGCATCTTTTTTTCTCCCTTGTGACAACGTGCTAAAGAGAAACCTTCGCTTAATTTTGTCAGCTGATTGTGTATTAGCATAAAAATGAACTTTTACTGTGTATACATGGGGAGTCCTGTAGTTTAAGTCTTTTTATCAACCCTGACCCTAGCAGCCTTCAGTCCAGTACTGGAGAGAAAATGGTAACTTCTTAGTGATTTAGTCTGGTCAGTCAAATTAAGATGAGTCTAAAGACAGTGAAAGAACTCATTATCTCCAACAGTCCCTCTTTGCTCTGGTCAGTTATTTCCTCCTCTAATACAAAGAGTTACCTCTGTCGTTGTGAGGAGATTCCTGGTGGCCACACTAAATGCAGTACTTTTTTGAAACCAACATTAGATCACACCTCATCAGACTCAAGGAGATTCTCCAGTCCTCTTTGAGGGTGAGCAGATTATCCTACCTCACCCAAATACTCACTGCTCACCCTCCCTGTCCTGGACTGGCATGGGACAGAGGACCAGAGGGAGATTAGCCATGTGGGACCTAAAAAATAATGGATACCTCTTATTTTGTATCTGCCTCAGTGCCTGTGCACACTATTTTATTTTTAATGAGCCAGTCTATATGCATTGGTATATAAACATCTCTTAAACTACTAAACTAGAGAACTAGAAATAAATAAGCAATATTTTTTTTTAAATAAAATCTTAAGTATTTTAAGTAATCATGCTAACAATGTTTAAGAGAAATGAGTAGTCTAACCTGTCATATGCACTTTCAGTTGTACCAGTTGGTCAGACCCCAAAAGGTGCTGCAGAGGTTTAAATAATGCACCACATGTAAAGGCAGCAGACACATTGTTTATTTACATACGTGGCTACAGTGGCCTGACCCTGCAGACTTACTTTGAATAGTGAAGAGCCCACTGCTTTACAGATCCAAATACAGGAGGTACTTTTTCTTCTCAGTTGTTCGTCCCATGAGACGACACTGACACATTCTGTAGGATGACAAACGTAAAGGCAAAGACAGAGCTTTTCGCAGAGCCTGGAGCTCCCCTGCAGGCTGCTCACACTCAATAGGACATGTGGATGTATGTGTGTGTACAGTATGTGTGATTCTATCACACTTATAGTGTTAGGAGCTAAGTTATTCTTAGAGTATGACAATTACACAGGAATGCACTCAAAGTGGCTACGCTGCCATCCACTGTGAGCTAAACTGATTTGCACAAAAGCGTATTAGCCATATTTTTATAAGTGCTCTTTTGTTAGCTCTTCTAATGACCACAATAGAAAAGAATGTGTACTAGGTGAAAGAAGAGATCCAAAGATTTAGTGAGTTTATCTTCCCACTCTGGATCTCTGAAGAGCACCTGATTGTTTCAGTTATAATGCGGTGATACAGAGAGCGCCCCAATGATATATTCTCAGAAAATAATGTGTACTTAAGTCAAGAAACATGGTCCAAAGCAGCACCTAAGACAGTAAGTGGTCCTATGCTATTACTAATGATAGATGTATCAACACTAAACCACACATCAAAGTTGACATAAACATAACTTGTGAAAAGAAAGCATTTGTAAATCTTTAAATGTTTCCCTCGGGCTCAAGTCTTTGCCTGATTCATGAACAGGCCTCGGACTGAGCAGACAATCCATTAAAGCTTGTGGCAAACAAAAAGAGTTATAACCAAACACACAAACCCAAAGTACAACTGCTGCAGCATCGTTATACACTGGATTGATGGAGATATAAGTTTGAATGAATTGAACATTTTCACTTGATTAGATCAGTATATCAATTACTGTTTTCTCACACAGTGTGGCCACATGCCAGGCACATAATGGCCAGTGTGATGGTGCAGAAACAGGCCGTGTGATAGATAGATAGATACATAAAGAGAGAGGCAGGGATAGACGGAGTAATCTTGTTAATGATGAACTAGAGGAGTGTTAATCAGAGGATGTGCAGTGTGGTGATTGGATTCGCCTGCTGTGAGGGCTAATCCCATCTGCCTCATGCTCAGAGGGGTAATGCCCATGTCCCCCACACAGAGGGATAATGCCCATGCCCGCCACACAGAGGGGTAATGCCCATGTCCCCCACACAGAGGGGTAATGCCCATGTCCCCCACACAGAGGGGTAATGCCCATGTCCCCCACACAGAGGGATAATGCCCATGTCTACCACAGAAAGGAGTAATGCCCATGCCTGTCAGACAGAGGGGTAATGCCCATGTCTACCACAGATTTGTGGTGTTGTCATTTATTTGCAGTTTAGATGACCTTTGGCCTCTGATATCATTATGGTTGCCAGGTAACAGTTATGATATGACCTATGTCATTTCATGTCATATTTGCAATCACAATTCTATTAACTACGTTTTAGTCAATATATTCTAACCGGTCGAGTAAGCTAGTTAGCGGCACTTCTTTACGACTGGGTGTGTACTTGCACTCCTTGAGCCAGTGATCTATGCAGAAACCAAAAGTGAGAGAGTAAGCCATAAACCGCAGGGAGCTTTGTGTCAGGGCTTTCCTTTGTGAGTAGTGGCCCGGCCGGTTTGGCATGTCTAATGTATCTCTGCGAGTACTAGCGCCAGGCAGGCCTAACTGACTCATGCTTTTCAAACAATCAATACAGCCAATGATTGGTTGTGGCCTGACCCCATGATGAGGTGGGGAGGACCTCTATGCCACTGTACTCTGGAGCTGGTGTCTGCTTTCAGTCTATAGGAGGGATCTCACACTGTTTCTGTCAACACATGGCAACCGCACAAACACACAAAATATACACAAAATATGTAGTGTATACTTTGTAATCATGTGTACTTTGATTGGAATTGGAGTGCAAGTTTATCAGTTTATTATAGTTTTTAGATGTTTATATTGATAACTCTTTTCAAGTCAGCTTGTCAATTTTAAAATGTGCTAAAAATGTTCTATATGAATTGTTGAACTGAATAGAATTCAATTTTAATGAAACAGTTATAGAAGGTAGCTGTCTGTCACCCATAGTGTCTTCTGTGATTCTAAAATCTCACAAATGCACCATACATATGTGCACATGGCCTTTGTCCAGCGCTGCAGTAAATGACTGTGTGAGTGTGTTTTCCACTATAATCCCCTGTGCGCTCCAGGACGTGATCACAAAAAGTCCCACCAGGCCTCTGTCCCACATCGCCGCTCGCTCCTGCCTTTTAGCCTATATCTCTCACTCACTGGCAGTGTAGCCGTTGGCCATGTCCTGCTTTCACTGCAAAACTGAATATGTTCTTTACTTTTCAAGCTCTTAAACTTACAATATTTTTCAAATGAAGTTGAATTGACTATTACAATTAATAGTCAGAATGTTATAAAACAATTAAAATATTGATCAAACCATTCAAATGTTAACATAAATGGGTAAAATAGTATGGTCATATGGTCTTCAATCTACTCAAAGTGCTTAACATCAAGGAACCACTCACACCGACACTTGGGGCAAGTTGGGTTAAGTGTCTTGCCCAAGGACACAACAGCAGTATTGATCTCTGGAATCTAGGATTGGACCGCCAATCCATGAGTCAGTGAATCTGACTGTTCTACCATCAGTGTTTATTGGCGGGATTCAATTTTCCAACCTTTGGTTCAGATGATGAATGAAAGTATAATGTAAAATCTTATATTGATCAAAATCTCAGCAGCAAATGTTTGGGTAAACTATTAACGTACTAAAACTACACAAATATTTACAGTAAAATTCTATATTTTTTGAGTATAGGCAATTAAATCTAAAGTAAAATACTGAAGCCAAGATTAATACTCATGTTTTAACGCGGTCTACGTTCTTTTTTTAGTGTCCGAGTGTGGCGGTGCTCTGGCCCACAGAGCTGGCAGTCAGCAGGCTGCACTCACGTGAGAGATTAGCTCCCAGTGCAGGGCTGTGTGCTGTCAGCTCCACTCTGCCCACTCTCTCCTCTCATACTAGTGCTGCTGCTTTATATTAACTACAAACAGAACAGGAAGATTCTCAGTCAAACGTGTCAGGCAGCCTGAAATGATGCAGAGACGCACACTCAGATTTAACTCCCTATTTTCACACATTATAGGGATATGAAAGTACCTGGTATTAATTCTTAAATTCCCTGGCCACCTTGCCTATATTGTCTTTCAAAAGCTATCAGACAAATGGGCTGAGCTTATGTATAAATGATTAATCAGCTCTGCTTGAAAATGTCAAATATATATGCAACCTTCTTGATTTTTTTTGTTGTTGTTTGAGTGAATCTCAAACTGGCTGTACTTCACTTATTTCAAGAGCTGCAAGATTTTTCTCTGTGTTCTGCGTCGTTACCTCCATCCAGCTCTTTCCCCTTAGCTAATGTTTGTTCATGTGTACTCATATATTATTGAGCACACTTCTGTCAGCATTTCAATTAGACATCCACAGTTTGTTTTAGTGCGTCCTTTTCAAACTAATTACAATATTTTCAACATATATAAAAGAAGAATCTCAAGCAGATAACGCATACAGATCATAAGAAAAATTCTACTTGCTCTGTACCCTGAGGCATTTTTAAGCAACTATCTTAAACAATGTTAAAAGACTGAACACAACACACCCTGTACATACATACTGTAGCTCTTCCATCTGGTTTGCCCTTGGCCTGTGTTTCCGCTCTCGTTTGACTGAGTAAGCAGTACACACATTTGTGTACAGGCTCTATCATGCATATAACTGCTCCCATGATGGATCTGCTTAATGTGATTCACACTTGAAATCCCACGCAAGGAAATAATTAAGATGATTAAATGTTATCTCTTTTTAGAGTGGTTGGGAAGTAGCCTGGTGTTTTATGAACCTGTCCTCTGTGCCCTGCCTTAAAATACACTAAGATAAACACAACAGCAGAACAGGGATTAATATTTAATCTGAGCAAAAGTGCCATCAGCTCCACCTCCCCTTCTCCTCAAGTGTCCTGGAGGCTAAAGACAGAACTACACTGGACTACATGTGGATCCCACATAAACAAATGAAATGTTATTGGGATTGAGAGTGAGTCAGTGGTGGCTGGGAGATAATCCTTAAGGTGCGTCCATGCTCAAGACTTATGGTGCCCTGGGAGCGTGCAGCCTTTGTCTGATCAAACACCTCTGAGTCCTGAGAGGACCGAGAGAGGCTAATCATGCAGTTTAAGACAAGGAGGCTGGGACTCACCCCTCCACACAGATCATTAACACGCTCCAGCAGAGCGCCGCTCTTATCAGGGGCAGGCCATGTGGGCTGGGGGAGGGACTAAAGGCAAAGTCCATTTACATCTGTCAGGACTTTACATGCACAATTTAGCTCGGCCGCAGCCTTTAATAACAGCAATCTCAACAGTAAGGCTGCTACAATGTTGGATATACCTTTTCCTATAAAGTTTTCTGAGGTGACTGTTGAGGTAATGATCAATACAGTAACACTGAGGTGCCTTCTGTTTGGGCTGCATGCAGATCAGGAGGAAAATAGAGCGTTCTGTGCAAGTGAGCCATTACTCAGTGGGAAAATAACATTGCAGCCAATTAGGCTTCGCTAGCTACGGGCATCTCTTATGCAAGACTCAGTAAATGCAAGAAGATTTCTTCTCCATTACAGTATGATAAATTGAGGCTCAACCAATTTCCTGTTTGCTGTTGTTCTTAGATTAGTTACCCCGAGTTATGTTTTCAAATTAAATTGTAATTTGATATTAGAAAGAATGTCTAACAAATGGAATCCATCTTACATATAAATACAGCACTTATAGTCGATATTTCTAGTATTCTATGTAGTTTTCTACTACAGTCCCACAGTCCTAGTACATTCGTATGACAGTACTCACCACCACCTTTATGACTCATGCCAACAGAGGATGATGTCCCTAACACACAGCCTGTTTGCATGGGACAGACCTAACCCATGTCTAAACTCTATACGACTGGCTAAATTGAAAGCTACCAGACAAGCCAAAGGAGATGGGACAAACAGGGGAAGAGAGCACACAGAATGGTCATCTGGAGGCTGAGCTGTCAACAGTATGGATAAAGACAAATGGTGTGTCTGTGCTCTGTGGCCAGGCGGAGAAACACTGCGTCTGCCCCTGCTTTCTCTCTCTGTCATGTCATCATCAACACAAACTCACTACCCATAAATCTCAATCGTAAATGCATTCAGATCTGACCATATTGTTTATGCGCGGGCTTTCAATACACTGACCCATATACTGAACCGGTGGCACCACTTTGGCAACCGTATATATGGACAGATGGACAGCAGGCATCAGAAGTGACCTTGTAGCCTCCTGTCTCCTAGCTCCTGCCTCTTATGTCCTCTGCTTGTCTCCTTTTCAACCTCATCTTCCCTTGTGCAAGAGCCAGTAGAAAGGGTACACAGTGAATTAAAGGGTTTGCAAGCTGGTTCATTGTTCTGTGAATTCATGGATAATAAAAGGACAATTCTGTGAAACTGAAAACAGAAGTACTAATGCAGATTTCCAGGCACTGAGCTCTGGCTTCTCCTTGAGCTCCCTGGTTTTGTAACACTGTAACGGACATTATCAACCAGACAAAAGGACCAGTAGGAGCACCACAAAGCTCCTAGATCAGCCAAGTGGAATACAGCAGCTATAGTCACTTGTATGGGATATTTTTTACTATGAAGATTGAATTTGGAAATCTGTATTTGTTTGTATGTAATGTATTTATTTTGTAGCTGATGAAGTTGCGTCATTTCTATGTCCTTTTCATTTTTACTACAAGCACTTTTTTTTTGGCAATTTACGGACTGCTTTTCTTGAATGAATAAAAAAAAAAAAAAACTTGTCTCTCATAGCAACCATTGACAACAGCCCCAAAATCCTACCTTGCCTATTTGCTCATCCGCTGATCAATAAACATACTTTCCATGCTTTGTTATCAGCTGTTTTACTATGTACCAATACAAATCCACCGTTTAACAGCAGAGTGGAGTAACTGACTATGAATATTTAATGCAGAGCTAAAGTCAGTTCATATAAACAAACACAATGTGGTTACAACCATCTAGTGCTCTGGCCAACTACACTGTATTTAAAAGCCCATGACTTTGACAAACGCTTCTCTGCGATCGATAGCGCTAGTAACAGACTCTATTCCACACACATGGGGGGCAATGGGGAGATGGTGCAGTGCTGCAACTGTCCTGCATGGGCTCTGGTACAGCTTGCTCCCATTACGACATCACAAACTAACTTGGACGCAACACGGGGAATGAGAACAAGACTTGGATGGAGGGATGGTAGTTGTTATGGCGATGATCATTCAATGTTGTACTCACAGTTCTGAATACAGGATATGCAGGTTGCCCAAATTGTCTGTGTAGTTTGCCGGGCTGAGCCAAGGCAGGACCAGCAGCAAGAGAGCCTTCATGGCCACTTTGAAATTTTCTCCCGGTTTATCTTTTCTTCTAAATCGTCTTTTTTTTCAATGTCCGGATCTCTCTCTCCGACCCTCCTCCCCCTCCTCCTCCCCCTCCACCTCCAATTCTCCCAACCTGGCCGTGCTGACCCTGTCCTATTCCGTACACGCTGCCACTCGCGCCCGCTCTTGGCTATATCACTAACAGTCCTACGCTATAGACCCTATCAGCTTTTATGGCACTTCTGGAGCTGGCCGGACACTTCTTGCCTTTCGTTAGCCTCTTTCCCCCTCCTCTCCTCAGGCTGCCTGCCTGGTCCTCTCAGCTGCAGAGAACGGGACCACTGCCAGAGGTTGTTGAAGACTGAGGAGCTTGAGGGAGCATCAGCGTCAGTAGGAAGAGGAAGAGGAGAAGAAGAGAAAACCCAAGCGAGGTGCAGAGTCCCGCGGAGGAGGAAGAGCAGCAGGCAAAAGTGCTGGAAAGAGTAATGAGAGAGTGACGAGAGCCATGTAAAGGTGGCACATTTGGAATGCAATTTGAGATGTTGCAGCCCAGTTTAATCTGCTCTGGGCACGGGCAGCTAGTAAGAGGATTTGCGCTGGTGTGTGGACATGTCTGCGCGCCTGTCCTCCTGTCCTCTTCAGCGTGTGAGCTCCGGAGTGTGTGTCAGAGAAAAGAGTGCAGCGCTTGCCTTATACTGCAGCACGGAGCGGAGAGAGGGGGGGTGTGATGGAGCAGACCAAACAAAGACAGGAACCAGGGGCCAGGGGAGGTACCTGCTGCTGTTCTGATTGGCCGATGCATCGTCACACACATATTTAATAAGAGAGATGTGCCTGTATCCTTTGCTTTCACCTCTTTTAGTTTTGCAAGCATATTAATAGAGACTGGGGGATGAAAGGATGACTAGAGGAAAGGTTGGTTGTGGTTCTGCCTTCAAGCCTCACCCCTCTCCAGTAACTGTGGACTCATCCCTCTCAGTTTGTATGTGAGCAAAAAAAAAAAAAAAAAGGAAAAGAGCAGAGCATGACCAAAACACAGAAGCAAATCAATATTCCTCGAACTGCTCCAGCTTATTACCATGAGTGACGCGGAGAGGAGATAGACAGGTGGAAAAAAACAACAACATTAGAAATCAATCCCAACCCCCTGTCCCCGCTGCTCCTCTGAATAGTTCAATCATGTATTTATTAAATGTCAAAAAGAATACACCAAGCTAAAGGTTAAGCTATGGCTCATTTGAATGGGTGTGTTTGGATTAGCGTTCACCAAGAAATGCCGTAATGATGAAGGTTAAGTACGGACTAACATTTACGGAGAGCTTTATTATTGCGGAACATTGATTGGAGCGTCAAAATACAAAAGGAGCTAGAGCCCTGGATATGTCGTTTTTACTTTGTGCGAAAAGGATGGTTGACTAAAGATTGGCAGTTCTAAGTGGAGACATTTCTGAATAATAGAAAATCAAACTGTCAGTGAAGTCTATGCTGAAAGCGCTCATGCATAATATTGGGACACAAAATATTCTTAGAAACTCAAGCTAGCCCTTTCTACCATACATTTTGTTGCATACATCGTCAACGCGGTATAATTAGAAAAGCTATGACTGTGCCACACTGCAGTGGCTTAGCATGAAGGGCATATAATGTGTACAGTGATTAGAGCTCGCGTCAGGGCTGTGAGTCTGTATCAAATTGATCTCTTTGTATTTTCACACAACTGCCAATGCCCACAGTCCTGCAACATTCAAAGACTGGGGGACAAGGTAGTGCTATAGGGTAATTCAATTAAGGTATGCATTTCTATTTCTATCAGTGCTGGTCAATATTGGCAATATCTCTGTACTTTTCTTCAATAAGAATGTTTGGGAAATATTTACGCAATCCATCAAAAGTGTGCTAAAAGAAATGTGTAAATTTAACCATAAAAGTGCAGAAATATCACATATTGATACTTTTGCAGTGACATCGTACTGGGGGTGTTCAACATACATCTCTATTGGCAGAATGTTCAGCAGTTACCATGGTGATACAGTGCACATATTAGTAAACACAGACAAAAAAGTTTTATGATCGTCTGAAAACTCAAAATTAATAAACTTGAATAACAGCGCTTCTAACAGAGCAGTGCTTTCAGTTAGCGTCACCCCCAGGGAATGTTGATGACATCGGCTGCAAAGTATCAATACTATTGTTTGAAAAATTACACAATTACTATATATACTCGAAACAATCTGGTATTTTGTTCAAAATTTTTATATTATAATTTTTTCAATATACAGTATATACCACCTTTAATTGTGATCCATAGTATAAAAAAGAAATTTGAAAACATTTATTTCAGTCATAGCTTCCAGCAGTGCTCCTTCTGGGCAATGGATAGTTAGTCCTATTGATTTGTTAATAGACTTGCAAACCCTTATATTTATTATTTATAGGCAATAAGGAGTACTAGTCACCATGAACACACTTAGAAAAATATCCGTCTCGGGAATTGGACCCACAACCCCCCACCCCCTATACTCAGTTCTCATATTTGACTTTAATTTCTTGTCTCCTTACTTTTACCTGTTTTCCCATTGCTTCTCATTTTCATCGTGCATATAGCCTCCAGAAAGACACTTAGCTGATGTAAATACCCAAAAGTCTGAATGAATATTTCATGGACAGCGCTGTGGTTATGGGCTGAGACTTCTCTTTCTCTCTGTGTGTTTAATACATGCAGCCAGGCACACTCGCTCCTGTTTGAACGCCGCATACGAAAGACCACAGGGCAGGCGGGGAAATGGAAATGTAATTGGATTGTGACAGGATGCAGTTTGTGAACAGCCATAAGCCTCATGGGAGATTTTTCATATGCTCGCACATGAAGCACCCCAACCATCATCACAGGTCAGCGCAGGCCCAAACAAGAGCGCCATTTTGGTAATTTGCCTCTCCGCACTGACCGAACCCTCACTCTCATGTCAAAATAGGCCTTGTTTTAAAAGTTTAAGATATTTTTTGCCTTACACCAAACATAACAATTAAATGCGATCCCCTAAGCTATGTGAGTATCATTGCTTTTCTAAATATGAACACTTTGATGAATGCCTCAGCAGGCTTAGTGCTTGAAAAAGAGTACAGTGCCTTAATTGGAATAAAAAAACAGTCTTCCAATACTAGAAAGATAAAACAAAAATAACTAAACCAACACACACTTCTCACACAAACATTGAAAAATAACTTAATTTGAAATTACAATTCTTAAGATTTATGCAAAATTTAGGTTTCTTATGGCTCCCTAATGTCTGCTTACCTTGTCTACTTCTTTGATGTATGTTTTTGACCTGTTGTATGTAAATAGATTTATGCAAATCGAAGGAAGAAAAGGAGAAAAGAAAAAAGAGTGCACTTTTACAAGCTAGAAAAAGACAAAAAAGAAAAAAATGCTACTGTGCCCAAAGCAAACAACAGAACAACAAATAAAATAGGTGAAATGTAACCTTGACATGTAGCTAGCTTTTTGCCTTCTTTTTAAGGGCATACTGCAACTTTTCAGGTGGAGCCGCCTGTTTCATTGCTTCACCTCGAATTCCACAACATTAACCATCTAAATCCAAATAAACAAAGAACAATAAACCTAGTAATTTGTCTGAATTTGAAGTGGGAATCCCTAATCCCTAGTCCTGCTCCGTTTGTACTGACTGCATTATGAAAAAGGAAATTAACTTACGTTAGTAGAATTGCTTTACAGCCACTATACACTGTGCATTCACAAAATTATGTGTATACAAAATAAGTCCTTGTTAATTAAATTGTGTGTTTTTATATGTTCAAGTCATGGTTGTAGCTCAAGGTTAAAATGCAAAGCTCCAGCCAAACTAGAGATGGTTTGTCTCGGCTAGTTTGTCATCCAACCTTGAAACGCACTGATTCAAGCCAAGTTTTCTTTTGGATTCCTCATAATGTAGATGGAGAAATAGATACCAAACACCATATTCTTATTACATTTTGCAATAGTTTGGTCTTATCCCCGCAGATGTGACCTTTGACCCCTGCTGATAACACCTTCTAACTATGAGCGAACAGCTGAGTCCTGGAGGAGCGGGTCTCGTAGCACCACACCTCATTATAACTCTCTCCACATCAGACAGAGCTGGGCCAAAGTAAAAGAAGAGACTTAAGTGAGAAAAAACACCAAGAAAAGGAATGGATTTTCGTACTTTTACACAACATTTTATGAAGTGTTCAGTGCGTAGGAAAGAGTCTGCATGTGTGGCCTATGTAACACTAATTATCTGACAGGCCTTTGGGTTACAGAGGAGTGTTAATGAGTGTTAATGGAACATGCCCACACAGAAGAGGGAAAGTGGTGTCTTTTAATGATATACAAACAAACAGCAACAGGCTCAGGAGTAAGAAGATCTCTATGAAGACTGAAGCAAAGACACAAAGGAGAAAAGATGGGAAACAGGAAGAATTCTTAAGAGTTTCTATAAAAAAAATTAAAATAAAAAAATCTGATTCATCTAAAAAAAAAAAACTAACAAAGACCACATGACTAAATCAGAGTTCAAGTGGTTTCAAAACACACTGCCACTACAGTTTTGTTTGTTACATGAATGTGAATTGTTAATGAGACCGAATGCACAAAATGGCTGCCACTTTATTATTATCATCATTATTGTAAAACAAAATAAAAACCAGGATCATGTAGAACAGGTTAATATGAACATTTTAAGACCTGGCAGCAGCAGTAGCATCAATAGAAACTGAGTTAGAGCCAGAGTCAATGGAGCAGGCTCACTTCCTATTGATCTGGCCCGGGTCAATTGTGTACAGGTTTAACACTGAAGGAAAGATGTTGTACAACCAATTATTTGTCCATGTAGTTTTATAGATTTACAAGCAGCAAAACATGCCACTGCAGTCTGTTACAAAACATGCCTCCACAATTGGAGACGTAAGCAAGAAAACAAAAACAAAAAGATAAAATCAACCGCCCAATTGTTGTCATTAGTAAACTAAAGTGAATATGTATCATATCTGGGACACAACTGGTCATTTCATGTAATCAACAATATTTGCTTATGGGAGTTAAAAGAAGTTATGATCTACATTATAAATGTTTTCTCATCACAAACATTTTGTTTTGTTTCATTCGCACATGTTTAACTCACAAACTCTGCATATTTAGGCTGTGTTCTTCTCCCAAACAGAAAACACTCCACCTTGTGATGTCATGTGGTAATAGAGGAAGTGCTCCACTGCATTTTTAAACTCCGCACACCTTCACTAGAATCATCTGGATGATTTCAGACCTGGAATTGCCAATCTCTACTGTAGGTAGCTGTTAACATGAAACCTATCGCATTTTGAGCTTTGGAGATGTAGACAGACTATAATACAGGGTTACTCAAATGTGTGTGAATGACAGAAAACACAACTAGGTATGTGTTTGATGAGGTAACAACATTCTAACATGGCTTAAAGCTCACAAGAGTCAGTTTTGTGTAATATAGGAAAAAAAAATCTTATAGCAGCAGCTCACCTGTTCTTGATATGGTCCTCCAGGTCTCCACGGGCCACTGTGTCTTTGCAGTGCTCTGTGAACGGGCAGAGCACAGTGAGCTTGTCCAGCAGCTTGTGCACCAGCAGACTGGGCTTCCTGCAGCTTTGTAACATGAGGGGGGCACGGCACACGGGGCAGAAGTCGCTCTCCAACAGAAAACTGGTCAGACACTCCTGGCAGTAGGTGTGTCCACAGGGCGTGTCCAAAGGGCGGATCAGGGGCTGCAGGCAGATGTGGCACACCAGGTCATCGTCCACCTCATCCTGGTACAAGTACTCGTGGTTCTCCTCCAGGGCATGGCTGTGTCCACACGTGGGGCACAGGTCCGGAGGGGGAGACAGCACACCCAGGTCCGAGGGTGAGAGGGGCAGGGCTGCTGCTTCGGCCATTTCCATAGAAACCTCAGGCTGTCCACTGTCCTCCTGAGAGCTCATCTGGACTACAGGCTGAAGAGGAGGGTACAGAGCGAAGGCCATGACCAAAAGACATCTGCAAGGAAGAAACAAACATTTTCAACTTTCAGGAAAATTCTGTCATTTCAAACTAGATACAAGCCAGGATATGCAACATACACAGTGAGCCTGACCTCTGGGGTTTTCACGCTGCTACAAAGAAATACAAAATGGAAATCTGTTATTCAAGGCCATAATCATCCACTATTGACTAACACAGAGGTTGGCAACATTTTTTTCCACAGCAGCCCTTATTTAACCTGTGGGTACGGTGGTGACACAACATCTGTCTCTTACCTGAAAAGCTGCGGTCTCATAATTTAGTTTTTAGCCCCTAATCCAAACTCCAAAAAGAAAGGCCCTACAAATCAAATCTACAATCTTCTTATCATGAGTTATCAGTCTGAACAGCCATGTCACCTACTGTTTCCACATTAACTCACTAAAAATGATCGGGACTCGCACCTAACACACTGGCTCGCTTTGAAATATATTTTTTAATCAGAATGATGCTTTTTTCATGAGTTAGAGAAGCAGTGGATTATGCACATGTGCGGTTTACATCTGGTGCACACAGTATGAGCAGACAGAAGTGACCGCATCAATGTCAGACACACACACACACACACACACACACACTCACACTCTCAATATCCACACAGTGTTTTGACTTAGCGCCATAGAGATGAATTTGCACACATCACATAAACAACATCCAGGCAATGACGTGTGCAGAGTATCAACAAACTTTTAAGTTTTTACTGGAACTGGAGGTGATATTTTCCAATACAACTCATGAGAAACTTTACTCCTGGTTTGATTTCGTTTTAGTTTCTTTTAGTCTTGTTTTGGTTGAGTCCTGGTTTAGACTGTAGGAGACTTGAGAGAATAGTCCAAACCAGTCCAGACTAGTCATGGTTTAGGCCTTGTTCTGTCCTGGTTAAAGGTGCAATATGGATTTTTTCCAGTGAAGAGTATGCTATCTGCTTTTCTCCATGGACACGCTATTGCTTTACCAGGAATCTTCCACAGTATGACTTTAGAACTATCTATCTCAATGCACAAGCAGGTCAAGTTACATCTGTGGAGAGGTGAACCCAGCTCACAGTAATGTTTTTTTTTTTTTTTTTAAAGTATGTTTTTGTAAGTAAATAAAACATGTGCAAAGCAATACTAGACAAGCTGTTATCTGGTGCACTTTTAATTTCCTGCTTAGTCCAGTCCAGACTTACATTAATTGGTTAGTTTAAATTATTTCAGATGTTTTACTTGGTTTGAAAAGTTCAGAACCGCTCCTCTGTGATCTACAAACATCAATACAGCTGATGTGGGCAGCGACAGAAAATACAAGCATCAAAAACTGGCTAATCCACAAATGAACATGTCTTGGTTTCAAATGTGCCTTTCTTCAGGGCTAACTGTGTGTGCATTGAATACGTCATAGAGGAGCGATCACATTCTCAAGATCACAAACGTGGACTGAATGAGTGCTGACACAAGTCTCCATGGCAACAGTTCTCTTACCACAGCTACAGAGTCTTTGGAGCTTGACTTAGACCAGCAACCTTCAGGTTTGTGGGCAAACCTGAAGGCCAATGAGGCTATAGTGGCCTCATTGGGAGGCCACTATAGCCTCCCAATGAGGCTATAGTGGCTCCCACTGAGCCACTATAGCCTCATTGGGAGGCCTAATTTGACATACATTCATTTACTAGTACTATGGGTTTGGCTTTCTCTGTATTTATCCTGGTTTGGGAATGACATGAAGACCTAATTTGTCCTCTTGAGTGTTTAATCCTTTGTTTACTTTAGTAAGTCAAGCCTACTTAGTGGGGTTAGTCCTAGTTTAGACAATTATAGAGGGTTTCTTTAGCTCCATTGGCAGTATATGTAACTTTCCTCATAAGGTGTAAGTCACCTGCCTGTCTCTGTTATTGTTATTGTCTGGAATGTTACACTGTATGACATTAAACTTATCTATCTTACATTTATTCAGTTACAGATTTATTGTTAAATCAACATACACATTCTGAGAGTGAATGGGGTTACTTTTCCACAGATCTGACCTGTAACACATCCTGAATGCGTTAGTTGCTTAGCTGCTGTAAATTGCTGTTTCCATGAAGATGTGTAGAATCAGTAATGATATTCCAATTTCCATGAAGACAAGCAGAAGATGGACCCTCCACCCAAAAATTTACATAATACATTTTTAAATTTGTCTCAACTACTGTACAGTATATTCTTTCTGTTATCCTGTGTCCCAACAGATTTGAATACTTGTTTATCCTAAAACCTGTCTCATAATTATGGGCTTACTCAAAGTCTCTTTAAACTCCACTCCACTGCTTTACAAATCCACCAGAGCTCCTGTCAAAACAAACACCCCCCCTTACCAATATGGCTGACACGAGTTGTGACACTTTTTCACATCATCTTCTTCTCTATCCCTGTGGGGCTAATCAAGAGAGGCTTAACCAACATGAACTGTCCCTCTGTGCTGCTCCCTGAAACCAGCTGTGCATCAGATGTGGACTGGTAGAGGTGTATACTTTTATCTCAGCGAACCAAGAACCTAGAGGCACAGTGCAGAAAAGAGACAGTGGGAGGCCAGCAAAAAGACTATTTCAAAGTTAAAGGAAAATGTGAAATCCACTCCTACTCCTTTTTTTTTTTTTTTTTTTTTAACTCTTCACTGTAAAACTACCATCTAACTACATAATCAAGCCAACGCTAGATAAAACTGCGTGGAGTTTGGGCCAAATGGTAGAAGTACCTTTCTTTAGTAATTGATTTTCTTATCACTGCATTTAATTCTCTACAACCCTGGAACCATCTCTGCATTCTCATCATGCTAGTACACAATTACAGCTCCTACCTATAAATTCACAGCATTACTCTATAGAGACCCTTGCATAATGGTAAAAAGAGTACATTTACCTGTATATAAACAGTGGAGTTTTATCAGTGTTGTATTAATTAATCTTCTTAAGGGTTTCCACACTGACTTATATGCTTCTGTCTTTGCCCACACCAGCTAACTTAATTTCTTCCTTTACCACATCCATAAATCTCTTTTTGGGTCCAGCCTCCTGTCTAGCTGCTCTAAATTCAGCGCTAATCCTCACTATCACTTCTCTGTATATCAAAAGCATCTTATTCTTTCTTACACAATAGTTCTGATTCAAATCGCTTAAAGAAACCAAGTATGGAGTTTCTTTTGAAATATGATTCATTTGCATACTTATATGTCTACAGTGCTTATCAGTTACAGAAAGCCTATTGTTTTTGTATACACCTGCTGATTGAGAAACAAAATGGAGGACACATATTCCTGACACCACAACAGTGTTTGGAATGAGAACAGCCCTATACACTGTGTTTTCCTGCTCCAATACACAAGTCCTCACATGTAGAGCGGCTGTGACAGAAGAAACATGATCCGGCAGTACACTTACTCACAGCGGGCACACCCAGAGCCCGGGGCATCCCACTGTTGTCTCACCCATAATATGAAGTCACTCGCTGTTCTCTGTGCTGTAAATTGGCATTAGCTTTAGTGTTCAGACAAAACTAGATGGTGTTTACAATCTAGTTTTGCCTGAACACATTTTAGAAGTGAGAGTTGATGAATTTGTAAATATAATACAGTGTGAGTTCCATAGTTGAGATGCTGTCACTAGGATAATTAAAGGTCATTTACATAACTTTTATTTTATTTATTTCAGGGAAACACCCTTTGCACCAGGCAGTGTGTTGTAAAGCTATTTGTATATAATTACTATGTAAGATATTGCCTTCCCATTCCAGCAGGCATTTTAATTTATGAGAACTGCATTGCAATAAAACAGACGTGAGACCCCGTGTAGTTCATTTGACTGTTACATAATGAGAACCATATGGAAGCAACTGCCTAAGACTAGACATTTGTTTCTCTGTCATGATGCAACATTTGAAGGAATTTTGTGGCCAGAGTTAAAAGTTCAAACTAAACCATGTTCCTCTCTCTTGGCAAATCATGTACAAAACTTTTACAGCAGCTATAGACCCTATAGACCTTATTAGTGAGTTTCTCCAATTCTGGTGACTAAAGAAGGTATCATTTTTGAGCACTCAGTATTTGACTCTTGTGCTTACATGTTTCAATCTCACTGTCTAGCTAGAACACATTGAGATTGCTAATATAATTTCTGCTTTCTACAGAGTTACAGAGTTAATATAAAACAAAGATCATAGTATCTCTTTGTCACTTCTGGTACTCCATGTCAAGCCTTCTCTCAATAGAGCGTCCCACTCCAACAGAATCAAACCAATAGTGTGAGTAGAGTGGAGTTTGTTCAAGATAACCTGTATCACGGTCCTCAAACAGAGTGCTGCAGCGTTTAGTGTAAACACGACTCTTGTGTTACACTGATGTGACCTGCAGCCAGTTAATAATGATACGAGAGAGTGCAAGAGTCAGCCATTTTCAAACAATTAATATGGAAAAAACTGCATGTTGACAAAATAGCTGTTTATGTCAGCATGATTGCTAACTGATATGTTCTGTTAGCATGGTGCTATGTACATACCGGTTCATGTATCAGATCAGTCCAGTCCTAACAGTATAACCACTCAAACAAACACACCCTCAACTGTCAAAGGATGAACAATATGACAGAATACAACAAGTTACACAGGTTCATTCATTTTCGAGGAGCAGATTCTCCCAAATCACATTGATTCACAATACAGAAAAGGAAAATATTATTGGGCTTACTTTACACATTTTTGCTAGCTCAAATTAAGTGTACTTTCGCCTGGAATATTACACACTCTGGCATTAAACATATGTTGTCATTGGTTTTTATTAAAGAAAGAGAAATCATATAGTGTAGTTAAAAACTGTGTTCATGATTTTATTTCCAGAAGTGCACAAAATGGTGAAAACATGAAGAATAAATACATATTTACAGTCTGTTGCACTGGTGCAAGTGTGCGTGTGCATGTATGTTGGCACTGTGGCCTCCCTGCGCTGGCTGACGGGACTACTCTGTCACATACATCTATTAAGCATTCATTTTATTGCATATTTATTGATCAAAAATACCTTGACAAATTTACATTGTTACCCATTCACAGATCTGACTTGTAACTAGCGTCAGTGGCTTGTCTACATTGAATTTCAATTTATTGTCAGACTGAACAACGTAGGTAAAGCAATAACATGTCTGTGGACACAAGCCGGTGGCATACAACTATTAGGTAATCCTTAACTCCAAAAATGCATACAGATTACAAAGTACAACATTGTAGAAAATATTACTAGTATTATAACCTGCAGCGTGGGTTCAACAACAGGTTTCCGTGTAAAGTCCAGTGATTCATTAGTTATGACTCTTCACTCTCTGTTTTCAGTTTTGATTAACAATAATTTTCCTATGAAGACATAGTTAATCTTTTTTTTATTTTTTAAACATTTCCTGACATGTTAGTACAATGTTGCATGTTGGCATAATGTCTTGACTTGGCCCCATCTACAGCATACCTCATGCGTTCCAACATGTCCCTGAAACTTATAAATTCCACTCTGCTTTTGTATTCAGTCTTTGCTGACGTTTCACAATCTTACACTAGCAAAAAAAACAAAAACAAAAAAACTCTCTATTCGTGTATCCACTGAAATATACTGTATCGTTGATTAGCATAAGATTAAAACCACTTAGCCAAAAAAGTAATTGTAACGTTATGTCCTATGACTTGCTACATCCTGACAAACTATATTGATTTCAGTCACTGTAGTCAATGGAAATGGAAAAATATTCTTCACATTGGTCCACAGTTACTTGTCACTGCAGAGAATACCTCACAAGAACTTATTTGACAGTATCAACAACCTATCATAAATTCTCAGTCACCTTTGCGTCTTAGTTTGCCTTTTTTCTTGCTTCTAAATGTTCCTCTTCCTTAATAAAATATCTTATTCTATTCAGTGAAGAATGACTAACATATCAGTGTTCATATTGTGTTGGTGTATTGCCTGTATGACACATTTCAGTTCTATTTCAAGGTGTCAGTCTCTGAACAAGATATCATTAGGGAAAATTACCACAGCCAAGTCTCCATCTTTGTCATATAGGGACGTTTTTGTGACACTGGTTTAAAAGCAGCGTTCATTTCAAAGACTATTACAAAGCACTATTGAATTTTGCATTCAAAGGTGCATTGTGTAACATTTCTGGTGGAGGGTCAGTCGAATGCTTTTCTCCATGGAGATGTTATTGCTTTGTCTGGAATGTTTCACAGTATGGCTTTAAAACCTTCTATCTTCACGGAGACCAAACCAGACCAAGTTACAGGTCAGATCTGTGGAAAGACAGCCCCGCTCACAGTCAGAATGCCTGTTTTTCTAGCTATTTTTGAGTTATGAAACCACCTGTAGTTTAATAAATATAAGGTAGAGCTGTTTAATGACATACGGTGGGATATTAGACAGAGCAATAACATATCCATAAAACTGAATGACTTTTTACGCTGTTCATTTTGAGCGTATGTTTTTGAATATTTGTACGCACCAGTACGTGTATTTGTATATGACTCATCGACACATAAAGATCTTGGTTGGTTGGTTGGTTGGTTGGTTGGTTGTCTTCTACAGTCTGGACAAACAGCTGGAGCAGATGTGCAGGGCTGTGAAGTGTTTCTAATACTCGAATGGCTGAGTGATCTGAACAGACTGTGCTGCCTCAGATTAGGCCTTAGTAAGTGGAATGAATTATGTATTTATGAGCTATTGTGCTAGCTTGATACAATAGCCCCTTCAGAATAGCGCCATTGGAAAGACATGGCCACAAAAAGAGCTGTGAATGATTTTATCGGTTATATAAGTTGCAGTGAGTCACTTCAAACTTTGGGCCTGCTCAAATACATTGCTTATGACAGATGGATCGCCTTAGAAATCTACAGATAGAGGGAAGTGGGTGCCATATTGTAGTTATCATATGTCTTTTCCATGACTTGTTTCACAGAATTATGATGGGTAAAGAGGGATCAATCTATGCACTAAAAGCATATTATTTTTTGAGTAGTTTCGCATAGGCTATTTTCTTCAGAGTTTAAATCGTGTATGGCAAAAAATGATTTGGTTAAAATGTGCTTTTGCATAGCCCTCAAGCTTAAAGTCATTGTTTTTCTTGTCTTTTTTTACGAGATCTGGCTTTGATAAGGAGATAAGGAAGCATGTTTTGTAACGTTGATATGTTAGCATAACGTAGCATCAAAAATCAACAAGGATGTGAGCTGAGTCTCTTGCCACACTGACAGCACACACATGTGTTGTTTATGTGGCAGTAAGTGTAACAGGGTGTGCTCTTGTTTACTGAAAACACAAAAGGTCTTGGCCATGCAGAAGGACCTTGTACTCTATTCTTTTTCATATCGTTTCAAAGCCACACTTTTTGCACTTCACTGGGACAAAGTCAAAGTGGTAATTTTATGTAAGTCTACAACAATAAATCCGTTACTCCCCAAACCTGCTCGTTAGTATGTCACACTAAATAATGATACCCAATGGCAAAATGCAGTAATAGTCTTTATAGCCTTTTAACCTAAGCAATAAATACTCTTAGAAAAGCAGTATTTCTTCAATATTAATGCTATGTATAGTCCAAAAGTATTAAAGAGTGCGGCAATTCTAGCATTTGTATGTGAACATTGCAACAATAATTTGTAATTGATAGGCTTGTAATTAATACCTAACTCATTAACTATGCATTAACGCAATTCAAAAAGGTATTGTTGTAAATGGGGTAGCCTATACCGTCAGACTATGGTCACGTATACTGAAGTGAAAGTTATCTCGATGTGACACGGTGTGCTATGGAAATGACTAGAATCCTGACTTGTGCTAAAGGATTTATAAAGCAGTTAAACTAATGACATTCAGATTCAGAGATTGTAAATAAGTTTATGGCACTTACTTGGTCTGGAGAGGTGATACCTTGAAGCTGCGCACTTTACCTGGGCAGGTAGAGCTGTGAGCGGCTGTAACTTTAAACCACAGCCCACAGGAGGCAGGCTTAGCAGAGTCAAGTGACTCAGTCAAGAGGACTTTGTCCTAGTCACTCTGCCCTTTGATTGGCTGAGACTCTGCTGCACAGTAATGTAATCCACTGTGGATCTGAGGGGAATTCTGCTCCACAGGGAACACTGCTCCTGTGTGAGCCGGCCCAAGGTGAGCAGAAAGCAGGCATAGGGGGCGGAGCCAATGCAAAGGTAAACAAGAAGTATCCAAACCTGTTCAGGACCAAGTCAAAATTATTCTATAAAACTCACCTAGGTTAACCAAACACACAATGGATATGATCACACAGAATTTGGAACAATTCAAGTGTCTCTCTGTCTACCAAGACAACAAAAAAAGTAAAGTTCGACACATGTGAATGATCTCCTAATAAATGGTGGATAAAAAAATACTAAAGATCTCCTTGATTGCAAATAGGACAGGTGTCGTGAAGTGGGGCAAACTAAACTCCTGTTATACTTTCCCATTTATGCATATTTCTTATGCTCATTTCTATTATTTAACTGTCATAATTGAAGAATAAAACTGTATTAAATAGTGTGAAGTGTCCTGTGGAAACAGCCGCTTTCCTGCACATTCTGACTGGTGCTCATCGGTATTTCGCAGCAGGTCCAGGGTGGATTTCCTTTGGACTTTGTGTGTAAACACTGAGCCGCTGCTGCAGACTCCTCTTCAAACAGGAAGCCCATAATCTCACTAAATGACAACATGCCTCAGATAATACTAGCATGTACTTCACTGTGTACTGTAAACCCATGTGGTACTTTTACTGCACTCACTGGCTTTCTTTGACAGTACCAGCTCATGCTCCGGTCTGGCAGGAGATGTTTGTGATTTCAGATGTGGTTTTCCTTTGGGCCTTTCCTAAACCTTGTGCTGTTTTAAAGTGAGCCACAGGTGCTTTGGACAGACACTGCTCCAAGTGATGGCCCCAGTGTGAGTCAGGAGGTGATGTGAACACGACCAAAGATCAGACAGAAGTGGTATCTAAATACTCACAGGTGCACCGTGCAAGTGGTCAGATTATAGTATTAATATAGTAAAAATTTTGACAGGTTTGACCAAAAATATATAACATTGTTGGATAATTTTGACATTTGGGTTGCCGGGGATGCAGAATAAGCTTCGTCAGTACTTTACAAAGATGTGAGTCTGGTCACCAGTGAATCTCTCCATTTTCAAAGCGACACGATTGACAGATGGATTAGCCAATCAGGGACACGCGTGGTTTGTTGTATCGGAAAAAAAAAATCACAGGGAACTTGAAATCATCCTGGATTTCTGCATTTGTAAATGATGGGTGATCTATGAGCGCTTTCATCTCACATGCCATCACATTTGACCAGGCTTGAGATGGTGAAACATTTGGGATTATTTCTGCTCAGAAAAGTTTTGCCCAAGCCAAATTAAAATGACGCTTTGAGGTAGTAGAAAGATAGTACTTTAAAGGTAAGGTAAGGTAAACAGTCTTTGTTTATGCTAATGTTGATGCAAATGTCACTGCAGTGTTTTCATTCTGATTTGTACCTCAAGGCATATGTATGTGTTGTTTCAAGTATTCAGTAACTTCTGATGGAATAGCCTCTAGTATATGCTGCCAGTCAAAGGTTTGGACACTATCTCATTCAGTGTTTTCTTTTCTTTATTTTTCCTACTTTCTACATTTTATATACATACGGAAGACATCAAATATATGAAGTAAGATATATGGAATTATGTAAAGAATTATTATGTAGTATGTAAAGAAAAAAAGGTAGATAACTCTAATAAAACTTTTTTTTATATTTTATATTCATTGTCTAACTTTTTTTTTTTTCTTTTTTACATAATTCCATATCTTACTTCATATAGTATGTATAAAATGTAGGAAGTGGTAGACAAAGAAAAACACTGAATAAAGGAGTGTGTCCAAACTTTAGACTGGTAACATATATGTGAATCAGGTTTGGATTCAGGAGGTACTGTACAGGAGATAATACCAGAAAAATGTTTATATAATACGTAAACGTAGGTAGAATTTGCATTCCTACATGAGTGCAGTCTTAGTGTTTTTTTGTTTTGTGTTTGTTTGTTTGTTATTGTTTTGTTTTGTTTTGTTTTTTTCTTTTTTTTTCATTTCAATCTTTTTATGTTCTTACTACTACAAATTGTGCATTCGTACATGGGCTATTTGGACAATTAAGAAATACAGCATTATAACATAATTCTTGTGACTGAAAGTCAAGAGTTTTTATTAAATGTGAGCGGGCACTGTTGTGTCCCTGCCCCAGGCGCATAGTTGCTGGCCTGGTCTAAAACCACAAACGACCCCCCTAAGAGCAATAAGTGGATCCTGGATGAATCACAGGCTCTTCACATGTTATTTTCCAGCTCTTTTTCCATCACAGTTGTTGAATCCATCTTTGTTTGATTAGCAATTACTCTTGACGGCAGCGCTGAAAAGACCAACTAGAACATTTGATTAGCTATTAAAATCAGCACACAAGATAAACAACATAACCGAGCTGAAATCCACCCACATGTTCCCAAACTTAGAGCAAACTTTCTTTTTTATTGTCCTCTAATCAGCCATAAAACTCCCCTGCTGACCATCCTGGGGCAAATTACAGCTCTTTTCCAGGTAGAACCACCTCTGCCTCTGCATATTACAATAATAGTATCCAATGAGTCAGATCTCTCCTGTCGGCAGCCCACTACCATAGCTCCTGATGTGAAGCTTGTTTTGCAATAGTCTGCACGAAAAACACACACACAAACACAAATATGGACTTGGAGATGTTGTTTTGCCTTAAAGGGCCCATATTATGCCACTTTCTAATCTGTTATAACGTTGTTTCCTCATCACCTGGAGTTGTATTTTGTTTCATTCACACATGTTTAACACACAAACTCTGCATATTTAGGCTGAGTTCTTCTCTCAAACAGAAAACATTCTGTTCCACCTTGTGATGTCATATGGTAATACAGGAAGTGCTCTACTTTGTTTTTAACCCTTGAATTGCCTCGTTGTATTGAACTAAAGGTAAAAAGTTGTTGTTAACTTGAAAACTATTACGTAATGACATCACAAGGTGGACCAGAGCAATTTGATCTTTTGCATAACATAGGAATTTTAAATGTTTGAAAATATGGTATTAAACCTGTTTATCTCCATGGTTGAAGCTACCATAGGCCATGCTACTGGTAAGATCTGTGGAGATGCGAACCAATGTTCATAATAGGGTCATTTTGAAGTTTTCAAATGTTCAAAAAATTAAAATGTAATGGCATACAAAATGTGTAGATTTTCTGGTATATTTAAGTGTATATTTTATCATTCTGTATATGCCCCTAGAAAAAAACTTTGATCAAAAACATTTTTTTTGCATTTAAAACCAGGGACGTCTTAAATATGTCATTCGGTGAAACTGACATATTGTTAAAATTTAATACAATTAAAAATAACATATTTTTGAAAATGATGAAAAACACAAACTGAGATCTACAAACAAACAGTAGGCCATTAAAAAGTTTTTTTTTTCTTTGAAGAATTTGCCCTAATACGCATTACTAATTAATCTACCAAACCTAATTTCCTTCATTTATGTGATTATTTTACATTTAAAATAAAAAAATATTACTTTAATATAGTAGCATATATAGTTTTATTTGTATAGTAAATAATAATAACAAATAAAATTCCGTCTCACCGAATGACACATTTTGTGTTACCGAATGACATTTTTCATTTTTCATTCTAAACTGGTTTATACTTTATCCATCAAAGAGAAACACAAGCCTCAGTATTGACTGCTCACACCAAGCACTGATTTCAAATGTAATATTTAAAAAATTATAATAGTTTTAAGCACATTTTGAATTTTGCACCGAATGACATCCAAAACTAGAAAAGCACTCAGAGAGCGCAGACCTCCGCCAAGCCCCATTTAACGCAATGCTAACGAAATTTTCAAAGTGATCCAGAATCCAGGATTTCTTCTGGATCATCACCAAAATTTAATCATCTGTTGGATTTACCATTCGGAACATTTCCTGAAAATTTCATCAAGATCCGTCCATAACTTTTTGAGTTATCTTGCTAACAAACAAACAAACAAACAAACAAACAAACAAACAAACAAACAAACAAACAAACAAACAGACAGACAGACTCAGGTGGAGGTAATTATGGCATTTGTATTTGACAAAGGCGTCACCAGCAAAAACTAAAAAGCCAAATCTGAGCCTTGTTTCCACTTTAGAGTCGTGCAGGGTGTTCAGAGTGATGTTTTCACATGATACATGTGGAAAGACCTCACAACATTGTTCATATTGGCCTTTTAACTTTGATTTACCGAATGACACTGATGAAATAGGTTTTGGGGACTTTATTTAAGACATTAAAAGTAGTTCTTTTGTGTTAATTTTGAAAATAGTTTTATATGTTCATGTCAAGGCTTTTAAAATTATACCACAGAGAAAAGATTTTGTCAATTTTTATAATTTTTGCAAACAAATGTTTTCACTGATTCTACATGTAACCTGTGTCACCGAATGACATTTTCATTCAAATTTGGTTTCTTCATCTAAATGCATATTGCTACAGCTAAAGTGATATAAAACAAATCAATTTAAACAACTTAAACCTTTATATATTAATAACTAGAAAAGTTGTGGCTTCTGGACACAAAAATGGCTATGTCACTGACCCAAAAAGCATGCCGTTTCTAAAAGATTTTCTTTTTTTTTTGGCAATAAACACATCTGATTGATACAGTATGTTTAAAGCCATATTGTGGAGCATAGCAGGCAAAGCAGTAACATCTCTCTCACCTGTTCCTATAGTCAAATGTTTTAGTATAATTTAGTGTAATTACATAATACATTAAACACTGCTGACTCCCAAATCATGACTTGGTTCTGGTCTCTTGCATAGTTAGTCTGACCTTTAAAGCTGTCACCTCTTCTGTTTCCTCTTCACATCTTAGACCATTTTTATATTCATGTCCTATGTACAAAGGCGCTTTTAGAAATGGCCCAAAATGTGCAGTTTCTTTGAGATTTTCTTGGCTCTTCTGAAGTGTCAGTGCTATGCCTGTGCTGTAGCATTTGTGCTGAGAGAGCCGGACTTATCTAAACAACAGCAGGTGAAACCATTCTCCTCTTACAGTAGACTTGGAGAAGGCATACGGGCACAAGTCATACTATGAACACTTAAAGGTGCACTATGGAGATGTTATTGCTTTGCCAAGAATGTTCCACAGCATGGTATAAAACATATCTCCATGGAGACAAGCAGGTGACTCCACTATATCAAGCAAGCCTCCTCACAGAAAATATACATGTTTTTCAAGATATTTTTGGAGTAATAAAACATTGTTATATTGCTACTTTGCAGTGACATTATGCTGGGGGTGTTCTACGTGTATTTCTGTTGGTGGAATGTTCAGCAGTTACCATAGAAACACAATGCACACATTAGCAAAACACTGTCAAAAAAGTGTTAAGATCTCCTGTAAACAAGACAGTTGCACAGCACAACTTTTCTGGTGGAGATGTTATTGCTATACTTGGAATGTTCCATGGTATGACATTAAATATATTCATCCAGATTGTATTTCTCAAAAAATTTTATAATTCCTTCTGTAAATAGGGGTGACTCTCCACAGATCTGAATTGTAATGTAGCTTAGTGCTGTAACCTGCTCGTCTCCTTTGTGATAGATAAGTTTAATCTATACTGTGGAACATTCTAGACAAAGCAATGACATTTCCATGGAGAGAAGCAGGTGGCGGACCCTCCACTAGAAATGTTACACAGTGCATTTTTAAAGTTGAAAATCACACCATGGCCATGCCCTTCACCAGTATCTCTGCCCACTCTCTTAAACCACCTCACAGTTGCCACAAAATATATGTTTTTTTTAACTGAATTTAAATTATTTTTGGAGCCTTGGGTAACAAACAACACTGAATATTCTTTCCTTTTTCACAGGCCTTTGAAATGGTCCTTTTTATCTGTTCAGAGCCACCATCCGCCACCATTCACATTCAAACAGTGATCTTTGCATATTCAGTAGGTCACTAGTCTGGTCCTCTCCTTCACACCTCAAACCACTGGGTTGTTTTCATGTTATCACTGTATTATTTTTTCATACAGGAGGTGCTGAGTGTGTGTCTGAGATAAGGTAAATCCCACTGGAACTTGTTTAGTGGCAGTGAAGCAGAGCCCGCTAAGCCTCAGCCAGTTATACACGGACACAGCAGACCACTGGGAATACTCAGGTGCTTTATACAGAGGGCTCTTTGATAGATATTTCTTTTAATAGCTCATCTTTTGAAATAAAAAACATTAAAACATACAACTGATATCATAGACGCAGAATGCACAGAAGTAGCTTTGAAAATATAGTACAGTACTATATAGAAATAGTAGTATGGACAAATAGTACTTTTTAGCCCAAGAATTATTGGGGGCGACATTGGTTCAGTGGTTAGAGCAGTGGTCCCCCAACCCCCAAGTTCTGACATTGTGTCCTTAGGCAAAACACTTCACCCGCATTGCCTAGTATGAAAGTGGTTAACCACTACTCACAGAAGTAGTAGTGGTTAATGAAAAAGTATAGTTAAAGTTTCAAATGTTTTATCTTTGCTCCAGTTCATGGGAAAACTCAGGTACAGGCCTTTTAATAAGAGTACAACAGCAGCAGTCACTTTGTGAGTTTTGTGGTTGCAGTAGTATTTGTACTTTAGTGAGTTTTATTTTCTAGTTTCATCCTTGAAATTATTTTGTTGATTTTTATCTGTTTGGGCTATTAAAGGTGCACTGTGTAACTTTTCTGGTGGAGGTTCTGCCACCTGCTTGTCTCCATGGAGATATTACTGTTTTGCCTTGATTATTCCACAGTATGGCAGTAAACTTGGTAATCACAATGGAGACAGGTTAATGGTCAGATCTATGAGGAACAAGCCTGCACATGGTAACAATTCACGTTTTTATGGTATTTTTGAGCTATAAAACACCTGTAATTGAACAAATGCAAAGGAGACAAGCAAGTAGTTAGAAACCTTTAACAGACCTTTTCCCCTACATTTTGCAATGTTGAAAGTTGTTATGTTTCTCAGTGTATTTGTAAATTTGTAAATTGAGAAAAGCAAGTTATTTTGTTCTAGTCCTGGTTTACTCCTGATAGTTCAAGTTTAGTTTCAAGTTTAGTGACAAATGAGGTGAAAAAGCTCGTCTGAACGCACCCATAGGAGTAGGGTACACACATATACAAATATGTGTGTGAAACTACCGTGTGACAAGACAGTTTTGACAGCACAGAAAACTCCACACTGAACGAACTCAACAGGTTCTAAATGTTAACTGCTCAAAATCATCTGGTCAAACTGGTTCACAACAGACATGACTTATGGATCTGTAATTGTTGTGAACTTCAAAGACTACAGAGTTTAACTGTTTCAGCGGCACAAACATATTAGACTGATATTAATAGACCTGTGCAGCTTGACTGGCAGGCCTCTTTCCAAATAGCTATTTCTCTTTGTGTTGTTGATAATGACTAAATTACACTTTAATGGCAGAAGACGTGTCTATAATTTTAGACTTTGAAATAGCGGTGAACACTGAGTAACAACAATGGGAAATGAATGAGAAAATAATTAAATGCTGCAGTTTCTATTTGATCATCTTAGGGAGCACAATGGGCATTTAGCATTACAGTCTGTGACCCTATAGCAAAAGTGATTCACAGCTGTTTGGCAGTTAGGCCAGAAGATACCTAATATAATGTAAATTCATATGTTATAGACTATGTTTGAAGTACGTGTCTGAGCAACCAAAGCTCCATTAACCTTGTCAATGATGATTTCTGGTCAGTAATATTTGTCTGTGCTGCAACAAAAGCATAAAAAGGTAAAAAAGAAACATTTCCTGAAACAACTGGTGCTAAAATATGTGTTTTTCAACTGAATTGATTTTAATAATTGATCAGTCTCCATGAAGGTGCCATAGTGCTCCAGCTTCACAAAGAGAATGACTCATAAAAGAAAGTCAAATAAAAACAATCTTGCTTTTGGAAATAACCAGTTTAAGAATAATTTCAGGCATTCACAGTGGCTTGATAATTTTATCATTTAAAAAAGTTTGTTTATTGCTGTTTTTCCATACACATTTCCTGTACTGTTATGTAGCTCACATTTCTATTGATACATTGCTGCTGATGCTAACTGGAAGCACTAGCTACTCTGTTAGAAGCTCTGTTACACAAGACTTTAAAGGTTATATAGAGGATTTTCCAAGGAACGAGAAATCCAGTGACCAATCACTGTCCTTTTTCAAATGTTGTGCATGTGTGAAACCACCGCCCTCCCCCACAGCTCCCTAAGTAGAAACACCTCCTCCTGCCTCCTCCTTACAATTACGCTGGTTGTTTATAGCCGGTGCTATAGCTGAATCGCTGTTGCTGCTGTAACTATACTGTACGTTTTCAAATTACTTCTGGACGTTACCTGCCCAGACTTAATTTAGCGACCAACGTGTCAGACTTTAGACCCTCTGCTTCAGTGAATGCATCGCTGGAAGGAATCTCCAAGAATCACCTGAGTTTAGCTTCGCTCCTTTTCTCCTTCTCTTCTTCTTTCAGCGACCTCAAAAACGGACTTTCTTTTGCGGCTAACTGGTAGTGGATTCTTGTCTGCCATTGTAACAAACTTTGTGCAAACTGTGAGGAAGCTACAGTTGGAAAAAGCCGCTAAGAACCGCTGCGTTGGTTGAGTAAACAGCGTCTTGTGTATGTGGAGTGCGTGAGAGGCGTACGTAAACTCAGCACGCCGACAAGTTGGTTACGCTAGAAGTGTAGGGAGTGTGATTGACAACCTAACAGCCAATAGATAACGAGGTAGCCCACCACGTCCACAGTTGATGGATTTTCTTTTCTTTTTTTTTTTTTTTTTTTTTGGTCATTATAATTACAAGGCTGTTGCATCTCTACAATGCTATCATTGACAATTTGAAAAAAACAACAACAAAAATAATAATAATAATAAAAAAATCCTCCATACAACCTTTAATCTGAGCTTTATTTGAACACAATCTAACCAGAAAGAGTTGATTTGGTTGGGACTACAACAGGTGAGATGATGTGTGCTCTTAAACAAGTCTCTCACAGTCACAAGCTAGCATTAGCCAACAGTGTTTCACTTAATCACTTTCATCTTTTTGTTGAAAACTTTTTTTCTTAAAACTTTTTTTTTTTTGCTCTTGTGTGCATTGTGTCACCATGGAAACTGCTGAATATGCATTTTAAAACACCCCCAGCGTGATGTCACTGCAAAGCATCAATATATGCAGTGAAATCTGTTGTACCCATTTCCATTTCCAAACTTAAACCTGTTGTCTATGAATATAACTCCTCATTTGCCCTGACATGCCTTGACAGTTTAAACCTATTTTGACATTTTCCCTACAACTTTTCCCTAAATGAGCTGAAACAATGGTGGCTTCCTCTTGTGAATCTCCTGTGTGGGATTATTTAAACAAAGCCGGACGCTTTCAGTGCAGCCCAATGACGCACTTCGACCAGGGCCAGGAAAAGACACAATCTCTTTTCTCTGTAATGCCACTTTGCCATGTATCAACTTTATCCCTCCACTATAATCCTGCTGCTCTCTCTTCTCTCTTTTTTGTTTTTCTCATTGTTTTCATATCCTGTCACTTTCAGGCCAAGGCCATATCCCAGTATTGATTATAGGTTAATCCTCCATCTTGTTTTTGATTACAATATAGTTACAAACATTCATTGTCCCATTTAAGTGTTTGTTTTTCAATGAAAAAGGTGAGAGTGACTAACTGAAAAACTGTTGGGTAATGCTAACTGTAGTCTGTAATGTTACTTAAGACTATAAACTCATCTGCAGTAGTTCCAGCTGCTTTGGTCAGATTGTGTTAAAATAAAATAGGTCAGATTAAAGTTTAACTTGAGTAATAGAGCGTCAAACAGAGCAGTGCTTCTAGTTAGCATTAGCCCCAGGGGAATGCTGATGACTTCAATAGGCAAACATGAGCAATCCACAAATGTTGACGCTGCTCATTTGTACTAAACTGCTAAAGCTAAACTGAAGCTATCTAGAATATCAAAAATAAAACTGACTTAGAATTGTGAATACAAGCCACAGCTGACCTGTGGCATGGCTGCCAATTTATGCCAATGGTCTCTCCAACCACTACCAATCATGAAGACACAGGGAAATATTCATATAGGCAAGATGGGTGAGGTGTTTTGCTCAAGGACACTACAACAGTATTCACTCCTGTCTCAATTAAACATGCTGTGTAATATTCTAGGAAAAACAATAACATCTCCATGCAAACAGCTCACAAACCTATCACCAGGAAAGTTACATTTTGCACCTTTAAATGAGCCAAAAATCCTGCATAATATAATGTCACCCGAAACTTTAGAGCGCTCACATTAGAAAACTTTGTCTAATTCAAGATGGCATTTCCAACACATATGCTGATGTCTAAGTCTGGCACAGCTGTCCTTTGTGCATGATTTTAACCCAACATGACTCTCCATCACTTTAAAGGTACCTGCACTTAAATATATTCCCACAAAAATACCCCAGACAGGAGCTCATTCATTAGTCCCGGCAGAGGCACTTTTGGCCCAGTGCCTCTGTGTAAAACTGCTCCCATCGATCGTGTGTTGTGCAGGGAGAGGAGGAGATGTGCTGTTGTCATAGCGGCTTGTTTGTACAGCAGTATTTATATATAGAATTGTTCAGTTTCATACAGGAATTTGATTATCTGTCAAATTTGCACAGCTTTTGTCTGGTACAAATTGTGAAACATCCCTGGGGAGTTACTTTGCACACATTTTATATGTTTGCACTATATGTAATTTTTCTGCTCATTTGAAGCCATTTTATTTATTTATTTATTTTAGACATGATAGAAATCGGGATTGTCAGATAATTTCAAATAATTTGCTCTATGGACATGTTAATGCTAAATACTTTACTGACAATGTTGATACTTTGCAGAGACATCATGCTGGGGATGTTGAACATGTGTCCCTCGAGATAATATGATAATATCTCATTCTCTCAAGATAATATATTTTTTTAATTTTTTATATACTGTATCTCCAATGGTGGAATGTTTAGGAGTTACTATGAAAACACAATGCAGGAGCCTGTTATCAATACGAGCGTTTGTGATCCCGTTTAGGTGATTTTCAACAAAAAGGTGAGTGACTAATAGAAAAAGAAGGACTTGTGTAACAGCACAGATCAGCTCACCTATTGTAGTTCCACCTAAGTCATTAAAATTTATCTCGAGTAATAGAACATCAGACAGAGCAGTCCCTACAGTTAGCATCAAACCACTAGGGAATGTTGATGACATCCGCTGCAAAATATCAATAAGCTGTATTTATTTACCAACAGTGACCCAGCAGCTTATTGGGTTGTTTTCTTTTTTCTAATGTATTGGGACATTTGGCACATACAGTTTACGCACGACTGAACCCAACCTCTTTACTCATTATCAAATTTTGCGTCTCTCCAACCACTACATTACACAACTACATGTATCTTATTTATTGCTTGCATACCTGGAGCTCCTCTAAACTGCTGCTGTACTGCCTAGCCGCCTTGTCCGCCCTCAGTGAAAACATGTCCCAGCCCTGTACCTGTCTTTAGTCTCTGCCACTCTCACTCTCTCTGGTCATTGTGGTGATAAAGTGGGCCAGTCGATTCTAATTTCCTCGAGTCGGTAAAAATCAGAGGTAAAAGTAACAGTGTGTTCAATAAGTCATTAGTCTCGTGTCACCAGGAGCTCCAGATCTGAGCCCCTCCTGAATCTGTACGCGTTTGACACATGCTCCATAACTAATAATCACTGCTCAGCGCTGCCATTCAAACGTATACATAGGGCTGTAAACGCATCAGACATTATGACCTTGGTAATACTGGTCTCATAATGCATCTTTCAATCACAACCAGCAGCTATTGTACTGTACTTATACTGTATATTTTATGTTTACTTAATTATATCTTTGTATTTTGTGTACATAAAGTATTGCTTATTATGAATCATATTGCACAACTATTCTTTACATTTTACAACTGTTTTTATTTCACCAGAGAGCTATTGTGACCAAGCAAATTCCTTACAGAAGACATATTGTGCTGTTAAGGGGTATTTAGTGCTAATGTACATAAATAATTAATATACGTAAATAATACATTTTCATTGTTCTCTGCAATGTTGTAAAACTGCATAGTAATAGATTTCTTCTAAAACAGCAGAACTGACAGGCTCCACCTCTTCAGAGTAGCATTTCATAGTAGCAAGCAGCAGATTTTCATTTCTGCATTTTTACTGTTGAAATTTTTTAATTATTATTATTATTATTATTATTATTATTATTATTATTATTATTATTATTATTATTATTATATTTTATTTTATTTGTATTAAATTAAAACAGCTCTACACTTTAAATGCATGACCCTTTTCTGAATTTATTTAAGAATCCTAAATAAACCATGGTGAGTGGGCAGAGATAGGGGGTAGGTGTAAACAGAACATTTCTGAGCACTCAAGCCTCAAATGCATGACAATACTTTGTCCCTCAAACATGACTCAATTTAAAGTGCCTACTTTTATATTACACTATTTTCTGTTCTGTTATAATGTTATATCCTCATCAAAAACATGCTCATGTTTAACACACAAATCTTGCATATTTAGGCCATTCTCTCAAACAAAAAACACTGTTCCACATTGTGATGTGGCAATACAAAAAGTGCTCCACTGTGTTTTTTAAACGCCACACACCTTCACTAGAATTATTTCAACCCTGGAACTGCTCTCTACTGAACTAAAGGTAAAAAGTAGCTGTTAACTACAAACCTGTTGCTTCTTGACATCACAAGGTGGAACAGAGCATTTTGAGACTAATAAACCAGGTTTACTCAAACATGTGAATGAAACATAACTCTTAACTCTCAATTTTGTGTAATAGGACCTTTAAATACATGAAGTTAACCTGAACCTTGTGTACTACTATGAACATCATAATAATAACAACATGTTTCACTCTCCCCGAGCTTCACCTGCTGCCAACTCACAGTTTCTCTGTTGGATCACTTAAACATTGGAGACTGCCAACGCTTCACAAGATCTGTTTCATTTAGCCAGCACGACTTGGCACAGCCACCCATATCGTCACATAATTTTTCCTACTTTCGTCACGTCAATTTGGAGGACATGCAAAATTTTCCATAATATTCCACCCACAACCGATCTGTGGTCACAGGTCATAATGGGCCTAATGGTTGTATTTGTCACAGTGACCCCATACCAGCAGGGACAAAAGACGGGACATTTGGGGACAACAGGAGCAGATGCCAGGAAGAATACTAACCATGATGGAGTCAGTTTTTGGCAGGGACTTTGTGAATATTGGTCCAGAGATGTCTCATGAGGAAAGTGGAGCATTGGCGGTACAGCAGGTAATACAGCGAGGCAAATGAAGATGAATATGTTTAATGGGAGCGCTGTCAGAACACAAGCCAGCATTAAGATATAAGCCCACTGTATGACAGCTGAGGTCTCTGCTTTAAAAAGACACGTAAGCCCAACAGCCTACACAAATATTAATATCACAGAGTTATTTTGTGTCAGTTGAGATTTTTGAGTCAAATCTGTCAAGCGTTTGAGGAAGTTAGAAGTATATATCATTTCAAAATATGTATTACAGATGTGAAAATATTTGATTTTGTGCTCCTAAGAGAGTTTTTAATTTGTTGCATATGTCAAGTTCTGAAAGTCCATTTGTATGCAGTTTTCATCTCTGGCAGCAGTGGTAGCATATACTGTACATATGATTGTGTATTTTGTTAGCAGTTTGTTGCATAGGCTTTTGGCACAGAATGGTAACCAGTTCTATGTTAATCCACCCCAGGGCACTTGTGGCTACATAAATAGTTTGATGATTTTGAGTGAATGAATACTTCGCCTTATTCCAATATATAGCTGGTGCTTTAATGATCTTTTGGTGAAATATGTTGGTGTAACCTACAGCTGTACATACATTACTTAATACAAATTGTGCAAATCGATGATATTGCAGGATAGCAACATTGACATAAATTGGGTAAGGCATAAATTTTCCATACTTTGTTTTATTTACATTTAACTTTTGTTTGACGTTTTGAGCACTTCCTGTATTACCACATGCTTGTGGATGGGAAAACATTATAACAGACCAGAAAACAGCGTAATATAGTCCTTTTAATGTGTGTACATACTTTGAAATCCAAATAGTGCATTTCACAAATATGTCCAGGTATAATTTTTTTGCAGCGGGTTAAATCAGAACCAGTGGATGCCTCCTTTCAAAACAACAGCTCCTCACAGTCCAGGGCCAAACATATGACAGTCAACAACACAGATATAAAAAAAAATATACCTCCACAACAAGTCAAAACAAGACAAATCCCATTCAAATCCATTCATTATTTCTCATACAATACCCACAGTGCAGCAGACCTCTCCTGGTTGAGCCAATCAGCTAAAGCAGCAGTGAGTGACATACGGAGCACACAGGGTTCCTCTCTGTCCCGGGATAATGAGACTGTCCTGGCGGCGAGCGTCTGTGTCCCTGCTCCTGTTTTAGTCCATGAAATACACAAACACACAGCATCCTCATAGGCCCATGTGCAAATAGCGCCGCACTTTGTTTGTCTATGCTGTATGATCAGTGACTTCTGAATACAATTATGATGATTGATTGCAAGTAATAATATGCACATGCAAGGCCATATTTTGGGGGAAAAATAAAAATTATCTCCATGGAAACAAGGGCGTGGTATAGCCTTCATCAGAAAAGTTAAACAGTGCACCTTTAATGGAGTTTTGTATGCAAATTATTGTTACTATTTCCATGGATCTAGTCACCAGTAGAAATGGTCTGGTTCAACATTTTCGTTTAGATATTTCTTTGGGATAAATTACCACCTTCTAAAGTATCACCTTCTAGAGTAAGGGGAAATATCTGTTTCTCCTATCCCACTGTTCAAAACCAGAAAACAGCTTTTTCAGATTCAAGTACCATAATAGTTACAATTTCAAGTCTTTCTCCCTTTACTTTGGTTTTCTTTGCATGTCTATACAAAGGTTTATTTTGTCATTTTTGTCAAGACCAGATGTGCCACTTTCATGAGGTAGACTTGAAGTTAACTCATGCTAAATTATTTCACGAACAAAATTAAATATATAGATCATCGCAAAAAAAATCTCTCAGGAATATAAATATCATCCTGGTGACATGAGCACATTATAATTTGAGAACCCAAATATACCTTCTTCATTCTCTCTGAGTCTGTGGTTCATGATGTGAGTGATGCTTATGTAAAACAGAAAAGAGTCTGGCCCCTCTTCAGTGCTGCACATGTATTTGTGTGTATTTGATGTATCTGTGTGCATTTGGGAGCATAGAGAATTGAACTGGGCTGATGCAAGGATCTAGATGTTGACTCAAATATCAAAACACACAAAATTGTTCTGGTAGATCTAACCTGGCCAACAAAGCAGGCATAATTCTTTCTTACAAACGTCATATATCCACCTCATCTGACCACTCCAGGCTATAGACAAACTCTAACTGGGCTGTTTACCTCTGAGTACCACATCATTTGGGTAAGTCTTGTCTCTCGCTGACTGAATTAAGCTCCATAAATATTCACTTTTCACTGTTTACGACCCACTGTGAACACTAACTGCTCTCGCCTGGAGAAGTCTCAGATCTACGCGGGCGATGGGTTCTGCTGAGGCCACACAAAGTTATTAGGGCATATGCGGCGGCCATGTTTGTTTGTGGATGTCCTGAATCTAAAATGAATCTGAAGACATGCAGAGAACATTATGCACCGTTATAATACCGTACAGCATGAGCCCGATGTAATGAGTGTTTATGTTAGAATGACACTGACGGTTCCATGGAGACGGATCTGTCAGTTTCATGGGTCGATTCTTATGCAACAATGGCACCCGTACTGACAGTTCATTGGTCGGGAGGTGCCAGGAGGGGGTAAATCAGTGTAGAACCACCACTGTACATAAGGTTAGTGAAGAATAACACTGCAAAACATTTAAAATGACGTAGTATCTGTTTTTTATGTTTTAACACAGTAAAAATCTGGTACAGCACCTTAAATGCTCTTTTCTCACCTGTTATAATGTTGTGTCCTCATCATAAACATACCTGGAGTTGTGTTTTGTTTCTTTCACGTGGTTATCACACAAACCCTGTATATTTAAACTGTGTTCTTCTCTCAAACGGAAAACACTTTGTTCCACCTTGTGAATACAGGAAGTGCTCTACTGTGTTTTTAAATGCCATACTCTTTCACAAGAATCATTTGGATAATTTCAGCCCTGGAATTGCCCATTTCTGTTGAACTAAAGATAAATGGGAGCTGTTAACTTGAAAAGAACATTGCATGACATCACAAGGTGGAACAGAGCATTTTGAACTTTGAAGATGTAGACAGACTAATAATAAAGGATTAATCAAATATGTGTGGATGAAACAAAACACAACTCCAGGTACGTTTTGAGGAGGTAAGAATATTCTCACATGGCTTAAAGCTCACAAAAATCCATTTTGTGTAATATAAGACCTTTAACTTAATTTACACCCAACAAATACAACATATTTACTCACCGGCTCATATTGTTTTAAACATGGTCACCCTTAGAATGGTGTGTTTTTGACCTCCTGGGATGACAAAATAAAATACGCACCTGACTGTGTAGTGATTTACGGAACACTTCCCAAATGTCAGAGCTCTTTGTCCCCTCTCCTGCTGCAGTATTTCTGTGTGTATTGATCCCTGCTCGCTGTATGTGGCGGCTTCAGAGAGGGGCGGATGAGGAGGGGTCTGGGGGTAGTGGGAAGAGGGGCTGGGCGGCATAATGGGGGGCAGGCCTGTGATGTTCAGCCTAAGGGCTCAGTTCTCTCAGATGTGGACACCTGCAGGGTCACACACGTACTGAGAGTATGACATCCATGATATGAGCTCTACGTGGTCCATGTAGTCTTTATTGGTTCACAGAAGCTGTAGTAAGAGTCCTTTATGGCTCTAACTGAGTTTTATATCACTAATCGATTGCTGTGATATCTATTTGGAGTTTGACAATTAATGAATCAGAACCGGAATGGAAACTATTAGAAACAGCATTTGAGTAAAGTACAGACCTAGTATTTGAGCAACATGCACCATATGCAATGAGTTTTATACTTTTGGGCAGCCATTAATCATCTAAACATGGTGAAGAGTCAGGGTCCACCACCTGTTTTCTTTGAAGATGCTATTGCTTTGCCTATGTGCCACAATATATCATAAAACCTCTACAAAGCTATCTAGACGAAGACACGCAGTTGTCGCTACCACACCATGTTACAGGTCGGATCTGTGAAGAGGTGATCTCGCTATTAATTAGATCAATAAGAGCAATAAAACCATGTGAAACTGAATACATGCAACATGGATGAGTTTGGAACATTTACATGACATTTCAGGTCCAACCACCAGAGAAGTTACATAGTGTATCTTTAATACACCTTTAACTAATGTGTATTAGTTAAATAGCACATTCATGTTTCACATATATTATAAGATTTGCAACATCTTTCAATATATGATGGTGCTTAAGCCCAGTCCATCTGACATTTTGACTCCACAATGTCCTCTGACAGATCAAGGACTGCCGAGTGCAATTTCTGTCCTTCAAAGCATTCAAATGAGACTATGTTCACTATATGTTATGTGTTATTCCATAGGTCTGTAACAGTTTTTTTTTTTTCTTTTGCATCCTGTTCAGAATACAGATGTGTTTGAGGCATCCAAGGAGCAGTTTTCATAACCTGCAGCTGACATGAGATATTCAATATTGATGCGACAGAAACAGGGTCGGAGTCAGATGTCTGTGAAAAGAAATTTCATATTAAAATGTGCAGTGAAAGAGGAGGAAGGCTGGGGTCAGCAAGGTTACAAAATCTGATCAACAGTGAATTTCAAAAGTATAAGGCCAACCTTGAGCTATATTATTATTGCAAAGGAAATAGATGGTTTGTTTTGTCGGAAATAGGCTTGAGTTTCTAAAAATTGTGAATAGCATTGTTGTGTAACTGAATGAAGTCGTGCCATATAATATTGTGTGTGTTTGTGTCAGAGACTGATGCGCTTAAAGGTCCTATATTACGCAAAAAAAAAGGGTAATATAGGACCTTATGAGCTTTAAGCCATGTCATAATGCTGTTACCTCATCAAAAACATACCTGGAGTTGTCTTTTATTTCATTCACATGTTTGAGTAACCCTTTATTATTAGTCTGTCTGCATCTCCAAAGCTCAAAATGCTCTGTTCCACCTTATGATGTCCTCTAAATGAATGATGTTTTCAAGTTACCAGCTACTTTTTACCTTTTGGTTCAGAGATTATCCAAATGATTCTGGGGAAGGTGTATGGAGTTTAAAAACACAATGGAACACTTCCTGTATTAGAGAAGAACTCAGTCTAATAGGCTCTATTCACGCTTACGTCGCAGTACGTCTGCCTGTGACGCTGAAGATGCAATTAGATTCACGTCCCCATGGAAAGCTTTGGCAGGTTGTGAAGACTGCTTCTGCCCTCGTTTTATCATACATGCTCAGTGTCGGTAACTACACTGGAAGTTGTCATCTGCATGTTTCCAAACGTCTTCTGGTAAGTGTGAATAGAGCCTATAAATATGCAGGGTTTGTGTGAATGAAACAAAACACAATCCAGGTATGTTTTAGGTGAGGAAACATTATAACAGGCATCAGAAAATAACGTAATATACGCCCTTTAAAGATACTGAAAACCATAGCAAATAATTCTGTATTTGAGCTGAGGCTGAAGAATTACAATCTGTTGGGACATTTTTTGGACACAAGTCACTATTTACCCATGGATGAGCAACCATTCATTCATTGTGCCCAATTTAGTGTTTAGAATATTTCATCATAATCTTAGAAAATACACAGTTTCCAGGAAAAACTTGACATTCTGGATATGGTGATATAAGTTATATTCCTGCTCAAAAATGACAAACAAAAACAACTGTCTAAACATAAACAACCCAAAATTGTCCAAATCCATTAGAATTTCCACCACTTCAATCAACATTACCTTCAAAGTTACAACATCCCATATTAATCATGGGTCTGACTTCATCTGCATTATTGTTCTCTCCCCCTCCCCTGGCCCAGTACTGTCCTCTGACGTGGCTTCAGCATCACAGGCAGTTCAGAGGAAGTAGGAGCATATGCACATGTGAACCATCAATGAATGAATCCGCACATCTGAAAACTGTGAGTTCAAACCAATGGCAAACTCAACCGGATCTGATATGTCAGTGGACTGAATGCTTAAGGGTCAGGTTTGCTACAGTGAAACACATGCATATTGATGTAATAGTTAATGCTACATCTTGTAATAATTTAAAACATGAAAATAACTATAGCTGTCATTCGGTCCCTAATAATGATATAGCTTGTATTTCAATTATGCTAGAGCTTCTGTTCTCACATCTGGGGTGAGGAGTCTTGCTCAAGGACACAACAGGACTGGTTGGAGCTGGTATAGAACTGCCAACCTTCCAGTTATATAAAATGGCTACCACTTGAGCCACTAACTGTACTATACTAACCAATAGCTCTCCACAGTATCTGCATGGTATTTCTTCATAGGTTAATCTGCATGGAGGTGATGGCGTATAAGGGGTAACACAGCCCCTAGACCTATGCTAATCCCATTTCCATGTCCCATAATCCTTTGCTTTCGGGGCTCCACTGCAGCAGACTTCAGCTGATTAATGACCAAAGGCACGAGCAGTGACACTGGCCTATTTTTAAACTCAAATTGTTACATAATTAAGAGGGGATCGATGGGATCAATTGAAGGAGAGAGAAAGAACAGTGGCATGGAGTGCACATATAAACATGTCAACGGCCCTCCAGGGAGCTCTAGGCCTGATACACTCTCCTCTGTGAGACAGTTCAACACTGCCAGTCAGAAGAGACCAATACAGAAAATGGTGAGGCACTTAATGGAGGTAAATGGACAAAAGACATTTAAGTAAGTGTATTCCATTTAAAAGTCCTATATTATGCAACACTGACTCTTGTGAGGTGAGCTTCAAGCCATGTTATAATGTTGTTACCTCATCAAAAACATACACGTGCTGTTTTATTCACACATATTGGAGTAATCCTTTAATATTAGTCTTTCGACATCTCCAAAGCTCAAAATGTTCTGTTCCACCTTGTGATGTCATGAAGCCTTAGTAACGTTTTTCAGTATAGAAATAGGCAATTGCAGGTCTAAAATAATACAAATGATTCTAGTGAAAGTGTATGGAGTTTAAAAACTCAGTGGAGCACTTTCTGTATGATCATATGACATCACAAGTTGGAACAGAGGGTTTCTGTTTGAGTGAACTCAGCCTAAATATATAAGTGAATGAAACGAAACACAACTCGTCTTAATTTTTAAAATGAGGATATAACATAGATCAGAAAATAATGCATATGGGCCATTTAAACCTGGACTAAACCCCAAGTCTCTATTAAACAAATAATATACACCCTACAAGTACACAGATATTAATATGAAATACCATGTCCATGTTAACCATGTCAGTAGTAGTTTTGACATAATGTAGTCACATAGACATAGACAGCCCTACTTTAATCCTGAATCCTTAGTTCTCGCACTGTAAATCTGAACAGTACAGTGAGTTTTGGGGTCTAAAAGAGAAATCCAAGAAGTTATTTGTGTTTGTAGCTGTGTTGACACGTATCTTCATCATCTGAAACCAATTATAACAAATATTCGTCTGAATATGAATTATAAATGTATTTTCCTCATGGCCATAAGCTTTGATGCAATTGTCCCTCTCAAAAAGTGTTATAAAGCTAACCACTCTCCCACTGTGTGCATCAGTATCAATTTATTATGGTGTATTTTTTCATCTTTTCCCACCAACACCAACAAGAAAGTGCACTGTCATTGCAATCCTTTCAGTGTTTTTATCAAATTAATGATTATTTAATGGAAAAACTGACAGAAAAACTGAACAGTGCCACTTTGACAGATGAAGTGTTGACAACATGACAACAACAGCATTATGTAACAGCCCTAGTGGTGAAAAGGTGACACTACGCCTACACTGGCACACGCACGTTTTTATTGGTGGATATTGATCGACGTTGCTTGGATGTAATCAACACCGCGCGTTGGGAGAAAGCAGTAAAAATTGATTCATACTGCTGGGGTCTGTGTAAAATGTCCATTGAGCTAATTCTGAGAAAAGCCTTAAAGATTCACAATTTATCAGTCCTTTACACTGTACTGAGAGACAGAGAGACAAAGCATATGAGACAGCACTGAGAAACTGTGATGTAATCTGAAATGTAGCAGCTGCAGATCAGCTTCCAGATGTAAAAAGACAGTGTATGAGAATAGTAACATTCAGGTGAAAATCAACATATGGTGCTGTGCTCACTTTAGTCAGTGTGTAATATTGCAGTAATGCATAATAGCACAGGCTGTCTCCATGGAGATTTGTGCAGAGATTTTAAAAGTGCACTATATATTTTCTAGGTTTTTGCTTTGCCAGGAATGTTCCACAGTATGGCATTTAATTTGTGTATCTCAGATTTGGGGAGCAACAATCCCATTCACAGTGAGAATACACAAAATTAGATAGATTACCTATAAAACCACCTAGCTGAAAAGATCTGTTATGCCATACTGTAGAATATTCCAGGCAAAGCAATATTATCTCTCTGGAAAACATGTGGCGGACCCCCCACCAGAAAAGTTTCTGTAAAAAAGTTGAAACCATATTTAGTTTTTGTTTGATAATTTTGTAGTGTCAAACATGTTTTCACTAGTTTCATTGTTTCATGGAACTTATAACACAATCTTAGCCAAAGCCACAATCTTTTCCTCAGTTCAGATGTCCCTGATGCGTGAGCTTGGTGCTTACCTGTGCGTTTCCATGGTGCTGGTGACAGACAGACCTCGGTCATCTTCATGCAGCTCCAGTGTTGGTCTGTAATGAGCCGGAGACTTTGAGCTGCCTCATTCATAATAAAGAGGCTGATCCCGAGGCACCAGCAGCTCAATGAATAGAGGACGGTGACAGGCAAACAGTTTAGGCACTTCCTCTGCTCCCAGCTCCACACGGGGCTAATTAAACAGACCGTATTAAACAGGCAATACAAGACTACAAGAGGGTGTGGAGGTGATGGTTTTGATTGTGTGAGAAACAGAGAAAAATAAACTCTTCACATTATGAGTGTCAAAAACTCCACCCCATCTGTAGTACATCTCTCCTAACAAACTTTGATTTTTTAACATTGAAGGTGCATTTTGTAACTTTTACAGTGAGGGGCTTGTAGTCTCCACTGAGATGCCAGGAATTTTCCCCAGTATGGCATTAAACTCTATCTAGAATTTATTAATTTAAAGGTGTTTATTGACTGGACATTGCTGACATGTCACTTGGTCTGGAGGTTCCATCTGCTTGTTTTCATGGAGATACATATGTTTAATGTCATACTGTGGAACAATACTGGCAATGCATTAACAGTTCCACCTTTACCTTGTCAAATACTATTAAATTACCTAACCTGGCCGAGCAGCTAGCACTCACTCTTCACAACAGAAGGTTTGATTCCCAGGCTGGACCAGGTGGAGTTTGCATGTTTCTCTGTGTGTCTGGGTGGGTTTCCTCTGGGCTCTCTGGTTTCCCTCATCAACCCTGATGAAAGCGATTGACTGGAACGTCGAGATTTTGTAGCTGCAAAGAGTTGTTGTTTTTCTTATCTTAAGTGAAGCAAGATGTATTTTTGTATTTTAACTACAAAAGTCTTATCATTTTTCTTGTCACATGAAATGCACTCAAATCCTGATGAAATGTTCTTAATTCAAGCAATGTTAACTTGGCTAGATTTTAGTTTTTGCAGACAGCTCTCCATTCTACAAATGCACGAAACACAAAATTCTCCCTGCTTTTTATAAAGAGTAGTCCCTATTTCTACTAAAATAATCCATGTCGACTTAAAAGTATCAGTGGGAAAAAGACAAGATGTTCTGTCATGGGAGCACACAAGAACTTGAGTAAATGAAGTTGAAAACAAGTACCCAAGCTTCATAAAAACAACTCACTTCAGACATCCAGGACACATTAAACATAAAGCAGTTTCATTATCTCACTCCATTAGACCAATAATTGACAATGCCCTTTAGTTTGTTAAATATGCACACTGCCCCAAAAGTGATCAATGTTTTAACAGAACAGAACAGAACCTATCAGGGACCAGCCTTGTTTATCATCATTAACTTAATACCTGCTCTCTAAAAGGAATTACCTCTGCAAATGTTTGAGTGTATTTGTTTTATTGTGGCGTTTTGTTGATGATGGATGGACTCGTGGCAGGCCAGGGCAGACTTTGAGCGATGCGTCTCTTTAGTTGAGCCGTGGCCATGACAGTTGGACCAGGGGAAATGTACGCGGAAAGACGGAGAGGCCCCCCAAACCCATTCATCACAACACACAAACAAACACTGCCATTAGTTCTGATCTCCTTTTGGGATTTTGAGTTACTCAACACTGACAAGATTCAAATAGAGATTTTAGAACAAAGGTTGGGAGGTACAGAAGATGGTTTGAAATAATGAGAAATTTAAATGGTTTACTGGGAAGTGTTTTTGGTTCTTTTGATGACAAAGATACAAGGCTTTTTTTTTTTTTTTGACACAAACAGACCATGCGTTTCTCTGCTTGGTTAATCCATCTGTCAGTCAGGTCCATCAGAAATTGGGGACAAGACAGGATATGGTTCTACACTCTAACAACCCAAAACATGTACAATAGAGAAACCTGGTTCAAGATCTGGAGCACTGAAGGATGGGATAATTGCAAAGAACAAAGAAGAAAGAACATCTCCCTTCAGGGACCCTAAAGCTTACATTATCCAAACTAGACTGTTGCTGACGGTAGCAGGAGCGACCTCGGGGAAAGCAGGCACCAGATTGGTCTGTTATTAATGTCCTGATTCTTGATGTTTATTTACAGAAGAAATACCAAAATAAAAACACCAGGATCATAGAGAGCTGGTTAATATGAACATTAAGGTCAGAATGAGAAGCCTGACAGCAGCAGTTTCACAGAGAGGGGCCACCATTTTTCAATAAAAGTCAGTTGCAACCAGAGTTTAAAGGAACCACTTCGTTCCCATGCTCACTTCCTATTTGAAACGCGGAGGCTAGTATGTTAGCGATGTCCATTTATACGGTCTATGACCTCCTTGTGAAGTATTGAAAAAGTTTTAGTAGGTTTGGCTGGTCAGGTAAGTACTTTATTGAAGATTTCTGAAAATGTACATGTACCAGTATCTTGTCAACCAGTCCAAGAAATGAATGTGCTATTTTTTCCCCACATAAACAGGAAGGCTAACCACTCTGCCATAATGTACTCAACCTGAACATTATAAAGTCATACCCTGTCAATCAATACCTTTCCTTTTATGTTCCTCCCACCTAATATGACTAAGCCCATCTCAACCCTAAGCCAGTCCTGCTCTATAATCAGCCACAGTTCAGTTTGTTCAGCCCAGTGTGAAGTGTGTCCCATTAACACTAGTTGAAATGGCCGCCCTCACAGCCCCTCTGCTGCTCTTACTGCCTCTATTATTTTTTGTCAGAGGCATAAAATTCAGTCTGAGAGCCCGCTTTCAAAAGGTTCAGTGCCTGGGAACACAGGAATGAGTAATAGATGATTCAGAGGAGAAAAACATCTTTCTTTGGTCTCACTGCCCATTTTCATGAATGTTTTAATTTATGGAGACAGAGGCTGTATAAAAGTATAAAATATAAAGTTTTTGAATTAGTTGCTGTTTCATGAAAGAAATATGCTAATGATGCTAATGTTTATTGTAACAAAACTATGGGTAAAATGATCAAATGAAATGCCTGTGTTCTCAATACTCGGTTTTACTTGTTTCCAAATGTCCATAGTTTTATATTACACAAAATGGATTCTTGTGCGCTTTAAGCTGGAATGTTAGAATGTTGTTGGTCCAGAGTGTAAATTATCAAATGTTTCTAGTGAAAGTGTATGGAGTTTAAAAACACAATGGAGCAAGAAAACAATATTTTAAGATCAGAAAATAGTGTAATATGGACCCTTTAAAGTGTAGAGTTTGGTCTTTTTATACTAGAGCAGGGGCCAAAGTTATGAAATCAGTGTTGGTCAGGGGTCTCATATTATATAAGATATTATATATGACCACCAAACTATTTGCAGCTTCACATAGAGTAAACTTAAATGCAATATGTAGTCTGATACATTTAATAAGTGCCACATGATATGAGATAAAGATATTTGATAATTATATGTTGCGAAGTATATCATTGCGATATTTACATTTTTTGACACAATAAGTTTGGCAAAATTAAAAGTTAAAGGAGCACACAATAAGGAAATAAGGAATAAAATCTGCCATTTTTGCATCTACTTTCAAAAAACTCTAATTTCTTTTCATATGGAGGACTTTGTGCTGTATTTTTATTTTTGTGTACAGTACACATATTACTAAGCATACATATTGTTATTGTTTCTGTTTTTATTCTATTAGTGATTTGTCAGTTTCGGAGCCTATCATCGTTTTTAAAATAACTACATTTTGGTGACTGATGCTACTTCATTTTGACATTATTGGTGATAAGTGCCAAAGGGTTGTGTGTTTTTAGTATTTCCATATTTCCACATAATAATAATAATAATAATAATAATAATAATAATAATAATAATAATAATAATAATAATAATAATAAGGGTTGACAAGGGACAACTTTACACACATTTATCATCCTAAAACAAAATTATAATAACGACACACATAAATTAAAGTAAAACTATATTTAGATTATTCTTTCAAATGCAAGAGCTAAATCCTCCCTTAAATGATTGATGAGCTCCACTAAAACTAATGCTAAATAGTCTAATCACTGGTGCTAATGGCTGCGGCTCATTACAGAGGGACAGGGACAGATCCAGAGCAGATAAATAATGTAGAACACCCCCTCTGCCCTCCTGTTTCTCCTGTTGTCATATTGTCCTGTCCTCTGACCTGTTCTCTGACCTGTTCTGTGCGTAAACAGATTCTGGATACATACGCTCATCAGGGACTCGTGTTAAAGAAGTCCTCTCTGAATATAGAACAAACCCTGAAGCTGAAAGTAACCTGTTGTGTGTATTGTATTGGAATAGATTCTCTCTATTTTTGTTTTTTTTCCACTAACTTGACTCATGAATCTTGTGTTATTATTATTTGTGAAATGTGGTGCAATACTTTGGATACACGATTTTTAATGCACAGAAAGTTGGCGAGAAAGTACATAGAAAGTAGAGTCACTATCTCTAATCTGCAGCTTCACCCCGCGCGCTGTCTGGATGTAAACAGGCACACATGATCAAGGAACTACTATGGCCTTTTTGATTTTAAAGAATGCTTCAAAATGGATTAATAGTGCTGTTTTGTGGACTGGGTGTCGTTATGTGCGGAGGACAAATTCTATGGATAATGTGGATAAGATGCTGCAGTTTAACTTTACAACTTTACGAGAGGTGAATAATAATTATTTCCTCAGTTTGTATCTTGCACCTCTGTGTCTGTCACTCCATCTGCCCCTGACATTTTATTGGCTGTTACTGTAGCGTTGCTGATGTTTGGTGGTTATGATCTGACAGAGCAGCTTAGAGTCACACTCACACCACACACATGAGGAGCACAGCGGCTTCAAAATCACATATGAACACGCAAAGCCGGGTCACACCTCCCCTAACTCGGTGAGAAGCAAATCGCAGCCTAAATCGGACAAATTCTGTAGTGTATGGTGGCCTTAAGTGTGTGGAGTTTAAAAACCAAGTGGAGCACTTCCTGTAATACCTCATGACATCATGGTGGAGTGTTTTCTATTTGAGAAAAGAACACAACCTAAATATGCAGACTTTCTGTGTTAAACATGTGAATGAAACAAAACACAACTCCAGGTATGTTTTTAATGGGGTAAATAATAGTACAATATGGGCCCTTTAAAGTAAACTGCACTATTGCTTATAAAAATGGATTCACTAACCCACATGTAGGACAGAAAGTACACCTTTGCAGCAGCCATTTTAAATAAATACGTACCCTCTTAGGCCTGTGGGTGTCCAAAAATACCCATAGTAAATTATCACTGTGAGTTCGCTTCCACCTTCCCTAAATCAAAGTCTTCATCACTGGAGGCCACCTATGCCAGTACTTGCTCTTTTAGTACAATAGATTTTAAGGTTTTATCTGCATTATTCCCTCTCTAAAAGTTCTAAACAAACTGCGTGCTACTTTCAGATAAAGTTTTGCTCTAGACATCGTATGAATAATTCTTCTGTTCAAATTCCTGTCTGCTGTTTATCTTTAGGATAAACTAAGGGCTGGTGTTGGAGTTAGCAGTTTTATCTTTCTCTTTTGCGCCCTGACTGGAAATGCCAAGATGGCCGCTGAGGGCATGCACAGTCAGGCAGGTGCTGTGTATGTTCCTTGTAAATCATCAAATTCCACCAAAGTAACATCAAGGTGGATTCTAGGTGTCATCATGAGTGTTAGTCTCCTTCTAATATCAATGAGATGGCGGTTTATGACCACAAACTCCGACCAGGTCTACTCTCCAGGCATGGCAAGCCAACACCTGGTGTCCTCGGCTTTTCTGGACAAGGGACTTCCCAAGACACCCAATACAAAGCAAGCTAAGTCATATTCAACTACTGCATATATGAGTCTCATGCACTTGGCATTCATGATATTATTAGCTGGAGATGTGGAGATTAACCCGGGACCGCAGTCCCATGACAATACAAACCTGGTTAACTATGCACTGCCAGCATGGCTATCCCAGCCAATTCAACTACTACAGCCACCAGGGCCTGCTTTACTCCCATTAATTCATCCATCACAATTGCCAGGACCACTCGGATTACCACTGTTAGCTCAACTATCACAGCCATCGGGGTATGCAGCTCAACAACAGGTAGCCTTTCAACCGCAGCTAACATGGCTACCCTTACCAGATGTGCTAACATTGGCAACAAAACAAAACATTGCCTACTTGAGTCGTCGCATGTGGACCGGTGTGGGGCAGGACAGTGTAGCGGCGGGTCGCCCGGCGGGGAGGCAGGTGGAGAATGTCGCCTGGGCTTCCCCCTCCATCAGCGCACGGGCGGCGGCTAGTCCAGCGGGACCGCACGGGGGTCCGATGCACCGGGGACGGGCGGAAAACGTCGCCTGGGCTTCCCCCTCCACCAGCACACCGGCGGCGGCTAGTTCAGCGGGACCGCACGGGGGTCCGATGCACCGGGGACGGGCGGAAAACGTCGCCTGGGCCTCCCCCTCCTCCGGCGCACCGGCGGCGGCGAGTTCAGCGGAGCCGTGCGGGAGGCCAGCGCACCGGCGATCAACTTGCGAGGGACTGGCGGAGAACGTTACCTCTGATGCACACTCAGTCACAACGATGGTTAAGTATAGAAATCCAGTAATGAAAAGGCATAGGCGCCTAAAAATATTTAATACATTAAATAATGCAAGAGCTATTTGGGACCCACTGTTAAAGAAAAATGGACTGTTTGGGGGCCATTTAAATGTCCGTAGTATGGTCTCTAAACGTGAACAGTTGGAACATCTGATATGTAACTCTAACATTGACTATTTTGCCCTTTCTGAAACATGGTTACATAATTCTTCCCCTGACTCAGCAATATCCTTACCAGGCTTCAGTACTTTCAGGAAGGACAGGGATAAGGGTAAAGGAGGTGGTGTGTTATTGTACGTTTCAAATAAATACAAATGTAACCAAATAGTGTGGCCAAGTAACATCAAATTAGAATGTGTGGGTGTAGATATTCTCCTTTCAGCTGAAATGTCACTCACTGTTATCTGTCTTTATCGAAAACCTTCTGCTAAAATAGACTTTTATGACCATTTCAAAGCCCTCCTAAATATGTGCAACCACAAAAAAGAAATAATTCTAATAGGGGATTTCAATATAAATTGGGATGACAAAAAGGACAGGGAAAAACTCAAATTAATAACTGACCAATTTAATCTCACCCAGCTAATACAACATCCCACAAGAGTCACTCATCGTTCAGCATCCAAAATTGACCTGCTCTTCTCAAACAAACCTGAAAGAATCACTAAAACACAAAATTTATTGAATGGTATTTCTGATCATAACGCAATCTTCTGTTTGAGAAAACTAAGCAAACAACGTTTTGAAAATTCAATTACTAATCATTCAAATAAGCAATCAAAATTCAATGTTATACCAAAAAATCAAGAAAAAAACATGGAAAGAGCATTAAGTGGCTTAAATTGGGAAAATCTATGGTCAACTGATGACACTGACACCTGTTCTGAATTATTTCTTAAAAAAATTCAGGAAGTTAGTCAGTCCTTTTCTAAAACCATAATTAATAGGAAAAAAAATAACAACTTTCTTCCATGGTTGAACTCAGAGTGTTTAAAATTAATGAAAATGAGGGATCAACTACTTAAAAAATGTATTAAATCAGGGTTGACCACTGATAGACTAAATTATACATCTATAAGAAATAAAGTAACGTCTAAATTACGGAGAGCTAAAGCTAACTTTTATATCACAATAATGGAAAATGCAAAAGGGAATGGGAAACAAATCTGGCAGAATATTAACAAACTAACCATGAGACAGAAAAAGCAAGACATCAAAGACATAGAGCTAAAGGTTAACAATCAGCTTATCAATGATCCTGCTGTTTTAGCAGATGAGCTGAATCTGTCCTTTATAAGATCTGTGGAAGAAATATCCAAGTGCTTTAAGTCTCCTGAGTTCTCCTATAGCCCTGAAAATAGTACTCAACAAACTTTTAACATAAGACAGATAACAGCATCAGAAGTTATTAAAATCATTAATGCAATGAAGAATAGCAAAGCTAAGGACAATTACAATCTTGACATAGGCTTTCTTAAAAAATATAAAGTGGCCTTATCAAGCCCCATTGCTCATCTGATTAACTTATCAATAAAACACTCTGTGGTTCCAAAGGCCTCGAAGACTGCAATTGTAACCCCCATTTTTAAGTCAGGGGACAGAACAGACATGAAAAACTATCGGCCAATCAGCATACTACCAGTTTTTTCAAAGGTGCTTGAAAAGTGGGTTGCAAAGCAATTAATTGAACATATTAATGACAGCCAATCTCCTCTGCACCCCATGCAGTTTGGTTTCCGTGCGTTACACTCCACTGAATCTGCAATAACTACATTCTTAGAAAAGGTTAAAGGTTATTTGGATAAAAAAACATATGTAGGAGCAGTTTTTTTAGATTTAAGAAAAGCGTTTGATGTTGTGAATCATAATGTATTACTATCAAAACTGTCTTCCTTCAATTTCTCCGACAAAACTATAAAATGGATGGAATCATATTTATCCAATAGAAAACAGTGTTCTGTGGTAAATGGGGTGAAGTCCTCTTTCCAAGATTGCCCACTAGGGGTTCCCCAAGGGTCAATTTTGGGCCCCCTTTTATTTTCCCTCTACATTAATGACCTTCCGGACATTTGTAAAGATGTGGACATACAGCTTTATGCAGACGATGCAGTGCTCTTTACAAGTGGGAAAAATTTTGAAGAAGTATCTCAAATTCTCTCATCAGCATTAACACATGTTGAGAATTGGCTCACCAGGTCCTGTCTCCTGTTAAACACACAAAAAACTGTGTGTATGTTTTTTTCTAAGAAAAAAAATAATATAATCAGGTCAAATGTGTATTTCAAAAGTCAAGAATTAAAATTAGTGAAGGAGTTCAAATATTTGGGAGTAATGTTGGACTCTGCACTTACATTCAAAAACCATGTTAAAATGGTGTCCAGAATAGTCAAATACAATCTATACAATTTTAATCAAATACGCAGGTCATTAACTAATGAAGCTGCAATGATGTTTTTACATTGTATGATTTTCTCTCACATTAGTTATTGTATAACCAGTTGGTCTTTGTCAGGTGTTACAATTCTTAAGCCAATAGAGTCCCTCTACAAAAAAGCATTGAAAATATTGGACAAGAAACCCTTTACTTACCACAGCTGCAATGTTCTCTCCAAATACAATCTATTGAGCTTTCAGAATTTTATTAAATTTAGAAATGCCTGTTTGATGTATAAGACTTTACATGGTTTGGCTCCACCCCCACTCAGTGATTATATTAGGTACAGGTCAACTCTTACATCTCGCTCCACCAGGGCCACAACCAGAGGTGACTGTGAGGTGCCTGACAGAAAAACCTCTTTCAGTCAAAATGTGTTTTCATATAAGGGCAGTGTTCTGTGGAACAGTCTACCACCCACAGTTAGAGACTCCCCCAGCTTCACTACTTTTAAAGGCCATTTAAAGACATGGCTCAGGTCAACACAGGTGTGTGATCATTTACTATAGTTTATAATATGCAATGGGCAATGTGCAATATACTATTTATTAATTAAGCACTTTAATACTTTACTTACGGGCAATATGCAATATATACTAAGGAATTTTACCTTTGAGGGCACATGCAGTACATTGTAGAATAGCACTTTATAAGCCGGGTTATTTAGCAATCTCACCTTGCACTTTTTCTTTTCCTTTTTTAGGGTTGTGCAATATACTGTAATAATTTTAGCAATGGGCTGTGTGCAATACTTATACACTGGCACCTTAACTAAACAGGGCAGCGTGCAATTTTGATCAAATAATCTAACATCCTTTAGTTGACCTGTGTCTGTGATCTTGTGACTGACCATCTCTTTATGTCTGTCTATTTGTAGTATTGTATTGTCTGTCTGGGTGTATTGTTTTTACTGTGTGTATTTGCTTTATGATTACATCAACCTGTCTAGGGACAGCAGATGGAAATTAGCCCTGGGCTACAATCTGATAACATATTTACGTATCATATATATGTTCATTAATGTGTTTTGTCCCTATTTCAAATAAATAAATAAATAAATAAAATGCATTCTTTTTAATCTTCTTCATCTGTGTTGTTTTTGTTTTCATCTAAATAGTTTTCCAGTTAAGTCTCAGAAGTGAGTCTATCTCTGTACTCCATGTCCCGTTACAGCCGCATGGTGCTATGATCACGTGTCCCATTTGAAGACGCTCCTCCCTCCTCTCCTCTTCCTCTCGCCTCTTGCTCTCTCCTCTTCCTCCTCTTCCTCCTCCAGGGGACAGGCCCGTTTGAAGTATTGATTGAAGTAGCCTTGTCCCTCGAGTGTGATTACGTAACTGAGATGCAAAAAATCCACAAAGTCACCCGCGAGGATGGGACACGGGCTCAGGCTAAAGGATGATTACATGAGTAGAGAGAAGTTTTATTGGGAACACAAGCCCATATAGCATCACACTTATCATATTCATATACAGTAGTCTCTCTATAATACTTGGTACAGCACATGTGTCCTCATTTGGTTTTGCCAGGCCATTTTTTTATTTTTTTATGGGGATCGTTTGTTGAACATGTGTGAATGAAACGAAATACAACTCCAGATATGTTTTTGATAACGAAACATTATAACATAGATCACAAAATAATGTAATATGCACCCTAATGAAGGCAACTGTGGACCAAATGGTATAAACTTGTCGCAATCAGGAAGTGAAGTCAGTCTAACAAGTGAGAATCAATGTAAGACATCAAACATGTGGAAATAGGCTTGTGAGAGTCATTATCTGCTGTCTGGTCATTTCTTTCTCCTATTAGCACATCACACAACTGTTCTACAGAGACTTTGGGAATGAAAAAACTCAAATTTCCTTCAGAAATATGAGAAAATTTGGGTCAGAGTCCTCACAGGAGTGAAACGCTATTTACCAGCTGCTCTGCAAAATACAACAGACAGAATGGATGATGTGACTGTGGAGCGTTTATTGTTTTTGAAATAAAAGTTCTGATTCAGAAGTTAGTGTGAAGGCTTTGTGTGAGTCACCAATCAAGACTATTGCAGGATTTCTTGTCTTTGGTTTGCTTTAAAGTGGTTTGCTGACAGACTGTGAATGTTCAATTGTTGTAATAGTATGTCATCGAAGTCTGGGGTCTGTCCATTGATCTCCATTGGATTTGAAGTATTTGGAAGTTGAAAAAAATATTGCCTTCTACTCCACTATCTACTAATTGTGATGCTAAAAGAGCTGCATACGTCAAAACCAAACTTACCTAAAATGACATATGGTAAAGTCCATCTTTAAAGAGTGGGTGTTATGCAAAATCATTTTATTTGTAGCTTTCTACCATGTTATAATGGTGTTCCCTTATCAAAAACAAGCCTGAAGAGGTTTTAGATGTCATGCATGCATGTTTGAGTAATTTAGCAATCTCTACCGGGTCCTATTCAAACCCTTTTTACACTGTAAGATTCTGCCCATAAGCCGACATCACCCATGCTCCCACATGACAATTCTACATGAATATACAAAAGCATGAACACAGCAACTTGACAAACCTGCTGTAGTTTAATTAGTGGAATGCACCTAACTGTGTTGTGATAGCGCTCTGAAGGGGGAGTGACTTAATGCGGCGATCAAAGCAAAGGGAGAGTCAGACTCAAAACAAAAGTGAAACATATAAAACATGATTTAAATATGTTATTTGTTAGCAGTTAATACCCCACAGAAGTAAAAGAATCCCTCTTTAATAGTTAGCTTATCATTATCAGATTGCCTCCACTCAGAATCCATTTAATGTAGTCTGAAATTTAACTTTATTCATGCTACCAGTTCTGTGTGGCTCTATAACACACACGGAAAATGGTATGTAAAGAATGCATCCAAAACTTCAAATCCAAAAAAACATTGACCATTTCACTGCCAGTTAAGATAACTCAAGTGAGCAACATTCCTGACCACATACCAGGAAGTAGAAAACATGTCAGTGCTTCAGACAGAGGAGAGACACCACTACAATCCTTACCCCCTGCTGGTGGGGATGTCACAATGTCAAATTTTTACTACATACCACGAAAAAATACACACAAAACTATACAAACTATACATATGAGACCAATGTTACAATATAAAAAACCCCTTACATCTCTCATTTTGCATTCAGGCCCATTCTCAGAGGCTTTGAGAGTGAGTCCATGCGGTGCAGCTTGGACACGCGGGGCTGCCCTCTGTGATGTACGAGCCCCTTCAAAGGTGTTAGAGACAGACGCTGGACACTCTCAATATGTGACCTTTGACCCCAGCTGAACCCTTGAACCACAAACCTTGTTTTCAACCATATTTCTCAACATTCTTACCATTCTGTTTGACCTTTTTTTTTTATCAATTAAGGATAAGTGACCTCCTTACTTTTAAACTTCTAAACTTTGAAGAGAAGTTGAAGTTTTTATTATGATCAGCTGGTACAGATTTAAAGGTGCACTATGGAATTATTTGGTGGGTGGTTGCCACTTGCTTTTTTCCATGGAGATGTTATTTCCACAGTTTAGCATTATACTAATCAGCCTCCATGACAAGCATGTGACTCACAATTTTGAGAAATAAAAACACCTGAACTGAAATAAATACTATCACTGATATGTTTAATGTCACACTGTGGAACATGCAAAGGCTCCAGACAGGCAAAGCATTCAGATCTCCACAATGACATGCAGGTGGTGGAAAAGTTGCAGAAAAGTTGCATAGTGCCTTTACAAATAAAACAAAATTATGCTTGATTATTTGAACTGAAAGAAATTTAGTTTTTTTGTGGTGCTCCCACAACAGGATGCAGGATAGGATATTTTTTTGTTTCCCATTCCCACAGCAAGGAATAGGGGTGTGCAAAAATATCTAAATATCAATATATCGTGATATTAAATCGTGGGCTGCTATACTGATATATCCTCAAGAGTATTTTTTGGTATCTTTTGGTATCTTGAAGCTTTTTTTTGTGAGGGGGCCTGTGATTCCCAGCCCTAGTTTGGAAATGATACATATTTACTCCCATTTCTCCAGGCTTGGTACAGCACAAACACTGCACTGGTCCCACACATTTTTTCACATATGTTCATCCTACCCTACTTCCCTTTGAAAGACCAGGCCCGGCTGTTGTTATAATTAACTCTGTGCCGGACCTTTTGTAACAACAAATGGGGTAGTTTGTTTTCCAATTTATGAGCCGGATGTTCTCTGAGAGCTTTTTGTTAGATAAAATAAAAACAGAGCGCTCCCCTGCAGACTAGAATCCATACAGGGCAAATATCTCATGATTTAGACCTGCGCTGATGCTAGGGGAAGTTGAAGAGAGCAGTAAAAGCTCTTCCAGCCCAGGCAATAAAACTATAAATTCTGTCTCCCGTGTGACTGTGACTTTCTCTGAGCGTCCAGAATAAAAAGGTGAGTCCATTTACAGGACTGCTTTAGAGGAGCACACGGTCTGCTGATATCACAGATTACCTGCTGGATTCTTTTCATTACAATAGAGGGCTCTATTTTGACGTGATGGGCATCTTAAAATAGACACTTCTTTGACACGTTGACATGTCTTTTTGTTTGAAATGATATGAACCTTTTTGAACAGTGTATTTCTATGTCTATGTCTATTCTGATTTAAAAAATGCAGGTTATATTTACAGAAAATGAATCGTCTTATAGGAGATTTTTGTTCCATGTTACCAACTACCAACATAAGCTGATGTTCAATTGGCCTTATTCTGCCTGTCCACTTTTGCCTCTAAATGCTAATAGATGCTTGCAGTTGGAATCCTATTCATTTATTGGAAGATTTGATAAAGTTTTCGCATTTAAAATATGATATAAATTTGTTGATTTGTGTAAAATGTTCAAGGTTCATGTGCACCTGCGAGTCAACAATGCATCAAGGCTTTAAAGCTGTTTTATAGTCTTCATACAACTTATTTTCTGTCAAGATCGACACCCCCACACAAAATTATGCAACCTGAATGACAATGGCGGTGACCATGGATAAGATGAACACTAAAATGATCTCATATTTGTGTGACCGTTCACCATCTGCTTGTCACAAAGACACTGACGTGTTATTGTTTTACCATGAATGTTCCATTGTATGTATAGACACGTAGGTAATGAGTTACAGACACAGACCAGATCTGTGGTGAGGCAAGCCTGCTCTCAACAAGAATGCGTTTTTGAGAAATAATAACACCTATAATTATATAAATCCAGGATTGACACATTAAATGCCCTACTCTGGAACATTCTAGTCAAAGAAATACCTTCTCCAGTAGTTTAATATTTGTTAGAGACCAATGACATTTATGGATTTGTATGCAACACTACATTAATACATTTCTACAGCCTGACTCAGAATAACATGAGCTTGTCCTTTCATATATTTTTCACAGTAATTCATCAATAAAATCTAATTTGAATCTTTTTTATGTATTACACCACTATAGCTTTCATACTACTTTATTCTCCACCTGACTACTTTTAGTCCTCTGATGTAATAAACGTCACCATTTTCATTCAAATGAGACTCTCCCTCCCAAACTAATGAGACTAATAAAGTCCTGATCAGTGATCATCATCATTATGATCGAGTGACCTCTCCTATTCAGACTGTCCATCATCCTGTCTGCCTGGGCCCATGGGTGCTACTGCTATGACGTCTGCAGTCTTATGTAACCACTGCTCCCATGTACTTATACTGTATAGTGCAAGGTGTACTAGTATGTACTTCAGATAGGTGGGAGTATGAGGGGGGGTGTCAGGTCAGATCCCAGAGCAGGAGTCGAGATTCAGGGATCACTTTGTAGTTTAAAGTCACACTATCTTCATAAGGACACACTGGAGACATATGGAGGGCCACAGTGAGATTCTGCAGGGCTCTGGCATAGAAATGTATTTATGATAATTTATGATATGACAATTGCTACTTCATTAGTTAAAAGTGAAAGGCCTGAATTAAGTAGGTAGAAGTTGCCCAGTAATATATTAGCATAAGCATAAAATGAGAAAACTGTTTTTGATATATAAATAGCACTTTCTCCATATCAACTGGAGAAATATTCACTTTTTTTTTTTTATTCTGTTCTTCAGTATTGAAAGGTCCTATATTAAACAAAATTGACTATTGTGAGCTTTAACGTTAGAATGCCAATACCTCATCTATAACATATCTGGAGTTGTGCTTTGTTACATTCACACGTTTGAATAACCCTTTATTTTTAGTCTGTCTACATCTCCAAAGCTCAACATGTTCCACCTTGTGAATATAGGGGTAGTTCCAAGTTATTAGCCAAATTTTACATTTGTTCAGTAGAGATTGGCAATTCCAGGTCTGAAATGATCCAAATGATTCTAGTAAAGGGGTATGGAATTTAAAAACACAGTGGAGCACATCCTATGTTACCACATCATCACAAGGTTCAAGGTGCTTTTAATTTGAAAGAGAACTCAGCCTAAATATGCAGGGCGTGTTAAATATGCATGAGAACTCCAACTCCAGATATGTTTGTGATGAAGAAACTATATTATAACATTGATCAGGAAATAGCATATAATGGGCCTTTGAAAATGCACTTCTCAACTACCTTTTGAATAGATCACAGATTGCAGGATGGCAACAATACTAGTAAAGTTTGCACAGCTTACAATATTATATTATATTATTTTCAGGTTATAAATTCTAGTAAAAACAAAAAACAATGGGGCAAAAAATGTTAAATATAGATCATGTTACAATTAAAAGCATACATGAGATAAGACATTAGAATAAAAACAGACTTTGAGTATAAACACGTGTTAATGTTTGATCCTGCAGGACATCCCGTGTGCAGTGGAGCCCTCTCTGTGTGGTTCTCCAGCTCTGACCCCAGGCCTCTCCTCTGCCCATCCATCACAGTCCATCAGCCCCCAAGGTGAGTGTTTGTAATCGGGATGCTGCCTCGGCCAATCAGATCGCAGCACTGGGGGTCAGGGGGCAAAGGTCGTGCCCGTTCCCAGTAGCAAAGGCGCTCGTGTCTGCTCACTGTCACCTCATCAACACACTGGTGGTGCTTGACCTGACTGAAATAAACAGACTGAGTAATCCCAGTTTCAGAAATATATACATGTAAACACTAATTCTAAGGAGCTTAATTCCTAAATTGCTACGGAACACAAAATTAATCACCAAAGTCTTTTAGTGATTGGTATTTATAAAGCACGAATGACACTTTTTCAAACCCAAACACTTTTTAATCTTCTTAGTCAGTGTAATAATTTGCCGGATAATTAATCTTCTAATTTAGCATCTAAATGACACAACAGAGCGTTGGAGGTTGCCATAGAACAGCATGTACCTCTGATGGAAGCGTCCTGGGACAAGTGGAGTGAGTGTGATGGGGCGTGACATGTGCCCTGTCAGCAGGGACTATAGTAAATGTTAAAAGACTCCAGAGCTGGTGGGGGCGCTCTCTTGGGATGTCCAGAGTGAAAAACATGTCAAAGCCAGTGCCGAGGGAAACAATGACGAAATACAGTCACTTAGAGGTTTGAGGTATGCCTTTGTGCTCTTAATTATATTGTGAAAGTGTTGTCAAGTCCGAAACAGTGAGGTAACCAAGATCTGTTTAGATCTGGCTTTTATTCCGTGGAGTATACAGTAATTTACGTCCGTGTGTGGAAGTATGAATCAGTATTTCATCTTTCTGAGGCTGGGAGCTGTGTAGGTGTTTGCGAGGGCCGATCATTGCCACTTGCAGCAATATTTTCTAATACTGTACAACTTTCTCTCAACTTTGAAACCTTTCTACTATGAACCACTCCAGAATAAATGAATGCATAATAATTACACTGGCAGCTGTCAGGTGTAGCCATCAAGAACTGCAGAATGAACCATCTCATAGTGTCAGTGCATGATCATACCAATGTATTAGTTCACTGTGCCTTTTTTAGTGGTGGAATCTAATAAAGTAAAAGTAGTAAACAACTGTAATTAAGTATACATTTTAGGTATCTGTGCTTTACTTAGGTAGATTTTAAAGTGGATATTTTTTTACTTTCACGTTACTACATTACATTACTACATGAGAAGGAGTCTTTTTTAACTAGACTGAAAAGTAAAAGCATTTTTGTATAATTGTCTGAGACCTGCTGAAGAGATTTATTTTTAATATATTTGTAATTTCAGTAAACAAAAGTATGCAAAAAAACAGCTTGGAAAAAACTATTGATTCAGTTGTTTCTGTTCAGCAAAATTCTGTAGAAATCAATCAAAATGACTACAAAATATGAGCAAAATGCGTTTACTTTTTACTCTTTAAGTATATTTTTAAATGGGTACTTAAATACTTTTACTTAAATAGATATACAGTACTTTTAATTTGACTTAAGTGTTTTCTCTCCTTGTACCATTTTACGTTTACTTAAACAACAAAATGAAGTACTTCTTCCACCACTGGTCTTTCCTGCTAAGTTGCACTGTTTATAGTTCTGTTTCTGTACCTGTTCTCCTGGCCCCGCCTCCTCTGCCTCTGTGATAAGAAGAAGACAAAAGATAAACTAGCCTCCACCGTCTGCCATCGATCGCTCAGGGGTAAAAGCGTAATGGGCCCAGCTCGCCGTAATCACCCTCCCTGAGCCGATGGGGGTGATAGATGCTCTCCGCCGGCAGCACCTTTAGTTTAGCTGACAGGGGGGAAGTACAGAGGAGAAGGGGGGCAGGTATCAGAGAGAAGAAGAAGAAGAAGAGCAGAAGGAGGAGAAGAAGAGCGGAAGAAGAAGAGCAGAAGGAGAAGAGCAGAAGGAGGAGGAGAAGGAGATGAAGAAATAATACTTAAATGAACTGAACTGAGGGAACTTCTGCAGACAGGGAACAGACAGCAGGAGTGTATTTAGCTTTGGCCCTGTGATCTGGGGCGGTCTGTGTGGTGCCCTTACACCTGCCACTCAGCCTGATGAGCTCTACATGGTGCTGTTTTTATCTCTGTACTTCAACAGAGTTCACGTCAGTTTTTTTAGAGATGGGCTAATGTGTATTTTTTTTTTTTTTTTTTTTTTTTTTTTTTGAGTTGATATTTGGCCTAATCGATATTTGCAGATATCGATGTTTAGCGTTTAAAATCCATAGCAGAATGGGGGAGCACCAGAAAAATATTGGCATTGAATATCAGTATCAAATATCAATATATGCTGAGACCAATATCGATCAAAATCTATCAATATCGGCCAATACCAATGCTGGAACTGATATATCACCCATTCCTATTTTTTTAATATGCCCATTGACAATGTTGCTGTGGCTCAGTTGGTTGAGCATTTCTCCACTGATCCAAAGGTTGGCGTTTTGAATCCTGCTTTCAACATATACATCACTGGTTGAGTGTTCAGATCCACTGACCCACAGGTTGGTGGTGCAATTCCAGCTCCCAAAAATGAATACTGTCCTTTGGTCAAGGCCCTAAACCCACCACGCCCCTAGTGTACACTAGTGTATGAATACGTGTGAATAGTTGAGTGGTTCTTTGATGTAAAGCGCTTTTAATGTCTTGAAGGTGGAAAAATGTGACAGTTTTCACCATTTACCTATTTTGACACTGTACAGTAATGCTCAGAACATTCCTGTGGTGTATGTATTTCTATTACTGAAGTGTACTGTGCATATGTAGTTGGTGCATCTGCACTAGTGCGTGCCTCTCTCACACGTGTGATGTTTGAGCTGAGAGCAGGTGATGGCCTGTGGAGCTGACTCACTTAATGATGATCAGACGATGGAGAGAGCTGCTCTGAGTCATTCAGCTCCACAGGTTAAATGCTTTATGTAACACTTACCAGAGCGTGACATTTAGAAACAGCAGATTGGAACGAACAAAGAAGTTTGAAAAAGGCAGCTGCTTAAGAGCTTTGTGACATAACGTGAGGTGAAAGAAAAAGTCACCAATAAGAACTGAAAAGAGCAAAGTACAAAAGAGCAGAATATATATAACTACAATTACTCTACAATACACTCGAATAACAATAATAAAATCTTTAAAAATATATATTTTCATCTGACCTTTTGTCCAGAATATAGAAAGACTACTAATATCTTCTTCTGGCTTTTAATGAGTATATCACACTATAACATAGATCAAAATTTTGTGTAATACACGTTCTTTAATGTCTGAACCATACAAAAATATAGACTTTTAATAATTGCCATTTGCCACAAAAAATAGTGATAATTATATTAGTCCAAAGTTTCTTCTGCCCCAAACCACATTCTTTTTAAGGATTAAAATGAAACATTTATTAACTGTATAGCCCTATACTTTAACCTCTGCAAATACATTTTGTGTATTGGATCAGCTTTGGAAGTACTACATGTGTTAGAGTCCATCAAACATCACATTAGATGTTTTAAAGATAAAGTCAGAAGTGCCAGACTGAGATGGTTAGAACATGAAGGAGGCAATGGGAGACATCTTGGATTTTTTGTACCTGAGTCGAATTCCAAATCTAAAACTGCCAGACAGGAGGTACAAAAGAAAACCAGAGAGGAGATTTATTCATACTTTCTATTACATAACAGCTAATTCACTCAACTAAGTCAGCAAATGAGGTGATGAAGAGAAAAGAAGAATGTGTTTGTATGTACACATTCTATAAGCTAATAATATATGTAATAATTGTGAGAAATAATGCAAACAATTAAACCTGAACTATGCAACTTTTCAACATTTTTTTTCATAATTTTGAGCAATAACACACTTGCAAATGAATACATCCCTATAATGCAATATCATCTTCAAGCACTTTTACTTTATATTCTTGATATGTTCCAGATCATTAATACTTTGAATGACAAATCTGTTTAGAAACCCTGGCTTAGTAATTCGTCAGAACCAGCCAGCTCCCATGATGCAACCCTCCTCCATATTAGCGAACTCTTATTTCATCTCTGGCCGTCCTCCACGCTGTTTTGCTGTTGAATCCTCTGAGTGAGTGAGCGGTTGAAGGTGACTTGTTAGGAAGCAGGAGGCATACAGAAAGTGCAGTCCGTGTTAGAAATCTTGATGAAAGCTTTTATTTGAGTCCATCTCTAACGAGAGAGATGGACCAGGCAAAAGGAGGGTGATAAAAAACATCTGTCTGAGAGCCCTCCTCCCTCATCTCTGCCAAATAACATGGACCAATACACACACACGTACTAGCTTTTCCTTTTATTGCTCAAAATGTAAATTCTACTCATAAAAAGTGTTTCAATCCCCCAGATCCTTTTCAAAAATGTCTTAACTAAACGCTGACCTTAATTAACATTCATATTAATATATTCTTTTGATTCTTTTTCAGAGCTTTTTTAACAACTCCCAGGCGTAATTTAATTCTTCAGTAACTTTCTATCTAATACCCGACTGGTTTAGGTTCAGGTGAAAGAGGATTTAGAAATAGGATTATTAAAAGGCTATAGCTTCATTGACACACTTTGAATTGTTACGATTCTTGCATTAGAGTTGGATAATTGACAAAATGATCCTGGTTGCAATGAGTATTCAAATGGGACAGCCTAGACTACTTTTTACTGCTAACATTTGAAACTTGCACTTTAGGTTGGTTTGTGAAGTAATTTGGCAACTCATGCTTTCTGTCTCCTGCCAATCAAAATTAAAATGTGCAATTTTAGCCAGCTATCCATATCATGCCATTGTTTATTATCATTAACCCATCTTGATAGCAACAAATAGTCTACCTCAAATGTACCGTATCATTTTACAGGCTTCCCTTTAATATCTTATTTACTCTGACTGCAACTATAGTGGTATACAGTGGTACTTTTCTCTAGCAGACATCAAGATTAGACATAGATCTTAGAGGGCCGATATTTGCACTGTTTTGCGTATGGATTATTGGCTTTAAATCTTCTGCCTTGCCCGATGCTTGAAATGAGTTAACCGATTGCTGCATAAAGTTTTATTTGAACACTTTAGAGCCATGAATCTCATTCATCTTCAATGCCATGATGGCGTTCATAAAATGAGATTACACTTTTAGGGGTTTTTCAGGGTATTTAGGGGTTAGTAGTAAAAACAAGGTTGTGGGTGTCTAAAAATACTTTCTATTGAGATTATCTTTCTTTATTGTAGTCTAATAATGCAGAGCAGTTAAAAGTAGATGATATTTATATTAGTTGTAATTTCAAATCATATACCAAAACGGCCTAAAAAATATTGGTCCAAAATTATCAGCCAACGGTTGCTCTGGACTCTTAACAGTGGGTATCCGTACCAGCGATAAAAACCCCATACTGGACCATGTCTTATTGATCTGACCATTCCCATGCATCCACCTGTAATCCAGAGTGGATTAGCGTTAGCATGTGCCCCTCCACAGCTCGAGTGTCGTCTGTGGTGAGACTGCTGGTTTGGTTGGATGTGGGAATGTACTGTTTACCTGCGTTGGAACAGAAGTGCAGTGTGTGTGTTAAAAGGCCTCATTGATAGGCCTGAAGCCTGGGCATTTCCTGCTCTGCTGCTGCTGACAGCGCTAACGGTACACTGGGGACCGCCCTGTCAGCAGCTCCCAATCTCCATAAACAAGTGGGCCTTCAAGCAGACACAGGATCAGCAGGTTGTAGAGGTGGTCCCAGGTCAGAGCAGAGTGTGGACTTTCACTGGAGCTATCATTCATCAGGACTTCAGTCTGCTGTTGCTACTACCAACACTGTACAGTCAGTATAGTATAGACTGTGGTAACCAACTGGATTCTATCTGCAATCTACCGATATATGTGCGAACCCCACATCTGAGATAATTATTTCACATAAGAGGAAGATATACTGTAGGAAGTGTATTTACCCCTAAACTAGAACTTTTTTATATGTGATTTCTCAACACAGAGTACATGTCAGTTTTTTAGGGATGGGCCAATATAGATTTTTTTTTAGTCGAAATCTGATATTTGGCCTGCAGTGTGGCCGATAACAGATATTTGCAGATACTGATCTTTAGCTTTTAAAGTCCACAAATGTATCCTAAATTTAAGTAAATATCATATACTCATATTTCAATTGTGTGGTCTGGATTCTATCTGCAATCCTCCTGTATATGTGCAAACCCTATATCTGCGATTATGAATTAACATAGATGAAAATATACAGCAGGAGGTGTTTTTATCTTCGAACTAGAACTGGTTTAATTTGATGAATCTGATCTCTGTATATTTGTAACAGAAAGAGTGTCAATTTCATGTCCATTACATTGTCCTGGTAAATTCTTTTAGATGAGACAAACTCTGGTCACTTAGAGTGGATTCAAAGAATGTTTATTTTATTGTCAGGTAAACCTAATGCCAAACTGTTGCTTTGCGTATACCATTTTATACATAGTTGTCCCTTGCTTTAAAATTCTCCTTCAGATCTCGAATAAAGCAAACCTGATCTCTAACCTGTGTTGGTGCTAGTCGGACATAAGGGTGAATTTGGGCCTCCATAAAAACAAAATGGCCACCACATTAAGATTGTTCTTGTTGAAGCAGAGCCTGTGTTGCCATGGTAGCAGTGACACCAGTCATTACCGTGTGATTAATGTGTTTATATGAAGCCAGCCTCAGTGTCATGTTATCGCTTTAATTAGTGCATGCAGTTTTAATTACTGATATGGCTCTAATCTATCTCTGACTGATCAACTCTGATACAAAAAATGTGATAATTCCTTCTTTAATCAAATAGTCAACACATACCTGATCTCATAACACAGTGAATGGATTAGGAATAATATGTTCACTAAGATTTATGCTGTTGAGTGCAAATAACAGTATCATACTGAGCCAATGTTGAAGATGCTATACATTTGCATTATTTAGATTAGGAGAGGGTGTGCTATTTTCTTTATTGATGGTGTTGGAGTTAGCATTGTTGATGGGGAATAAACAACATATAAATAAGTAGATACCAAGAATAATCACTCTTTAAAGGTTCTATATTATACAAAATTGACTCTTGTTTAGCATTAAGCCATGTTTTTATGTTGTTACCTCATCAGAAACATACAGTACCTGATGTGATTTGTTTGATTCACACATGTTTGAGTAACACTCAATTATTAGACTGTCTACATCAGGGGTCTCAAACTTGTGACGCTGGCACACAAGACAATTTCTAATTTCTATTAATAGTGGCCCGCCGATAAAATGCATATGACAATTTAAACTACAGTTCCCATAATGCACTGCTGTGTGGATTGTGAGAACAGAAGCTTCAGAAACTGGCGGGAGTGACTGTCAAATCCAGAGGAGCAGCCTCGTGAGCTAACACTACAGTAGATGTGAAGAGAAGTAGTTTACCATGACACTGTATTGTACATCACATGTACAGTACTTAATATCTATTCAAAGGTTGATGGTTTGTTTCCAAAGTGTCTTTGCTGAAGTAAAGATTCACCCTGGTGCTCTGGCTGAAAATATGTCTGAACTGAAAACAACACAGAGACACTTTATATTTAGATTTAGAATACTGCTTAAAAGCCTGTAATAAATCATGAGTATTACTTTTATTAACTATTATATTCTTAACCCCATGGGGGCCTCTGTCTTGCATTACATATACAAAAATATAGTATTCTAGTATATTATGATGATAGAATATTATTATAATAATTAGGATGAATTGTAGCCTATAAAAAAATATAATATGTTATATAATATGCGGCCCCCGACCAACATGGATTCAATTGCTCTAACTGAGTTGAGACCCCTGGACTAGAGGTTAACTTTCTCCCTAAATTCTAAATATTATTATGTGCATGTGGAAATATGGAAATACTAAACACACAACCCTTTGGTTTCATCAAAATGAAGTAGCGTCACGCTTCCCTCAGGGAATGATGGACGTCTCTCGTGGTATGTGCTTTTATTTTCTTCTTGGCATGAGGCACTGGGAAATATTAACATGTCTTAGTATGCATGGGATTCAAATAAGCATGGCAACACTACAGAGGTGAATGAAATTATTGGGGTTGTTCAGGTGGAAAGTCCAGTCTTACTTGCTGGAAGTTGCACTCTTCCTGCATGAGCAGCTAAGCCAATACGACATGTTGCATGGCTACAGATTCATGCATTTGAAATGCATCCAAGACGGCTTGGTTGTGATTCAGTCCACGGTTCGTGTGCTGTTGAACATTCTCGACCATGAAGGAGTGCAGCTCAGGTTAAGACGACGTCTAAGGCGCCGTCTGTACAGAAACCCAGTCCCGAACTTCTTGTGGCTTGTGGACTCCTATGACAAGTTGAAACCGTATGGCATATGCATCAGTGGAGCAGTGGATGAATTCTCGTGTGTGATCATTTGGCTTCCACGATGATGTGTTTTCCAAAAGATGCTACATAACTGGGTCAAATAACCACAATCAAAGAACTGAACAATGGTGGAGATTTCAGTCGCCTCCGTAGTGTTGCCATGCTTATTTGAATCCCATGCATCCTAAGACATGTGAATATTTCCCAGTGCCTCATGCCAAGAAGGAAATAAAAGCACATACCACGAGACGTCCATCATTCCCTGAGGGAAGTGTGACTGGCTTGGCTGTGGCTGATCATACAATGAAATGAAATAAAACCATACTTGACGTTCTCACATTATAATGTGAACATATCATTATATCATGAAATAACGTGAAAAATACCTATCACAAAATAACATCATAATTTCATATCATGTAATAACGTGATTATTTCTTTTCACATAATTACGTGATACTGAGCTGAAATATTTTTTGGGGAGTGATGCCACCATATTATTCCTATCTATCTTGCATTAAAGAATTTACATGTTTGCTATTGCACAAAAACCCTAAAGCTCTTATTGTGTGCCACCTTGTATCTCCACAGATCTTACATGTCATTTGGTGTGGTGCCTGCTTGTGTACATGATATGATGTGATGATGAGGTAGCTTTAATGCCATACTGTGGAACACTGATTCCAGGTAAATCATTTACATCTCCATGAAAACAAGCAGATGAGAATAAATACAAGATTAAATTTGATTCATTTTTTAAAGTGATATTGAGAGATAATTTGTTTTACTGATGCTGTTTGCACAAATGAATAAACATCATTATTCAGTTTTTCCAATTTCACATTTTTTTCTCTTCGGAATTTGCAGTGTTGCGTTTGACATTTTCAGAGTGAGTTTTGCCACAGCGCCCTGTCTATATTGTGAGTATGTGTCTGCTGGTGAGGGCCACCTGCCGGCACAGCTGCTGTCAGTCTGCTCCCTCTCTGCTCCCTCTCTACAGGTGGACATGGGACACTTTCCACTGCTCTGTGCCAGCCTGTTTATGTTGCCTATGGCCACTCCACAACACTGTTTTAGCCATTAGCAAGTAGCCCGCAGCTTGGCTTTATTGCGACTGCCTGCAGATAATGTCTGGCCCAAACCCAAATGACAAAAAGTGCACCTGAAGTTTCAAGAAGGAAGAGGAAGATAATGGGCAAGCCACTGATGAGTACTAAAATAAAAGTTCTTAAGTCTTCTTCTTTCTTGAATAATGTACATTGTCTACTACTCTCTTTCTAGGATGCCCCCTAATCATAACTGAATGATGACCACAAGTTGGGCCCACCACTTTTAGCATATGGTCCCTAAAAAGGAACCAGTTTCTGTGTTCATTTGGGTTAGTGCAGAGTGGGAGGTTGTTGCCATAGTTTCCCTGGGGCTGACTTGCTGCACCCCTTCTAACATACACTAATTACACCATCAAAAATAAAATCACCTTATTAGGCAAAGTGTGTCTTGCCCAAGGACACAATGGCAGTATGCATATTTAGAGCTGAAAAAGATTGCCAGTCTGAGTGAAATCATGTTACAAAATTATAAAATAAGTACATACAAAACCGTCTCACATATGAATTTGTGTATGTATTAGTGAGTGTGCAGTAATCAGTCCAACCAGTCAGTGTTAGCTCTTTCTTTTTAGTTTAGGACTGCTATGTGCTGTAGTAGCTAGTCCAAAGTTACTTCTCCCCCAAGTTGATTTTGCATAAATAAGACAGTTCGAGTATTAAAAACATTTCTTACATAACAATAAAGCAACTTTTAATAACTAGAGTAAATGAAAAAATCCCATGTGATTTGTTCATCCTCTTTCTTCCTGTTGCTGCATGTTCAGAATAGTGATGAGGTCATTGCGCTTCTATCTTATCAAACATCTTAAAAGACCTGCCCTTTGTGGTATTTTTCTTAATACCACGCTGAAATTAAATAATCCGTATCCTCTGATGATAACAAACTTGCATTTTCTGTCACAGACATACCGCTGACCTTCTGACTGAGATTTGATGGAAAAATTTGAATTAATTTCATCTGCTCAAAGTATGACGACAATAGGGCCACAGCCACCGAGTTTATTTTTGTCACTGGAAAGCAAGCAAATGAAATTCTGGAAATTCTGAATGATGCAATTTCATGCAAGGACATTTTTCACAGTGCAACATGGATGAATTTTAGCTTGGAGTAACCAATTTTTTAGTTTTCAGACAGAGGGAAGAAGCCATCATTTATAACTCGAAGTGAGCCTGCGAGATTTTCAAAAGGTAACTGCTAAATTGTTGGGACTATAGGCTATGTTTTCCATAGGTTACGTTTTTGGCTTTGACTTCCATCCAGGAATATTCACATGTGATCTGTAATTACTTCAGTGTGAGAGTCATGTAGTGTATACACTACTGAAAAGCCGCCATACCAGTACAAAGTAAATATGTTTTAGCTTGATGTTGGTGTTATTCAAAATAAATTCATATATGTTGCAATACTTATAATTCAGAGTTTACAACTTTGGTACACATTTTGAAAGGTAATGTAATTTTTTGACAGTACATGCATCTTCGGTCTTATATATCAGTGATAATGAGACGCTGCTTCTAAGAGGTATTTTTCATGTAGATAGAAGAGTCCCATAAGTCACTGAAGTATAGTTTAATAGAGTTCAGTGAGAATTGATGAGGGGGGTACATGGAATGAGTTTTAAAAGACAGTTAAGTTGAATAATTGTAAATATAAAATGTTCTTGGAAGTAAATTCTACAACCTCAGGAATCATCATAGGATCATTTTTAATATAAATATCATTAAAAAAGGAACATAGTATTTATTGACAAAAGACAACAGTATTCAGATTAATACCTATGAAAGAATATGCAGCTCAAGGGGGGTACTCAAGTGTGAAGTTTAGGGGTACTTGAGACAAAGTGTTGGGAACCACAGGTCTAATATAGACAGTGTCACAAAAGAAGGTGGTGATGGTTTCTGCAAAGACTGAAGTATCCATCTTCACTAGTAACATTTAGGCCATTAATGAACACTTAAATGACTGCAATGAGTGAGCCTCAATCATTCACCGCACTGGGAAAGCTGATTGGCCCAAACTCATGAGTGTATGAGGAGACATTTTCTCTTGAGCCCCTCGGCTCTGGGCATACTGACTCTGCATGTGCTACAGATAATCTTTTTGCTCCAGACCGTTTCCAATGCGGCACGGGCCACATGCCGTCAGCCTGTGGTGAGAGAGCCCCCTGCTAAACATCATGGCCTGCCACACATTTCATGGTGCTGCATGGGAGAGTTAATCTGAGCACCCGTCGTGTGCCAGTGTCACCCACAGATCACCCTGTCTGCCCACCCCACCTGTCGCTCCCCATGACCCATCACTGATCAGTATAGTGGTAGTGGTGGTGGTGCTTCCTGTTCCATATAAGGAACAGGAATTCATTTACAGACAGGAATTTATTTACAGACAAAATAGCAAAATAAAACCACCAGGATCATGTAGAGTGGGTTAATGCGTACGTTTTAAGACCAAAATGATGAGGCTCACTACAGCAGCTACAGAGAGAAGGCTGACAGTTCTTCAGTGTTAAGTCAATTGGCATTGATGGAGCCAGAAGTGGCCCCATGAACACTTCCTATTTGGAACACAGCGGCTAGCGAGTTAGCTATGCCCATTTATATACATATACAGTCTATGGTGGGGAGAGACATTCACCTGAATTCTTCAGCATGCCAGTAGTATTTATCTGACGACCAAATATCCAATCCTGTTTCATGCTATTAAACAGCATCAAAAACGCTCACTAACGCTCCTGCTGTATTCATTTGGACTGTGCAGGTGAATACATTAGAGCGATTAGCTGTAATATGGAGCTTTGGCTCTGCATGCCTCGCTCTGCTATAATGGGTCACCTGTATTCAGAACATTACATTGTTAAAAGTTGGCTGACTATTGTAGTGTACAGCTCTTACTCCGTGTACTCATTAGGCTAATGTGATATGGTTGTGTGCATTTAGTTTATGTTCTTTTTAAGTGTGTTTAAAGGTGCACTATGTAACTTTTTGGGTGGGGGTTTGTCACCTTCTTGTTTCCATTGCTCTGCCTGGAATGTTCCACACTATGACATTAAACAGCTCTACTTTACATTTATTCAATTACAGGTGGTCTTACTGCTCAGAAATACATAGAAAAACAGGCATTCTGAATGTGAGCGGGGTTGCCTCTCCACAGATCTGGCCTGTGACTTAGTCTGGCTTAGTCTCCATGAAGATAGAAAGGTTTAATACCACCTTGTGAAACATACCAATATCATTTCCAAGGAGAGAAGCATTTGACGGACCCTCCACCAGAAAAGTTGCACAATACACCTTTAAATAGAAACACCAGTGTGAATAAATATGTAACTGGATGGTAGTTATTAGTTGTAAGTCAATATAATATTTACATGGATGCCCAAATTGGAGCCTGTGATTTAAACTTGGCCTTCCAGAGCACATATATTGTTATAACCATGCTTTAATAAAATAATATCACTCATATGCTCTCAGCTCAACTAAATGATGACTTAGAATAGCAAAGTTATGCATCCATGAGGGCGTTGCATAATCTGTGAGAGTAAAAGGTTTCTGCTGCTTCAAGGTTTTCAGTAATTCATTATGTCCACTGCTATCTTATTCAGGCATTTAAAGCTTTACATAATCAACAGAATACTAATCAATAATAAAATAATTGTCTATATAGATGAACAAATGTGAATAAAAATCTCTCTTGTGGTGTCACAGGAAACATACAACTTACTGAATCAAATGAATCTATGTGAACGCAAGATTGTCGCCTCACCAGAATCATAATGTCTGTATAAAGAGTATACCTCGTAAGCAGCCTTATGCTCCACATTAAACATGCGTTTAATCTCTCTCTCTCTCCTATGCCCAGGCCTCTTCACCAGGATGCTGTTCTCAGTGGGACGAATGTTATTGCTTGTACAGGATCCAACAAATCCTCAGCTTTGGAGCAGGTCAAAGGTGAGCTATAAAATTACATACACTCCATCTATCTCCATACGTGAACCTAATCCCTACACTTTTATAATCCACTAGAGCCACCAAACACCATGTAAACCTCTCATTCAAATGCAGTCCTTTATAGTCTGGATCTACAATATTTATATCAGAAAATGTATCCAATCCCTTCATAGCTTATGTCTTCATCACATACGATTTTACACTGTAACTGTAGAAACATGACTGAACATAGACTGAAGTACATACATGTGATATATAGTAAGTCATTTATTCTGTGCCATGGTTTGTGTTGCACCCCTGTTTTATATGGTACAGGGCTTTAGATAAGGATGTCAGTAATCTCCACTCTTCTTATCCTGCTTTTACAATGTCGTGACCCAAATCCAACACAACATTAAATACATTCTTGAAACCCATAACAAATCTGTCAGACATCACTTTTTTCCTATCGCATTTGACCCCATACGGATCTCTCCTGGTATTTTTCATCAGGATTTTGTGTAGTTGCTGTGATGGCTCAAAGCTTTAGTTTGAACTCTAGACAGAGGTGGGACAAGCATTCTGAATATTAATATGGTGTGACTGGAAAAATAAGATTATTCGAGTAGAAGTAACAAAGTGGAGACATAAAGTGGAAATATATTGCCTACATACAGTTTTGAAGTACTACTCTACCCATTACTGACACCAAGAACCCTACCGTATCTCCACTGATGCTAGATAATAGCTTTTTGTGGACTATATATAGATTTCAGGCCAGATTTTGTTTCTTTATGCCAAAACTTAACGCCCCACCTTGGAATCTGTTAACCAAAAATATATTCATCGCATATTGGATGTTTTTAAAGGCCCATATTACACAAAATTGCCTCTAGTGAGCTTTAAGCCATGCTATAATGTTGTTATCTCCTTAAAGCATACCTAGAGTTGTGTTTTGTTTCATTAATCCTGCATTATTAGTCAGCTCTAAAGCTCAAAATGCTCTGTTCCAACTTGTGATGTCATGTTTTCTGGTTGACAAAAGAACTTAGCCTAAATATGCAGGGTTTGTGTGTAAATGAAACAAAACACATCTCCAGGTATGTTTGCAATGAAGACACAACATTATAACACAGATCAGAAGACAACGTAATATTGACCCTTTAATACACTGTAAAACATAGAGAAAAAAAACATGCATTTTACTGTGAGCGGCCTTGCATCTCCACTTGCTTGTCTCCTTGAAAATATTGAGTGTTTACATGAACATTTATATTTTAAGCACTCTGTCTTTTTTTGTTGTGTCCCGCGGCAACAGTAGACCTGCGTAATTACACACGCACCATTATAGATCCCAGCACTGATTTCCTTCACTCAGAGCATGTCAGGCCTAATGGCAATAGTTAAACTTAAAGTTGCTCTCATAAAAAGAATTGACAAAGTGCCAGTTTGCATTAACTCGTACCCCTGAATGCACTGACTAATTTCCGTTCTACCTTTTTCTCACCCACACTTATCCATAATGTTCTCTGCTAGATTGTTGTTGTTTTCAGTTACAAAGTACAAAACTATAACAGTTGTTTAAAGGTGCATTGTGTAACTTTTCTGGTGGAGGGTCTGTCAAATGCTTTTTTTTCCATGGAGATGTTATTGCTGTATCTGGAATGTTTCACAGTACGGTTAAATCAGTCAGAATGCCTGTTTAGGTATTTTTGAGCTATAAAACCACTTGTAATTTAATAAATGTAAGGTAGAGTTGTCATACTGTGGAATATTCCAGTGACATATCCATAGAAACAAGCAGGTGACAGACCCCCAACCAAAAAGTTACATAGTGCACCTTCAAATATGGAAAGTATGTATTGAACATTATATCCACAACTATCAGCAACTTTAATAATTATTGTGATATTATCGTCAATCGCAATTATTTTGGCCATGATACTTGTACTGGTAGATAGAGACACGCACATCTAATAAAAGTTAAGACCTTGTGCTGGGTCCAAAGACAAAATTTGTGCAAAAACTAAAAAAAACAAAACAAAACAAAAAAAAACAAAAACAGATCCACACTGCAGTCTTTTAGAGCTCCCAAATGTTTTATTTTAATGACACCACCATGATAACCATGACACCAAATTTCAATATCGCCCCATGCCTATGTGTGGGCCCAGTCCACTTCAACCTATGATTAATATTGTAGCTAAAGCTGAGGCAGCACCGCGTAAAGGTCTAAACACATGTCAAATATTCATCATGCTTTTTCCTCAGGGCTATCTGTATATAGCACTTCTGATCTGGGTGCAGCTGCTTACGTAATTATGTGAGTAATAGCGTTTAATAATTAATGCACAAATCTTACACAACACGCACTTGTGTTCTAGCCATGTGCACATAGTATACTGAATTTATTAATGGACTGTAATATAAAATGCAATTATTACAGAAGTATGGATTGATTCGAATGGTGTTTCAAACGTTTTCAAAGGTAGTGGTTTATAAATTATGTAAAAAACCAACAGCGTGGCTCAAAATGCAGATCCATCATGGAGGAACTTGAAAGAAATCATTTGAATCTTTGGGAGAAGATAGATTAGATAGACATAGATTGGATTATTTTTCTCTAAAAGTCTGAAGTTCAATATTCCAACTTGCACAGAAGAGAAGATACAAATGAAAAACTGACCTATCTGCCCAATATTAAAGAGGGGGTATCACCATGGTACCTTTTATTGTTTTATTGAATGCTATATCTGCAAAAAAACGACGTATTAACATGTTTTATAAGTTTCATTTTTGTTTTTTACACTCTGAGTCTCCCCTTCCGTTGCTCCCCATGTTATGTCACTCCCTCTTCAGAGCACTTTCACAACACAGTCAGCCTGCGTCCTGCTAATGAAACTACTGCACATGACATCAGGTTTGTGAAGTTGCTGTGTACAGTTGTGACGATGCTTCGCGGACGGGTTCACCTAATGGACGTACCTAAAAGGCTCCCGGGGTGAGAGCTCAGTTTATACTCTGAGACTGGTCCAGTCCTTATACCATAGGACCAGTAGGGATGGAGTTGTGGATTCTCGAAATACCTATATGATAAGTTATATTTGCCCTATGACCTCATTTATCATACTAAGTATTACGCCCTATCACCCTACGCATACAATCTACTCACTATAAATTCTACACATAAATTCTACACACATTAATGCCACAACCATTAATACACATTAATGATGCAACCATCAACTTCATGTGTGTAGAACTCATACCTTTGTGATGTTTCACGATGTGATGTGGTAATGTTTTCTCTTTCACGATGATTTTTCCCTTTGGGCCTCCAGGATTCTAGTTGCCTCTCCCAAATTGACTCAGTTCAGGAAACAAATAGTCCTTTATAAAACATTTATTTCCTTACACAAAATCATTTGGTTTCCTTTTGAGAGGTTATCTTATGGTCAAGATATCTGTGTATGGTCGATTGATGATGTTATAACCTTGAGCATGCCGTATAGGGGCGATCTACTGCCTCCCCCACGACTGCACCTTTCCGTTACCTGCTCTGCTTACTGTGCCTTATAGGGTCGATCGAGTGCCTACCCCAAGACCAGCCGCTTGCTAAAGGATCTATTGATAGTACATCAGTGGTACACTCAAAAGTCCAGAAGCGTAAGCAACACCACACCAAACCCAGGTATCTCAATACCTTGGCCTAACACCGTACATCAGTGGTACAAGTGGCGAAAGGCATCACACCCTCTCAAGTCTCTATATTTATTGAGCCCTGGCCGGAAGTTACAAGACCCGGACGTTAGGTTCAACCCATCACACATTTCAAATACATTTTATTACCATATATAGATCCATAAGCGGATACATTAATACGTAACAGTTTTTCTTTTACATCACAAAGTATCAGTATGACTGTAACAAAGTTTCCAAAGTTTCAGTATGACTTTACCAAAGTTTCGATACACGCTTCTTTAAAGGTTATCGTTCAAACTTGTTAGTTTCATAAGACGCCTTGGTGACCTTATCTGACCTGAACTCCACCACATTCTGGTTTCTATCTGTTCATGCATGCAACACCTGGCTTCTAAGATCTGCACTTTTTAGCTTTATTAAATTGTTTCCTTTTCATAAAAACATTTCCTTTATCCTTTGTTTATAGAGAAATACATGTTTTTTAGTTTCCTTATTACATTTTCTATTTAATCATATTAAAAGACATTGTTTCCTTTATCATACAGTTGTAAAAGTTCAAAACACATGTACTGTTTCCATCATTCATTTGTTAAAACAATAAAGCATATTAAAACATATTGTTTCCTTGTATATTCATTAATGCATTACTAAAAGCATATCTTGCTGAAGCATAATACTCGTTTCCTTATTATTTTATTCAATAAAACATAAAAAGATGATATAATGTTATTTCCTGTTTGTCATTTGTCAGAAAGAAATATAAAAATCTCATTCAGCTCTCACAACAAGTTGTGTATCATGCTTTTGTATATTTAAGGAGAACTGTCATGTGGGAGCATGGATGATTTATGCTTGTGGGCTGAGCATTGCACAGAATCTTAAAGCTAACTAGGGTTTTGAATATGGCCCGGGAGAGATCTCTAAATTACTGAAACATGCATGGATGACATCTAAAACCTCTTCAGGCATGTTTTTGATGAAGGAACATTATAACATGGTAGAAACCAATAGTATAGTATCGTCTCTTGAAACTTAATTTGTTTCCATTTTTAGTCCATAACATTACAGCTATTTGGCGAGAACTTTACATTTTGTTTTCAATTTATATTAAATAGAAACAAATTGTGAGTCCACAAACTATTTTTTAACAAACGATTATTATTTAGAGATGGCATCCATGTATTTTTGTGGTTTGTGGTCATAATTATTCTCAATACGCACCTTTCACCCAGCAACACTTGGAGGGCTTGTTTTGGCAGTTTATATATAAACTTTTTTACTGGAGTTTTTGGAGAGGTAGCCTGTTATACTGCATTCTGCTCATTTCTGGTATATTTTTAGCTCATTTTGTAGCTGATGTAGAATGATCATTAATGATAATAATGAAAATAAGTGTATCATATGAATTCAGCATAGGGCTAATAATATGGTTTGTTTTTTTGGACTTTGCTAATTACATTGTGGGGACTGAAATCTGTACACCGTCAACAGAAATTTGGTGGCCCGGGGCAAGAAGCCTCACATGGGCCCCCCTCCAAAGGGATCCAATTCTGGGCCACTAAAAAGCTGGGGCCCAGGACCCCTTTGTCCTTCCTACTGCCCTGGTTACAGTTATAATGGGTCTCCAGGTAATGAATGTAAGTCAGTTCAACGTCCCCAAGAAGCATTTGTTTTATTATTTTCTTCTTCTTCTTCTTCTTCTTCTTCTTCTTCTTCTTCTTCTTCTTCTTCTTCTTCTTCACTCAATATTCTGTTTTGGAAATAAGATAAGATAAGATAAACCTTTGTCCCACACTGAGGAAATTACATTACAGTGTGGCAATGCAAAGTTCAAGAAGGCTGCACACGTCTCGTCTGAGAATTTTGGATGAAGAAACATGATGAAATGAATGATGAAAGAAAATACTGTGTAATGAGATGAAAAGAGCATCAGAATTACCAACAGTATTTACTTCACCCGTATCCTCCACTTGCACAATGATCTGTGACCTTTCCCAATCATCTCACTGGGATTTGTTTTCTCTGTAACAGCCTCATCTGGACCTGTCTGCTGTGAGGTGCACAAGTGGCTCACCTAATAGAGACATAGTGTATAATTATAATCACACACACACCCACACGCACACGCACACACACACACACACACACACACACACACACACACACACACACACACACACACACACACACACAAAGACCAGAGGGCCTTTAGGAGATCTGACAGTACAGCACTGCTTAATATATTCAATATTTGGAGTTCAGCTCCTCTGTTCACAGCGGGATTAGATCTCTAGGCTCACATTTGTTCTTGCTAAAAGCGATTACATTTAACAGACTATAACTGGGGCCGCTGGAAGTAATTTTTAACAGGGGGTGCTGGGAAGCTAGCTAGCTAGCAAATCGGAAACCTGATGTTAACTTCCGTAAACCTGCATGTATATGCCTAAAAATAATTAAATTAAAATCTAAATACACATAATAGCCTACGTGTCTAGTGACCATGTGTCAAAATCACTTCCCAAAATATTCATAAAGAATTTATAAATTGTGCAAAATATTTTAATACATTTTTTTTTTTTAAATCTCCCTCTCACCACTAGGGAATTCTGCAGCACCCCCAGCACCCCTGCTTCCCGCGGCCATGACTATAACTCAAAACAACTGCACACTGATGGTTCCCAAACATGCAGTTTAGGGTAGAAAAATTATTTGGACTTTTATGGTTTAATGCAAATCAAATGTAATGAGATATGTGACAATTAAGGCATGGGCAAGTGACAAATCAACTTTGAAATCAACTGTCTCAACTTTGAATACTTCTGCAATCAAGAATAAAATACGTAATTGGAAAGATGATTTTCAAGAAAAGCTCAGGCCACTAAAAAGAAAACTAAATTGCTCAGTGTTGATATGTGGTGCTAGAATAATTTAGAGATTTAAAATGAATCTATGTGCATTTGAATCTCACCGTTGCCATGGTGTCTGTAAAAATGGTGAAAGCAGGAGAAATCTCAGGTTCTTTTGGAGTTCAAATTGAGACATTTAGAGGAAAATTGCAGCCTACACATCAGAGAGTAATTACATGTTCTTTTAGACTGGCATCATCTTGTAAGATGTTTGTTTGAAAAACCTGAGTAACTTTTAAGTAACTTGTGAGTTTTTCTTCAAAGTAACTAGACGGCAGTGGTACAATAAGTTTAGCATCCACCCATTAACCAGATGGTTGACAGTCAAAACCTGCCCAAACCCATATGGCCTTGACCTGAGTCTAAAATATATTTTTTGAACAATTTTTCCATCAATTTATGTAAGAAGGTTTCAGAAAGTAGAGCTGCTGTCCATCCAAGAATGAATGGTTGGAATCTTCCTTCATATTGCTGTTATGTCTTTGAGCAAGACACTTTACTAATCCTGTCTGCATGGACTGGTGCAGATAAAATAGTTACTTTTTAATTCAGAAAAGGCATTTTAAATCTGTCCCATGTCCATCTATCCATCCATTTTCTTCCGCTTATCGGGGGCCAGGTTGCTGGGACAGCAGTCTAAGCAGGGACTCCCAGACTTCCTTCACCCTGGACACTTTCTCCAGCTCCTCCGGGAGGACCCCAAGGTGTTCCCAGGCCAGCCTAAAGGCCTCCTCCTGGTGGGACATGCCCGGAACACCTCCCGAGGGAGGCGTCCAGGAGGCATCCGGCACATATGTCCGAGCCACCTCAGCTGGCTCCTCTTGACGTGGAAGAGCAGCAGCTCTACTCCAAGATCCTCCCATGTGACCAAGCTCCTCATCCTATCTTTAAGGGAGTGCCCAGCCACTCTGCGGAGGAAACTCATCTGATACAGTGACCACATCACTGCAGACGCTGCACCAATCCGCCTATCAATCTCACGCTCCATCCTCCCCTCACACGTGAACAAGACCCAGAGATACTTGAACTCCTCCACTTGAGGCAGGGACCTTCCACCCACTCGGAGAGGGCAAGCCACCTTTTTCTGGTCAAGAACCATGGCCTTGGATTTGGAGGAGCTGATCTTCATCCCAGCTGGTTCACACTCGGCTGCAAACCGCCCCAGTGCACGTTGGAGGTCCCAGTTCGATGAAGCCATCAGGACAACATCATCTGCAAACAGCAGAGATGAGATCCTGTGGTCCCCAGACCAGACCCCCTCCGGCTCCTGACTGCGCCTAGAAATTCTGTCCATAAAGACAATGGACAGAACTGGTGACAAAGGGCAGTCCTGGCAGAGTCCAACATGCACCGGATACAGGTCAGACTTACTGCCCTGCTCCGGTCATACAGGGACCGAACAGCCCTTAACAAAGAGCCCCGGACCCCATAATCCCAGAACACTCCCCACAGGACCCCATGAGGGACACGGGCGAATGCCTTCTCCAGATCCACATGTGGACTGGTTGGGCAAACTCCTATGAACCCGTGAGCACCCGATGGAGAGTCTGATCCAGTGTTCTGGGGCCGGGACGAAAACCACACTGCTCCTCTTGAATCTGAGGTTCGACTATCAGTTGGATTCTCCACTCCAGTACCCTGGAATAGACCTTACCGGGGAGGCTGAGGAGTGTGATTACCCTGTAGTTGGAACACACCCTCCGGTCCCCCTTCTTAAACAGAGGGATCACCACTTCATTCTGCTAGTCCAGAGGTACTGTCCCCGACCGCCACAGGATGTTGCAGAGACGTGTCAGCCAAGACAGCCCCACTACATCCAGAGACTTAAGATACTCAGATCTCATCCACTCCTGGAGCCTTGCCATGGAGGAGCTTGCTAACTACCTCAGTGACTTCAGCCAGGGTGATGGACGAGTCCGTGTCCGAGTCCCCAGCCTCTGCTTTCACCTCAGAAGACGTGACGATGGGTTTAAGTATTCCTTCCACCGTCCGACAACATCCCCAATCGAGGTTAACAGCTCTCCAGCCGCACTGTAAACAGTGTTGGTGAAGCATTGCTTCCCCCTCCTGAGGCGTTGGACGGTTTGCCAGAATTTCTTTGAGGTCATCCGGGCTGCAGCACACTTGGCCCGCCGGTACCTGTCAGCTGCCTCAGTAGTCCCACGAGCCAACAAGGACCAATAGGACTCCTTCTTTAGCCTGACAGCATCCCTTAATTCCAGTGTCCACCACTGGGTTCAGGGATTGCCGCCACGACAGGCACCACAGACCTTATGACCACAGCTACAAGCGCCCGCATCGACAATAGAGGCCGAGAACGAAGCCCACTCGGACTCCATGTCCCCAGCCTCCCCCGGAATCTGGGAGAAGCTCTCCCAGACGTGTGAGTTGAAGGTCTCCCTGACAGAGGGCTCTGCCAGACGTTCCCAACAGACCCTCACTATATGCTTGGGGCTGCCAGGTCTTTCCGGCTTCCTCCTCCGCCAGCGGACCCAACTCACAACCAGGTGGTGATCAGTTGACTGCCCTGTCTTAACCCGAGTGTCCAAGACACGCAGCCAAAGGTCAGATGACATGACATCAAAGTCGATCATCAGCCTCCAGCCTAGGGTTCCTGGTGCCACATACACTGATGGACCTCCTTGTGCTCGAACATGGTGTTCGTTAAGGACAAACCGTAGCTAGCACAGAAGTCCCATGTAATCTTTTCAAATTGAAAACTGTACAGAAAACATTACTTCTTCAGCTTTGTTGTTGGATGCATTTTTTACCCTGCTAAAACTATTCCCCCTGCTGATGCACCAACTCGGCAGCCCGTGTTATTTCCTGAGACATGTTTATCAGAGAAGTCCATCTTCAGGCTTAGTGCTTAGTGCAGATGAGAGCACAGATCCAGTGCTGGTAAATAAGCAGAGGATTTACTCATCTTAGTGTTAGTATAGGAGGCACATTTCCGAGAACATTGATATTAATGAGCAGCTAACCCAGTAAGGAGCTAATGCATATCACATGGAGAGAGCTACTGCTTCACTGGACCCTTTTATCTCAGCTTTGGCCCTGATCCAGATGATGTAACAGCGCAACTCATGTATCATCATGGGAGACAGCCAAGCCTCAGAAAAAAAGATGATGGGCAAAAAAAACAATCCTTAAAAATTCATTTGCAGCGCCACTTACATAAGCAGTAGTGGAGGAGGCAGACACATTTGAGACGAGACTTCACTGACTTCAAACTGGGGGCTCAAGTTTCATTCATATGCAGCAAAGAGTCTGTAACTTTGTGTCACTTTGACAAGTCTACCCTTGTCTATGGAAAACTTTTTACCTTGTTGAAATAGGAATAGTATGAAATGTGAAATGAAATGTGCTTTCTCTGATAAAATATACAAGGATAATGTAATTGCCTTAATTCAGATCTGGAGCACCAATAATGGTTCAGTCCGATCTCGAAAACCTGAACACACAAGATATGTAGATTTTTAATTACATACTGTGGAACATTTCAGACAAAAACAAGATCTCTATGGTGGACCTTCCAACCAGAAAACCAGAAAAGTTACACATATCAAATATATATATAAAAAATACCATCAGAATAAGTTGTTCTTGTGCATTTCCTCCAGATGTTTATAAAATTGTTCAGTTTGACACACTTTTATTCAAATGGCAACTTATCACAGGAAGACGTCCATCTTTGTGTGACAGAGAAGGTTTTCCAGATTTTGCACATGTCTAAAATATTTACATAAGGTGTGCACGGACACTCAATCTCTCTCTCTTGCTCTCACTTCCTGGTTTTTTACACCAAGAAATACTTTATACATCCTTCCTCTAAGGTGAAAACGCTGGGGAAAGTCTCTAAACAGTCTTAATAGAGGTATCAAGGGAACCTAAATATTTTTGTAAGGAGACGGACAAGAGGTGAGGCTTGGCTGTGGACAGAAGCCGAAGTTCAGAGCATTCAGAATGATAAGCTACACCAACCATAACTGTATACTTTTGTGCTACTCTGATATCTCATTAAAGTACAAGTACTGAGAGTGATAATATTATGGCAGCTGTTGTGAAGGTGAGATATGATGTGACAGTATGAAGAGAGGACTCTGATCTGAGAGGTTGAGTCAAGGAGTTTGGCAAAAAAACAAAAAAAAACAAAACAAAAAAAAACATTTGTTTCCTCATACTGCAATCAAGATTTTCAATTAGACTATGTATTTTGTTATTAAAACATAAAATAAGATACTTGGACATCTGTGTTTTTCAACATAAAAACTTAAAATCTTCCAATTTTCTAACTGCTGACATCTCCTTTACTAAAAATGACATAATTTTCATGTGCTTTACGAAGCCTTTATAGCATTCCCATTACTTCATTCACTTTATAGGCGATATCCACTCATATCCATCCATATGTTTTAACATCGTCAGCAAACTGCCACAAGACCCGGAGATTAGGGTTTCAAAGATAACAGCTCGAGGCCTGGACTAGTGCGGCCTCAGTAATGGACACACTGCCATCTGCACCTCACGAGGTAATTACATTTACCCTGACATGCTAAATTAGCCGGCTACAACCTGTCCATTTTATTTGCTAATTCTATTTGATGTCACTTAACACATTGAGGCTGCTCATGGTCTGAACAGACCCAGGAGGCTCAGTCTATATTGTAAAACTTAAAGGTAATAGCTTTAACATTTACTGGTGTAAAAACACAGAGAGAATCTAAACTGAACCTCCTTTTGGGTGTGTTTTGCAAAGTGGTTTATAGGATCTGGCAACCAAAGCAAGGAGCTCATTCTGCTATCTGTATGGATCATCAAGGGGAAAAAAAACAAAACAAACTGTAAATATTAAAGGTGCACTATGTAACTTTTCTGGTGGGGAGTCTGCCACCAATTTGTCTCCAAGGATATGTTATTGCTTTGCTTTAAATAATTCATAGTATGATTTTAAACTTATTTATATGCATCGAGGGGTCAAGTTAGGTCTTTTTCATCCAAGTTAATGCTCTCTCTAGACTGACCCCAGTGCACACTAGATGGAGTTCTGTTTACTTTACTTTTCGGATTGGCCTTGTTCACACACACTGCGCATCATTCACCCAAAACACGCACCATGAACCACATGAGAGTCCGTCAGCTCATCGCCAAATTTATTTCTATTGCTCACTTTGCTAGTGCTATAGTTGGCGGTTTTTCACCTGAGGCTAAATACACTCTGAAGGCCGCGCGACTTGTTGACGGCAGAAAAAGCTTTTTGAGCGTCACGACCCAGAGATAATGTTGTTTTCTCATCAAAAACATACCTGGGGTTATGTTTTGTTTCATTCACACATGTTTAACACACAAATCCTGCATATTTAACTGAAAACATTACCCTTGTGATGTCATGTGGTAATACAGGAAGTGCTCCAATGTGTTTCTAAACTCCATACACCTTCACTATCATTTGGACGGTCCTGAATTGCCAGTCTCTACTGAACTAAAGGTAAAATGTAGCTGTTCATTTGAAAAATACCACTACATGACATCACAAGTTGGAACAGAGTATTTTACGCTTTAGAGATGTTGACAGCCTAATAATTCAGGGTTACTCAAACCCATGTGAAACAAAACACAACTCCAAGTATATTTTTGATGAGGCAACAAAATTATAATATTGGTAAAAGCTCACAAGAGTCAATTTTGAGACCTTGAAATAGTTTGATGCAGTTAATAACCATAAAGGTTGTACTACTTTTCACTCAAGTAACTTCTTGTTGAATTCATAGCATATACTAATACTATACTAATGCTAATTAACAATTATAATAATAAGTGACACTAAAGTTTTATTATTCTGTCCTTTTTCCTCCATTTTGGTATGCATGAAACAGGAACCCTCTGTAATTCCACTTTGCACATAAATACAACCAGGGGAGTTGTCCTTAAAAGCCTTTCCATAAAAATAAAGCTGTTTTTGCTGAGGCGGCTGAGCTTGTAGACAGATACCACAAATGACAGAGCCATGAACGAGCTGTATAATTTATGTTTGGTGGAAAAAGTGGCCAGTGATTCTCAATGTCCGTCGTCGTTGACAGAGTGACTTTGGGTTTTATGGCTGCTAATAATCACAGAAGACATTGTTAGAATGCTTTCTACATTCTCAGGCTATGGTTTTGTGGGATCTCCTAAAGATAGTTATAGTTATGGGACAAAGTATTTACTGTATTTATTAAAAACTCAATGGACCATAACACATTTTTTTTTGTTTCTGTCAATAATCACATTTAAAGTTGGTAAATTGGTAAAGTGCAATATTTATTTAAAACAGCATATTAATACAAATGGGAGCTGGGACAAATTTTACAAATATTTTACTTTTTATAAAATGTTTTAAAGTTTTAAATTTAAAATAAAAAAAAATGTCAACACAACCTTTTTGAACCCTATATCCGGAGTCTAAATCTTTTGAATGAATTCCTGCATAAATCAATCGAAATACAACTCGGAGTAAAATAATTATTAACATTAAAAAGCTCATAAATTCTCTTAAAAGTTGATTTTGATTTTACAAATGTTCCCCTTAAAAGTTGCATTGTGTAACTTTTCTGGCGGAGGGTCCGTCACCTGCTTTTTCTACGGACATGTCATTGCTCTGCCTGGAATGTTCCACAGTATGACATTAAACAGCTCTACCCTTATTTATTTATTTATTATAGATTGTTTCATAGCTCAAAAATACCTAGAAATGCATTCTGACTGTGAGTGGGGTCGCCGCTCCACAGATCTTACCTGTAACTTGGTCTGGTTTGGTCTCCATGAAAATAGAAAGGTTTAATACCATACTGTGAAACATTCCAGACAAGGCAATAACATCTCCATGGACAAAAGCATTTGACGGACCCTCCAAAGCACCTTGAAAATATAAGATAATACTCACTGTCATTCTTAATAAACAAATATTGAAATCTAAATGTGATGTACTTGTGCATGTTTTGAATTCTCCATAATCCTGCTCTAAAACACATACTGTACTTCAGACTCAGCAGTTACATCCTCATCATATAAACCACATATCTGAGCTGAAGATGCTCTGAGGCCCTGCGTATCTCTTTGTGCAGATGTTGTCTCATTGTTGATGTTTTGAGCGAGGATCCTGCTGTGGAGCTTTCCTTTGCACTAATATTTGTCTTTTCCTCCTCTCTCTCCCACTGAACATCTGGAGCACAGTGCACTACACACACTCACTTCTCTGGATGAGTTTCTGTGTCTTTAGATGAAGGCGTTCACGAGCATCGGTGGTTTATGGTCACTATAAACATCTCCCTGTGGTCATCAGAGCTTGGATGCTTAGCTGAATCCTGTCTGTAACGCGGTTTATCTCAGGAACTTGTTTCACTCTTTAAAAATCTCATGTGGTGTGGCATTTTAATAAGTTTTACCCTGTAGGAGTTTTAAGGACAAATAGTTGTTGTGTTGTAGACCCAAACACACTCAGTCCAGTATATTAATATGAATAAAAGCAGCATTTATAATATTGTATTCATAATTTATGTTTTTAAAATGTGCTTTCCTCCAGCAGTGGAAGAAATAATGCACGAGGGCTCAGGGTTCATTAGCATCCTATTTTTTTCTTTCACCCATATATTAAAAAACATACAGACCAAATCAAATTATTAATTTAGTACTTGGCAAAGACATGTTAAATTAAAGCACCAGTTTGTAACTTTTTACAGGTGACGTGCCACCCCCAGAAAATGACACAGTGTCACTTTAAAGCTCTTATATTATGTAAAAAGTTTTAAGCCATGTTAGAATGTTGTTATCTCATCAAAAACGTGCATGTGTTTTGATTCATTCACACATGTTTTGTTTGCTCAAAATGCTTAGTTCCACCTTGTTGCACCTTGTGATTAATATGCTCCAGGTATGTTTTTGATGAGGAAACAACATTATAACACAGATCACAAAATAGGGTAATATGGGCCCTTTAAATGTATTGCAGCCTCGCTTTTTTGCTCCGTCCTTTGTTTTGACATCATTTTGTCTTTATTTGTGTTTCTTATAATATATTTATATGTTACTAAAAGCATGTTGTTGAGCATTGTGCATATTATGTTTGGAACAGATTCGCTCTCAGCCATTAAAATGAATTTATGTTCAACTTAAACTTAACTTCCAGTGTGACTGACAGTGCATGGCCTATATTTGTGCCTAAACACACCTCAAATCAATAGCCCCTTTCCCATTATCTCCCTCTAACCAGGCTGTCTATAGAAAACCCTGCAAATAACAGCGCAGAGATGTTTAGTATTTCCAGCTCGGTGCTCAGAACAGATTATTCCCATGGGTCATGAACACATCAGCCCCCTGTGGACGGCTCTTCCTCTCAAATCAGCCCAGAAACCTCAGACAGCAAGGTAAAAAAAAATCTAAAAATCCTCTCCCACTGAGTCCAGAGCAGGATTTATTGATTTACCTGAATTCCACAAATGCAGCACAATAAAAGTGGAATATTTTATGGAGATACACCTCATGACGTGTGCAGGCTTTAGCTGAAGAAAAAAAGAAAAGCAAAAATTTGAGCAGAACACAGCTTTATGCACTGGCTCCTTTTTGTCCACTGAGATATTCCAAATCAATATTCTTTCTATCAGTGCGCTGACTATCAACACTGCCATCCAGGACGAGCAGCTGTAATACTCTTCACTGGATGTCAAATATGGCGGTATATAGTTATAATAATGATTTGTTATTAAAGATGCGCTGTGTAACTTTTCTGATTGATTCTGATCCTGCTTGTCTCCATAGACTTCAGTGTTCCAGAGTATGGCATTAAACTTATCAGTCTTCAAGCAGGTGATTCATCCAAATTTCAAGTTATGTTTTTAGTTCTGAAAACACCTGTTATCAAGTAAATGCAGAAGAGAGATACATTGAATACCATATTTTGGAAAGTTTCACACAAAGCAATGACATCTCCATGGAGACAAGCAAGTACTGCATCCTCCACCAGAAAAGTTGCATAGTGCATCTTAAATTGTAGCTATACTTTCTTCATAGCTGTCACTTCATTTGATTGTCAGGAAATACTTTGAAATAAAACAAAAACTGCCATTTTTGGAGAATGCAGTTTCAGTAGTCTATATGAAACACTTTAATTCTTTGTGTGCATTTAAAAATCAAATAATAACTGACTCTTTATAGCGTGTGTACCTATGTTGTCCGATAGCTGCCTTTCTCCCTGCTCTCTCCCACCTGTTACCCAGTCAAACAGCCCTGGGTTAGGTCCAATTTCCCCTGGTGATGGAAGTCATTACCTGCGCTGCTCTGAGCTCTGATTGAAGTGCTGTAGTCACAAAGGCCAGGAGAGAGTCCATCTGAGGAGGGGTCAGTGAGGGGGAAGCGGCTCGGGAGAGGAAAGTATCTAATCAGCTGTATCCAGAAGGACGAGCCGCTCAATCAGTAACACAGCACTCTGCCGCTTTGAGGTTAGCACATTTCTATATAATGGGCTGTTCCATAAGGCCTGTGTATGGGTGGATTGTGTTAGTTCTGGTTGTGACTAATAGTGTGGTTTGATATGCAGGGTGCATTTGTCTCCATAGGGGGCAGTGTGGCACCAGATTCCTCCAATGGTCCTTTGCCAAGTGTACACCTCTTCATTCATAAAAAGAGGAGACTGAAAATGTATAGCTACTTGCAAATTATGATTACTACATTCATTTACATCACTAGTTGAATTATAGGTTTAAATTTGCAAATAGAGATAGCATTATTAAAAGGATATAGTGTTATCAGGATACTCAAATTTCAAATGCGATTTTGAGTAAGGAAAGGGTTCATACTTGGTATTCATTTTTATACCACAGTGATAATAAAAAACCACTATATTGTTGACAATAGTGTGACATTTTCAACACAAAATTATAGTTGTTTCTTTATTAATGTTTATGTTACCATGGTCTTATTCTAGTACTGTGATAGATCAAAAACAATTTAAATTTAGGAAAGGACCAAGTTTGTTATCTTTGTGTGCTAATTTTAGCAATATCAACACTTTCAACACAATTGTTTTGCCTGTAAAGTGTCATAATATGGTATGGTGACACCACTAAGCTAAGTTACAGGTCAGATCTATGGAGAGGTGACCTCACTCATAATAAGACTTCATGTATTTCAAGATATTTTTGAGCAATAAAAACAACTTTAATTGAAAGAATGCAAAATTGATATGTTTAAAGGCATACTGTGGAATATTCCAGACAAGGCAATAAAATCACAGAGAGACAGAGAGACTCTCCCCCCGGAAGGTTACACAGTGCACCTTTAAAATGCAGTATACACTCATTGACTTCTGATTCAATATGAACCATAGAGCATCTTGAAAGTTCAAAGTTGGACCACAGACCTGATCCATTTGTGCCTATTCATGTGATGGAAAGTGTACATTCCTCTGTGTGAGCCATCAGGAGCACAGTCCAGCTCTTTCAGCACAAATAAGACTTCTCCAGAGCTCATTTGCATTTCATGTTTCCAGTAACTCTGCCCCTTGATGGACACACAGACCGGGCTGTATGTATGGGCTGGAGGAGAAGGAGAGCGAACAGCAGCGGAAATAGTATATATTTAGTACTTGTGATATTGTATAAGAGGGATGCTGCTGCCAGAAAGGGCTTGGGCATTGTATACAGAGAAACAAGTACCACGGATTTGTTAAAGTTATACATATGTAACTGTGGTGGTGGTACAGATGGAGATGTTTTTGCTTAGTTTGGAAAGTTCTGTAATATGGTATTTAACTTATCTGTCCTGAATTTATTCAATTACAACAGTTTTTGTTGCTAAAACTTCCTTGAAAACATGTGTGTCTCCTTGGAGATATACGTTTAATGTCATTCCAGGAACATTCCAGGCAAAACAATCATATCTCCATGGAGTCAAGCAAGTGGCAGACCCTCTATCTGAAAAGTTGCACAGTGCACCTGTAAGCAGGTCATAATACTATTACTTAGGTACTTTTATTGGGGGTACACAATTGTTGTAAAGAAAAATACAGTATCTACCATTGTGTAGAATAGATTACATCTTCTATCGTATGTGCAATACTAATCCACTGTTACTACTGACATTACTGCTGTTACTGTTACCCAAACCCTATTACTTCATCACATACAAACTCTAATCGAGGTTATTGTCTATAGTCTCCAAAGTGCTTCAGTAAGTATACTCGTATAGTACATGTTCTTTGTGTAAAAGTATCTAGTTAAAGCTAAAAGGAGGTTGGACTGACTTTATGTTGAAAAAGGTAGACGGATGTGACCCAGCGGTTAGTCATGTCCCCCGTGGGTTTGTGAGCGTCTCTCTCTCTCTCCTGGCTTTTTCCCACAGTTGCTCTAGGTCTCTCGCTCTCTCGTCCACTGCCCTCGTTCACATCTGGAGCCTGTTTAGCATCATCAACCCCAGATCCCCCGCCATGACACCTCAGCTCACAAACGCTCAGGAACTCAAAGAAATGCAGCTCTACCAGGAGTAAACAAAGTGTAGTTTTTCTGTAGCCCCTGATAGTTGTGGTTTCACACTTTTGTTCCCTATTTGTCCTCTTTGCATTTATTGATTCTACTTGTCATAGAGCTAATTGGCTTTTCCTACCAGGCTTCCCACTGAAAAAATATAAAAGAAAAGATTTAATGAAAAACATGGAAGGTATGGTTTATAAAGCCTTTGATGATGGCTTACCAGGCCCCAGTGCATGTGGCTGCATTAGTGATGTTGCTGTTTTTGGTTTGTTCACAGCTTGTACCAACAATACAACTGACTCATGAGTAATTATACTGTTTTATCTAAGCAGCAGACAGTAAATAAATAAATCAAATCTATCAAGGGTATTCCATAGAGTCTACCTCCTACTCCTACGATTGTGATTGCAACAGTAGCTTGTATAGACAAAACAATACTATAACTGAGTGACCGAGTGAGACCTTGCAAGTGTATTTGCTCTAGTTAGTATCATGTTTAAATAGTTTATAAATGTTTGGGACAGTCTGTGGTTTGTATCGCAGATGGAAAGTTGAATATTGAAACTTTCTATTACCATCTGGACATCCATTTGATAATCATCATCATCAAAATAAAATGATTTATTGAGGTCCGGTCTGAGCAGAGCACATTAGCATCTGTGACAAGGCACTTATATTGTACAATAATTCTGCTAATGGACTGATGCTGTTCATTCCCTGCAAAATGTAAAGGTCCTTTATTACACAAAATGGACTCTTGTGAGAGAAACATGTGTGAATAAAACAAAACACAACTCCAGATATGTTTTTAATGAGGAAACAACATTATAACATAGATCAGAAAATAGCGTAATATAGGTCCTTTAATTCTACCTTCAAACAAGTATTTCTCTTTTTATCTATTTATTATCTAGTAACTGACCCAAAATAAATTGTAATTAAATTCATACCTGAAATACTAAATTATATTCCAAAAATCTCTTTTCTTAGTTGTTGTTTACACTGTGTGTTTGTGTATTTGTTGACACAGTGCCCCCCGTGTTCTGTGGCCGGGGGGTTAGAGGGGAGTAAACAGGCGCAGTGGGGTTAACTCTGTAGGGACATGTTCACACTGCACTGTCAGCAGAAGACCTTCATGATCAGTTAACCCGTGTCAGAGACGTGACCCGTGTAGGCCTCAGGGCTCTTCTGCTGCTGCAAAGCATCCTGGGACAAAACATGTACGCCCATCTGGGGAGGTGTTATTTCTTCTGCTCTGGTCAGAGATGAGCAGCATAAATTAGAAGGAAAAGCATCATCTACATAAAAATGTAATTAATCTATTTCAAGTGCTCCATGAAAGATAACTAAGGTAATCAAACTTTTCTGTTGGCAGTGTTTGTCTCATTGAAGATATTATTGGTTTACCTGAAATGCTCCATAGTATGGCATTAAACGTGTGTCAATGAAAACAAACTACAAAAAAAAAATTACAGGTGAGATTCGTGGAGAAGTGACCCCTCTTGCAATAAGAAAGCAAACTTTTATAGTCATTAAAGAGCGATGAAAACACCTGTAAATGAATAAATTATATAATAAACATGAGCTATCACGCTTTCACATTACAATCGGCATGTGTTCTGCTAATGAAGTTACTGCACATGGCATTAAGTTTGTAAAGCTGTGGCGTGTTGTTTTGTATCAGGGTTTTGTATATTTATAGAGAACTGTTGTGTGGGAGCATGGTTGACGTAGGTTTGTGGGCTGCATATTGGACAAATCTCACAGCTAATCATAAGGAGGGTTTGAATAGGGCCCAGGAAAGATCGCAAAATGTGCACAGATGACATATAACTTCCTCAGGCATATTTTTGATGAGGGAACAATGTAGTAGAAAGCTAAAAAAAAATCTGTTTTGCATAATACTCCCTTTAAGTTCTTATTCTTTAACTATGTCTGACTTGAGTCCAGCTGGTGTGGAAATGGAAGGCTTAGCTGTAGATTTTAGACAAAGTCCTCTGACAAGTGTAAAAGGTGTGATTGGGTTCATGTGAGCCACACGTGTGCCATGTGTGAGCTGGATTCCTGATGAGTTCTGCTTTGGGAGAGGTGCGCTCTGTGTCAGCTTATACAATCAAAACGACTTCACTTCAGTGGGAGGTAAGAGAATAGAGGGAAAATACTTCAAATACTATATATCAACTCTTTAAGTGGTTAAAATGGCCCTCAAGGAATATGTACTTGCAGTGTTTGTTGCTATGGGTTTCAGGAGCCATTTTGAATACTTTTCGCCATTCAAAATACTTCCTGAATTAGCATAGGTACTAATGTGAGTATCTTTTAATTGAAATGCATTAAGGGGAAGAAAAGCAAAGTATTTTAAGGGTAGAAAGGGAGGACATTATTAGGAAGTACATGCTGTACTTTTGCTTTTACCAGGAACAATAGTGAGTATTAAAGATTTACAAAAACAAAAAACAAAACAAAACAAAAAAAACTATTGTTCTTTTCAAGATGAGAAAATGTCAGTTTTTATATACCTCCATCCCCGCCCACTTCTCTGTACATACTATTGAAATTTTATGTTTCTGTTACTAAGCAGTTTGAATCAATATTGGATTTTGCAATGAACAAAATGTAAAATGATGATTTATGTATGCTATAATTTAATATTATAATCCAAACCCCAATGTCTTCTTCAAGTTCACATTTTGAGAATACCTCCTTGTATGCGCATTGAAGGGGGTCTGCACTGGTTCAGCCCCTGTCTTCAGCACTAAAACATTTCAGAGTCTGTCCTTCAAACTCACTGATGACTTCTGCAGAGCTCTCCCCCATCGCCAACTGCAACAGCCATAAAACGCTGCATGTTTAGGATTCAGGCCTTCCAGATCTGCGACACAGAGATCAAAAACAACACGGAAAAAACAAGATCATACCAACATAACTCATTTACAGCATAGATGTCCTGTTTGCACATTCACATCTGTGCATAACATTACATCGGGTTTATCTGACTGGAGTTTGATTTTCTTATGAGAAACCTTTAATATTATAGCAAACTTCTACCTTTCTGTTACTGCCAAAGTAATAATTTGAAACAGCAGTATATTGCACACTTCACTTCATATCCTTAGATAAGTGAGATTTATTGAGTACATTCCTAATAGCAGTTCCACGCTTCCTACAGTCATTTCTGAACAGTGGCAACATTGACATTAAAAGTATCAATTATAAAAGTAGCGGTAGGTGTAGTAGTAGTAGTAGTAGTAGTAGTTGTAGCTGTAGTTGTAGTTGGAGATCGACGGATATGCATTTCGTCATGACCGATGCCGATACCAGTTGTTTAGAATCCAGAGGAAAATATGGCTGATGACCTCTGCCGATATTTTTGGGCCGATATGTAGAGTCGAGAATTCATATTTAATACACTACCTTCTTTTACTACAAACTGCAGAGTCCAGTATGGTCACATTTTTGCAGTGCCCTCTTTGGGCTAAAGTGTCAACCAAAGCTTTGTGCATATATATTTTTCATACATATTCAGGCCTGGCCAAACAAAGTATCAGCCTCTGCCGAAGATTTATAGCCAATAATCAATACACTAAAAAGGGCAAATATCGGCTAACTGAATATCGGTCTATCTTTAGTTTTAGTAGTTGCTGTAGTAATACTAGTTATGTGGATGTAATAGAAATAGTTGCAGGTGTGGTAAGTAAGTAGCAATTATAATAGTAGGAACAGTATAGTAGTTGTAGTAATAGCCGTAGTAGTTGTTGTATATTTTAAAGTAGCTGTAGTTGGTAGTAATAGTAATAGTAGAATAGTGTAGTAGATGGGGCTAATTCATATAACAGACAGGGACAATGTTGTTTACAGCAGGCCATATCAACACACCCGTCCTCCTGACCTCTGAACTTTGACCCCTGCAGGCTAAAGGAGGGGTTAGTTTACCGTTCCAAGGTCTGTCCATCAGCAGCACCACATTTAACATGTGAGAGTAAACAGTGAAAGTCTGGGCCACACGCTCACATGTTTACAAGAGATCAAATCCTGTCACATGTATTTATTTACACCAACAAGATACTGATTCTTTCTTTTTTAAAACCAAAAAATGCCTTTTAATTCCCTTCTCCCATTTAAGCAGGGAGAAAATTATTGGGTTTTAACATATTGGATGTGCCCATTATAAAATACTGAAAGCACAGAAAATAAGATATATGAAAGCCTTAAATGTGCCATGGAGAAATTGCAGTGTGGCAACAGCAAAGTACAAAATGAATGGCATTAGAAAATTAAAAGAAACAAATGGTCAAAATGTGATGGATAAAGTACACTATAGAACTATTCATTCCTTATGGAAAATAGTCTAGAGTAAATAATTAGAGCAGTATTTTACTGTCTTGCATGCTAACGCACACTGCCTGATTATACAACAATAAAATGTTTACCAATTAGATGCAGACAGCACGCAGTGGACTTAATTTACCTCAAGAGCTTCGTATACAATATGTACTGGAGCAAGACAAATTTTGCTCAAATACTTGGGGAAAAAAATCCAGTAGGCCTGAACTACAGGATCAATAATTTTTTTTTATAAGAATGACTTAAGCTTAGTATCTGCTTAAATACCCTCCCAATCCTAACCCTTTAATTAAATACTAAGCCTGAACAATTATTAATAAACTATTAATAAACAATTAGTCTTTATTTGTGCTTTATTAAGGCTAGTTAGGGTGCAGTTATTATAAAGTGTAACAATATATTTTAACAGTTTATATTTTTATATTTATTTTTTAATTTTCCACTTATGGATAACCCAATGTGGTGGTAAATTCTATTATTGAAGTCCCTAATATTACATGGGCACTGAGCACTGAAATTGCTAGTATAAATCAGGCAATTACAAGAAAATAGTGTATTTAAAAGGGATAATGCAAACCAAATGGGAATAGTGGTAATCCTTTGACAAAGCATTCCCCAGCATGAGTTCAGAAAAGTCTCTTATCAGGGCCAGCCTCCATCACACAGGGTAAAGCAGAGCAGAGGGGGTACTATAAGCCCACTCCCACCTGGGACCAGTGCACACGACTGTAACCGGCCAGTAATAACTCCAATCTATCCCGTCCAAACCTGTCATCACGGGCGCACAATAAAAGGTGAAAAGTCATTACTCGCGCGGAATGGGGTGGTCTTATTTTTAATCTGAGCTCTCGTCAGTTCCATCGATAGAAACACGGGCCCCTGGGTCATTGAGATGTGTGGAGGTCCAGGTCCACTGTAAAGGTCACCCTCTCCCCAGACGCTTCAGGCTAAGAAGATGAGAATGGGATAAGACATGATGGGCTGTCACATGTTCAAATGAATATAATGGTTTAAGGAAAGAGTGAAGGCAGAGGTAAACAAATGAACGGACTGATGTGTGTGCGCTATGAAAATACACCTGAAAGTAAATTCTGCCTACTGCTATCTGATACTACTGTTACTATGGTTACTGTACTACTACTGCAAGTATAATAGCCTACCAGTACTATTCTTACTTCTACAACTACTACTCACCCCATCTAAGGCTGCAACAATAAATTAACAGTTTTTAACTTGTTGTTAAGTTGTGATTTGATTATTGTATGGGCAAGTTTATGTCAGATGCCCTTCCTGATAAGTAGTGTTATTATGATGCGCTTCAATATTGTTTTGAATGACTATCATGAGAATTGCTGTGGCTAAAGTAAAATTGAAGCCCACTTTAACCCATCCAAGCTCAGATGCAGTATTAAATTCCCGTGGTAAATTTTTCCGACAATATTTTTGAGGGGAAATTTCTCTTGTTTCCGCCACTAGCAGGTAATGTGTCCAAGAATTTGTTTTAAATTTTCAAACTTGACTTAAGCTAGATGAACATTGCATTATTTTACCTTAATTTGTTTTTGAAAATCTTTCTTTCGGATCAACATGAATAAAGTTGTGCTCGGTCAGTCTGAAGCACATCCTCCTCTCACATCTGTTGGATTTGCTCCTCTTCCTCTGTCTGCCCGCTGGACATGTCAGATGGTTGTTTCCACAAAAATAACCTTAAATGTGTGTTTAACTTAAGCCTGACTAATAAACCCCAGCATACGCAAGAGTGCACACGGCTCACACTGTTACTATGGACCTGTTTGTTTAGCTCCAGCCCTGAGGTAGACCTGGGTTACAACAATAACACCCACAATGCATTCTCTTTGCACTAGGAAATTATATTATCAGTGAGGGACAATTTTACGAGTCAGTGATCACACACAAAAACACAAAAACTCAAAGTTTCAGGTCACTAAATGGCAAAACAATACTGAATGTAAAGCTAAATAGCACAAAATTGGTCAGTTTAGGCCAAAAAGATACATATAAGTTAAGTATAAGTTAAATTTGAGCAGAATAGTAAGTAATGCATATGGCTTGTCACATGATGGAGGCTGTAATACTTGCGGCTCTAGATAGAGGGCAGTGTTTGTCTGACATTCCTGCTCTAATATCCATGGGTATAGAGCAGGGATGAAAATTCAATCGCTACAGCAACTGACAATTCAATAAATAAATAAATAAATAAATAAATAAATAAATAAATAAATAAATAAATAAATAAATAAATAAATAAATAATCTTTTGAATGTTGGCACAGTCCTCAAAATATCACCCATAAACCGTGGTGGAAGAAATACTCATTTTTGTGAAAGTGCAAATACAGTAAAAGTATCACATGAAAAAATTAAAGTACCCATTTAAAATTTTACTTAAAGAGTAAAAAGATAGAAACAATTAAATCAATAGTTTCTTCCTAGCTGTTGTTATTTTTGTTTGTTCAAACTACAAACGTGTTAAAAATTAAAATACTTTTACTTTTCAGTCCGGTTCAAAACGTAGTGGAGTAGAAAGTACAGTAGTAGTAAGTACAGTGCTTTACCACTTTTACTTTGTTATGTTCCACCACTGCCTATAAACAGGAAGCTGAAACTCAAAAATAACGTGGCCGAATTGGCAAACGTTTGGTTTATTCTTGAACCACTTCAGTGTGTTGTATAATTTACACAGTTGTCTTTCTTTTATTATTACTCTTTAAATAAAATATATAATTGACAGATTAAGATGCAGAATACACTACATTTTTGACATACTGCAATACAGTACAATAAAAAAAAAAATCACCCTTGTAGACTTTTATATATGAACTGCATGCATATATATGAACTGTATTGAGTACTGTGGGTCCAACAATCCCACCAGTTGAGAATCCTCAGCTAAGTAAACTTTAACAAGTCCCAGTACAGGGTTACAGGGTGTATAATCTCCACCTATCTTTATTGCCACACAGCACTTTGTTCACTTCACAATAAGACTTGGGCTAATGACAGCTCCTCTGCTCTTTCCTCTGTACTGAAGGATCTGGAAGGGTCTTAAGAACTCACTCAAGTCCTGGTTTTGTGTCCTCAGTCGCCCTGCTTGGAGTGTGTCTCTAGTCTAGTCCATTGAAAACAACACTCCATCTAGACACTTTGATCTCCAAGTAACATAGGAAAACATAGGAAACAGCGGACTGAGACAAAGGTGGATGGTCCCACTTCAGAGGCAGGGGCACTGACACTGTTGACATTAGCAGCTCCAAAATCAGACCAAGATCTTTCATTTTGTGGAGACATTATTTACAAAGTGGCCTCTAGAAACAGTTCATGTAATTATTGGCATGTTCTGTTGACAGTGGGGCTAGCAGCATTTGCTTGTCTGCTCTGGTGAGGTAGAACTGTTGTCTCCAAGTTTCCATAGTGACATCATATTATGAGTTTGCCCCCAAAAATGACCTCAACGGGGTCCAAAAATGCTGACTTTGTCTTATGACCGGACTAGACCTGCTTCAGTCTATTGAGTTGCATAGCTGGTGAAACTTTTGCCTCATGCCTCAGGACAGGAAGAGAAAATATTCTATTAAAAAAACATTCTGTGTTTGGTTGGAATAGTGACATTTGGCTCAGAGATTTTTGTTTCTTATTCATGGCCTTTTTTTTTTTTTTTTACTATAATTTAGATTTGGAAGTAAACAGACTCTTAACTTAACAATCTTACTGCACATGTAAAAGGCTGTTGTTGTTGTTGTTGTTGTTGTTGTTGTTGTTGTTGTTGTTGTTGTTGTTGTTGTTGTTGTTGTTGTTGTTGTTGTTGTTGTTGTTTTTGTTGTTTTTACATTGAAGCTTGTTTGTGTATTGCTGATTAATACACAGAGGTGAGTAGAGTAGGTAAAAGGTGTACTCAAGTAAGAGTAACTTTAGTTTAAAATAATGTTGCTTAAGTAGTGGTCTGAGGAATGATTAAGTAAAAGTAAAAAAAACAGTATTTGGGAAAATAATTACTCAAGTAGTAACTGTTGAGACATAACTTCATTTAAAGTTGTGTAATTTGAAGGACAAGATAAAAAATTAAATCTGTTATTTACAAAAGAAATAACATAAAAAGGAAAAAACAAAATCATATCTGAAGGAGGAGTGTAGGAAACTCAAAAATGTAAAATTGTTTAAATAATTTTGTTGTTAACGTAAAACTTTTGTCGCTTGTAGACTTACTCACAGAGGGAAGAGGAACCAAAACTTTTACTGAAATATGATTACTGTTAAGAGTAAAAGCATACAGCTAGAAAAGTACTCTGAAAAGTACAATTTATTTAAAAATTTACTTGAGTAAATGTAACTTTGTAAATGTAACATGGTTGTAAACATTTAGTTTGGTTATAAACGTTGCTGACATATGTGATTTTTTCGTATAGTTAAACAGTGTCTGTGCTGCTGCATTGTGCTGTGAGTTTAGTGGATGTGAATGGGACACTCCCTGCATGTGTCCTCAGCAGTGGACAGGGCGCTGAGCTGCTGGAGCTGCAGACTAAACACTACACACACCTCCATCTAAACAAATACAGGCTCACATTACCTCACAGTGAAAACACACTGGAAAAAAACAAAACAAAAAAAACAGAAACTTGCATAAAAGCTGAAAAAAGAATATGATTTGAGTTTGTTTTATTTTAGAGTGCCTGTCATAAATAGCATATATTTTTCAATTCTTTTTCTTCACTAAATTTCTTATACTGATAAATATGTCCTAAAGCCTATGTGCAAGTTAATCACATTGAGACATTTTAGACGTATAAATTAAACATACAACATACATTTTAATTTTACACACGTACTTAGGGCAAAGGGCAACCTTGTGTACAGTAAATGACAGAAAACATTTGTGGTTGTTTTTGTGGGAAAAAAAAACATAACAATAAGTCCTCAAGTGTTTGCCTTATTAGTAGTAAATTTTGGACTGTTATTTACATGTGATCTTCCTTGTGGATCAGTAGTTTCTCCTCCAGAATTATCTTTATGAAATATGAATATATATATATATATATATATATATTTATATATATTTATATATATATATATATATATATTTATATATATTTATATATATATATATACCGCATATGTCCCTTCATAAGCAGTGACAGTATAGTGAAGTTGCCAGTGTTCTAGAGGCTGTGGTTTTGCTTGGAGCGCAGCAGCAGCCACATGTTTGACTGGGGCTGTTGGTTTAGTCCTGTTCCCTGGAAGTCACACTGAGGGAGAGCCTGACTGTTCTTTGTGTGAAGACAAACGGAAATATCTTGGTTTTCTCTGTGGCGGGGTCATAAAAGGATCAGATGCACTATCATTTATACTAAGTCACTGACAAGGATGAGACTAAGGGCTGCTCTACACCAGAGTTAAGATTATAGTGCAAAAGATGTGTGAACAACTCAACGACTCAATATAGACTCAATATGTAGTTCACTGAACTGATTTCTCTTACATTTTGATTTCTGTTGTTTGTAACACACAAACATGAAAAGTATGCAAACGTTATTTCTAATATTATTGTTGTAGCATAAATGAAGAGTGTAGAAACACACAATACTGGATATCATGAGATGTTTATTTACCATCAGTATGGGACCCAGAGACAAGAACACTCAACACTTTGTGGTATTGTCTGTTAAAGTCTGGTATTCAGTTGTAGGGAGTATTATATTATGTATTCATGATCAGTCATTTATTTGTTTATTTTTTTTCTCCACAAATGTCCTTGTCAATGCCTCCTCTTATTTTTCATCTGTTAAAAGGTACAACTCTCTGTTTATTTCAATGGCAGTTTGGCACGTTTGACCTCCAACACTGAAATTTTCAGAACTTTAGTGAATCTTCCATACATGTGTGTTGAGACTTTATTAGCGTACTCCCTAATCGTCATTTACATTAAAATACATGTTAGCCACATCACAAAGATCACAAAGTTTCACTGTTTTCTCTCTTGGGAATAATCCTCCGAGTTTGTCCCATAGACAGACAGATACGTGTTAGATCAGGTGTCATGAGCTTATCCGCTCATCCTGCTCAGTCGCGGTGTGGGGTGCCTCCCGCTGCACCCAAAGTGTTATGAATGTATGTGTCTTCATTCTGTCCCATGAAGTCTGTGGGTGGCAGCATTAGGGTGGGCCCAACTTAAATGGAAACCGTGTCCTGTTAAACTGAGCTGCTCTAAGCCGATTCTTTAAGGTCATGTTGGCACCAATGGAGGATTAGCTTGGTTCAGATCAATGTCTGATTGGGATCTTTCTGTGTACCATTGCCTCCCTGTGTCTGGGCAGAATACGGCCAAAGTCTTGCGATTTGTACTTGTGGAGAAGAAAGGCGCTCCCCTCCCAAAGTGGACAAAGACACACATTAACTCAGTTTTGCTGTTTTTTTCGGCTGCTGCCATCCCAAAGGATCAAACGTATGAAGAAGACATGAGCACGGAGGACGCCCAGTGCAGCTGCTGCCTCTGCTGGGCTCTGCTGGGCTCTGCGGACACACACTTGCCTAACAGGTGTCCTGTCTGTGCTGGGGGCTGTAGACACCTTCACTTTAAAATGAAATATTGCGGTGCATTGGTGAGATGTTTCAGATGGTTCCCACAGGACTCAGCCCATGACCTTCAGATTAACAAGTGTGACAGTCAAGGCGAGACTGTCCTGTCAGCTTTTTATCAAACCAAAGAGGCAATAAATGCTTTCTGGTGCAACTCAAAACAAAAGTAAAAACATGATCATAAATTGTTTATTGACTTGATTATTTTGTTATGGTATTTTTATATTTAATAAATAAAACTGTTGGATTGAACCTTGCTCAAAGCTTACAGGGCCTGAAACTAGATACATGAAGGGAATCAGGCATTAATACATTAAAGCCTCACTGACTTTTTAGCCAAAAATAGAGTCAAATAAAAGCATGTTTTTGTTTTTTATTTTGGATGTTTTTATTTCATGGAAAAAATGAGAAAAATATGGGTCCTTGCTGTGAGTGGGTTCGTATCTCCACTCTTAACCTGTTACCTACATGGAAATGTTGTTCTTGGCATAGCTTTACACAGTGTTGCTTTATTAATAGGCCTACATTTTATTGAGAAATAACATTTTCATTGCAAACTTGATGATATCTTAATCTACCACAAATACAGATTTGAAAAATGTGACCCATTTCTCAGTAACAAATTATACAATAAATCAGAGGCCAGTAATATACAACAAACTAAAATAAAATATAAAAAAATTACATATCGACTATAATAACAAAGTAACACAGTGGTCTGACTCTGTAGACATGATTGAACAGCCCGTAGATGACCAAACAAGACAAACTCAACCATCACTGAACCGTCATGTGTCACTTTCTTGGTCAAAACCTTTTTGTTGAACAGGGAGGTCAGATCCTATAACAGAGAGCATAAGTATGGAGAGATAATCACTAGTGTATTCTGCTAGCAAAATGTTCCTTTGTTTCCCAAGTGTTTCTGCTGTGTCATTATCCAATCAGCTCCGACCACTAGGCAAACATGGCCGCCCATAATTGATGATAAGGCTTTACGGCAATCTACAATCTTCCAGGACACACACCAATCCATTAAAATCAACAAACAAGTAATTTATAGTAACTGGGAGCATCACACAATAGCATTGAGAGACAAAACTAGTTCCCAGATTTGACTAAGAATAGAAGTTTTTAGAGGCCTATGATATAAAAGCCAATTGTGCATGAAGAAGGGGTGATTATTTGCCGATACAACCGTCTAGAGAGCGCCCCTTTAAGAGTGCGGTGCTCTGGGATAGAATGGGTTTCCTCCCCTTTAAGGTCGAGCCTATTGAGGAGCAATGCAGCTGGGAGTGTTTGCCTCCATGTACTACACTGTGGAGGGTTACTTAAATTAGGCCCAAAGGTCACAGGGTCAACCCCACCACTGCTTTTATTGACTCAGGGACGGTGACGACTCAATTCAGATCATGGTATATTGTATTTAAGGCACTGTAAATAATTGGGTTTGCATTTTTTAAATCTATTTTTATGACCCATGTTGCTGTTTTACCAAACCAGGTGAAATAAGGCATGTATATAAAAATGTAAAAAAAAAAAAAAATTAAAAACAATTAAGCTGTTATCGCTAAATCTTTTAAACTGCTTTTTTGATTTTCCTATTACAAAATATATGAAACCTATACAGGTAAAACATAAATATTAATTTCAAACTTATAATGTATGTGAAATGTATATGAAAAGTATACATGGGCTTAAATACATTTCTTTAAAAAAAAATTTACAATATATCATAATAGATGAATTTATGAAATGACTACAGAAAGCAATAGATAAAACAAACAGAACTGTAATTGTAATTGAAAGATGATGAGAAAACCATGAGTGTAAATACTGTTCTTAATAACTCAAGCCCAATCAGCACCTGTCTCTGCAGTGTAATAGTCCATACTCCCTTAGCACTTATCGTAATGAGCCAATCAGAGCAGAGCCTGTGGCTCCACCAGCACTGAGCTATTAACAACAAACAACGCTTGGCCCAATTACGGCATTTAGCTGAGCCGGGTGCAGTCGATAATTTACTCCTCTACATTTACTTGAGTAATAAAATTGTAATGAGTTTTAGAAACCATAACAGTATTCTTACTTGAGTAAAATTTATGTACTCTTCTCATCGTACCCTACAGTAATGCAAGATTATAATATATTTGTACCTGTGATTTTTCTCTTTTTTTAGGATTAAATCAAGATACCACATATGATTTAGAAACAGGTCCGCTGACAACTTTATAAAATGATGAGAAGTGACTGACAAATGGCTTTTCATTGTAATAGACCAGGGTAACTTTGGTCTTACTGTCATGAAATATAGTGTGATGTGTAATTATTAATACATTAAATAATTAAATTAAATTATATTGTATTACTAGTATAAAAAGGAAATGAATCTCATCTTTTAGACTCTATTTATACAATACATCTGAACAGGGTGCAGGAAGGACAGCTGAATGAGAAGCCTCAGGCCTCGTTTGACAACTTCATCATCGTGAGACGGACTCCTGCTGCACAGACCCTCCCACCTCCACCGTCCCGGGACCACACTCAGGCCTAAGAACTCTTCATATGAACTCAATAATAGCAGTTATCTCCTTATACCAGCTTTGGGACGAGAGGGCCCTATGAGTACCCCGAATGGCCACTTAGTTTGGGACAGGTTTAACAGCACTCAAATGAAGCAGGCTTTTCAGACAGACAGAGGAAGATTAGGGAGGCAGTATAAGAACAAGGCTCATGTCCATGAGAGGGCTGGCTCCAGGAGGACTGGCACCAGCTCAGTGCCACTCAAACCTGTATTTTTACAGCTACATCAGCTGCCCCTTGTGCACTGTGAAATCATTGGAGTAGTAGTCGGCCAGATTATGTTCATTCTATCCATTCCATTATGGAACTTCAGGGCCAAAAACTCTTTCACATAAGTCAAGCGAAATATTAATTTATATTTATTTATTGGTCCTTCAGTTTTGGCTAATTGTGTAGAGTGCTATCACAAAAGCTCAGTGGCCTTTCCAAAGCATAGAGACTGTTCTGTAGATTATCAGCAAGAGCAAATAATCCTAAACATCAAGAGCTTGTTAAAGTTATGAGAGATTTCCCAGGATGGACCAGAAGTGAGAGATTACAGATAAAGTTCACGTCTGTTAGGGTACAGCAGTGGAAGAGGGCCTTCCACAACCTTTTAACTGCCTGTTGTGAATCGCTCACGTGGCAGTTGTAATAACATAAACTATATTTTATATTGATTGAAATGATCTTCTGCTTTTACATTTGCTGAATCCCTGGACAATATGGACATATTCTCTCTGGTATATTTTAGCAGCATTTCACTCTAGCTTTCAGTAGAAAATGACTATAATTTACAATGGAGCTCTGGTGTAGCCTATACTCACTGTTTGTGGCTTTAACTGCTGTCCGGTAAGAAAACTGGTGTGTTTCTTTACTGGACCCAGTGTTTCAGGTCATGATGTGGTTCGTGAACAGAGATGCAAAGTGGACACATTTTAAATGAATACATGTGCCCAGAGCTCTAAAAATACAAGCCCAGAACCACAGACTTATTAGTCCAGCCTTGGATCTGTCGTTTCCAATGTTCCTCTGGCACCAGAGCCTGATTTGATTCATTTTTGAGAGAGAAAAACAGAGTTTGTTTTACTCATGGCTCGGTGTTGACGAGTGAAAGGAGAGATTGACAGTGCACCTGTGGACTGTTAGTGAAGGAGCGACCCAAGGACCAACAAGGAGGCCAAGGAGGGAGGAGAGACCACTTCAGCTCTCACTTGAGTGCCTCTCTTTACCCCCTCTCCTCCCCCTCTCTTCCCCCTCCCTCCCTCACACACACACACACACACACACACACACACACACACACACACACATATACACACACTATCCCATCTTAAGACTGACATTCCTCCACTGACCCCCTCCTCTCCCTAGGCACACACCGAGCAGCATTCAAAACGTATTAACACCAAATCAATGGGAAACAGTGAAAAAGCAAAGAAAAAGAATAGAAAGGGGGTAAAAAAAAAATCTCCTTAGCAACATAATCTAGCCTGGTTAAAATGGGGGGGCGCGAGAAGAGACGGGCACAAAGGCAGCGCACACGGACAGCAGCAAAATTGAGAATTAACACACAAGAAACTGTTCCTTTTTCACTGCAGCACAATCAGAGACATAAACCGTTAAAGCAGGCTCCACCTCTGACTGCACTGCAATGTCCCCAACACAGATAGATACTCCCACAACATGAGACTTAAATGGTTTAACAACAAGAGAAATAAAAATACATTATAGGCTACGAATATACAAGTCGAACGGACGTTCTGAAGTAGAAGGGAGAATTTGTATTAGAGATTTTTTCTGTACACTAATGTTCTTGAATTTGTGCACATTACGCATTTCTGAGATGTTTAGAAGAAGTGAGCTTGTCTAAAGCCATTATGGACACAGTCATATAGTTCTATCTCAAATGGGCATGGCAAGTTATTAGGATTCCCCCTATTGTATACTTTTTGAAACATTCTGCTGTATACAAAAGACATTTTAAAGAGTTTTTATGATTTAGTAGTGGTGGGCACTGTTGTACACCAATTTGTAATTTGTTTCCTGTGGCACCACAGTGCAGTATCTGTTGACTGTGTTGGGTTAACTCACAAAAGCTTGACTTGACTCTTGTATTTTAACTTTAGTAACCTCCTGGTCCACTCAGTCTGGTGGTAGTGAAGAGTAAAGTTAGATTACTCATGTAAATCCTCTTACATCGACATGGGTTTAAGTCATGTCCTCAGCCTTTAGATAAACACTCAGAGACTTAGTGACCTGTGGGCCTGCTCTGGACAAAGGCCTCGAACTGAACCAGTTCTGCACCAGGTCTGCACCAGGTCTGGACCAGGTCTGGACCAGGTCTGGACCAGGTCTGCATCAGGTCTGAACCAGGTCTGGACCAGGTCTGGACCAGGTCTGGACCAGGTCTGCATCAGGTCTGCATCAGGTCTGGACCAGACAAGATGGCACTGGTCATACTCCCGCACAGTTTCACGAGCTGTGGTGGCATTCTGCTGATGTCCTGTTAATTTATGGATATTGAGAAGCAATTAGCGTAGAGCAGGATCTCGGGCACCAGCAGCCCTGTAAATGACCCCTGACCCCTCCTACATGATCAGCCCATTCAGAGGAGGTCTGCTTTAATTAGGAGGTCATTAAGAGCAGTGTGACATCCACGGGACAGCCCACTCCCACAGGCTCACAACTCTCAGCACTCAAATTCTTAGGGACTTTATAGGACCAGAATGTCATAGGGTCACCTTTTACCACACATTCAGTGGTGTCGTTCCACATTTATGCACAGTGGCTCTATTTGAAGAGTGCAGTATTAAACAATAATAATTTAATTAATTACTTTTAAAGTATTTATTGTTTGTAGGTTGGCTTTGGTGGAATTGACCTAAGGTAGCAGAGTTCAGGCTCTCCCCCTGCTGCCTGATGAAATATAGTGAAGTGAAATGATTTGAGAGCGCAGTGTCCCACGCAGCATAAAGGTGCGCTGATGACAGGACGGAGTGGTCCCAGGGCCTTTGATTCAAGCCCTGATTTCACACCCGGCTTTGGGACGTTTTCTCTTTCACTGCTCTTTCTTCTGACTTTATTCAGTGTTATTCTGAGGCCGCAGCTCCTCTGCAGCAGAGAAGGAGAAGAGTCAGGCCTATTCACTACTTTATAAATCACCTCAGCATGTGCAGACCGTGGCCAATCGGCCAATTACACCCCCTGACACAAGGGGCCGATAAAGACGGCCGGGGACAATGGGATCACAGGACAGATAAACGACCCTTTAATGAAGTCGCCCACAAAACAGGCCCAAACCGCGCGCCCCACTTACGTAGTCCATCACAGCACTGCCCTCACATTTCCTGTTGCTCCGCAGCTCACTGAGGCACTGGCAAAGTGGGAGAAAAATGACTCCTGTGCGCCCCCCACTCCGGCCCCTTTCAGACTTTTGGCCCAACAAAAGCATCTGTTGCCATACTGTGGTGCTCACCCCCGTCTCTCCCCTCTCTCTCCTCTCCCCTCTCTCTCCTCTCTCTCCTCTCTCTCCTCTCTCTCCTCTCTCCTCTCTCTCCTCTCTCTCCTCTCTCTCCTCTCTCTCCTCTCTCTCCTCTCTCTCCTCTCTCTCCTCTCCCCTCTCTCCTCTCTCTCCTCTCTCTCCTCTCTCTCCTCTCTCTCCTCTGTAGAGTAGAGTCCAGCTCTGGCGGGCGGGTGAGACGGGTGCAGCTGAGGCGCTCACCTTGGACCATGGCTCATTGAAGCGTCCACCCGAGCAGCTCCATCCATCTTTGTGTCCCACACAAACACTGAGCGTTACTGTGACAGAGCTCTGCAGCTGCAGCCTCAATAGCAGCAAGAAGAGGTGAGAGAGAGAGGGCCACTGCAGGGTGGTCCCACCCCCCAGACAAACAACAGACAGTTCACAATCACAGGCAACACTGTACCAGTACTCGGTACTCTGTAGTGGAGCTTCACATCTGTATGGACTGAAGTAGGTAGTAAGAGTTGCTTAAGATAATGCTTTTATGTGTAATGTATATGTTTTGTATATGGCATTTTCAGTGTTGCCTGAGGCAATTAGGAATTAACTATTCTGAACCCCTGAAAATGCCATTATTTAAATTTAAGATATGAAAAGAATGGAATCACCAGTACAGAACTGATCTGCTCTACCATAATTGACATTCTCCTTACTGTTGTTGTATGAATACAAAGAAATAGAATCAAAATCAGCAGTTAAAATTGTTTATTAACATCAGTCAATAAACATTTAAAGCTTAAAATAGAAACTCGCTCAAACAGGAGGCCTCTTCAAGATTACGTTTTGAATGTGCTTTAGTTAACACCCACTTATTTACTAAGCTTTGTGACCTGAACATTTATGCCCAATTTGGATGAATTGCCACAACAATGACATTTCAAAAGTACATGTAAACATGTAAGTGAAGTGAATAGCCTTGCTTCTCTCTGTCTCTGAAGGCCTGCAGGTGAGTGCAGGTGCAGGGGCAGCAGGTGTCACATATGTGCAGGCCTCACCCCTCCTCTCTGTGTCACACACATCTGATTAACCAGAGAGTCTCTAAAGTAGGCTACTCTCCAGATTAAGTTTTCATTTTAATGAAGCAAGAATTTACAGATGCATTTCCAGTGACAAGTGTCACCATAACTGGCCTTAACATTCTTAGTAAATCTTCAGTATAGTCTTAGTCCCATTTACTAAATGCTGTGTATTTTCTACGCTGACTTCAGGTTTGCTTGTTCTCACTGGGCACAAACACAGCTCCTACACTTCAAGCACATTTACTCTGTGGGCTTTGTCTGTGCTTTTCCATGGGACGGTTTTACGAGTGTGTTTAGCATTCAGCTTTAGTTATTCATTCCCCCTGTCCCGGCCAAGAAATCTTTGTCGGGCGCTCCTCTTCAAACCGTGGAGTGTCAGGCAGGGCGGGGGCATCGATTTGATTCTAATCGGAGCATGAAAAGAACATGATCTAACTGCTTTGAGCCCAGAGTATATTTAGTCCCACCATGGCCCCCCTCCCCTCCATTTAAAACGCTTTGAAAATGTCGTCAATGACTTTGTGAATACTGAAGGGAGCTGCAGATTTGGAGAGGGATGAGGTAAAAAAGGGGGTAAACTGAGGGAAAAAGAGGCCAGACATAAAAATTCCTGGAGTAGTTAAAAAGCGTGGGTGGGTGCATTTGCATGACAGGGGCGAGAGAAAGCGGGTGACCCTCGGACCGCCCCAGCGCTCGGCCGAGACGTGGGCTGAGGCTGAGGTGACCCTGCTCATTGACTCTGAATGGATACTGTGTCAAAGGGATGGGCATCTGCAGACAGGCTGGGCCGCGCAGGCACTTAGCATGATGTTAGCGTTGTATTAGCAGCACTAGCACATGTAGCTCATAGATAAACACTGAGGTAAACAAGGCCCTAGTTTCATGTGGCTCAGAGCAGCACAATAGACGTTAACTGAAGTGTTGAGTTTATTTGATTTATTTATAACCCCAAAGAGTCATGACGTAATCTTGTTAAATGTATTTTTGCATTCTCCTTTTCAAGACTTACGTGGATTCATTCTTTTTTTTTTTTTCTTTTTTTTTCTTTTTTTTTTTGCAAGCACAAGTTCGAATTTTTTTGAAACTCCATTCAATCCAGGTTCAAGTTCAATTTTTTTTTTTTAAATAAATAAATAAGCTGTGGTTTATTTATAAATCACTTACATGTTCATTTCTTAAATTGTTAGTGATATGAATCAGTTTGTGTTCTGCTTTCCTAATTTAGATTTAGTCCTCTTTTTAATGGAGTGTTAGTTGATCTATTTTTAAATCACATTTTTGTATGTTGCCTTGTTTATTTGAATTAATTGCTTGCCTGCTCATGAGTTAAGTTTCAATTGAGGATACTCCTGAATATATTGTCATTTTGTATGTAGAATCTCTTTAACAACTGTGGTTCGAGAGAAATAGTGAGATAGTCATTTACTTTTGGTTTTTACAAAATAAGCCCTTTTTGGACTAGATCACATTTCAATTTCATCCTTATTTAAGTTTCATTTTTGTAAACACTCCTGGATGCATATTAATATCTGTGTGTTGTTAAACCGCGGTCGGGGGCCAGTCCTTGCTCCCGTCTCTTATCAGTGAACTCCAGAGCAGAGAATGGACTAGACATGTATAGAAAGCACTTCATTATTCCTCCTTTAGCCCTGTGTCCACACTCCCACATTGACTACGGCAGGTGCTTGGACGCCCCACGCACGTGCACCCGTCCACACGCTTCACTTATCCCACTATGATTTAGTGCAGCAGGCAGGTGAGCCTTATAGAGGGCTCTGGGAGGGGGTCTGAGCAGCGATGGACCATGCATACAAATCTGACTGACCCCCCAGACGAAGTTGTGACTCTGGGCAAACACAGTGAATAAACACACTGGGCTGCGTTTGGGGTTGTCCCGGGATGGTCCAGACACAGCCTCTTGGCCCTGACCCCCCCTCCCAGTCTGGCCAAACTCAAAAGAAGCGCACTTGGAGTTGCAGTGGTGAAGTAAACACTTGTGGAGTTGAAACAAATTCACTAAAAACAAAAGAGAGAGACAAGTAGGATGCTCCAGACAAAGAGAGCTTCATTTGAGATGCAGGCAGCGGGACAGTCCAGTGTGGAGAGGACCCCCAAACACTGTTCTCCAACAAAACAGTCTACGGGTGAAAATGCTCTTTGGAAATGTCCAACATTCTGGAAAACAGAAACAGAAACTATAATTCATTTATATAAGACAGTAAAATGTCCTAATAATATAATAATAAGAAATGTTTTTGTATGGTATAATAAAATATAAAAGTGCCAGTATTTTCTGTTTTTTTTTTTGTTTGTTTTTTTTTTGTATGGTCATTATAAATTATTTTGCAAAATAAAGCAACAAAATTAATACAATTACACTTTTAAAATTAGTTTAATAAATGTAATTAAGTATTTTTCAAAACCTGCTAACCATATAAAAGATAAATAATCACACACACATGCTTTCAGATAGTAATTATAATATTGTTTGTTTGTTTGTTTGTTTGTTTGTTTGTTTGTTTGTTTGTTTTAATTCTGAACTTTTTTTGCTAAATGTCTTTGATCAAAATCTTTAAAAAATAAATAAAATTTTTCTTTTGCTATGGATCCTATCTGGACGACTGAGGGATTACACAGACATTGTTGAGCCTCAAATTGCAAAACTTAAACTTAGAATTCTGTTTTTGTCTCATGTTTTCCAAACCCTACTCCCTCCACGTTATCCAGTAGCAGGACTTTCCTCTAATCGTCCTGTTAGTGGTGAGGTTGAGCCTGTTAAAGCGTATAAATCTGATAATCCGCACTAAGTGACAAAATGAGAGTCGCGCCCAGAGCCTCATCATGTCCTGCTCCTTCATGTGGAGAATACCAGAGGGATTTCACTCACAACACAGGAGCCAGCAGAAACACAACAGCTCCAAAGACAACATTGCCCAAATGAGTCTGCACAAACTTCACATGTTTTATAATAGAGGCCATTAAAGGGACACAATGTGGGATAAACAGGACAGTGGACTTATTAGGAAACATAGCTCAGAAAATAGTCCTCACAGACCCCAGCTGGGAAAGAAACCAAACTCACTGTGACACAAAGCTGCAACCAACTAAATAAGGATAATGATTTAACATGACAAAAAGCTATTGCTAAAACTATTCTGGCAAATAGAGGAATACAACAGAGTCTAGGAGCAAGAGTTGAAAAAGTTGTAACTATGAGCTGGAAATATCCAGCACTGCCACCGTGAGCGTCAAACAATGAAAATTACTGTACAAAAACATATTATGTCTGTAAGGAGTCAAGTTGTTTGTGTTGACAATACAAATGAACACAGTCTATTTTAATTTCAACCTGAAGATATAGATTTGGCATGTTTTTAAACCATATAAGAACCCATTAAGAATCCACTGTATAATCCAGCTCCAGTCAATAAAATGGTGCTTTGAATGTAATGGTGAGTAATGATCTACTTTGCTCAATGACTGTCTTTGTTAATAGATAATACATAATACAATTGTACTACAGCAGTATACATGTACATGTATGGCTCACTCACTAAAGCCCTTCTTTAGCTGAAACAACAGCTGCTGATTACAATAGCCCCAGTGCAGGTGCCTGTGCTAGATCTGATTGGATTAGAGAGACTCAGCGGCCAATGACATCGTTTGAACAGGATGACTGACAGGCTGAAAGTTCTGCTAACATGTGGATGAAATAGTGGGTTTGTTTGGGCCTTCACTCTCGTACACCCAGCCCAGAGCTCAGGTCTATTCAGCCCTGGGACAGTGACAATGGGCCATGCAAAGACACATTCGTGGGCTCTTCCGCTCCAGCTCACAGGCTCAATCCCAGCTCGGAGCTGTTTCACACAGGAGCAGGTCTACACCGTCACCTCTGTCACACAGGAGAAGGTGTTCATTGTCCTCTCTGTTATACAGGAGCAGGTCTTCAGTGTCCTCTCTGTCACACAGGAGCAGGTCTTCACTGTCCCCTCTGTCACACAGGAGAAGGCCTAGACTGTCCCCTCTGTCACACAGGAGCAGGCCTAGACTGTCCCCTCTGTCACACAGGAGCAGGTCTTCAGTGTCCTCTCTGTCACACAGGAGCAGGTCTACCTCTGTCACACAGGAGCAGGTCTTCAGTGTCCTCTCTGTCACACAGGAGCAGATCTACACTGTCCCCTCTGTGACCAGGAGCAGATCTACACTGTCCCCTCTGTCACACAGGAGCAGGTCTACACTGTCCCCTCTGTCACACAGGAGCAGGTCTTCAGTGTCCTCTCTGTCACACAGGAGCAGATCTACACTGTCCCCTCTGTGACCAGGAGCAGATCTACACTGTCTCCTCTGTCACACAAGAGCAGGTCTACACTGTCCCCTCTGTCACACAGGAGCAGGTCTACACTGTCCCCTCTGTCACACAGGAGCAGGTGAGTGGCAGGTGTCACTCATTCTTTCTTCAGATGGCATATGGGCATTTAGAGCAAACCTGAAGTGTCAGGGTGGTCGTCTGATCAGGGTGAGAACCTTAGTCTATTACAGGTTTTGTTTTCTTGCTAGGAACTTTGTAAGTTTTTAGGTGGAAGTTCTGAACCTTTTATTTTCCATGACGTTACTGTTTTGTCTGAAATATTTCACAAAATGTGCATAAAACTGGGTGTCATAAACTAATCATCCAATGAGGACAAAACATTTTATGTTCAGTTTATTCAAAGAAAGTTTGTTACCAAATATATCACATTTTATTATAGTATAGTATATACAGTACAGTTTTTTTATATAGTAGTATGTCCAGTGTACCACTACAAGCAAGAATCTGTATGTAAATGTAAATTTGGAGTATATTTGGTAAATGCCCGATCATTAAAAAAGACACTACAGCATTTTGATCTTCAGATTCACTAGTGGGACCCCAGTAATGAGTCCTCTTCCAAAACAAGACAGAAAAACCATCACTATTTGACAACTCAAGCAAGAAGTGATTGAAATAAGGGCTTTGCTGTGTTAGTCCTTAGTTAGCCGGTGTAATGGTATTTGTTCATTCTTTTGGAAACAACAGAGGAGAAGAGTGACACTGTCCTGGAACAATGAGCACCAACAAAGCACCCTTCTCTGGGACCATAACCAGCATCACTACACTGACCCTTTCAAAGTTTGTTAACAAAAATAATTACAATTCCAGAATGGAGGCAATTGTATTTTTTTTCCTTTTTAAAAATGTTTTGATAAACATTTTCATGATGGCAAAATCCAGATCTTTAGGTTTTACAGGAGAAATTTACAAAACTGTTGACTCCACACTGGTTATTACTACAAATACATTTCATGCATTGCCAATTATTAAATTTAACTTTTTGTGAAGTACAATCAGGCATATATATGTTTTTCCATCATGTGTAATAGAAAAGCAAAACAAGACGATGTATCTTATTTTTGGTTATAAGGACTCTATGGCTGTATGCTCAATGTTGGGAAGTAACTGAATACATGTACCAAGAATTTGTATTCTGGTACATTAATACTAATTTTCAGTAACTGTATTCTGATACAGTTGGTGGTATTCAGTATACACTTGCTTTTCCAAAAATCAAAGGAATACATAGCAGTACTTGATCACACAATTTAAGCTTCCAACTGCACAAAATCAGTAAGAAAAAAAATGCTCTTATAGCGTGTGCGTGTGTGATTTTTCCTTCTCCAATCAGTGACAGGAAATGTATAACAAACAGTTAAACAAATATAAAGCTGTTTTTAAAACTTCTTTGTGTCTTTATTCTATAATGTACATGCAACTCTGCATGAAAGTATTCTAAGCATTCGGAATACAGTATTCTGATTGGACCATGTATCTTGCGGGTATTTGAGTGTTGGTGCGTCCGAACTGGCGAGGGCACAGACTGGGCACAGACTGGGCACAGACTGGGCACAGACTGGGCACAGACTGGGCACAGACTGGGCACACTCCAGCCTGAGTGTGTGGGAAAGCTTGTGGTGTGTAATTGGAGGTGCGCGGTGCTGGAGGTGTGTACAGGCCACGCACAGGGCTCTCAGGGCTTTGTGCAGGAAAACACTTCTCCTCTCTTCTCTTTTCTCCCCTCTTCTCCTCTCAGACATCACTTGAGCCTCTATAGGACTGTGGCCGCTTTGCCTCTTTGTCTGTCCTCAATAACTCTTTGTACACCTAAATACTCGGTGTAGGTTTGATTTGGACATAATATTCCTTTAACCACCAGAAAATATACACACCTAATATTGTATTGTTAATGGATAAACTGCTTTATTAACACATTAATAAACATGAAATTTACTTTAAATCGATAGATAAAGACTTTATACCAATTAAGTTTTTTGGGGGGGTTTTCTGATGGATTTTCTTATGGGTTTCAGAATGATGACAAATTAGGACTGTTGCCATAGTAATAGCATAAAAATATAATAAAAATATTAAACAAAATATTAAATCATTTGAATGGGAATAGTCCTTAAAATGTTGCATATAACAGAAAGCTGAAACCGTGAATAGTCAGACCAGACTCAAAGAAATTCCAACAATAGATACTGGTAGTTTTTGTTCTGATTATTTAGATTATTTACTTACTCAGTGGTTTGAAAATATATAATCATTTTTAAAAGATCTTTTACTAATCTGCCCCAGGATCTGTTCATTGTTCCATTGTTGAAATGAATAAATCATTATATGTCATGCGTTGAAATAATCCAGGTGTAGTTGGATTATTTCAACGCATGACATTAAAATAGTAATTAAAGTTAAAATAGTAATTAAAGTTCTCTGGTCAAATATTCTGGAATAATGAGATCTAATCTAGATGCATTTTCATTGCATTCTATAGGTCTGATAGTTCCCCACGCCCTTTTTACTCATCAGATTAGGATTTTTAGGTTCATTCCAAATTTGATCAGAGAATGGGATTCATAAGGCATCTTGTTGTGTGTTTGAAACAGATCAATTCCTGACAGATTATGAGGTCATAGACAAAATAAAAATAGTACTACATGTCGAGTAAATGCATAATGTGAAAAAATGGTACAAAGTTATAGCAGTGGGCCTTCCCCCAGAGAACACTGCCTTTGTTATTGATCTGGAGCAGTGACTTGGAAGAGCTTCTAAACTCCTGTTGCGCCACATTAGAAAGGCCTGCTTTCCTTTGTCTATGCCGCTAACTTGTCATGGTGTCTTAAGATGCAATTATTTCCAACTCATTTTTGCATAGAAACCTAATTATTCACCGTGATATAAATTAGATTCCACATTCAGAGTGCTCTCTCCTGCCGACAGCTTTTCTCTGAGGTGGAGAGGAGCCGCTGCAGCTGCTATTCACTGCACACAGATAATTGTAAATGGGAAGTCAGTGCGTGGCATTATGTTGTCCACACATCATTGTTCATTTCCCCCATGGCCTATTGAGACCTGTGTGGACGACCAGAGAGTTTCCTTTGAGTTTTGGTATTCACAATGTGTTGCCTGGAGACTGATAAAGGCCCAAATCATGCACTGTATTGGCCAAGATGGGCCGCAGACTGGCCCACGGCAACAATGGACGGTTTGTAAAAAGGCGTTGATACAAGTTAATGACGCTTGTTCAACAAAACCTTAATGGACTTCTTCACGCTATAATATGGCATGGGATGCGCTCTGAATGAGGAGGGGGCTCTACTTTTACAACTTTGTGTGTGTTTTACCAATGGGAGGAGCGCACTACACTACACACACAAAACTTTGTGACTCAGTGTCACTGTTCCACAGGGACACTCAAAATCAAAACACTGAATTTGATTTTAAAAAGATGAACACATGGTTAAATAAAAACATATTAGGTTAAATATACAATTATCCATCATTATACAATAATACAGTACTCACCCAGCCTCCAACACAGCTTGTTAATGTTGTTGTCTTGTGCAGATCTGTTTAACAACAGCAGCTGTGGATTGTCTAGAAGCGTTCTTTTCAAAATAGTGTTAAACTTAGAGGGATCTGGCTGCAGACCTCCACCAGGAGGACCCAACCCACAGACTCCATCATGTGATTGACCTCCATCCACAGGTCCCTAAAAAAACCAAACAGCAGTATGGCAAAAGGCCACTAAAGTCCACTATTTCTTGGTTGCTGTTTTCAGTGTAACATTACTAAAGTTGACATTGTTTTACACTAAGACAAGCCCAACCCTTTTCCCTAACCTTAATCTTTACAGATCTACGGCAACATATTATAGGAGAAAATGGTTATGTGATTGTACTTATGCCATTGTAGGCTACATGTTGACAATTAAATGTTTTATGTTTGTGACAACATGTTTTAAACTGCACATTTCCCTATGAAAGAAGAGACAGCACAAAGACACTTTCAAATTAGGACACTTTTAGAAATGTTTTGGTGATTAAATGTACAATATCTAAAGTGCTACTAAGTGCAAATTGAAGAAAAAAAAAACTTGTAATAACATTTAATAGCAAACTAAAGCAAACTAAAACTGATTAAAATATGTTTTTATGATGCTTAATATTTATACTTTATTTATTCTCATTTAAAACAATGAATGCCATGATTAATTACATGTCAACATGAGGTGAACGGGTGAACTGGGCAGAGCAGAGGCCTGTGATATTAGCTCAAAGCTGAGGAGGGGGGGCACTGCATGGGTGATTTATACATTTCTCAAATTCTTTTCCATTTAAACAGGAATGATACTCCACGAGGCCCCGGTTGTTGCACCGACTTCTTAACTTAACTCAAGCGCACGGAAAAAAAAAACCCTGCAGCTCTCCCTGTCACCCCGGGCAGAAGAAAAGGAATCAAAGGATTTCTATTCCCTTAAATGGACTAATTTTCTCCTTGAATTATGAAAGTAATGGCTAGGTAACAGCCAGTGCTCAGTACCCACTGCTTAATGCTTCTTAAACCCTTCCACGTGGCCCCGCTAGTCCCGGCAATTAGGCCTCATTATAGCCTCATAAAGGGTCTCGTTTGTGGGATTACTTCATAGACATTGAATTTTTTATCGTGCAGAATTATGGAAAATAATATCAGAGCGAGTGTGGTGTCATGACGGCGCGCGCCATGAATCATTCTGCTCCGATAAATCGCTCAAAGTGTGTGCGTCTGCGGAGAGGGTAATCTGCGCCAAAACAACGTCTCCACGTCGAGGGCAGGATTCACTTTATTAGAGCAATTACTGTCCGAGATACTGACAGTCGTGCGCGCTCCTGACGCGCTTTGGTTGGATTTTAAAGACTTTCTGATACACAGGTCGAGCCATAGAGAAGATCAGAGGTGTCCAGGTTCCTGTTTTGCACTCGGGGCCAGACAGTAGCCCACTATTTGTTGGGGCTTCTAAACTTTAAGCGTCTGAGCGTCAGTGGCTGTAGGTGGCAGATGAAAGCAGAAGCTGAGCCCAGCGCTGACCCGAGAGTGGGGATCAAACTCGCTAATTATTGTCACAAGATGAAGGATTAGGGCATTTCTCAAATAACTGTGTGTTTACCCCGCACAGTGCGCCCTTTATAAACACTTTCTAATTGAATCATAATCGCCATCCAATAACCACCTGAGCGCGGACTCTGCATCACTTTTTAATTCTTTAATTGGCTCCACAGGCGCTTTTAGAGGCGCGCGCCCTGCACACATAAATTCAGTACAATTTATTTTGGTTGACTTTGGTGTCCCAGCTACATAACACCTGTAGCTTTGTACATGAGCAGAGTTACACGAATGTGAGTTTATATGAAACCACCACAAATGCTTAAGAAAAACGTGTTGAATTTATACATGTAGCACTCAACAAAACGACGAATAAAAAAGTAAGATGCGATAGTCTAATAGTATTGAATTAAAAGGCCTGTAATATAGTGTAGTATAATGTTTGTAAAAGTCAGCGGTCAGTAGCTGCTAGTGCAGGTGCCTGGATAACAGCCTCATTATAAACGTACAGAGAGGGTATTAGGAGCTGATGTTATTGTAGCGAAGAGCGGTCTCTGTGAACTGGTGAAATGGGGCTAAAAACACTAACTGTCCTAGATGTGATTGGAGGCCCGGGGAGACATCACGTGGTGCGGGGTCTCTAACTGCACAAACCCCCCAGGAGCCGGGTGCGCACGTGGGTGACGCTGCAGGGCCAGCCCTCTTCTGGGCTCCCTTTTGTTGAAGCATCAAACATAAGCACCTTAGGACTCTCCCGAGGCGCTTCACATGAGAGACGGCTGTCCTTCTTCATTCTTGCTCCACGGACACGCACCTGCAGCCATGTCGCGCTCTTTCTATGTCGACTCTTTAATCATTAAGGATCCGGTGAGACCACAGCATCCCGCGCAGGACTTCCTCATCCCCATCAGCGCGGTGCACTCTCCAAGCGTCATGACGGTCACATCCCCAATGTGTCCCTCCAGGAAGAACGGCACCTTCTGCGTGTGTCCACTGTGCGTCACGTCGCACCTCCACTCCTCCCGCGGCGGGATCCCTGTGCTTAAGAGCCAGTTCCCTGGAACCGAGGCGCAGTACTGCCAGAGGGTACCACACCAGCACCAGAGTCCAGCTCTCGCCCACCCTGCGCATACGCCTGTCTGCGCACCCACGTTCAGTGTCACAGACCCGAGGAGGTACCACTGCCTGTCCATCGGTAAGAAACACCTGTATAACGTAAACTACTTTATTCACGGTGCTCCACCTGTTTGCCATATTTGAAGCAGTGAAAGAAACGGAACACAATCAAAGATTAACTATATTTACTAGTTTAAAACAAAACTTTAGCTGACATTAGGATGTGCACAGCTCCAGCAGTGGGTCTAAAATACGTATGTCTCTTTTTCTTCCCTCAGGCGCCTCAGACAGCACACAGATCCAGAATGGAAAGAGGATGCGCACAGCCTTCACAAGCACACAGCTCTTAGAACTGGAGAGGGAGTTCTCCTCAAACATGTATCTGTCCAGACTCCGGCGGATCGAGATCGCCACGTACTTGAACCTGTCCGAGAAACAGGTGAAGATCTGGTTTCAGAACCGCAGAGTCAAGCACAAGAAAGAGGGCAAGTCCACGCAAAGGAGCAGCAGCGCGCACAACGGCTGCAAGTGCGCCACGGGACACCTGACACCGGACTATTCCAGATCAGAGGACGAAGAGTCCATGTCCCCGGTGTCTGTGTCTGAGGAAAAGTTGGTGTCCCCTATCTAACGCACGCGCACGTCCCATCCTCTTGATCCTGTGGAGTCAGAACCTACGTCCGTCCCGCATGAACTTTTACAGACTGTGAAAAGTTGACTGTTGACGGGACATTCTGTTTATCGGTGTTATACGTGCATGTTTCCGGGAGCGTATGTGACGTGAACGTAAAGTAAAACTTGGATGATTATGGAACAATGTGTAAACTATGTACATGTGTATTTATTGTAATAAATATAAGATTAATTGGAAACACGTTGTTATGTTTGTTATGTTGAGTATAAAGGCATCACTACACATTTTATCTCTAATTATTTGTCCAGACTCTGGGTTTGTCTGAGTTTGCTTTTGTTTAGCCTAATTATAGGTCTACATTATTTGCATTCTTTTTCAGGAAATTTATAATAAGACGTGCTATTGCTGAGATTAAGTTTTATAGTACTTAATTTAGTAAATTAAATATCTGTTCTCTTTGTAAAACCACGTTCAAGGTTCTTAATAATGCGTTGAAATACAGGCCCAAATGTCGAAAAGATGTTATAAGACTTTCAAATTGACTTAAGTCTATGAACCTTTTACACTTTCGGGCCCTCAAGTCTTTTCACCATAGCCACACAACACACCTGCCACTAACATGAAAAACGTGTAGAGAGAATGGTGTTTTGTTGTAGGACAGTCAAAATAAATTGGAAATTAAGTCACATGGTTCTATCAAATTCATTTGTGTTTTACCAAAAATAGTCTATATATTAAACAAAATCAAATAGGCTTGTGCGTTTTAAGAGCCGCGGTGTGTTATTAAGCTGCTGTTACTGCTCCATTGAGCCCGGCCCCAGTGTATTTGGAGACACGTACAGCAGCGCATCATTTACATGATATAGGCCTTAGTTTGGAATGGATGGAGAGCACTATGAAGCTGTAATTTCTCCTTAGGTCCGACCACAAAAGGGTACCCGATAACGCCCCGTGGGGAGCAGCCAATAGTCCCTTAATGCCTGCTTTTCAATGGATTTTTGCTTGTCCAAATCCAGTTTAATTGCGTTTCGGGTCCCACGTCGGTCGGCTGATTATGCTGTTACTGCGTGGAAGCGCGGAACAAGGATATATAGAAGTGACCAAAGGCTTTGACAGGTTAGATTGTCCTGCCTTGGGATTCTCATTTAGGCACGGACCCCCTGACGTCTGCGTGCTCAGAGCGCTTTGAGAACCAGCTCCAGGGTTCCTCCTGCGACACACAACCATTTAGTCACTGTTTCATTAGGCGCTATTTGAGTCTTTCAGGAGGCGCTGAATCAAATGGACCGGACTCACAGAGAGCAGGGATTATGGAGGAGGGCCCACTGGAAATTAGCAGACGCCTAATTTAACTCGTTTCTGTCCGAGTTTGGGATACATTCCTAATTGAGAGGGGAAGCAGGTGAAGTTGCGGTCCCACGCAGGCCCATTCAGAGCGCGAATCAATGGTACCCTTTTCACGTCTCACTGCTGATCATATATTATGAGGGCAAAGCCACCTAATGAATATATAAGCTCCTATTAATCGAATTAGGGTGCCTCTGCAGGTGTGTAGAGTTCCTCTGCAGCATTTATAACCACTGACAATAGAATAAACACTTTGCAATAATCCTTGGCGGCGTGAACCAGGATCGCAAGACCACCATGGATATTGATCAGAGAAAAAAAAAACCGCACTAAACTGGTCTGGGTTTTACTCTCAAACTGGTAGACTATTTGTTGTTTTGTGCGCATTTAATCGCACTATAACTCTCCACTCTAAAGATGTCAGCCCTCAACGACCTCTATTGACAAAAAGTGGCAATTACGCATGACAAAAGGTAATTAATAAGCGGCTTTGAGGCGCTGCAGCTGCTCGTGATGAAGAGACACAAGTAGAAGAAACTCAAGTGCCGTTGGAGAACTGTGTCTGTTTCCTATTGGCTGACGCACGCACGCGAGCATCCCTCTCAGCCGTGGACGTTGTGGTGAATAATAACGTAGACTCCAATGGTGATGGTGATCTGATGGGTCACGTTGTTAATATGATTAAGTGTTTAGTAAAATACATCCATTATATAGATATTATGTTCTAATTCTATGAGATCTTAACCTTTATTTGTCTCACAATGGGGAAATTGCAGTTTTACAATGTAGTTCAAGAACAGCAGGTGAGTAGAAATGCAATCAAAAATCAAAATAAACATAGACTTCAATCTACCTGAATAGAGTTAAGATACAAAAAGTGGTAAAAATAATAAAATACAACACAGTTCAGCAAAAATATTAGGCCATATACAGAACTACAATGTACAATAATGGTATATTAATGTTGCTGTAACTAACTGTTTCTTGCCGTTTCTTCTAAATCTAAATTGTGTTTTGGGAATAAAGGAGGAGTTAAATAAATGTTTATTTTAAGTTTTAAGGTGAGGACATAAAAAGATGACAGTGATCTACATTTAGCACGGCTGTCACAAGATTATGTATACTTTTATTGTAATAACAATATAGCAGCTCATTCTGATATATTATAGCTAAATCTGGTTGTTGGATGCATTAGTACATAGTCCCGGACAAATAGCCAAAAGAATAAACTAAATTAAGCCTAAACTGACCTTTCTATTCCATTTTTTTAAAAAAGAAAAAAGAATGTATTTATTCTAACATGTGCCATAGTATTCTTTTAGTTCCTTGTGTTTTGGTTCATCTGTTGATCGGTCAGAGTTGTTACAAGTACAAACAGGGGCTTGGGGCCAACCAGACCGTGACAGACAGACGGTCACGTGTCTGAGGAAAGAGCGCAGACCTTGGCGTGACTCGTGACTTCAGCACTCCGGACAGCTCCCCCAGAATACGTCCTGAAGAGCGACGACACAGCGCGCCCATCCGTCCTGCGTCACCTTTAAAATAACTCTCATAACAGCAAAATAAAAAAGTTCACCTTTGATTGAACAAATAATTGATTGGGCTGTGGGTTCCACACTTAATGTGTTTATTATCTGCTGGTGTACTTTCAGACACTCCAAAGTGCTTTGTCCACTTCGTCTTTGCTAAAGTTTTATTTATTTATTTATTTATTTATTTATTTATTTATTTATTTATTTATTTATTTATTTATTTGACTTGATCTCAGTTAGGCCTTACTTGCTTGTTTAAAAGTTGTTGGGAAACTTAAGTTTGGACCAACATAATGAGATATTAATGGTACAATCATATCTGTGGTTCTCGTCAAGAATTTTATGAGATATGTTTTCTGTTTAAATGATGTCCATTGTCAATTTGTTGATGTAACAGGTTTTTGTGTGTCTGTCCCCCTAGTGGACAGACAACGATAGGAGCGTATCATGTATTCCAATCCGCTGTCAAAACATGACATTTTTTATGAACCGTGCAGCGCTTAGGAGTTCTATTCTGCCCACAAAGCAGAGGCAGAGTCACGTCAAACGTCCCTCTGTCACCAACGGGAAGCAGATATTTTGAGCTGAAAGAGGCAAACGTTAGAAGTGAGACGTGAGCCGTGCGTGAGGCGCTGTTGTGCCTTTGTCTGGAGAACAACGACACTGTTCTTGAAAGCAACATGTGGAAGTGATTGCGCTGTGCGGCTGGTGCGAGGAGGGGGCTCTGCTGTCTCTGACCGGGCACATAGGTGATTCATAGGGGCTTTATCCCACTTCTAAACCCCACGGGCTTCTCCGCACCGCTTTGCCCCGGGGCAAAGACTCGTTCTGCAGCTGACGCGCGTGTGCCTCTGTGGTCATTAATAGCTGTTTACTACCAACACAGATGAAAGATAAAAGGTTCTTTCAGGGTTAATTTGTTGCATTTAACTTACAATGAAAATCATTTTTTTGGATATTTAAAATGTGCATTGCAGCCTCAACAAAGAGTTTGCTCTATAAAACTTATGGCATTGTAAATTTGTAATGCGTCTGCGTAAAGGTGCAAATAAGATAAGATAAGATAAGATAAGATATGCCTTTATTAGTCCCACAGTGGGGAAATTCCAGTGTTGCAACGCACAGTTCAAGAACAGCAGGAAAATGGAACATGCAATAAAACAAGATAATAGATAATGGCTAAAAAAAGAATAATTTAGAAATAGACTTAAAGATAGACTCTAATGACATCAAGTAATTAAGTTCTACTTATGCAAATGTATCAAACATATATTTTATTTATTTATTTACTACTACTACTACTACTACTACTACTACTACTACTACTACTACTACTACTACTGCTGCTGCTGCTACTACTGCTACTAATAATAATAATAATACATTCACGTTGCACTTTGCTTCTATGTCAATACACATCATTTTAATACGAGTAACTATAATGTTTAATTGTTTCCTTTACCTGTGACCTGTTTTCTTTTTAAGTGCAGACCAGCTTTTACACACTGCGTGTGTTCATTTTGCAAACAGATGAACCACCACTGTAGTGGTCATACAGTTGTGTTGGAGCGCCCTCTAGGAGCTCCAGCGTTGGCTTTCGACTCACCATCTCGGAGCCCAGTTAGTTACTGTAATGAACTCTTAATGAGTTTCAACACTAAGCAACAGGTTTGTATGTAGGCTATTAGATGCCATAATGTCAGATGTAGCTCCTAAAAGATAAACGAAAAAAGGGAAGAAATTGAAAAAAAATAAATAAATATATATATATATAATAACGAGGCTACAACAAGCCATATTAATAACAGGATAAAAATGTAAATATATATTTTTCTCTCTATGTGTCTCGCTCTCTTTACCTGAGCCATATTTACTTTGAGCCAGATGATAACTTCTCTTTCTCGATGCTGCTGCTGGTGGTGGTGGTGGTGGTGGTGGCGGCGGTGCTGTTTTCGAGGGGCGGGTGGACGCGGGGCCAGGGGGTGGACTGTAACACTGAATCAGTTACAGGTCGCTGTGGAGCTGAGGCGCATTCGTGAGGGCGGTCGCGAAAGACGCACACCACACAACGTAGACATATGGTCGCCCAGCGCTGGACCTATGAAGGATTACCCCTCTTGTAAAGGACCCTGACTGCGGACCATTCACTGTGGATATACTGACACCGGAACGATAGAAAGAGGGGATTACTGAAGGTAAACGCGCGCTTTGTGGAAGTTTTTGCGACTAATTGGGGAGTTTTGCGCACGAATACGTGACAGGAAATTGGATTATATTGATTTGCATTCCATTTCTGCACACATTACATTTAATTTTATACATTTTGTAGAATAGGCAAAACTTTTTAAAAGTTGAAAAGAATCGCATCCAAAGTTTTACACGACCTTTACGCGTAGTAGCAAGTGCGTAATTTTCTACACTTTGGTTTGGAGCATATGGCCCCGTGCTGGACGCCTAGTGAGGACATGTCGCTGACTCTGCGGGATGAAAGCGATGGGTCCGGGCCTCACAGCTGGAGATGTCACTGAGGACTGAAGAGCCATTGTGGGACACTCACTCTGGCACTTAATGAGAAACACACACACTGGAAATGTTGTACACGGCATTGTTTTCGCGAAGGAATCTGAGGAATTAAAAGCTGGAAAACTTCAACGGTGGAGCAAAGAGACTGGAGTCTTGTTGAAGAAGAGAGTGTGGCTTTGGAGCGGTTGCGCATTCTTCTAAATGAGTCCTGCTGCGTTAAGGGGACTCTAACGAAGTTGATATTCAGGATATATAAGTTTTTCCACTTTCACTTTGAATGTTATGCATTCGTAAACTCTATGGGAATCAGCTGCTGACGCAAAACGATAGTTACACCAAACGACTATCAGCTGTCGCCGGGACATTTGTTGAGTCGCTCGGTGAGAAAAAAGGACAGGCTTAAACACACAGTGGAAGAAAAAAAAAAAAAAGTAAAAAACATATCGTTTTGGATTGTCTAAGGCGAGGCGTGTTCACAAACACGTCAAATCCAATTAAAGATCCTTGACATGAATGTTGCGAAAATACACGCTTTTGTGCTAGATGGGACCGGTTGATTATAGAGTGAACCAAACCCAGGTTACCCAAGGATCATTAAGCCGTCTCAGACGCTCCACAGAGGGCAGCCACAGGAAACTGCACGGGGAAAAAGTTTCATTATACACAAATCTACAGCTGTCGACGACAAACCAATCTACAGTAGGGCCTATCAAAAGTCTGTGTGCAGCAAAAACCCACAATGTGCCGCACAGACGCGCTTTCATCCAAAGGGAGTCCGGACCAGACTGTGTGGCCCCACTGGAAACCGGAATCCATCATTTAGACATACAGCTCAGACCTGGATTTTTAGACAATAGTTCACAAACAAAAGAAAACCCATCGAAACATGGAGATTCTTTTCTCAGAAACAACTTTGAAAATTTGACAACTAGGCTAATTGGGTCAACTATTTTCAGTAGGCTACTGAAATTATTAATAGTAGTATTTTAAAATAAGTGATATGTTTGTCATCTATTGTTCAGCCGGAAAAAAAACCCAAAAACAAAACACTCTGAACTGGGCGGTAATAAAAATGAAGGGAAAATAACGCGCGATGGGATAAGTGCGGTGACGCTCGATGTCTGAAATAGCGGACTGTGTCGCCCCCAAGTGGCGACTTGTAAAATAGTTGAGGGTATTTGGCATTCATAAGGCTAACTTTTATATGATTATGAGATATCGCTTAAGTCTAGACAAAGTGTACATAAAATATTGAAATATATTGAAAAATACCAGATCATAAGACAAAGTGAGTGTCAAATTCTGCTTTCAGTGGTGTTTTTTCTCTCTCTGCAGGTCAGAACATCCATAACCATGGATGTGCTAAAGCCGTGCGTTGTGTTGGTGACTCTTATCTCACGTAAGTTAATTAAAGTGTCGCGTGGAGTGCAGATTTCACTTCCCAGACATTCATTAGCGACACTTTCTAATGTAGCACCTCTTTATTTGCAGTTACCTGCGGCTTGTCACCACCCAGTATCATTTCCAACGAAGAGGAATTTATTCTGCAGCCAAACTCCGTGTTCAACATAAGCTGTACGGGGAAGAAGGACGTGGTTTGGGCCGAACCTTTGCCTGATAACGCCTATGTTTTACCGGGATTTTACACTTCCACGCTGTTCATTGACAATGCCACTGTGGAGAACACCGGCTACTACACGTGCACGTACGAGACTTTTGATGGAGAGCCAGAGGAGAACGAGGCGGGCATATACGTCTTTGTTCCAGGTAATATGTTTAAGCCTTTAACTACCACAACTTACAATGAGCTGATGAGCGATTTACGGAGGTTGCGACATGCCATTTGCGCCTGTTGCAAGCCCAAAGAAAACATTGGCCAGGGAAAAAAATTAACTACTCAGAAATGCAAGGAACAGTGTACCATAGTAGAGGCCACTGGAAATAAAACGTTAACAAACAAAACTACAACTGAGCAAATCTGTGAAAATTACATCACCAGTTTATAAACGAGCCTAGTCCAACCAGAACTAAGGGCCAGTGTGTGCTTTGTCTGTATTGAACTTTGATAAAGAGACTTTCTTTATCAAAGTTTTTTCTTTCTTTACACTTTCATATATGTAAGCCACTGTAGATTAACTTAATACCAAATTTCTGTGTGGACTCAACTTTGTGGTGTGATGTGGTGACTTCTCTCAGTGCACTGATTGTATAATAGTTTCATAGAAAATTAACTTAACATCTCTCTTGTAATGTGGTGTTATGAAATGTATATTCACTTATCTTTTTCTCTCCCAAATTCCCAGATCCCCGAACACCCTTTGTCCCAGAGTCTCGGGAGAACCTAATTGTGCCCATCGATCATATTGGGGTGTCCATTTCCTGTCGAGTATCTGACCCTCACTACCACGTTGTCCTGAAGAGCATGGCCAGCGGAGAGGAGCACTCTCTTCTTTATGACAACAAAATCGGCTTCTTTGGCTTTTTGTCTCCTGGCCGTTACTACTGCGAGACCACTGTGAACGGACAGACCTTTCAAAGTGCTGTCTACACTGTTGAGGATGAAGGTCAGTTAAATAATGGTAACAAATAAGGTGTTACATTTGGACATGAGAATTATTTTATTTTAGTGATAAGGAAGATCATTTATTTAGAGTTACAGAGGTGATTAGATACAGGCAGAGAAACAGCTGGGAACACTCTTCTGTCTGACGATGATCTCACTGCGTTATGTGGCATTATGTCATTATCACATATGACTTCACCCTTCTATATACAGCCATGTCAAAACGTTTGGGTGAGGTGAGAGATCCTGTTAACTGAGCGCTTTGTTTCTTTTGTTATGATTAAAAGAACTCTTGAATGCCCTGTACTCTGTAACTATTATTTATTTTAAAGTGGGTTCTGCCTTTTTTCTTGCTGGAGTGTTTTAGACCATTGGCTCTCAAACTTTTCACACCAAGTACCACCAAACAAAATATTTGGCTTTCCAAGTACCAACAGATGTAAATCAAGTATGTAATAAGACTATTCCAGGTCTAATCTAGGGCTTAACCAGGTCTAAAATTGGACTACATCATCATCATTCCACTGTAGTTCTAAGCAAGACATTATCTGACGGAGGACAAAACAGGCAAGAAAACGACATGTAGATAACAGTAGATTTAATAAGTATTCTTAACATAATAATCATTTTGGTTTTTATTTATTGTTATTGCCTAACATGCATTGTTGGCTCTAGACACTGCAGTTTTGGATGACCTCAAGTTAGAAGTGAAGGCCAGTGATGAGACACTCACTGTGGGACAGGCTCTGGACATCACCTGCACCGTTCAAGGTGGACCCTTCTTACAGCAGCAGTGGCTTCACCCCAAGAAGCAGGTTAGTTTTATGAAATTATAAAGCAGTGAATGAATGTGCCTGGCTTTCTGTATATATCTCTATTTGTTAGTTTTGTGACTAACTAATATTTGTGTTGGCTGTACTCTGCCTAAGGTCCAAAGTAGAATAGAATACAGTAATAAAGATACAGTACAGAGGATAGTGTTTTATAGTACATATAGTATAGTAATAAAGTACAGAAGTAGCAATATGTTTGTGTAAAATTTTTTACTTTTTTTTGTAACTTTTTTTAACATTTCATGCCCATTTCCTACCAGCTTCCACTAAAGCTTAAATTAGCAAATAATGGTTTTGGACTTAGCTGGGGCAAGCAGAATATAACTGCAAGGACAGCCCATAGCGGTTACATGAGCTTGTGTCGGGAAACAGAGTGACCAAATGTTGTGTCTTTATTATGAGGATGTCATCCAAATAACACTGTACAGTTAACTCTAAAAAAAGACAGGAAAGGTCTGAGCCACTTGTCTTAGGAAGTTGCTCTAAAGGCTTGACTTCAATTGGACGAGTTTATTTTTGCAGCTCAACCCACATTGATTTATGTTTGTTTGTATGTTCCTAATGCGTTAAATCTTTTTTTTTTTTTTTTCCAACCTGGGATTCCTGTAATTCCTTTCCCAGATGCTCTAAGGACGAAAACTTTGAGACCCCAATTCCTTCCTTTTGGTCTTGGTCACAATTACAGGCTTTAAAAGACCTTATGATCCTGATTTATCGCCTGTGCTGTAGCAAGTGTTTTAGCCATTAGCTTTTAGTCCCAAACACATTCTGTCTCTCTTACTGGAAAACTAAATACTCTGAATATTCTTCCTGCTGGTTGCTTGAACTTTGACCTATATATGTGCTTTTTGCAGGCGGTGGATGCTGTTCAGAAGAAAGACATCTTTTCGGAACATGTCATCTACACCCTGCACATCTCCAAAGCCTCTGCTCAGGACAGTGGCACTTATGAGTGTTCCGTTACGGATCAGATCACTGGAGAGGTCAAAACCGGGACTGTGGCGGTCACTGTATTTGGTAAGTTGAGTTACATGTGCAGACCTGTGCAAAAGTTTATATTTTAAGTAGAGAAAATTGGGTTGCAAATTGGCTACTAAATGAAATTACTTTTACATAAACATACTTTTGTTGTATTTACTAGTATTTAGATAATGTTTTCCAGTGTTAGAAACCATTTTCAAATATTCATGGGTTTCAGCTTCCTGTTATAATTTCAGCCAAACCAAAAGATACACTTTTGTTCTAAAAGATACACTTTTGTTAATCGCTATGGCAACGGTCCTAATTTTTCTTCATTTTGAAACCTAGGAATAAACTGAATGTCCTAACTAAACTCATTAAAAGAAGAAATTATCAGTGTTACTAGATCCTTTACCATAGTGGACTATTCAAAGCATCAGTCAATTAGTATATTTTCAAGATTGCCCATGGTCAGAGCCTACAAATAACTTTTCCTAATTGTCTTTAGAGTATATATATGTAAACATAATGTAAGATTTCTATGTTGATATTGTTACTGCATGAGGTTACTTTTCAAACCATATTCTCTGACATTCTCATTGATATTCTAGTGGATTTTAAATAGTTTTATTTATGTGCCTGAGGTGGCCCAGTGGTTTGTGAAAGCCATTTGCTGCCATCCGATTGTAAAGCTTCACCTCTGCTTTTAACATCATCTCAGTGTGTTTTACCAGACGACCTGAGCAGATGGCTGACTTCCTTTTCCTCTGTATTTCCTGTATCCATATGAAACCTCACATAGCACTAATCTCAAATAATATACACATAGTAGTTTTTTTTTATATATATAATGTCTAATTGCCCTACTTTGATGTCATTTCAGAGGACAGTTCTTACGTCGCCCTGGACCATAGCGGGATTTTGCCTACAGAGTTTGTCAGTCTGTTGGAGGAGACAGAGTTCACTATTCTGATTGATGCCTACCCAGCTCCCAAAGTCTTATGGCAGAAAGATGACAAGGACATTGAGCAAAACTATTATGTCCTCACTACAACCAGTCATTTTGAGGGCAATCGGTGAGAACTTTCATTTTTACACGGAGTATACAAATGCATTGATGGAGTTCAGGTTCAGCTATAACGCTATACAGCTTTCATTTGTCATAGTTTCAATTCAGTTCAATCAAAGTTTATTTATATAGCACATTTAAACTTCAGCTGACCAAAGTGCTTCACATAAATCAGATAATGCAATACATAGAAAAACATAGATATCCTGTCTAGCTGGTATTAAATGCCAGGGAGAAGAGGTGAGTGTTAGTCTAATCTTAAACCGCATTACAGACTGAAAGTTCAGTTCACAACTCATTTAAGAAAAACCTAGCCAGTTCTAACCATGGTCACACTGGCTATTTTTGAATTTCTTGGCATTCACATTCTGTATACAATTCAGATCAGATTGCAAAATTGTTAAAATATTCTGCTGTAATGTTGTTTCACGGTTTAATTTTTCAGCTTTCTGTGGATTGAATCAACAATTTTGCTAAGCCCAGAAATGCAACTGTTGATGTGAATTTGAACTCTACGAAAATAAATTAAATATCTTTTTCAGATATCAGAGCATTCTCAAACTTCGCCAACCTCTAGAGAAGGACAATGGGAAGTACACAATCATCGCCACCAGTGGTTCACGCAGTGCTCACTTTTCTTTTGACCTCAAAGTTAAAGGTAAAGCATTTGGCACATCTCTATTGTAAATATTCTTTACATATGGTGACTGTTATTGAATACTGATTTCATTGTTTCTCCAGCTTCTTCTGCAGTCATGTTTCCACCATCCTCCGCTCCAGTATTACTCCCCCCAAATGAGGAGATGGTGGTGCCCCTACACTCCCCCTTCACCCTCACCTGTCGGGGCAATGGCAGAGTTGTCTGGAGTACCCCCCTGGTCGTCCCTGAGCAGACACAGGAAGACAGTAATGGTCTCTTTGTCAACACTGTTACTGTGGACAACGCCACAGCCATGCACACAGGATACTACAGCTGCTACTACAGCTCCAACAGCACAGAAGGAATGGAAAGAATGGACGACAGCGCCATCTACGTCTATGTGCCAGGTACATAGTTTATTGCACTAGTTTTGCTCATATTTTACAGGATTTTGTTTAACCTACTTACAACCAACGCCAAGTATATTTAAACCTAATAAACTATTACACAATAATAACACAACTATATTAGTTATAGTTCCCTTCTATTTTGGAAAATGGAAAATATATATGGTAAGCACATTGGTGCTGTTCATCAATCGGTCTGTGGTTTCCTTATTATATCTTTACTATACATGTTTGGAAGGTAAAATATTGTTAGTTTTAGAGTGGTTAATGTTTTATGATTTTTTTCTCTATTAACACATTACCATATAACCTATTGGTTTGAAATATACGGGGAACTTACCTTATTGATTATTATACATATACACACTGATATTGACTGTATGTCTTACCTTGTTACCTCCAGATCCTGAGGTGCCTTTCATCCCGTCCATGCTGTCATTTAGTAACCACGTATTGTCCGGCCCTGATGAGATGGTGGTCCAGTGCAGAGTGTCCGACCCCAGCGCTAACGTCACTCTGGTGAATGTGGACCTGCAACAGCCCGTGCCCAGTGTGTACGACAGCAAGAGGGGTGCACTGGGGATCTTTCCTGGGGGGACATACGTGTGTAAAGCTCTCATAAACGGACAGGAGTACCTAAGTGAGGAGTACATTGTCCATGGCTGGATTGGTGCTACTGTTGGTAAGTTAACAGATATTCCAAAGTCTTTTGATTATTGTTCTAACGTCGATGGTTTTGGGCCATAGTTTAGAAGTGCAAGAGTAACTTCTAGTGGGAGTTTGCCATCTTTGTGTCACAGTGGAAATGTTGTTGCTTAGCTTGGAATGTTCCACAGAACGGCATTAAACATACCTGTATTGCATTTATTACGTGACTTGTGACTTCACTTTGTAGTGCATAGACAAGATGGTCCTTTAAATTTAGTTCTGCATAGTTATTATCCACAGAATGTTGATGTGGTCATTTGTGATTTCAGGTAGTGCTTTGCATGTTGAGCTAAGTGCCAGAAGGACGGCCCTGCTGGTGGGGGAGACCATCAATGTGACTTGCTTGGCAAAAGGATCACAAGTTCTGGAGGATCATTGGAAATATCCGGGAAAACTGGTAAGGTTAACTGACTAAAACCAAATAAGCCATGTAAGTTTTTTATGTAATTAAGTTGCCAGTAAAATCAATATTACAGATATTACAATCAATATTACAATTCAAAAACTATGGATAAACTTAGAATATTTTATGTAGTGATTTGTTTAAAAATAGCTTTTCTTTGACAGTCCAACCGTGGCATGAAGACAGTAAAGGAGGACCAGAGGAACCAGGAAATCCTGTACACACTGAGCATTCCCCACGCCTCCACTAAAGACAGCGGGACCTACACCTGCTCCATCACAGACGTCATGAGCAACGACAGCCAGACCAAGACGCTCACTGTCACTGTTTTTGGTATGAAACATTTACATAAAATACAATGAATCCATCATCATGTTGTGTAATATGGGGATTTAAAAAGTAGTGTCACAAGACGGTGTAGAATATGGCTCCCTTGTTTTGGGGAAGGAACAACTGTAAATTAGTAAATAAATTAAGTATATGCATTTGAATCTGTTTTGTTCTGATTTTGAGATTCATGTTTAATTATTGTGTCAAGAAAACCTAAGGTATTAAAGCATAAAGCATTAAATAAATAAAATATTGTCATACTCATCTAAGACACATAAATCCTCCAATATAAGTTGTAAAAATGAAACCATATCTCAACTTAAAGTTGTGCTTTAATAAAATGTTCCTGTTTTCCATTATAGAGAGAGAGTTTCTGGATATCAAGCCTGAATTTACAGCATTTGAGACCGCCGAGCTTGACGAGGTCCGTGAGTTCCGAGCTGAAATCAGTGCTTTGTCCAGCCCTCGCGTTACCTGGCTCAAAGAGGGACTTCCTCTTGGCGACGTAACCGCAGAGATCTCCACTTCCCTCCGGCAGATCGGTGAGACCAGGTGAGTCCACAGCAGTTAAAAATCCCCATAATGACAAGCCTTAAGTAAAGTTCCCAGAGTTCAACTTGTAATTAGTCTGTTAGCGAGATAGTGACTTAACGACTGGGCACTTATTGGCGTTTCTCTTCTGTTTTTGCAGGTTTTTGAGTGTCCTAACCCTGATCCGGGCCAAAGAGGAGGACAGCGGGAACTACACAATGCAAGTCACAAGTGGAAACCAAAGTCGTGGGCTTAGCTTCACTCTGCAGGTCAAAGGTGAGGCAGTGAAAGCTTTTTGTTGTCAATACAAATTATTTGGGACTGAAAATTTTGGAAATTCATATTTTTTTACCAGAAATGATCAAGTAAATAGGAAAACAATCTATGTTAATTTGTTCAGTATTGTTTATGCTGTGGAGTCTTAACACTCAAAACACTGGTTGGCTAAATGATATACTTAGCATATCATAATAAAATAACGTGCTTGTAGAGATTTATTATTGTATAACTACAGATTTTAAGTTACATAGCTCCATTCTAATTTTGATTACATCTTTTTTTGTCTTGTTACAGTGCCTGCTGTTATTGTGGACCTCATGGACATCCATCATGGTTCAGCCTCTGGTCAGGCTGTGGTCTGCATCGCCCGGGGCCAGCCCACTCCTGAAGTTGAGTGGTTTGTCTGCAAAAGCATCAAAAAGTGAGCCTTCTTTTCCCATCCAGATTTGTAAACATATTATTTTGTAAATTCAAAGTAAATTTGTTTTTGTCTCTTTAGCTGTGCCAATGATACGTCTGCTTGGGTGCCTCTCCCTGCCAACTCCACTGATGTTACCATGGATGTGCACATGGATGAGGAGAATAATCTTGAGAGCCAGGTTTTGTTCGGTCATCTGGAAAACACTCTGGCTGTCCGCTGTCTGGCTAAAAACGACATGGCCGCTGTGAGCCGGGAGGTCAAGCTGGTGTCTAATGGTAAGGAGGCTCCTCACATGGTTGTTTTTACATTTAGGAAGCTAATGATGAAAAGTATTGGGTTACAGACACGTTGAATCATTCATAACATTCTAAACTGCCCATAGTGTAAACCTGAGCTCGAAGGCAGGTCAGGTCAGCTGTTAAGATGTTAGACTGCAGATGTATTGACCATGTTTATAGGTTGTTTCTCTGTAATTACTGGGCCTATCCACATGTCAGCAAAAATCTACGCCATTATTCAATCCCATAGGCAGGTCTGTTCTCTGATGAAAGGACTTTAAGCCATAAGAATAATGTGGCAAGTGTGCAGAGAAAAAACGTAATGATAATTTTCAACATTTGTGGATCATAAGTTTGGATATTTCTTTCAAAAAACCCCTGCCCTTAACCCTTGCAATCAACCAACCATAACACCCCATGACCAGAAACAAAATGTATTTGGATGATGTTATGGAGTTAACTATTGAATTTTGTTTGCCCTTCTCACACTTTTTATAACATCCTGCAACATATGCCACTTTCCCTTTTCTTTTCAATGTTTTTCCTCATACTGTTACTTCCATTTTGTTTCCTTTGAGTTCCACTCTCAACCAATCTTTTCAGGGGTAAGTGTTTGGGCCCCACTTAGCGCTGTCAGTGTTGGGGCAGCTGTCAGAAGATGTGCTATTATAGTCTCTCCTTCTTTCTCGCTCTTTCTGTCCTGTCAGATAATTCAGAGAAACCAGAGCTCGTTAGGACCTTTTGGGTGTCTCTGATGAGGCTTCTACCACCCCTCCTCACTCACACACTCACCCTGTAATCTTAACAGCAAGCTCCTCTTAAGTGTCCCAGGTCCCTCCCCCCTCTGCTTGTATCTTATCTTCCCAGCATACCTTTTGCTCTTGGCCACTAAAAGCTGTCCTCCCCTGTTCTCCACTTTGTTGCATTTTAAAGGTCCTATGTTACGCAAAATTGACTCTTTGTGAGCTTTAAGCCATGTTAGACTGTTGTCTTGTCAAAAACATACCTGGAGTTGTGGTTTGTTTCATTCACACGTGTTTGAATAATCCTTTATTCTTAGTCTGTCTACGTCTGCAAAGCTCAAAATGCTCTCTTCCACCTTGTGATATCATGTTGTGGTAGTTTTCAGATTAACAGATACATTTTACTTTTGGTACAGTAGAGATTGGCTGAAATCATCCAAATGATTCTAGTGAAGGTGTATAAGGTTTAAAAACACAACAAAGCACTTCCTGTATTGCCACAATGCCACATGACATCACAAGGCGTGTCAGAGTGTTTTCTGTTTGAGAGAAGAACTCAGCCTAAATATGCAGGGTTTGTGTGTTAAACATGTGTGAATGAAACAAAACACAACTCTATGTTTTTGATGAGGAAACAACATATAACATAGATTAGAAAATAGTGTAATATGGGTCCATTAAAGCACCATTTTACATAGCATACAAGTGTGTTTGATCAGTTGCTCTGCCCTCACACAGGCCCTCACCCTGAGCTGACTGTAGCTGCTGCTGTGCTGGTGCTGCTGGTCATTGTCATCATCTCACTCATTGTGTTGGTTGTCATATGGAAACAGGTACTGGGGTCACCCTCAAGCACTCATCCATTCATTCATTCACTGATAAAGCCTTTCCGAAACAATATTTTCTGTTAACTCAAGTAAGATTAGACCGAGCTTTATTTGTGTTGTTATAGCTACTTGATTTACAAACTGTGAAAGGAGGAAGTAGGTATTTACATTGAACTTCTTTCAAGGTTTCAGAAACACTTTGATCACTTTTTGATCTTGTAGCTTTTTAAGATGGAAATGTAAGCAGAATGGACTACCTTTGCACAGCCAAGCTCATATCCCAAAGTGTCATACAGTTGTAACAATATATAAAAGGTTTTCTAATTAGATGAAGACAGCATTAAATTTATAAGAAAGAGTTTGGTACTTCAACTTCAGTCTTGCTGGTAACTATTTCAATAGGCCTGATTACATACTGATTGTTTATATTGCAAATGTCATGATGGATTTTGAATTTAGTTATTTTCTAGTTATTTTCTTTAGCACTTTTACAGTATCAGTCAATCAAATATCAAAGACCTTAAGCCCATCTTCATACATAGTTTGTGTCATCATATTTTTTGCTGGTATCTAGGCAGTGCAAAACTATTTCTTGAACTCTTTTTGCCTAACAATTTGTGAAACATTGCAGATTTACAAACACGTTATTTTAATTCTGTCTTGTAGAAGCCCAGATATGAAATCCGCTGGCGGGTGATTGAGTCTGTAAGCCCCGATGGCCATGAATACATCTATGTGGACCCTCTGCAGCTGCCCTATGATTCTAGATGGGAGTTCCCTCGAGATAGACTGGTTCTGGGTGAGATATTTCTACCAACACTATTCAAACATGTCGTCATTTACTGAACCTTGGTGCCACTCCCGCTGAGCAGCTGTGGTCTCTGCCTTTGAGAGGATGCAGTGATAAGATAATCTACTCGGGGCAAAGCTTTGTCTGGCTGCTTGTTGGGCAATATAGGACAAATGCAGCCTCTTTGGCGGTCACACATGAGAAAACACAGGCAGAAATGTGTTTGTGTAGATCCTTCACTCTCTTACTCAGGGCTTTCATCTTGTGTGATTGACAGGTCGTATACTAGGCTCTGGAGCATTTGGGAAGGTGGTAGAGGGCACAGCCTACGGACTCAGCCGCTCTCAGCCTGTCATGAAGGTGGCAGTGAAAATGCTAAAACGTGAGTATACTAGAAAAACCTAGCAATAACTTTGTGTAGTACCTTTTACTACGGTAATCATGACACTTATGAAGTTACGTGTGTCAAGGCAGGTTCGGCATATTCAAATTACAAATTATGAAACAGTATAATGTAGTATGCACAAAACTGTATAGTCCAAATATATATTATATGTTATCATCTAATGAACATTGCTTTTAAAAGTTTAGATATAATTATTTCTAGGTCTATTCCAGTGAAAGTGTGTGAATTGAGTGAAAATCTAGCCCTGATTATGTTATACAATTTCTGAATTTCTGAAATCATATATTTACAATTTTTGAGGGATATTTTGCTTATCAGAATCAGAAAGTCTTCTTCCCATTGCCGGTGAGCAAAATTCACAAACTAGGAATGTGGTTTGGTGATATGATGCAAAATAATACAATGAATAATAAGGTGTTATAATAGAAATAGACTTTGACTGGACAAAATATAAATGTCATTATTTTTTCTCTCCAGCCACAGCCCGCTCTAGTGAGAAACAGGCTCTCATGTCCGAACTGAAGATCATGACCCATCTTGGACCACATCTGAACATTGTCAACCTTCTTGGGGCGTGCACCAAGTCAGGTAAATAGTTCGCCTGAATTTTAGACAATAACATTACACACAGTTAGGAGTGGCTGACATATGGTACATTTTGAGACATTAAACTGATTTGAAATAACATTTTTGATGCATGTTGTGGGTTATCTGTAAGTGTTTATTGTGCTTTAGATAAGATTAGCCTTGCAACTGACTCTGGTGCATTCTTTAGGCCCTATCTATATTATCACTGAGTACTGCTTCTACGGAGATCTGGTCAACTATCTGCACAAGAATAGGGAGAGCTTCCTGAGTTTGAACACAGAGAAGATCAAGAAGGACCTGGACATCTTTGGCATCAACCCGGCAGACGAGAGCAGCAGGAGGTAAAATTATTCATCCATACAATTGTACAAACATAAAATTGTGACAGTAATCTAGCATACTAGTTGAATATACTACCACTGTGTCCTTTATGTGTGAATATAACTTTCAAATTAACCAAAACTGCTCTAAAAAGTTGAGTTTCCTAAAGATGCACTCTGCAACTTTTTGGCAGGGGTTCCATCACCTGCTTGTTTCTGCCTGGAATGTTTCATAGTATGGCATTAAACAGCTCTACCTTACTAGTACACGTGGTTTTATAGCTCAAAAATATCTAGAAAAACAGGCATTTTTACTGTGAGTGGTGTTGCCTTTCCTCAGATCTGACCTGTAACTTGGTCTGGTTTGGTCTCCATGAAGATAGAAAGGTTTAATGCCATATTGTGAAACATTCCAGACAAAGCAATAGCATCTCCATGAAGAAAAGCATTGGCTGGACCCTCCACCAGAAAAGTTACACAATGCACCCTTAAGTGCTTTATAAATTTTATCCATCTTTATAATTATTTAGATGTTGTAAAATACAGTACAATAACGTATGGATTGAAAATTGCTCATACAGATTTGGCTACAGGAATAAGGTGTCCGAAGATGGATTACCTCAGATCCCTATAACCAAATTTTAACATTACATCCACTGAAACAATTTGGACCCCCTTCTCTCTCAAACATGCCCCTATTATCTGTAACTCTATCACCGACCAAGCAATTGTCTGGCATCTTCAGCTAATCGAATCCTGATCTGGAGTAGCCTCAGATTTCAACCTAATTTCATTGTGTTGGAGTTACCTGTTAATTGGCTCCACTCGGAGGAGCCACAGTGAAACTACAGCCCTCTCTCTCTCCCTCATGCTCTAAAGCTGGGTGAATAAAACTATGACTCACAGCGACCACACCTCAAAATGACCAGAATAAAATTGAATTAATGTTTACCATGTTAGACCTAAACCACACCGCATTAGGTCCATGCCAGAGAAAAGTAAGGATTTCACTACAAAAATACTACTATTCAGGGTTTATAACATCATGAAAAATACTGGAAACTATTGAAGTCTTGTATTTTGCTAAATAAATGACATAACTTACTTTTTACTAACATAATTCAATTTTATTGTTTGTTCTCCCTGTCTCTGCACACAGCTATGTGATCCTTTCTTTTGAGAGTAAAGGCGATTACATGGACATGAAGCAGGCTGATAACACTCAATATGTCCCAATGTTGGAAATGAGCAACTCCTCCAAATACTCTGACGTCCTGACCTCCAACTACGACCATCCCCCCTCCCAGAAGTCCTCCACTGGTGAGGGCACGCTTCACCTTACTTTTGCTTTTACAGTTGTTGGTTGGGCTGGGCAATTTAACACATTTGAAGTAATGTCTAATGGTCAATTTTCAGCTTTGGTCTGTTTAATTTAGAGGCCAATCCACAGTAAGAGTATGTGGTTTGGAGCATACTTTAGACTTCAGAGTTGAGACTCAATGAATATTATCCAGCTTTTTCTCTTCCAGTACAATACTTTAAATATCTCCCGATACCCAATATCAACCGATACTTGGGTATAAAGTAGATCATCGTATTACACCGATTTATAGGCCAAAATGGGATATTGGCTGAACGATATCTTGGAACCAATAATCCGATCCATGTTTTATGAGTTTTCTTGGCTTTTAACTGTGTCTTTTTGTCAGTTTGGGTTGACTATGACGGATACACCCTTGTCAGAATTTAGGCCTGGTACTTCCCTCTAATTACATAGGGAGGATAATTGCAGCACATGCATAATAATGCCCAGTTTCTCCCTGCCATTAGTAAAATCCAGGTTTGTGCCAGCTCTATATTTACTGTACCTAAACATGTGTCTGTGTGTGTTTTAAAAGGGGAAAGCGAGATCGACATCCTGCTCACAGATGATTTGAACGAAGGCCTGACCACCACGGATCTGCTGAGCTTCACGTATCAAGTGGCCAAAGGCATGGAGTTCTTGGCATCCAAAAATGTGAGTCAAACCCTGAAGTGAAGGAACTGCTTATGAATGAATGTGGACATTGTGGGAGCGCGGGTCACATGCCACATAGGACTTGCGGTCTGGTGACGGTCTGCTTGTGAATCTGTGCCCTGTATGATGACAGCTGCGCCTGCCAAAAGGACCGAGGGAGCCCAGCAGGGGTGTGATAAGAGTGTGGCCAGGGACTCAATATAGCAGCGCAGAGAGACATGAACTACAGCCAGAAGCTCCATACTTATTATACTTAAATACACACTGGTCACATCCAACGCTCTGGCCGCCGTGTTTACACAAAGACTGGCTTTATACAGGAGAACTGACAGTGGATATAAAATTTTCAAGTGGCTGTGGGGGACTTCTACTGGATGCACTCACTTTGCTTCACAAACTATAGAAGCAATAGTGTTGTCACGATTACATTTTTAGACATTTTATTGTAGTTTTCAACATAAATGAACAGTAGTTTTGTTAATGTTTTCTTGTGATCTTATATTAGATCTGTTATATTCAGAAAATTTTCCAGTATTAATGCTTTTTCAAATAAGTACAGTATTGATAAGTTACTCAGTACGTTTTGTACCGTACTCTAGAGCAGTTTGTACACAAATAATTCTATATAAATAATAATGTAGAAGGACATGATGGATGAATATGTGCTAATAACATGCATTGCCTTTTTCTTCAGTGTGTGCACCGAGACCTGGCTGCTAGAAATGTGCTGCTGTCCCAAGGCAAGATAGTAAAGATCTGTGACTTTGGACTGGCACGGGACATCATGCATGACAACAACTATGTGTCCAAAGGAAGTGTAAGTCTTCAATGTTTAATACTTCTAATGTGAATGAAGTGTGTAAGTGTGGTTAATATTCTTTCTCTCACCTACACAGACCTTCCTCCCAGTGAAGTGGATGGCCCCAGAGAGTATCTTTGATAATATGTACACCACTCTGTCTGATGTCTGGTCCTATGGTATCCTGCTCTGGGAGATCTTCTCTTTAGGTGAGCTTTGGGTTTTAGAAATGAATTTACAAACATTTCAGTGAGGCAAAGTTGATAAAGATGCACTGTGTAACTTTTCTTATGGAGAGATGTTGTCGCATTGGCTGGAATGTTCCGCATTATTGCATCAAACGTATTTATCTCCATGGACAAAAGCAGATGACACCCCAGACTAAGTTACAGGTCATATCTGTGTAGAGAAGTGAGCATGCTGATAGTAATAATAGATGTTTGATCAATAAAAACACCTATAATTGAATAAATGCAAGATGGATACATTCAATGCCATACTGTGAAACATTTCAGGCAAATCAATAATATCATGATGAAGACAAGTGGTTGACGGACCTTCCACCTGTTCAGATTCTCATAGTGCACATTAAGTTATAAGGACATAAATATAGACAACAACAATAATTTGTGAAATCTTTTTAACCTGCAGGGGGCACTCCATATCCAGGGATGGTGGTGGACTCCAGCTTCTACAACAAGATCAAGAGCGGATACAGGATGTCCAAACCAGAGCACGCTCCTCATGATGTGTATGTGATCAGCCTCATGATGCTTTTTAACAAGCAGCGTTATTGTTTAGATCTACATAAAGTCTCGTCTCACATATGTCTCATGGAAACGCCTGCAGCATACACTTGTAATGGAGCGGCGCTGTACTGTGTACTGGTGTTGTCGTGCGTCACAGCCTAATCATCAGGCACAGGTTGTTCTGTTCTTGCTCTAATGTTTTTATGTTTTTTGCAGGTATGAAGTGATGATGAAATGCTGGAACAGTGAACCGGAGAAGAGGCCATCCTTCCTGGGTCTGAGTGAAACTGTTGCTACGCTGCTCCCCTCCAGCTACAAGAGAGTGAGTGCTCTGTCACCTCAAATGTCCACACATCCTTACAGCTTTACATTTGTTCTATATTGTAAAGCTTTTTTTTTTTTTTTAATTATTATTACCCACCAAAAGTCAAAACCACTCCATTACAGAGGTGGTTCATCCCCTTGGCCTGTATGTTCAGAGTGATCCTGTAAATTGACTCTCTGATGAGGATCTTAGCATTAAATTTGAGTAAAAATGCTCCTGCAATAATACTGTATGGGACACTCCTAAGTCTTTTCTTAGGGAGGACACTTTTATATTTTGAGATGCAAAGGATCTGGAGAAAATTCTTTTTATAGTTTATGCAGGGTTGCCAAAAAATTTAACATCTGATACTTAACGATATTAAGTCCTGATCAAAAAATATATATACATATATACGCTTTTTAAAACTCACAAACAGAACAAAATTTACTTTTTCTGAACAGTTTAGAATGATCTTGTGCAGGACTAGGACCAGATGCTAACACAGTATTATTATTTAGTGTTAAAAATTAGATTGTCTAAGTAAGAATACTTTATATTGTTATTGTGGTATTGAAATCGATATCGAGTATTCCTCAAAATCAAGTTTGAAATTATTGAACTTATTACTGTGTAAAGCTGTATGTAAATGTGTATTTGCAGGCAACTGATTTTGCCTGTTCTACCTATTTGAGTACTAGGAAGCACTTCCCAAATTAATCACGTATGAAGGGAATATGATGCCAGTCAAAATCACCCATGCTTTCTTTCTCATATTCAATCCCAATATAAAACGGAGCAGCTGAAATTGACATTACTATGTGCAGGTTGAAAATAAACAGCTCAGAAATCTCCACTTCCTGCTTTAGTTGCACTGGAGTCCTTTTGCGGTTTAGCAGGTCTATATTTCCGTAAAACACAAGCCTAAAAGTGCAGCTGTGTGTCAGAGTGGCCAGCCTTAGTGTAGGTAATGACGCAGACCAGTCGTGTCCTCACCCTCCCAAACCTAAACGAGCCCATTAAAAGCACACATGGCACTCGAAAACAGCCCTCCAGAGCAGCTCTCGCTCCTATTTTAGCACCTCAGGCAGGACGCATGTGTGATTTCCAGGTTAAATCACAGCCTGAGGGAGCCAGGAGAACGCCTCAAGTGCCACAACTAAAAAAGAGTGAATTCTAGGGATATACTTCACATGTTTACGAGCATCACCTTACAGTTTTAATGTTAATCCGATTTAACTTGTGCGAACTACTACTACTACTATTTATTTACCGACTGTTTGTCTCTCTTCTGGTAGTATTATAGAACTAATGAATTTAACTGTACATTTTCAACATTGTCACCCTTTGCCAAATGATTAGTCTGCTCCTTTAAAGCATCTTTATTGTATTATTTATTACACCTTTTTCTATTTCATTTTGATTATTAGATCATTTATTTAAAATTACGGTAGTATTAAGGCAACTTGACTTTATAGAGGTGGCACGTCTTCAATGAAAATATATAATAGTGTAAGTAGTATAAGTAGTAGTATAAGTTTTATGTAATACTGTGGAAGATTACAGCCAAAGGAAGATTTCCATGGTGACAAGTAGGTGGAACATACAAAAACAGGAAATATGCTTTTTTTACTTTCAACACAGAAAAGGATTGCATAATACACTGTATACAAGTAGCGAGTAGCAAGTCTAGATAGTTCAAGTCAGATCAATTTTAATGATATGTTTTCTTTTGTTGTCTTGCAGCATTATGAAAGAGTGAACCATGAGTTTTTGAAGAGTGACCATCCGGCCGTGACCCGTGTGTGCGCAGAGAGTGACGACTATATCGGCATCACGTACAAAAACCAGGGCAAACTGAAGGACCGGGAGAGCGGCTTTGATGAGCAGCGCCTGAGCTCAGACAGTGGCTACATCATCCCCCTCCCCGACCTGGACCCCATCTCTGACGATGACTACGGCAAGAGGAACAGGCACAGGTGAAAAGACTATTTACAAATATGCACACACAGCACCAGTTAGTATAATATGACTGGAAGGGCTGGCTTTTTTATAGTTAAATTTATGATTTTAAAATGAAGGTGGGTGATCTTGTAGAGATGCAAGATTGCAATCCATTCACATTTTGAGATACTTGAAAATTATTGGGAGAACTAAAAACAAGAGATTTATTTTTGTCAATATTACCCACCCCTACTTTAAAGGTGCACTATGTAACTTTTTGTTTAGGGGTCCATCACCTGCTTGTTTCTATGCATATATCATCAATGTTCCACAGTATGACATTAACCAGCTCCACCTTACATTTATACCTAGAAAAACAGACATTCTGACTGTGAGCGGGGTCGCCTCTCCACAGATCTGACCTCTAACTTTGTCTGATTTGGTCTCCATGAAGATAGAAAGGCTTAATGTCATACTGTGAAACATTCTACACAAACAATAACATCTCCATGGAGAAAAGCATTTGATGAACCCTCCACCAGAAATGTTACACAATGCACCTTTAAAGCATTTCTTATTGAATCTTATCTAGTTGGGTCAGAAATTTAAGTTGATGTTATTATTTAGTTCAGTTTATGTCTAGTCCTCAATCAATATGTGTTTTTGTAAATTCGCTTTTAGTACTGATGATAGATAAAAAGATGGCATTAAAATAAAATTTGGGGTAAAAAAAATGTCAGAAATGTATTGTTCTAGTGGATTAGTAATAGTGTGTATATTTTATATTTACGACCACCTAAAATATAAGTTAAAAAGCACCATTATTAAAAATGTATCCCATATTTGAATGAAACCACATGTCAGATGGTTTGCTCTTACAACTCTGGTAATATTTTATTGAAGTAGGCCCAGAGGTCTTCTTGTGTCTTGTTTAATATTCATTTTAACCTTTGTTTTCTGTTTTTTTGTTTTTCAGTTCTCAAACATCCGAAGAAAGCGCCATTGAAACAGGCTCCAGCAGTTCGACTTTACCCAAGCGAGAGGGCGAGACTTTGGAGGACATCACGCTATTGGACGAAATGTGTCTAGACTGTAGCGACCTGGTGGAGGACAGCTTCCTGTGACAAGAGCCTATGGGACAACCAACCAATGGGACTCCAAATAATTGTCTTCCTTCTATGGACTTATTCTGAGGACAATTCAAACCACTTCACTGTCTGAAAAGGCTGTGATGACAGTAGGTTGCGCTCCTCACACCTCCCTGGACACTGCCCCCTGCTGGGCTTGGAGATGTGAACGTGCAACAATGAGACGACAGACTCAAATTTACGAATCTGACAACAACTTCAAATATGAGGGAAAACACATTGACTTTTGTATGGTAGAGCTTTACTATATTGGGCATTTCTTAACAGCAAAATAAGCAAAAAAGGGATGAATGATGTGCCATGAGAAGATCTGATTTAGCCATAGAAAACCACTACAGATGCACTATGGGAGTTATATTAGCATTAGCAGGTTCAACATTTCCTACAGATACCTGCCTTAGAATCAAGATGCTGGCACAATCAGTGGAATAAAATCACAAGCACAACATGTGGACTGTGCATTTTTGTATAATGTCTTTAGTAGCTACAAAGTGCAGTATTTCAAGTTTATTTTTATACTTCATTGTGTATTATTGAGTAGATTTTCACCATAGTTGTTGAAATAGAAGGTACTGTTATGAAAATACCTTTGTAAGCTTCTTTGCCTTGTGTCTCCACCATTTTTGCTCCAATGTTTTGCCCCAATAGGTTGCTGTCAGCGTACGGACCTTCCCAAATGAAATGTGATTGTATTGTAAATAGATCCAGAGTTTCTTTATATGATGAGTATTTGGGTTACGCTCAAGTATTTTGTATAGCACATATCAAACATCTGCATCCGGTAAACATCCAACTTTATGTCAGCTTTAATGGACCATTCAGAGGGGAATGTTGTATTTGACTATGACAACAAACAAATGATATCAAATTTTTAAAGGACCAAAGCCAGCTAATTGTTTCATTAAGATTAGCAATTTAACCATTTGAAGGTACTTGCAATGACCTGGTGTCAGTATTTTGTACCCTCTTTGTAGTAGAGCAGCTACTGTACCAGCTACGCCACTGCCTCTCACCATCAGTCAATGTGATGATGTAATCTGCAATCAACTCTTGCACTTTTTATTTTCTTCCATTCTGATTTTGATGTTGCCAAATAGTATTAGACAGAGTGCGTGTGTGTGTGTGCGTGTGTGTGTGTGTGTGTGTGCGTGTGTGTGTGCGTGTGTGTGTGTGTGTGTGTGTGTGTGTTTACGGTACAGTGTTTATAATTGTAAGTACTCGCCCAATACAATGTTTTACTACTATGCTTCAGTATTTTACCAGATGTACATTCAGATGATTTATATTTCAATAAAAGTTTATAATGAGGACGTGTTTCTTCCAGCATGACTAATGTGAAGAAATGGCAATGTGAGATAAAACGGGATTAGTAGAAATGCTAAATCATTTTATATTAAAGGTGCACCATGGAAGTTTTAGGTTATTCCATAATATGACCTTAAACAGCTCTACCTTACATTTATTCAGTTACAGGTGGTTTTACTGCTCAACAATAACTAGAAAAACAGGTATTCTGACTTGCCTTTCCACAGATCTGATCAGTAACTCGGCCTGGTTTGGTCTCCATAAAGATAGAAAGGTTTAATTACATATTAAGAAACATTCCAAGCAAAGCAATAACATCTTCATGGAAAAAAGTATTTGACTGACCCTCCACCAGAAAAGTTACACAATGCATCTTTAAGTAGCCCAATTTATTTATTTATTTATTTATTTATTTATTTGTTTATTTATTTATTTTCAAGGTATCTAATTTAGGCTATAGTTAAAGTAGTTGATGATTTATGAGGGTAAAACAAAACAAATAAAAAAATTTCACATTTATAATGTGACTTTTCACGAAGAAAATGCTGTGACTTCTACTATAAACATTGTCATAACATTCTCACAATTAAAAATAAAGCGCATGATTTATTACAAATATAAAAGATAAATAAACGCATTAAGTAATGGTTTATTATTAATTATTTATTTAATTGATTACAGATGTAATGTAATCTTTGGGCTAAATTTTCTATATTTGTGTTGATTAACACGTGCTGTCGCTTTTAATAAATACAGGCAAAATCTAAGTGGACCAAAGAAATGTTGTAATTGCCAATTCTTTCCACAAGATGGAAGTACATTTTCAAAAATAGTCCACGCAAAGCAGACTCCAGGTAAAAAGACGCTTGAGCGTGTGTTGAAAAAAGAAAAAAATATATCCAAGCGCACAAAGACCCAGGTAAAGACCCATTTATCTTTTTAACGTCTTTGCATTGTTCTCCGATTTGTTTGTACTAATTTTACATTACTTATTTACAAATTTAACTGCTAAAAATACAAATGATAAAAACAGAATGATATAACACAGCATAGTTTCTGGAAACAAAATGAGGGTAAATACACACCTTTGTGTTATTAAAACCTGTCACTTTGGAGTACAAATTGTTCTTTCTGCTGTGTCCTACTTCGGCGCATCTCAACGTGTTCCCAGAGGCGAAAAGAGGAAGAAAAATAATTTATCAGTGATCTGCTTTTGTGTATTCTGGGGGTCAAAATACTAAGATGAGAACTGTCCTCCTGGCGTCGTGATGAATATGTTTTTGTTTTGATTCAGGCAGTAAAACATAGTAGAAGGACATTACTCAGCGTTAGTTCACAAAGCCCAAGGAGGTGCATTTGTTTGTGTGCAGGTATATGGGCCTTCCAGAACTGAGACCTACAGGTATCCGAATTATGTCACACTTAAAGCCACACAATGTAACTTCTTACACAAAAAAAAAAAAAAAAAAAAAAAAAAAAAAAAGTGACAGTTTGGGTTTTTCCGGCTTGTTTCCATGGAAATGTTGTTTGTTTGACTTTAATGTTCCATCATATGGCATAAAACGTATCAATATCCATGCACAATGTTCCAAAGTATGGTTTTAATTTTATTTAATTTTTTATTCTAATCATTTAAAATATGTAACCTATTTTATTATTTTATTATTATTTTATTTTTTATTTTTTTCCATACAACACAATCTCTATAGCCCTGAAAACATTGATCCGTCTTGCCGACGTCGGCGTTGCCGACGTATAATCTTAGACGTCGAGCAGACGTCTACACGACGTCGTGCAGCCAACGAACATTACGCAACGTCGAACCGACGTTGTTTGAAGTTCGCGATTTTTCGGTATTCCGTCATATCTGACACAGGTTAACGACGTTGGCGCGACCGTCGAGCCGACGTTTGTAATGACAATTCGTTTCAATAGAGCTCCGGGAGATGACGTCACGCTATCCCAGCATGCACCACCGGGCGCCATCTTGGCAGGAATTATTGTAAACAAACTAACTAACTAGCCTACAAAACTTCCAGCTTACAACGATGGTAGACTCATGCTGTGCCCCTGGATGTACAAACCACCGAGGACAAGTTAAAGATAAAGCCTTTTATCGCATTCCCAAAGATCCAGCTCGGAGGGGAAAATGGATTTCTGCGATAAAACGGGCAAGAAGCGCGCTGAAGAAAACCGAGCGTTGGAACCCGTCACCTAATGGATTTCGCTTGTGCAGTGACCATTTCATATCAGGTAATTTCACATAAACATTATACATTTAATATTATCTTAAATGGTGCTGATAGTTATTGTTTTGGACAATAAATATCACCGACTAAACTGGGTGGATTGTATTTCAGTCGGACGAGCCGAAACGTCCTCAACCTAATCTGCCAACCCAGTCTAGTTGGCGATATAAACCTCACTGCGGTGGTTAATGTCCAGACCTAAAAACGTATTAGCTAATGGGTTGCATTCATGTGACATCACAACATTTTAAACTGCCTGTATCATTGAATAGTGAATATTTTTTCTCAGTGTAATCTTAGTGGTTTCTTTACTTAACGTTACTTATTTTGTGTCCCAGGTAAAAAAGAGTGACAACCCGCTTTCACCTGACTACATCCCATCGGTTTTCAAGTATGTGCCGTCACCCGTGAAAAGTGCTAGATTACTCACTGAATATTGACTAATTATCCATTTTCCAACTGGATCTTGTCCCACGTGGTTTATCGGCTTGTATTTGAAATTCACTTTAGATATATTGTCTAAGATTTGGGTTCGTAATTTTGGTTGTTATTTTGTTAGTAATTCCATCCAGTGCTGGCACACGCACGGTGTATGCATAGTTAGGGTGTGTTTAGTTGATAAAAGTATGAAAATATGCTATGTTTTGGTGCTATGATTTCTCATGATTGTTCAGGTATGTTTTGACATGTTGTTAGTATTTTATTTTTACATTCAGAAGTTGATCTCATTACATTTATTTCCATCTACTTATATAGGTACACGGAAACTTGTAGTGCATTTTAATGCATTTGAAATGTAGTTAACTTTTTCTGTTGTAAATCAGCCTTCAGCAATATATTTTGGTAACATTTTTTGTACATTGTAATTAAGAACCACCCTTGAACATTATATTTTGATAATATGTGTGTACATGAATTCAAGTATTATCAATAAATGTTGCAATACTGCAACAAAACCTACATGCACTGTTCACCTGTGATTACTTTCCATAAAGTATGCAATTTAGTAGTACAATATATACAGTATATAAAAAGCCTAATTAATAGTTGGGTAGACGTTGGGCCAACGTCTATCCAACCGTCTTTTGATGACGTTGGCCCAACCACTTGCCAATGAGCAAAATGACGTCGGCCCAACGTCAACTGCCAACGTTGGCCCAACGTCAACTGCTAACGTCTAGCCAACCGTCTTTTGATGACGTTGGCCCAACCACTTGCCAATGAGCAAAATGACGTTAGCCCAACGTCAACTGCCAACGTTGGGCCAACGTATACACATACGTTGGCCCAACGTTGGCATGACGTCGTCATGTTATCAGGGAGTGCATCTTTTCAATCAATGTTTCTCAGACTTCCTATGTTTGGAGCTTTTAGGTTGCTGTATAAAATCAACCTAAATCAACTCCAAAAACTGGAAAGAAAAGCTCTCGATTAGTAGCTGGAAAATGTATACCTCTTCCGAAAGCTGTTTATGATAACGATGATAATTATTATACGTGAGCTCCACAAACACCTGGGACTCCTCCTGCCATTACAAAACACAAAATAATTACTTTGCCCTTAATCAGTTGTGAATGTGCAGAATTTATTGGAGGATTATATTTCCTTTTATTTGTCATAAACACACAAACTAAACCACTTAAATTAAATGAAACCTATAAAAATTTCTTTTCCGCTTGTTACTAATAGGTTCTGTTTTTATTACGCTGTTCCTGGTTTATGTGTAATTAAGGACACAGATGGTTTACATTTTTTACGATTTTACTAAGACTTTTTTTAATCCCTATCGCACCAAACCAAGTAATGATTAGAAAAACATGAAAACCTGTCATATGCACTTTAAACGTGTTCTTCTTGGGGGCCTATGTAATAATAGTTTAAAATTGAAGTTTACAGAGAATAGCCAACTATTCATATTTGTGGCAAAATGCTCATCCCCAGGTGATGTCAGCAGCTCTCCACCCGCACTGTAAAGTGTTGGTGAAGCACTGCATTTGCCAGAATTTCTTTGAGTCCGTCCGATAGTCCTCCTTCATGGCCTCTCCGAACTCCTCCCAACCCTGAGTTTTTGCCTCTGCAACTGTCCAGGCTGCAGCATGCTTGGTCTGCCAGTACTTATCAGCTGCCTCAGGAGTCCCACAAGCCAACAAGGCCCAATAAGACTCTTTCTTCAGCTTGACAGCATTCCTTACTTCCGGTGTCCACCACCAGGTTTGAGGATTGCCACTGCAACAGGTACCACAGACTACACAGACTACACAGCTACGAGCAGCCGCATCAACAATAGAGGCCGAGAACAAAGCCCACTCAGACTCCATGTCCCCAGCCTCCCCTGGAATCTGGGAGAAGCTCTCACGGAGGTTATGGACAAACTGTGGCTAGCACAGAAGTCCAATAACAGGACACCACTCAGGTTCAGATTAGGGAGGCCGTTCCTCTCAATCTCCCCTCTCCAGGTGTCACTGTCATTGCCCACATGGGCATTGAAGTCCCCCAGTCCCCAGTAGAACAACGGAGTTCCCAGTTGGTGCACTGTCCAGTACCCCTCCCAGAGACTCCAAGAAGGCCGGGTACTCTGCTCTGCTGTTCGGCCCGTAGGCCGACACAACAGCGAGAGACCTCTCCCCGACCCAAAGGCACAGGGACTTGACCCTCTTGTTCACCGGGGTGAACTCTAACACACGGCGGCTGAGCTGTGGGGAAATGAGCAGGCCCACACTTGCCCACCGCCGCTCTCCACAGGCAACACCAGAGAAATGGAGAGTCCAGCCCCCCTCAAGGAGTTGGGTTCCATAGCCCAAGCTGTGCATGGATGTGAGGCCAACTATATCTAGTTGGTAACAGTCAACCTTCCGCACAAGCTCGGGCCCCTTCCCCCCAGCAAGGTGACATTCCATCCGTCCCCAGAGTTAGTCTCCATGTCCGGAGATCCGGTCGTCGAGGTCCTTACCTTCAGCCGCCACCCAGATCTCCCTGTACCAGCCCCCTATGGATCCTCCTGCGGGAGGTGGGTCCACGGGAGGACAGCTCCACGTCGCTCCTTCAGGCTGTGCCCGGCTGGGCCCCGTGGGGGAAGGCCCGGCCACCAGACGCTCGTTGTGGAGCACCTACCCCAGGCCTGGCTCTAGGGTGGGGCCCCGGTAATGCCAATTCGGGCAACGCAACTGGCCTTGCTGTGTTTGTCATCATAGGGGCTTCTGAATGGCTCTTAGTCTGACCTGTCTCCCAGGACCTATTCGCCTTGGGTGACCCTACCAGGGGTGTGAAGCCCGGGATCATTCAGGCACTCAAACCCTTCCACCACGTTAAGGTGGCGGTTCAAGGAGGGTGTTTACTGTATATTTTTGTAATTGTAATAGACAAATTTACCTTTGTCTATTCTACAGTTTCACCTTTTCAAGCATCATTAAACCAGACAACCATGTCTGCAGAGTCATTGAAGTGAGAGAGGAGTTTATCGCCATAGTTCCCATTACGGCATAACTACATTCGTTTCAGATCTTTCTGAAAAGAGTGCAGGCAGATTTTTAAAGCTGTATTTTAATTGCCTAATACAGTTATTAAAGTTACAATATGTAACCATTGTAGTGAAAGGTCTGCCACTTGCTCGTCTCCATGGAAATGTCATTGCTTTGCTTGAATTGGTCTTCTGTATGACATGGTATAAAACATATCTTCATGGAGACAAGCAGGTGACATACCAGGCCAAGTTACAGATGAGATCTGTGTAGGTTTTTCACTCTATGTTTTAAAGGTTGTATGGAGGATTTTTTTTTGTTTCAAATTGTCAATGATAGCATTATAGAGATGCAGCAGCTTTGTAATTATGATGACTAAACTACGGTGATTCTCTGGGATTCCTTCCAGCGATGCGTTCACTGAAGCAGAGGGTCTAAAGACTGACGCATTGGTCGCTAAATTACTTCTGGACAGGAAACTTCTGCTTATCATTTAAAAACGTACGGTATAGTTACAGCAGCAACAGCGATTCTGAACGTGCACCGGCTGTAAACAAACATCATCTAGCCTAAGGAGGAGGCGTTTCTACTTAGGGAGCTGTAGGGGAAGGGGCATGGTTTCACGCAGGTGCAAAATTTGACAAAGGACAAACAGTCGCTGGATTTCTTGTTCCTTGGAAAATCCTCTATACAGCTTTTAACAATAAAACCACCTGTAATAGAATAAAGACAAGAGCAATAACATCTCCATGGAGTGAAGCAGGTGGTGATCTTCTGTACAAAACTCCAACTCATTATAAAATATATAGGCTATTCCAAGAGAAGCAGAAAGTGGCTAAGTCTCAGGTATCCATTTTGACTAGAGCGAGCAATAGATGTTTTGTATTCAAAATATAAATGTTTTGATCTTGAGGCATGACACTTCAAAATACGGTCACTGAGTGTTTCGAATAGGGATAATTAGATTGAAGATTGACAATATGTTGACAGGAAGAACTTAGAGCAATAGAAGATTTGGACTGTTTTATGGTTCACAAAACACAGAGAATTTTCGTTTTGCCTTCAAGCCTAATTCAGAAGGCACTGTTGACAGAGTGACTGTGGGTTGTGGATGTGCCCTAATTTACTGCCACAGTGTCAAACATGTACTGGAAAACTAAATTTATCCTGTTGCTCCTTTACCATTACCTTAACCATACTTTGAACTGAAGGCTCCAGTCACGGGGCGTTCATTTGCACATGTTTCACTCAGCCTCCATATGTTGTCCATGTCTTGCTTGGCCAGCTTAGAACACACTTCTACAAAACTTTACAAAGCAAGTAGTCTGAGCTCCAGTCTTCTCTCCTTGAGTTCAGATGGATGTGATCAGGAACGTGCGTGGTTAATCTATCAAAAACAAACATGGCTGCTTACGAGGCTGCCTAATCAAGGAGTAGTTCTAAAACCTGTTAATCAGAGGTGAGATGACCAATGAGCTTTTACAATACTTTACAGATATTTGAAGTCACCAGACTGTAAGATCTTCTGTGGAGAATACACAGGGAGAACCTGGATCCCAAGCTACCATTGTACACCAGCAAGTGGTCGTTTGCAAAGCTCACATCTGGTCTGAAATTTGTCTTGGTAGTATCACCTTCTTGTCTCTGCGGAGATTGATAAGTTTAGTACCATACTGTGAAACATTCCAGGCAAAGGAATACAATATCCATGGAGACAAACAAGTGGCGTGCCCTCCACTAGAAATGTTACAAAGTGGACCTTTAAAGTTCCTTAACCTACACCATAATTTTTGTTTCAGTTGTAGGTCTGGATCCATAAAACAACTACCATATTTTTTATTCTGCATGTTGTATTAAAATCCATGACCCACTTTTGAATCCTTTAACTTTTGCTGACTGAGCTCTTCTAAAGAAAGAAGAAAGAAAGAAATACTTCACGGATACTTCAAGCAACTTTGTTTGTGCTGATATCTAGCTTCTCGCCTGTTAATAACACCTGATTACATCCCATTTCTTGGCTTTCTTGTCATTATGCTGAATGGCCCTCACTGTCTATGGCATGACAATGATCGTAATGATAATGAAGGCCTAGTCGGAAACTGTCTGTCTGAAGTGAGGACAGAATAAATGTGTGTTCCAAGCCCTCGAGCTACAATCCTGGCTTAAAGATCTATGACGCTGTTGGTTTCTGAGAATTTTACTTCAGAAAAAAAATGATAAAAAATACAACTAATTCCTGAGTAGGAGAAGATGAATTCGTTTTGGAAGCAGTGCTGTTGCAGAGATGATGGAGAGATTAAGCCGACACTGCTGGCATGGGCAGAATTTGTGGGTAATATATTTTCTGAATGACAGAAGAACATCCTTTAAAACAGTGGGTAGTGTGTTTTTATGCTTTTAAAATATTTTGCAGCATCAATTTTTTTTTTTTTATGGCAGGGCTAACACAGCATGGACTTTAGCTGAGGGAAAAATCAGAAGACATTACTAAAGCAGGACAAAACAAAAATTATGGACTAAAACAGTATGGAAATCTTTTTTTTAATTATTTTTGCCAACGTTGTGTTAGTTTAATGTTTCAAAACAGCTGACATGTGCTTGTTTATGAATAGTCATATAGCTCTACACATTGTTATAATGGGTCTTCATCAAAAACATATATCAGTAATCCTGAATTTTAGTCTGTCTTTCTCTGTCTTAAACGCTCAGCCCTCACTGGCTGTGTTTTAAACCTGACTGTTAAAGCCATTTCAGTGCAAATTGCCTCCGCTGTTAGCACCAATACAGTGACAGGGTGACATGGGGTGTGGGTTATTCCTTTATTGCCACCACAGCACAGTATCAGACATCCACATTGGTAAAACAGAAAGCTTTATCAGGTTTAACTAAAAAATGTCCTATTTTTGACATTTTTAGCGCCTCATCATTTAGTAATTTTAGTTATTCTCTGACATCTCTGTCTGCTAAATCAACAATTTTGTGAAGTCCGCCAAGATAACTGTTGTTGTGATTTTGGGCTATACAAAAATAAATTGAATTGAATTGAATTGAATTATTATTATCACCTTTGTCTGAGTGCACGGTGTTGTAATTTGGGTCAGGTTTTCTTCAAACTTCAAAACAGTTGTGGCCTTAGGGTCAAACTATGCTTGTTCAGATGACCTGAAGTTAACATGAGTGTTTGACTTATAGTGCCAGGTAGATCAGCAGTGATAATGAGTTTGTTTGCTCAAACTCTTCACCTTTTGTTTAAAGCTAAAGAGTCACAGTTACAGTTTCTTGCAACTGAAATTCAGTGGAACCCACATGGATTACAAAAAAGGTTTTGTTCAAAACTTGTTGCTGCATGTTGCTGTTTTAAATCCCAAAGGAGAAATCATTATGTTACAGCCATGCGTTGACTGTCAAACTTTAAATTACAATAGCATTGATAATCTTTAAATATGCAATATTACTTACATCATAAAATGAAATGACACAGTATCTTTCCAACACAGTAAATTTTCAACACCCACATTTTCTGGGTGTTGAAAATTTAATTTAAACCTGATTACAGGTATTGTCTTGTCCAAAGCTTGTATGTGTAGCCTCCCAGCAACAGAGTCATAAATATGCCTGGATCTGAGCTGCATGCACACTCCTGTATAGGACTATAAAAAAACAACTGCTACTACTTCTGTGTTTGACACGGTTTTGACAGAACATAACAGATTCATTCTGGTAAATCTGTTTGTGGTAACCACACTTTTCAATGGAAAATTACTCATAGCTTTATTACCATGAGTGGTGACACTGGCAAGTGAATGAGCTGATGTCTTCTAAAAAAAAAAAAAAAAAAAAAAAGACAGATAAAACATGTGATAAGAGAGTATAGACACTTGTTTATTTATGAAGCTGGAAACACTTAACGCCTTTCACCTTATTTTCATCTGCCCCAACTGCTCGGGGACTGCCTAAGCCTTTATTGTTTAGACTTCTGGACAAGACAAATTACGACAAGACAAATTAAGACAAGTTAAGACAAATGACTACCTATTATTTTGTTCCATATGCAACAAACAGCAGCTAATGATTATTAGGTATGTTTGACTGAATTTTATTGTAAGTTTTATTTTATTTTTCTCCCAAATTCTGACTATATCATGACCACACCTGCAACGACAAAGGTTCCTGTAAGATGACTACTAGCCAGACCTCTCAGTGTGCTTAAAGCTTTGAGAAACCAAATAGCGTCCGATTGGATTTGGAATGACAAATAAAGATCTCTTTTAACAACACGGAGAGACTGGCTGAGACCCTCACAGATGATAAGTCATGAAATCTATTGAGGGAAATTTGATTTGATCGTGTTTTACTTTGCCAGAGTGAGAGGCAATCTAATTTTGATATATTCGTCGGCCCGAGTGAGTGTGGGACAATTGCATTAAGCATCTCTTTGGTTTTGTTTGATATGTAACATCAATCTCCATAGTGAAATGTGATGCCTTGTTGCTGTGTGGTCTGCAAAGCCTCATGGGATTTGGGGTCCAGGAGTATAGCCATCATCTGCACATGTTTTGGAAAAGGGTTAGTCTCTGTCCTCAGAATAGGTGTCCCGTTTCAATGTTTTCTGTGAGGTTCCCCTGTGCCTTCAGTAAACAGGGCCCTCATCTCCAGATTAAACTTCTGTGGTTGTAAGACATACCACCAGGTTTTGACTGTTGGTAGTCGTAGTTATATTACAGACAAACACTCACTTCCATGAAACTTGGATCTAGGTGATTATGGTCAGTTATTTTAATATTTGACTCCAAAAAGTAAAGTAATATAATCTGTGACCTTTGTGTGTTCAGCCGGAATTAGACTTTTGTCTCTATTGGTTGATCACTGGGCTGTGCAATTTGTCAAAAAATAACACATTTTCTCCTCAAATTGTTTAATTATGATTTTTGATTTGGTTTTATTTTACCTTCAACACAACCCAAATTTAAAAACATGAACAATACACACTTTTTAAAATGACCATTTAACATGGACATTTTCTGATTTCTTCCTCAAAAATATCGGAACTCTGTTCCGATCCACATGCCTTTAATGACAGAGGGTTGCCTTAAGACCTGTGTATCATTGACGATAAGAGATGACAGAATCTTGATCTCCATTAAGTATGATTTTCTGTACAGGCCTCAACATACTCAAATGTGCAGCCACACTTCAGTCCCATCACAGTGAGCACAGGCTGGTGCTGTTTACTCTGCTAATGTGATTGTGCAGGTCCTGCACCAGACAATAAAACTAAATCTGCAGACGACACCACAGTGTTGGTTTTACTCTGTTACAGAAGGGGACGGAGCTGCTCGAAATTTGATTTTTAAAAATTCCTCACTGGTGATGAAAAGTTGACTTAGGTTCTAAGAAAATTGTAATATGTTGTTTGCCATATCGCCCACCTCCAGTTCCCTTATTTCAGTGAAGCATGTCAAACAAAGGAGCCTGACGAGCCAGTCTCTTCTACATTATGTTCAAATCCAGAAGTGTCTAGAATTGGACCATAGTGAGTGAAAAACCTTAGTCCAACCACAATTAACAGTTACTAATTTGTATTATGTTTTTTCTCAAATGCAGACGAACTCTTCTCTCGAAATCTCTTATATAATTTAGAACAAAACATATGATAACATGTGCTTCACTCATTTATTCTGCATAAATCCATGCTGTTCTTCAGTCCCACAATATTCTTTTCTTTCTTTTTTTCAATGTAAGTAGACGTATTTGTTTTGATACAGACAAACCATGGATGTCCCTGACTGGCTAATCCATCTGTCAATCACAGCCAACTGAACATGTATTGGAGAAGAGTGTAATCTGGATCCCATGAATGTTCTAAATATAGGTGACAGATTCAAGTTGGAATGTGTGAGCTAATGTTTCATCCAGGGAGCTATACAGTTCCTATATAGTTCTCTCAATATTTGTGAGTTCACAAACTCAAAAGAATTCAACATGTGCTTGCGCCCGCTGTTATGTTAATTGGCAGGGCAAACCAATCACAGGGCAGCATTGTGCAAACACGCAGATGGTAGATTCAAATAGTCATCATCACATTCCACGTTTTCCGATCTCTATCCCAGATTGATAGATGTGTAGAACTCAATTCATAGTGCGACACAATGTGAGCCAGGTTAGCCCATGTCATCAGGTTTAGCCAATATACTATGGTCTGAGGTTTAATGGGATCACATAAGTATAGCTGTGCACACGGGACAGTTTGTCTTCTGCCTAAAGGTGTGCAGAAAATCCCACAGCATTACAGGGAAAGTAAGTTGATTTAACAGCACAACAGCCATAACATAACAGGATGCTATCCATTAGGCTCTTATGACACGGGCAATAAAATCTCCCTATACATTTCCTAATATGCATATAAATGCATTCTTAAATTATGTCTAACACTGATTTGATTTGCCCTTAGCAAGTGTTTGTGTTGGCTGTGACCACAACTCCATTGAGTTCCTATGTAATTTATAGCTTCACTAGAGCATTTGGGTCTTTCTTGTTGTTGGGAACTTGCTTTGAGCCAAGAAAACATGCTAACTCATGACAAAGAAGAAAGTTTGCTTTGAGAAATCATATGAGAGCGCTTCAGGCTTGGGCAGTACAACCGTCCGCACAAAACACTCTGCATTTCTTACTGTGTCTCTTGGGATTGCGTCAAATTAAAAATATGTTATATAGAGTTGGGACATTTTGGAGTGAGTTAAGTTCACTTATTTATACAGTCTATGATTTCAGCCTAAAAAAGAGTTTGTATCTCCAAATTGAGTATCTCAAAAATGAGTCCAACACTTAAAGGTTTATTAAGCTATTTTTCAGGGTTTTCAAAGTGGGACAAAAGAAAAAAAAGCAACTACTTTTTTCTTATTTTGTTTGTCTCTGTGAAGGTTGAAGGTCAGCCATAACTCCAATCCTGGACACTGCACAATGTGTCTTTTGTGCCGAAAACATATTTATCATGTCATAAATCGTATTCTCACACGGGGTCCTCCAGCTGGATGTATTATGTTGTTATTCAAAAGCTTCTAAAACAGTTTTACTTTGTAAAGATAAAATGGACTTGTTCAAAGTTAGTCCAACAAATAAACCATCTCAAAGTCGGACGCTATGTTTAAAGTGAATTGCATTAATTGTGTCTGGGTGGGTTTCCTCCAGTTAATCTTCCAGACTCCTATGAGGTAATCCTGAGAAAGATTGTAGTTTGGGATTTTGAGACTGGTCTCTATGCTCTGCTTTGCCCACTGCTCCTGAGCACATTGATGTTGGATTCTAGTAAATTCACTTAACATTTATATAAGCTTGTGACAGACAAACTGCAGCTGAACGATTGTTTTGCTCCTTGGCCTGGTTAGTGTGATTAAAAATAGATTTTCTTTTCCAGTCTAATAGGAACAAAGCCCAACAATTGTCTCTTGTTACAGCAGGTCATGTGAGTTTTCTTAGCACTAACCACACATGAAACACTGTGCAACCACACTGTCACATCCGTACATATTCAACCATATTCATCATTTTCCTCTGTCCACACAAACTGTATACTCTTGAGGTTTATACCTACTTTGTGTGACTCTCACATTGCCTCAAGAGCCTTGCAGACACAGACAGGCCTCTCTCCTCTCTGTATCAGGACTTGTTTTGCCCAACTGAACGTCACTGCCCCAGGGCCTGTGAATACAAAAGGCAGGCACTGGTCACAACCTAGACACAAGCAGCACTAACCCAAAACCCCACTCCTTACCCACATTTTTATGCATTTAAAGTGACTATGTAAGAAAGTAAAATTTTTGCCCCTGTACAGATATGTTATAAAAGCAACTCTTAGGGTCAAAAAGAAACCACTGTGTGCTGTTTGTATTTAAGTATAAAGCATTTTTATTGATTTGCAAACTAGTAGATAAGGCTGCTCTGCTGTTAGCATGCTTGTTGTTGTGAGCGGCAAAACGTTTTTGGCCTCTGAAAGTTGTAATGTGCTTCTAAAACGTTTTCTCCATTTGAGCACAGGTCTGTGGTATCCTTACTACTGTATGTGGTGCGTGCGCAGAGTCAAATGTAGTAGTCATGTGCTTGTTGACTTGTGGTACTGGCCTGAGGATGACACTCTCTGGTTCATGTGATCAGGGACTGTGGGCTGTACAGAGGCCCCAGGCTCTGAGTAGGGAGAAGATACGCGCCTTTTATGCCTAAGACCGACAGAAATAAACCCAAGTTTCCAAAATGGTACCCTATATTCTGATCTGCACAAAGATTTGGATTTAGCTGCTTTGGCTTAGTAACAGCCCAGAACCAAGAAGTAAATCAGTACACTTTACATTTCAGTTCGATAAAAATGTGGCATTAGGAAATATCATGGTAATGGGGATAATGAGGGATAACTGCATTTGGTAGCCCTTGTCCATATTATGACCAAGAAACTACTGACCACGTTTCAAGATAATCTACAGTCTTCGAAATAAGTTATAATGGCATGTGTCCTGTTTCCATGAGTAATTGCAATGTAACACCATAATCACAAAATTAGTAACCATGTACTGTGGCTAAATCTCCTTGTCAAAGCTTGATCTTGATCTCAGAAGCTAAGCTGGGCTGGTACTGGTACTAGTACTTGTACTTGGATGGGAAACCGCCAGGAATATCAGGTGCCACAGCTGAGCACGAGTGGCAAAACTGCTAATGTGTCCTTAGACAATGCACTTCACCTACGTTGCCTCGTATCAGCATGGTGTGTGAGTGTTGGCTGTGGTTAGGGGGGCCTAAACATCTAGAAATGCTCTTTATAGGACTAATGCATTCTTATTATTATTGCTTGAAATCCTGTTGCCATGCTATGGAAACACTGACCACTGTTATTTATATAGCTTTTGTTATATAAAAACAGCATTTATATAGCATGTGTTATGTGCATCAGACTAAAATGTTTTGGTTTGGACATGAACTGGGGTTGGATAGTGAAGGGTACTAAGGTTCGAGATGCTACATAAAGACCAAGAGGAACACCAAAGAGAAGAGGATGCACGGGTTAGACGGAGACAGATATTTCATTGAAAAATGACTTGGTGAACAGATAAAAGAAGTGTTTGAAATGTTAAGAATTTAGTGGCTACTGTGTTATGGCCATTTAAGTAACAATAAATTATTTTTCATTTAACTGAAACTTAATAAAAGTCTTGAGGAAATGAGTGAATCCATTCTGCTTGGTCAGACATGTCTGGTCTCTCATCAGCAGGCGACATCTTCTGTCATTAGATGCAGTTTATCACTCCAAAGTGTCTCTCAAATCACCCGGACGGAACCAAAGAGTAAGAGCAGAAATAGATTAAAAGTTAATATAGCAATTAAAATCAAGCTTGAATAATTCTGGTTGTAATTTCAAACTGCTATGCAGTGATTAAACATAATATTGCAATGAATACAAGAAAGTGGTAGTCACAAGAGGACTCTAAATAAATGCAAGTCTTAGTCTTTTTTCAGGTAAATGTTTTATGTAGCCAAAACAAATATTTGTGTTCTGTTTTAAATCTATACCAATTAAGATGAAAAAGATGACATATTACATTTACATAACTGAATCACTTATCTGTCCTCAGGCCAAACCCCATCCAACCAGTTAGTCCAGACAATACTGTGGAGGAGCTCCATATCTGTGCATGCATGCCTCTATTGCACCATAAACTCCCCTATGTTACTCAGGCTTCTTTTACTTTCCAGACATGCTAACCTTTCAAATGTTCTCAAGACTGTATTTCATCACTGAAGGTTGAGATAGGTGGTTTGGGAACTTTGTGTTATTTGTACTATATGATAAGTTAGGATGCAAACATTGGTTAAATAAAATATATCAAGTCATAACACTTATAATTTCCGTTTGTGTGAAGGATTCTGTTGGCTGCGCTGAGGAGTTTGATGGTTTGATTCCTGAGCTGACTGACTCCAACTCTCTGAGCCTGTGTTCCTCATTTGTGGGTAACTTACGATCTCTATAGACATGAGCATGATAAGTGAACTTAACAGGGGTCACAAATGAGTGTATAATTTCGGTCAGTTCTTATGTTGGGCAGATAAAAGGCTTTTGATGGAGCACAGGGTTCATTAGTAAAAAGTAAATCAGATTCACCTGCTTGCCTTGTAAATGTACTTAAGGCCCATACATATGTACTTAAGGCCCATACATATGTACTTAAGGCCCATACATACACATCCCCACTGCCTCCCCTGGGTAGAGCTGACCACAACATTGTCCATCTGCGGCCTGTGTACCAGCCTATTGTGCACAGACAGCCTGTGGTGCCCCGTGTGGTGAAGAAGTGGACTGCTGAGAGTGAGGAGGCTCTGAGAGACTGTTTTGACACCACAGTGTGGACAGAGCTCTGTGACCCACATGGGGAGGACATCAGTGCAGTGACAGAGTGCATCACGGACTACATCAACTTTTGTTTTGAAAACATCGTCCCCTCCCAGACGGTGCGGTGTTTTTCAAACAACAAGCCGTGGATTAACCCTGACATAAAAGCTCTGCTGAAGGAGAGCTTTTAGGTCAGGGACCAAGGAGGAGCTGAAGGCTGCACAGAAGAGGCTGAGGAGGAAAATCAGGACGAGCCAAGCCAGCCAAAAGAGAAGGATGGAGCAGCAGCTTCAGCAGAAGAACATCCAGGGGGTGTGGAGAAGCCTCAAGACGATCTCAGGCTTCAAAGCGCCTCCTGCCCAGACGGAGGGGGACCGGCAGTGGGTGAACGAGCTCAATTCTCACTTCCTGAGATTTGATCAATCACCCACCACTCCCCCCACCCAGCTGCCAGCTCTCACCTCCCCAGCTGGACAATGGGGAACTCCTGCACCTCTTCACACCTCTGCCTCTGCTCTTCAGCCCACCACTACACATGGACTCACCCATCCCCCCAGCCTGCCACTGTCATTTTCTACAGCCCAGGTGAGACTGGAGCTCAAGAAGATCAGACCCAGGAAGGCAGCAGGACCAGACGGCATCAGCTCCAGGCTCCTTAAGTCCTGTGCAGACGAACTGTGCGGAGTTATGGAGCATGTCTTCAACATGAGCCTTAAGCTGAGGGTGGTACCACAACTCTGGAAGACCTCCTGCGTGGTACCAGTGCCTAAAACACCGCACGCTAAAGACCCCAGCAGCTTCAGGCCGGTGGCTCTAACATCGCACCTGATGAAGACACTGGAGAGACTGGTCCTTGGCCACCTCCGCTCCACCGTGAGCTCAGCGATGGACCCGCTGCAGTTTGCGTACCGGCCTGGCATCGGAGTGGAGGACGCCGTCATCTACCTGCTGCACCGCTCACTGTCTCACCTGGAAAACCCCGGCAGCACTGTGAGGATTCTCTTCTTTGACTTCTCCAGTGCTTTCAACACCATCCAGCCACTGCTCCTGAGGGACAAACTGGAGACCGCCGGTGTGGACTGTGACCTGGCAGACTGGATCCTGGACTACCTCACAAACCGGCCCCAGTTTGTGAGAGCCAAGAACTGCGTGTCTGACCTACTGACCTGCAGTGTGGGGGCACCCCAGGGCACGGTCCTCGCGCCCTTTCTTTTCACACTTTACACTGCAGACTTCAGACACAACACGGACAGCTGCGTCCTGCAGAAGTTCTCTGATGACTCTGCCATCATTGGCTTCATTAAGGATGATGACGATGTGGAGTACAGAGGACTAGCGCAGGACTTTGTGGACTGGTGTCAGCAGAACCACCTCATCATCAATGCAGGGAAGACCAAGGAGATGGTGGTGGACTTCCGCAGACGCCACTCTACTGTCACCTCAGTGAACATCCAGGGAAGGGACATTGAGAGAGTGGACTCTTACAAGTACCTGGGTGTTCATCTGAACAACAAACTGGACTGGACTCACAACACAGATGCACTGTACAGGAAGGGCCAGAGTCGGCTCTATCTCCTGAGGAGACTCAGGTCTTTTGGAGTGAGGGGGCCACTCCTGAAGACCTTCTATGACTCTGTAGTGGCATCAGCCATCCTGTACGGTGTGGTCTGCTGGAGCAGCAGCATCACAGAGAGGGAGAGGAAGAAGCTGGACAAGGTCATCAAGAAGTCCAGCTCCGTCCTGGGCTGTCCTCTGGACTCAGTGCAGCAGGTGGGGGACAAGAGGGTCCTGGCTAAGGTCATTTCTATGCTGGACCATGAGTGTCACCCCCTGCAGGACGCCCTGTCTGCTCTGGAGAGCAGCTTCAGTGATAGACTGATTCACCCTCGCTGTGTGAAGGAGAGATTTCGCAGGTCTTTCCTTCCTGCTGCTGTCAGACTGTATAATGAACAATGTTAACACTGAACATGTGTCATTCAACTATATCCCTATGCAATACTGTGCAATACAATTCACTTATGTCACTTTACTGATACTTATCCTGTCTGTACATAAACATAGTCATATTACTGTAAATAACATAATATACTGAAGTCACTTACTGAGATTTACTCTGTACATATGCTGCACTGTTACTTTTATTGTACATAATAGTTTTTTTTGGTATTTTATATTTTGTATTTTATACTTTTGCTCCACCGGAACAAAATTAGAGTCTATCTTTAAGTCTATTTCTAAATTATTATTATTTTTTTAGCCATTATCTATTATCTTGTTTTATTGCATGTTCCATTTTCCTGCTGTTCTTGAACTGTGCGTTGCAACACTGGAATTTCCCCACTGTGGGACTAATAAAGGCATATCTTATCTTATCTTATCTTATATAGGGCTAAGATAACAAAAGTAATAAAGTTGAAGACTGATAGTTCACATAGTGCTGACTTATTTCCATAGGCCCACTGCAGCAACCACCCAAAGCCTTCCTAATGCTTCTGTTACATGAAAAGTCCATGAAATTGGTGTTATGACTTTACTTAGCAGCAGATAAACTCTGTCACAGGCCACACTTCACTCAAGTGCTCAGCTTACTCGTAACACACTGTGGTTCTCAACGATTTATACTGTGTAACTCAACAAAAGATATCTGAATTTACTCATGACCTTTTAATGAGATAAAAGATGGTCACTTATTAGACACCTAAATGGCAATGAGGAGCCTGCATATCATTTGTAGTGTCCAGTTCACATTTCAGAACCGAAACCACGATCCTAATGCCAGAAACCAAATTTATCATATCAGTCATCATATCAAAACTCTATTGCAATCCATAACTAAATCTAAAATAACCACCGGGATCCTGGACGACTGTTTGATTAATTACCGTGATCCAACATTATTGATAGCATGTCATCTTTGGTAGCCTTTGATCAAGTGCATCTGTTGACAGTTGTAAAGTGTGTCTCCTTGGCTGATCAAATGTCACCCTTCGCAAGGGTCACTTTTTGAAATACTAAAACACATGTACTCTTGAGTATCACTGCCATGTTCCTTTGTGTACATATTATAACATATTCATCATGGGTTTCAGTTTTCCATTAAAGATGCCGTTTTGGGCAACGGTCCCAATTTTTCATCACTTGCAAATCCATTAAATTTACAGCAATATCAATGTATTCATTTGTTACTCCAAAGCACAGCTATTGGTAGCTTTCTTGTTTCTTTCTGTTCTGAAAACTGTAACAGAACAGTAACACATAAAAAGGTAGGCTACTACATTTGCCTTTACATTCCTTGTAAATCTAAAGCTGAACTCAGTGCTGGTCCCTGGGAAACTCTATTTAATGTGTACAATGTGGCGTGTGACTGACAGCTGGGACTCCCCATGGTCTCAAGGCCCTCAGTATAATACAGGCCAGATTTGCTTCCTCCACTGTACAGCTCTCACAGCCTCTCTCCATAGCATGTTCAAGCTGTGGTGATAGTTTTATGGCTCATGACAAACAAAGCTTTTTATATGTTTGAAAATGGGCCTCCAAATGCCCTTAATGGGTGTGTAAAATAGAAGGAAGTTGACAAATTGGTGATAAATGTACTTCTCATTTAGACCTGTTCTGAAACACAGCTGGACTCTGTGGGAACTCCTGGTGACATTACACAAATATCCAAATATTATAGTAAATAGTAAATCATAGTAAATCACAAAATATACTACAACAAGATTTAAAATGGTAATTTGTCAATATAGTCAATATTATACCACACAAGAGTTTTCAAATCTGGATTCAAATTCATTTCAATATACAATAGATCTTACAGACTAAACCACAATACATGAAAACATACATGACTGTGGTTCTTCTCATTCCTACATTTAGTATAGTTATCCTTCTCTTCCAGTGCAGTCTGTGGCTTTGATTGAGGGCATATGATAAATTGCCAGAATATTCCAGCTTCACTTACTATATACTACACAAGTATGTAGCAGATGTGGCAACACTTGGCAGTTTCTTTTTCCATTTTAAACTTGAGCCTTGTTTCAATGTATTGAACTTCACAGTATATTTACACTGGGAACTATAACCCTGTTCTCTTACAATGAAATTAACCCAAACCCTAACCAAACACTATGGCAACTGAAAGGTGAAGCAAAAACACTTGCCTGGTGTTGTGTGGGGCATTAAGTGCTGATGACATGCTGATGTTTAAATGAGTGAGGGTAACACAATGTGATTGGTAACTATGTTAGGGTTAAGGGGTGGTTAAGGTACACTTTATTGTCCCATAGGGAAATTTGTTCTTGGAATTTGACCCATTGTTCAATGCCATTGGAGCTATCTGTTAGGAGTAGTGGGTGCCACAGTTGGTCAGAACTACCCCAGCTCCACTGCCACTCCGTCCCTCTGTTGAGTGTTCCCATCCTGCATTGACCAGTATTAGTCAAAAGTGATACAGGGAACAAAGTGAGGTGAATGTGATGCACATGGACAAAGCTGGCCTGATTATCCTTGTTCATTTTGCATGTTTCATTAACTGCACCATTCAGGATGAAAAATACATCACTAAATAAGTATTGATTTCTGGCTACAACATTAGCTCTTGAAATACCCCCCTGCAAACTTACTGCTGTTACAGAACTTGTCATGGACTGTTTGCCTGACTTTGACGTGAATGGCCAAGATCTTCTGGCTTGTCTGAAACCATGAACACCTTCACAGATTTGTTGATTAAGTTCAGAAGTTGGTTCCTCAAGAGCTGTGATTTGATAGACAAATTGGATTTGAGAAAGGGATGTTCTAATTACCAAATTAAACAGAAATGTAAAAATCCACAGCATGCCCAATAACTGTCAGCAATACTACTGTCTAAAGGCAGGAATACAGTTTTTGACATAAACACAGCTGCAATTGTGAGAGAAACTTGTTTCACAAACAACAAAAAGGAGTGATTGATTGAAGTTAGTCTGGAAACAAAACTAAAGTGCATTTTAGGCTGCCACAGGCTATTGAGTAAAAGGGCCAAGGACCAAAATTTCAGATTCACTTTCTTAAACATATTTCTTCTCCTCATCTTTGGTCCAGAGTTTGTGATTAGAGCTAGTGCTTATGGAGGTGCTTCTCAAATGTCTCCAAAAGCAATTATGGATTTAGACTTTGGCTCTATCCTCCCTTTACTTTTCAGTTTGATCCAAGATTCCATCAGGTTTTGAACTCCTTCACATCGACCTTATGGTCATTATTGTCCCAGCCTTTCCCTGTGTTTGAAGTTCAGAGTTGAACGGACAAAACTTGCTTGACTTTGTTGAGTCTGGGCTTTCACTGCTGTCTTGTTATCATCATGATCTGGAGCAGGCTTTTGTTCAGCAAGATGTGTCTGTGCCATAACACTTTCCAGGCTTGATTTTTGCCCCATGTCAAACTGTGGCTAGTCCAGTTGGTGACCTCATGGCCCCTGATAACCTCATGACCTCCAACTCACCCTAAATCCCCATATCCCTAAATGTTTATTGTAAAGCTCTATTACACTATAGGCATACACTATAGACATATTAAGAGGCATTTTAAAAGTGGCATTGTATTACGTCATACACAAATAACATAGATTCATTTCCTGTAAAAAAAAAATAAAAAATAAAAAATGTTCAGATATAGTTTGAGTACTTGTTAACTTACGGTAATTCTTCATGTGGGTTCTTCTTGCCTACATTTTCTGTTGTTGCTTCAGTTTCAGAAAATTCCCCAAAACCTAATCTTAGTGGGACAATCCCGGTAAAATAAAGGATAAAAATACTGTACTGGTACTGATACTAGTGTACGTGTGTCACCCACTGAACAGACTCTCATATAAACACTCTGCTGCTGTCCAAGCTCATCAAATTCACAGTTTTGAATTGTTTCTTAAAACGGTAAAGGTAGAAGTATAGTTTGATTACCTCTGCCCATATTTTTGTACTGATGTGGGGGGCTGATTTTGGTAATTTTCCCCAAATAATCTGATTTGAATTAAGTACTAATTAATCCCTGACCTTGTTTTGCAACAAACTGGATAAGAGAGCAATATTGTCAAATTTTTGCAGTACTCTCTTTGGATTAAGTGTTTAAATAAAGCTTTTTGTATGTAATCTTTATGTATTTTTAGACAGCTGGTTGGGCCAAACAAAATATAGGTCTCTGCTGAAAATTTAAGGCCAATAGCAATATGCTAAAAAGTGCAAATATCGATATATTGGTAAACCAATCTTTACTCAGAATCAGCTGGCACAAACTCTATAAAAACTAAAAAAGAAACTGATATAAATCAATAATAAATAAATGAATGTGAAAAGCAGTACCGGTAGTTGTCAATTGTCACGATAAAAAAAATTTGAAACGCTTGAAACTACTTTATGCTGCTGAGACAATAAAAATATTGCGCAATAATTCCAGTAACCCATTTTTTTAAATAGTATCATTCAAAAGGCCTGAGCTGCCAGAAATAAATAACAGAATGAACCAGTAATTAGTCACAGAAGTCACTTGTTCAACCCAGCTCACACTTTTACAGAGAAAATTAGAATTAAATAGAATTGACCTTTAAACTAGAATTGAAATTTAAACTAAAAAGTATTTATGATGAACAAAGCCATGATAAGATCAATACATTCCTCTGTTAATTTTTCAAGTTTAAATCACTCCCAGACCTCCAGGTGATCCAGAGTGAGGATGGGCTTAACTTTAGGTGAAGGGATCAGAGCAGCGCTGGTTCTTATATCATCTCCATGCACTTGAAAAGATCATCATTATACTTCATGCACGTGCATGTTAGGGCTTATACTCATTCCAAAGTCAAACATTTTATTTATTTTATATTTTAAGACATTTGTGCAATATAGTTAAGACTTTGTTAGGACTTTTTTAGATTGCTACAAATGCCACATCCAGGATCTGTTTCAGAATTGGAATTTAGGAATTAGGAGTGGTTCTCCCATTTACCCATCTGGTGCTATTCCCACCATCTTACAATATCTATTTAATGGACTTTTCACAGAGCGACATAAGGTTTTTTGTTCTGTGTCTGCTTCAGTGTAAGTGCATCTCTATTCGATCACATGCACTTTTTACAAGCCACAGGTTACAGCAGACTCATAGTTGTATCGGTATTCCAGAAAATAATATAAAATCTATTCAAGTGGCAGTACAATGGCCGCCGTATATACAAAGCTGTGTTATAGCCTTGAAACCTTTAGAAGAAATACCAAAATTAACTTTTTAAACACATCTGGGAGCAGCAACGCTTGAGAGTTAAATGCAATATAGCTGCATTTCAGAATACGTTTACTGTCTAAATGAGAAGTTTGGTAGGTTTTATGCAGTCTTTGGGACTTGCTAACAGTGACCATTTAAATTGAAATTTCTATTTGATTGCTATAAATCTGTGTGCTCATTTTTCAATTTCATAATCCAAACATTTCCTATCCTTTTCCTGACGATCTGTTCACGTGAGTAGTGTGAACACAGTGTGTGTATGTGAGTATTGTGTATTCCTCCACTTTCTGGAACAAATTAGAGTGGTTATTCTTGATAGCTGGTTTTGACAGAAAAACTATTGTCTTGCATAGTTTTTTTTTTTTTTATTTGTACATGTTGCTTTGGTACTGTGTAATCAGAGATGCCCAACCTTCACATAGTCCTTACAGTGTGTCTTAACCTCTTTCCACGGGGCATTCTCCATTTCAAACATGCCCAGAAAACCAAGCCAAGCTACTTTAGTTGACCGTTGTGGAGCAGCTCTCCTCCAAACTACTCCTGGTTGACTAGGGGAGTGCCCAATTGCCCTGAACCGCTTGGCTTTCAAGTCTTGTCCTTTCGGTCATGAACCAGTGCTTTTGATAATTAAAATCTTTACAACACTTGGCCATACCATGATTTTAATGTATCAGACTTTTGTCTGGTTATCTGTACTTATATACGTATATACACTGCCTATGTACTTTTTCATTTACAGTGTCAGCCTGCCTTTAGTCGAGGTTGTTTTGCTTTACAGACACAATGAGAGAAAGTTGCCCATCACAACAAGCTGCGCAGATCAAACCAAAAATGATTTCTGTTTATCCAAAGCTCGATTTGTGTGAATGGGAAAATCAATGTGTGATTATGGATGGCTCTTTTAGCACACTTAATGCTTTGAGGAAGTCCAATTAGAGATTAGGTTTCAGAGTGTATGCCATTTGAGCTTTTAACACTTGTCTGTGAATAATAATTCAGCAAGATATTGAATGACAACTGAATCTATGTATTCCTTTTTAACAAAGCCTTCTCATGTGAAAGCTCAGTCCACTGTACATACGTGTTTAAAGAGTGTGTAGTGGAGCGAGAATGAGGGATGTTAATTTGCCTGTCATGTGTCTTGTCTTTGTCGAAGCATGGAAACATTGTGTTAAATAATACAGCAGCTGGGCCTATACTTAACATTCACACAGTACCTACACACTTAACACTTTGAATCTTATAGGTCCCAGTAATTACACATGTGTTATGCAGCTGTAGGACCTAGTCAGTTTTATGATTTACTGTGAGTCCAGACTTTTTGTATTGTGTAAAACATTAGCACTAAATACTATCAATCTTAACTTAGTCTTTTGAGCTAAAACTATTACTAGTATAGGAAGGCCTCTTAAGGGTCAATATTTCAAATATATATTTGTTCACATCAATAAGTGAGCTTTCTAACTGGCATAATGGAACCTTTGTGTATTGAACAAGGGTTTTCTGTGGACCAGTGCTCATTTTATCCAAAAGACTTGTTTACCACTTTTTTGTCTGTCTTGTAAAATTGACTTCTGTTATTTACTTCATTTTACTCCAATTTAACACCAGATCAACTTGCATATTCATTTTATATGTCATCTCCATATTTCTGGATTCATGTCAAGGACTTCATGCATAAGAAGTTTGGTTCAGATAGCATCTTCTATTTTAAATAGGGTAGCCTTTTTGCATTCTGCTCTGTAAACTCTGTGACTCTCTTTTGTTTAGATCTCATAACAGTAGTTTTCAGGAGTGCATTCTTGTGTTTCTATTCAAAAGAGCACATACAGAGCTGTACTTTTCATAGTTTTTCATGGTACATTTGGAAACATTTTCTTAAATTGTTAGTGCACTGATATTCTAGTGTTGAAATTTTTTAGAAGCTTTGTTTAACCAAAACACATTACCAAATACTTAATATGATACATCGGGGGCTGTTGTGTTGAGTATTTTTTGTATATTTTATTAAATTATTTTGTGTGTGTTGCTTGTTTAGAGGAAGAAAACTTGAGACATATTTGACATATTCACTGTTTTGATTCAAATGGGTATATCATATTAAGTTTGCGAAGGTAGTGGTTTACCAAAGACTTTTAGTATCACAGCCATGATTTAGTAGTTCTGTAGTGAGCCCTTTGTACAAGTAAAGCTGGAGCTCATATGGAGCTCATATGACTCTATGGTGGCTCTATGGTGGCATATGCTCATATGACTCTGTGGTGGCATCAGCCATCCTGTAGGACAGACCTGGGCAAATTACGGCCCGGGGGCCACACCCGGCCCTTTGTACGCCCCTGTCCGGCCCGCGTGAGGCCAATCATAAATTATAGGGATGCACCGAAAATTTTCGGCCGTTCGGTGTTTTATTTTGAAATTGTATTTTGAAAACCGTTACGTTTGTATTACTTAACGTATGGACGTATGTGCGCGCGTGAGGTGTCAGCGACAGCGACAAGTGACGCTAGCCAGGTTACCCTTAAATCTTAAGGCTTAAGATGTCGGCTCACGCTAAGAAAAGAAAAGTTGATAACGAATGCCGTGTTTTCAACAAGACATGGACTGCCAAGTATTTCTTTACAGAAATTAAAGGTAAAGCCGTGTGCTTAATCTGTGGTACACAGGTCGCTGTGTTAAAGGATTATAATTTGAATCGCCACTACACGACCAAGCATGAGGATAAATACAGAAATCTGTCTGATGAAGAGCGCGCACGGGAGTCTGATGCGTTGCTAGCAAAACTGCAAACCCAACAAGGACTTTTTACGAAACTTCACACCCCCAGAGATGCAGCCGTCAGGACAAGTTATGTCATTTCTCACAAAATCGCCAGAAAAAGTAAGGCGTTTTCTGACGGAGAGTTTATTAAGGAGTGTTTATTGGACTCTGTTGCGCTGATGTGCCCGGAGAAAAAGGGCGCATTTGAGAACGTGTCACTCTCCCGACGCACTGTAACGAGGCGGGTTGAGGACATCGCTGGAAACTTGGAGCTCCAGCTGAAGAACAGAGCAGCCGACTTTGACTGTTTTTCTCTGGCTTTGGATGAGAGCTGCGATGTACGTGACACCGCCCAGCTACTCATCTTCTTACGTGGGATAACTGCAGACTTTCAAATCACGGAGGAGTTGGCAGCCATGCAGTCAATGAAAGGGACAACCACTGGTAATGACTTGTTCACAGAGGTAAATGCATATTTGGACATGTTAGGACTGAAATGGGACAAGCTGGCAGGTGTGACAACAGACGGTTGTCCAAATCTGACGGGGAAAAATGTTGGACTTTTAAAGAGAATGCAGGATAAAGTGACAGAAATTAACCCTGTGCAGAAATTGACATTTTTGCATTGTATTATACATCAGGAAGTGTTATGTAAGACAGTGTTAAAAATGAACCATGTTGTTGATGCTGTAACTAAAACAGTTAACTTCATCCGAGTGAGAACATTAAATCACAGACAATTTGTTGCTTTTTTGGGGGAAAATGAGATTGAACATGGTGACATAAGCTATCACTGCACTGTCAGGTGGCTCAGCCTTGGCAAAGTACTGAAAAGTGTCTGGGACCTGAGAGACCAGATTCAGGATTTCTGTGTTAAGAAAGGATATGACATCCCAGAGCTTTCAGATAAAAACTGGGTGGCAGACCTCGGATTCGCTGTGGATGTGACTGCACTAATGAACGAACTAAATGTCAAACTGCAGTGCAAGGGCCTTTTTGTGCATGAGATGTACAGTGCAGTGAAGGCTTTCATGAGAAAGTTGCAGCTTATCTCAAGCCAACTGAAGGACAACATTCTGACCCACTTGCCAACACTAAAGGAAGCCAAAAGATCAGCAAATCACCTCCACAAGTACTCAACCATGTTAGAAGCACTGCATGCAGAGTTTTCGAGGCGATTTCAAGATTGAGAGTGAAATGCACATGGTGTCTTCTCCCTTCAACTGCAGTGTGGATAATGCACCAAGTGATGTTCAGAGGGAACTCATTGACCTGCAGTCTGACACACTTCTGGCAGAGCACTTCAGGGCAGTCTCACTGCTGGACTTTTACTCCTCCCTCAAAGAGGAGAACTTTCCACACCTGAGGAGGCATGCTCAGAGGATTCTAGTCCTCTTTGGATCTACCTATGTATGTGAACAAACATTCTCAGTGATGAAGTTCAACAAATCCAAACACAGATCTCTATCACTGATGACCACCTCTCAGCTGTCCTTCGCATAGCCACCTCAGACATTCAGCCAGATTTCAATGCCCTTGTTCAAGCCCAGAACAGACTGGATTATTCTCACTGAAGAGGTAAAATGAGGTGGAAAACATTACAAGTTATTGTTTGTTGTTTTTCATTGTTTGTGGAGATTAACAAGTTAAAAAAAATAATTTAGTAAAATGAGGTGGAAAACATTACAATAGTTTTATTCTTCCGATTATCAGTACCAGCTATTCAAAATATATAATTTTGAATTTTACAATGGAAGAAAGTTGAGCAGAATTAAGTTCAAGTTATCGTTGGTGTGGCCCTCTGACACAATTCAGGTTTCTCATGTGGCCCCTTGTAAAAATTAATTGCCCACCCCTGCTGTAGGGTGTGGTCTGCTGGAGCAGCAGCGTCACAGAGAGGGAGAAGAAGAAACTGGACAAGATCATCAAGAAGTCCAGCTCAGTCCTGGGCTGTCCTCTGGACTCGGTGCAGCAGGTGGGGGACAAGAGGGTCCTGGCTAAACTCATGTCAATGCTGGACCATGAGGGTCACCCCCTGCAGGACGCCCTGTCTGCTCTGGAGAGCAGCATCAGTGACAGACTGATTCACCCTCGCTGTGTTAAAGAGAGATTTCGCAGGTCTTTCCTTCCTGCTGCTGTCAGACTGAACAATGATCAATGCTAGTCATGTGTCATCTCCATAGCAACCATGTGTCATCCCCATAGTAACAATAACAATGTGCAATATTATTTAAAGTCACTTATCTGCTACTTATTTATTTAACCACCACTGTCCATCACTGCACTGTACACAATCATCTGAGTCACTTTATTGTAGTAATATTATATATTACTATACTGGAGTCACTTTAACTGCTGTTTGTTCACTTCAGAATCAAAGTGCAACGTTCCTGTGCCTTTTAGCTTTACACTGTTGTGTTTTTTAGTTTATTGTAAATACTTATTATTATTTATCTTGATTTTGATGCTCTTATTTTCCTACTGTTTCTGTAACTTGCGTTGTGACACTGAAATTTCCCCATTGTGGGACAAATAAAGGATTATCTTATCTTATCTTATATAAGCTACAGATGAATAAGCAATGACCAAAGCAACAGTATTCTTCTAGGTAGTAGGATGCACTAAACAAAATCCATACAAAATCCGCTTTTTTACGGAACCACATGGAAACAATTTGAAATATATTGTACTGAATCAAAAAAGGTATGTATCATATCAGCAACTTCTTAATGATACCCAGCCCTACTAAACACTTAAAATCCTTTTGACCGCGCCAACTATGGAAAACACATTAGTCAAAATGATTATTAGTGAATCGCACTTAATGTAATAACCAAAAATGCCTAAAAGGGACATGAGGTACAGCTGTTTAATGGTGGGTACCAAGCAATGACCACATCTGGACCTGCATTGAACCTACCATAGAAATATCGATAATTTCAACTGGACTTCACGCTGTTTCACCTGGGTAAAACAAGGTAAATAACAGTGTGAGTCTCTTATCAGTGATGCTAGTTACGTCCGCTGCACCTGTCCCATACACAAAATTTGGAGAGAGTGGTGAGATACAGAGGAAAAAGAGATTTGGTTTAGTTTCCCCGGATTGCTTGAGGAAATCAGGCTGAAGACATAAAAATAAAGGCTCATAACATTTTAACATCCAAGATGTGAACATAATGAGCAGCAATAATAAGAGCTTTACAAGGGACATCAGGAACGTGCAGTGCTTCTTTCCCAATCCATTTTCTCTAGCTGTGGGACTGCTGTCTGGTCCCATAGATTAGGTTAATGAACTAAATCAAGTCAGTGTATGCAGTGTATACACATGTAAAGGGCACAGAGATTTTACCTTGGCAATAACTGGAAATAAAGTTGTTTTTGTTGCTACCGGTGTTCTACTTGTTCAGAAACATTTTGGAAAATAAATATCGTGTCAGGAGGAAAGTACACAGGTCAGAAGATCAGCTGCACTTTGTTTTGGTGCTGTTGTTCCCTAAAGGTGCGCTGTGTAACTTTTTGGTAAAGAGTCCGCCACCTGCTTTTCTCCATGAAGATGTTATTGCTTTGTCTGAAATGTTTCACAGTATGGTATTAAACCTTTCTATCAACATGGAGATCAAACCAGGCCAAGTTACTGGGCAGATCTGTGGAGAATCAACCCCGCTCATAGTCAGAATGCCTGTGTTTTTGAGCTATAAAAGCACCTGTAATTGAATAAATGTAAGGCAGATCTGTTTAATGTCATATTGTAGAACATTCCTATATAAGCAAGAAGGTGATGGAACCTCAACCGAAAAGTTACATAGTGCACCTTTAAAGTGTGGCCTATTCACAGTGTAAAACAGTAGGAGATTACATAGTCTAAACAATTAGTCATCTCATTGTTACAGACTAATGACAAACCCAAATGCTCTGAGCCTCATGACAGAAAAGTATTCAGACTTTATACAAAGCAGTCATGGGTAGATCAGGCCAGTGGATCAAACCTGACACATATTTGACCCTTTAAAGGTGCAATATGTGACTTTTATTGTTCATGAGGACCCAAATGGAAGAAAATGGATGGAGGACCCAAAACCTGCTTGTCTGCATGAAAATGTAATTGCTTTGTCTGGCTGGCATGGTCCATAGTATGGCATTAAACTTATCTCCATGAAGACATTCAGATAATGCCACCAAACCAAATTACAGAGCAGATCTGTGGAGAGGCAACCCCACTCACATGTGTTTCAAGATACAGTTTATTTTATTTTATTTGTTTTTAGCAATAAAACATCTGTAATTGGATAAACACAAGGAAGATAAGAAAGATTCACAAGAAAGATTCATTGCCCTACTGGAACTGGAACATTTCTGGTAAAGCAGTAACATTATTGAAACAAGCAGGTTGCAGATCCTCCACCAGAAAAGTTACAGATTGCCCCTTTAAACGGTCTTTTAAATTTGGTAGGCTAAATTTAAAGATGCACTTTATTTTAAAGATTAACTTATACATTTTACTTATTTAAATTTTGAGTTTTTGGCCGTTTTTGGCCTTACTTTATGTCGGCGTATAGTGAAGCGGTCCCCTTTCCAAACGCCTCCCCCTGGTGTGTGAGTCTCGCGCTGCTCATAAACATGTTGACGACGCCACCGCCGCTCACAGTCTGTCCCAGAGCGCACGGCTGAGCGGCACACGGGACTAAACTGGTACCTCCTCATACTGTTTTCCTCTTGCGCGCCACTTCATCGCTCCTCACCATGTTTTTGCACAGGCAATTCATCTCTCTGTTGCTTCGGCCTCTACTTTTGTCGCAAGTTGAGCATCTGCACCTTTAAACGCGGTTGTGGGCTCCTCATAGAACTTCTCCACAAGTGAAGCGCGCTGCCAACGCCACTACACAGGAGCATAGGACTGGAGACAGACGGACGCACGGAGCAGAGAGCCGCTGGCGCACCTCCTCCTTAAACCCATGGAATAATCACTATGGAATACCACTGGATACTCTTGTCTGTCTTTCTGCACTTAACCTTTCACCCAGGTAAGGCGTTATCACTTTATTTACAATTTAACTGCTTACTTTTATTGCAACAGGTGGGGTTAAGCATAATCCACTTGTGAAGTCAGTCGGTTCACTGTATTCTTATGTCGCAGGCCTTGGCATGTTTCCTTGTTCCTATTAAGTGGCGTATGTAAAGCCTTATAGACACATAATAAAGAAAGGGGATACTTAGGGCGAAGAACGGTAAGCCAAGAGCGCGTTCTCAATAATGAATGCGATGCACGCAGGCGGCAGGGCAGTCTCAACTTGTTTGAGCTTTTTTCCCGTAATAGTCAGAATTGGGAAAGATAACAGTTTCGTGATAACTTGGTGGCATGCAAATTAGTGTTGTCTTTTTAATAAACAAGCTCCGAGCGTGCGTAAGGAAGCGTAGCCCAACCAGCAGCCGCGGCGCCGATCAGTTCACTGCGCTGAATTTGAAGTTTAAATTCAGTGTTTGGCACCATCATTTAGCGGAGACGCAGGCCCATTAACATCTCTTTTTCATTTTACAGCATTTACAGCCTAATTTGGTTATGGTTTTAGTTTATTTTATTAGGGTTTTCTTTCCACTTGCTTTGACTAAAACTCCCTACTTTGTTCCTTGTTTGTTGGCACTGTTTTAGTAGACCGTGCATTATTTGGCCCCTGTGCGTCGTGTGGATCATGGTCTGTCTCCCGCGCCCTGCTGCTCTTTACTCCGTGTAAGAACAGGAGGCCGTGCCATATGTCACTACAGGGCCACAGTGAAGTCCACAGCTCAGGGACCAGAACTCTCATGTGATAAACGCAGCGAGTTTGGCGAGTTTATTGTTGCATAAAGAAATCTTCCATGAAATTACCTCCTCATCACTCCTGATTTTAACTTTTCCTGGTGATCCTGATTAAATTTTACATGTATGGCCACAGTACGCTTCAGTTATCAGTTCAATTGTTGTTTTAAAATCAACCCAATTTATATTTAAGGTTTAATTTCCTAAATTATCAAAGAGGTTATGAGATCTAGAACCCTGTCCAGAAATTCACTGTCTTCTGAAAAGTTATGACCGACCATGCTCTTTATGCATACATATAAACCTTAAGTCATTTTAATATACAGTGCTATATAAAACTTTGATCATCTGTATTAGCTTTACAGACTGTAAAAAGTCCATTATCCTTGTCTTTTCCATCAGAGGTAGTCAAGCTTACCAAAATAGGAGACCCATAAAGTGGTCTGCTCATAGTACAAAGTGTAATGTCAGGACAAACACAGAAACACAGGTTGACATCATCTGAGTCATAAACATAAACCAAAAGTACCGAAACATGACAAAAGATATAGGACTAGCACTAAATGGCTGCTTTAGTCTGTATACGCTGTTACATTTGTCTTATTCTGGTTGTTTTGTATTACAGTGACCATAGAATATAAGTGTTTGTTTTTGTTAGTATGATAACAGGAGAGTTTCGACAAAGCTAATTACTGTGAGTGGTTGACACGTGTTTGTTTACAAGCAGTCAGGGGATCTACTTTCAAATTCGGCCTCCAGCATCCTTATCCTTACAGCCCCCACTTCTGCAAACACAAGTACATCAACATTACCTGTGATTAGACCTAGTCCGGCATGTTTACTGCTGCCCTTTTCACATTTCACAAGACACTTTAACTATACAGAGAACATTCTATAGAATATCTATGGAATGTTACCACTTCAGTTTCTACAGAATATTACCGTTATCCTACTGGGAAATATACCAATATGCCATATGAGAACAGTAGTAGTACTGTAGTATGGTTACAATAATTACAATAAACAAAAGCTGAATACTAGTATAATTAGAAGTGGCTTAGTGGTTTAAACTGCTCTGTGAGGCTCCTTCACACTCCCACTGCTGTAGTTGTGGAGGCTGCAGACAACAGACTCCCACAGCGTTTGAGGAAGCAACTTTTGAAACCTCATTTTGGAGATGTTTTCACAGAGGAAGAGAAAACCATTACTCACGCACTCTCCCCCACCTGTTTCCAGTTGCATTTGCAGATTACAACTTCAGAAAGCATCCCTTCAACAATAACCATCTGACAATACACCGATTTGTTGATTTAGTTGCTGGAATGTCACTGTGATCTTTCCAAAACATTATCATTATGGCATTTTGATGATATAGATATCGTTTTCTGGTGACAGTTTGATAACATTTAAAGGTCTCCTCTCCAATAACTGGCAGTGTTAGTTAAGAATGCTGAGATTATTGTTATTACAAATTAAACTCATTTGTGGAGTTGATTCTCTGAAAGTGATTGTATTGTGAGGAAATGCATCGTGCCAAGTTTTTCTTGCCAAGTTTGACAAATGTTAACCAGTCCATAGCCAAGTGAATTAGATATAATAATATAATATAACTAATTGCGAGGTTGTGGTTTGCTAATTCTATGACACAAACTCAGTTCATACATTAAAGGAGCTATAGTATGCAAAATTGACTCTTGTGAGCCTTAAGCCCTTTATTATTAGTCTGTTTATATTTATGAAGCTCTAAATGCTCTGTTCCACTTTGTGATGTCACAAACATTTTCAGCTAAACAGCTACCTTTTGCCTTTTCTTTAGTAGAGATCGGAAATTCTAGTGCAAAAATCATCCAAATTGTTACACTGAAGATCTGTGGAGTTTAAAAACACAGTGGAGCACTTCCTGTATTACCACATGACATCACAAGGTGGAACCTAAATATTCAGGATTTCTGTATTAAACATTTGTGAATGAATAAAACACAACTCTGGGTATGTTTTTGATAAGGAAACAACATTATAACATAGATGTGAAAATAGTGTAATATGTGCCCTTTAATAACATATACCTATGCTACATATGTGCATATGTATGTATATATTTCCTTTGTGCTATTGTGCATATAAATCCCTATTATTCTGGCCAAATAATTAGTCCACAAGTAAAATGTTGGTCGACTGAGATGATTAATCAACCAAACAAGCCTTAGTAATATATGCTATGATTAATTCAACTCTTGGTGTTATACTGTGTGTATCTATTGGGTTAGATTCACGTGACACCACAACATTCTACAATACCTATAGTTTAAACATCGCTGGAGGACACGCCGATGTAGAGATTGACCGATATGGGTCATGTTCTGTCTGAATAATAAGTTCCATATTTGCTCTACAGGTGACACCAAGCCTTCCATCACCCCCGCCACCTCCAACCTGGTCATCCACTCCCACCTCACCCTTGGGACGTACGTGGTGGTAGAACTTAACAAGCCCTTTGGCCTGCGTTGCCAGGGTGACAAGGTGATGCACTGGAAGAGGGAGGGCCGTTCCAAAATGCGCGCCGATGTTCAGGATGGGATGTCCATGATGCACTTCCAGCGAGCTCTCATCTTTCACACGGGACGCTATGTCTGCTCCGAGGAACTGTCTGGGCTCCAAACATCGATTTATGTCTTTGTCCGAGGTACGTTCCCCTGTCAAAATGTCGGTGTGTGTTGAATCAGATTTGGATCATTTATATCTTCAAAGGAATTTAGCGAAGTAGAAACAGACTGTGCTTAACAGTACAGACTGCATTCCTGTACTGAGAGACTGGAGAAATTTGTATTTTATTGTTTGATATTTGTAACTGAAAGGTTCCATTGGTGCTCAAAATATCAATCTGTAACTCTTGACTCGCCCTGCTGGTTTCTACATGTGTTTTCTGGACTTAGAGATAGACTCAAAACCTGAAATTTAGCTTTTGTTATTTATTTATGAGTTTCAGTCATGTCCTTTTCTTCTTCTTTTGACAATTTAAACAAAAGACTGTTTTGTTTAGAATTGTCAGTGTCTCACCCTGAAACCCATGATTACTAGAGCTCAGGATCCAACATGTTTGAGGAAAGGGCTAGAATATAATGAAAACAAAAAGGTGTATAATCATACTACTGGCCAATATGTGTATTTATCACACCGTAGTATTAGAGTACTTTTGAATAAACGCTAAGTCTAGCTAAGACTAAGTATCTTCAAATCTCCATTGGTTTATCAATGGATTAACTGAATCTTCTGTAAGGTAAAGATATAGATTGACCAACAATGTATTTTGCTCTATCCATCTCAGTCATTAATAAAACCAAATATTTCACGTTTTTGTATGCGTTTTGTATTGTAAAATGGCTGGTACAGTTCAACTGGTACTTTACCCATTTACTGGGACATTTGGGAGTTTTTTTTGTTTTGTTTTGTTTTGTTTCCTTTGTGACTCAGGAACCTCTTGGCGAGCTGCCAGACTTATATCGTGTCTTGATAATTTACTGGTCCATGTCTGAAACAATAATTGTTAATTCTCATTTACTGACAGTATGAAGCTGTGGGTAAGGTCATCTCAGCAGTTAGACACATCATTGTGGTGAGAGGCACATTTAAATTAAGAAATCATTATGATGTGTGCTATGTGAGAAAAAGAAACTACACCTCCTCCTTCAAACAGTTGAAAGACATTTGAATACATGTGTTGTCGTCGGGATGTTTCAGCAGTAAATATATTGATAGGATAATTCATTCAAATGCAAGTTATTGGGTAATAGGCTACAGTTTTGAGGCATGTTATCTAACCACAGACTGTATACAGGGAGTGTGACATCACACATAGCATTCGGCTCCAGTTAAATGAAGCTCAAGAGGCTAGAAGTTACAGGAGCGAACCTGGAGCCAGGTCCATATTATGAATGGGAATTTATTTACGTACAAAATAGTTTAATAAAAACACCAGGATCATGTACCGCATATTAATATGAACATTTTAAGACCAAAATGACGATGCTCACAATAGCAATTACAGAGAGAGGGGTGACAATGGATGCCGGAAGTGCTCCCATGAACACTTCCTATTTGGGATGCAGCAACTTGCGGTTTAGCTATGTCAGTTTATATATACAGTCTGTGCATCTAACCCATAAGCCAACATACCATACCTACCTACTAAACACAAGTGAAAGATCTCCAATTAAGTATTTGTTTATTTGTGGTGGTGAAGGAAAGGACGTCTAAGCATGTTCAGTGGGTGTAACTAGCAGGATATTATATTTTAATGACAGTAACAAAGCAATAAAGCATTTGGAAATACATCAGATGGGAGAGTTAGCGTTTCTACCTGCTGGCACACATATAAATTGAAACATAAGGTTGAGCTTGTGAGCAACAAATCAGAGTTTGTTTGACAATGTTGTGATGATGAAAATGACCAACTCACTGTCAGGTTGAGGTGTAAAAAGCAGCATGTCTGGTAGATTAAACCAAGCCTATGGCAACAATTCAAACCCAAAAATAGCATAGCATAGCATTTTTTAGCAATTGTGATTGACTGGTTTGAACTGGTTAAACATGCTGCCATGCCTCCAGCTTTGATACCACATTTGTTTGTTTCTTTCTTTTACTAGATCCTGACAATCCCTTCATAAAATCAATGGTGAATCATTTATTGGCACGAGAAGGAGATACAGTGATTATTCCCTGCTTAGCAACAGACCCAAGTTTGGATAAGTTGCACCTTCAAACCTGCTCGGGTAAAGACCTGCCCACTGGTCTACAATACACCACTAGTCTGGAGCTGGGTATCACCATTTACAACACACAGAAGGAGTACAATGACTGCTACATCTGCAAGGGAATACTGGCCGACAAGGAGGTCCAGTCCATAAACTACCAACTCACTGTAAAACCAGGTAGGCCACATGTGTGTGTTAACATTTAATAGGCCTAAAATATGTGGTCTAGTAGTTAGGGTCTTGATTTAGAGTTGCTTTCACACTCATTTGTTTGTTCAGATAATAAAAATGTAGGTATTACCTTAACATGTTTCAGTGGTATCTTCTGTCTTTGTCTGAAGAAAGACAAAGTCATCATTCCTAATCTAATTTAGCACTGTTTTCAACATGAAATAAATCAACATTTTGTCATTTTTTTCTTTGTTTAATTCCATGTAAGTCTTTGTTTAATCTTACATAAATCAAGTTTTAGGCTAATTTTCATTCTTATTTTATTGCTTGTGTAAATCACCATTTAGGGTTCAAAAACTGCTCATGTAATCTTATTATTAACATCACTTAAGAATGCATTTTTAAAATAGAAAGGTCATCATTTAGTTGTCATATTAGTAAACATTATTAGTAAGAGCTTGATTTTTTGGGGTTGTGATTACAGCTCTCTGTTTTAGTTTACCCTGGCGTAGATTTACCTCTGAAATTGAAATGACAGCCTTTTTTCTTGTTTTGGTTGTTCAGTCCCCCGTGCTGAGCCTGTGATTGACATGCAGGCTCCAAAGCGCATGATTCTCATCCGCGGGGAGAACCTGTCCCTCACCTGCAACACATCCAACGTCAATGGTGACATCCAGCTGGAGTGGCTGACCCCGCCCGGCTCGGTTAGTGCCCCTCTGTACTAGACCTCTACTACTACTCTTCTACTGTCCTGGGGCACAGCACTGGACATCAGGATTGAGATGTGTTATGGTCAGATAGTCATAGCCAATCAGTTATCTTTGGAAATCATTTCTGCTGCTCTCTATCTGTAGTTTTTGTAGGTTTTCAGACATTACTATAAAACCTCCTGCCAAATCAAAATACAATCTCAGGTTGAAATGCAGGCGGCACGGTGGCTGAGTGGCAACACTCATGCCTCACAGCAAGAAGGTTACGGGTTCGATCCCCGGATCGCCCGGGCCTTTCTGTGTGGAGTTTGCATGTTTCCTCCCCGTGTCTGGATGGGTTTCCTCCGGGTACTCCGGTTTCCCCCCATCAACCAAAAACATGCAACACCCCTATGAACAGTTTACAATCAAGGACCGTCAAGGAATTCCTCCCTCCTGTGGGCTCACCACCTGCAGAGGGGTTCACCACCTGCAGAGGGGTTCATAGGGGTCTGGGTCTGGTGCACAGAGTAATGAGCAGCGTGCTGCCCCCGCGACCCAGCCGGATTAAGCGGGAGAAAATGGATGGATGGATGGAGGTTGAAATGCAGTAGTCAATGGGAGTTAGAACTGCCTTGACAAGTAAAAACAAACTGGTCTATTCAAAAGAAGCAGTTCAGACTGTATTATATAAGAGCTTGCAACCAGTAGTGACACAATAAAAAGTGATTTATTTAAATGTTTCATTTTATTTATCTTGGCAACAAGGTAGGCAATACAAAAGCAACAAAGGATGTAGTAGCAATAAAATGAAGTAGTAATAACAGTAGTGAAGAAGTAAATTGGGTTTTGGAGAAGGCACTATCGTACTAAAAAAGTTTGACTACATCTTCCTTTTAAAGTACCGTATGGGAATGTATCCTGTTCAAATAAATACAGAAATACTGTTTAGCAAAATATCATAACTGTAGCTGCCTCAGGGCCTTTCCCTGAAGGAGATATGATCAAACAGACTAACAGTCCAACAATCAATCAAATGTGTACAAGTCTAAACTTCTGCCCACATTCACCATTAGGTCCTGCAGTTAGTTTAACATAACATTTGTCACTATTGCCCCTGTTTTCTCTGGGGTTATGTATATTTGCACTGCATCCATTCGTGCGTGTGCGTGTCTCTGTTGGTAAGTGTGCTTGGCGCGCAGAGACGTGCAGACGGGGTTAATCTTTAGAGATCTCTGGGCGTTGACAGGGTGCCGTCTGGTATCCACAGCAACCGGCAGAGGTGAGCACTAAAACCAGTATCGAGATGGAGCCGATCGAATATGTGAGCTGCGCCACCCTCAACATCAGGAATGCAACGCCCCAGGACACGGGCCGCTACCAGTGCAAGGCAATGAACGAGAAGGGGGTCAGCTCACAGTCGCTCTGGCTTGATGTTTACGGTTAGTGTACTCTTTTTGTTTGCTTTTAGATCCTTTTACATCCCTTATAAATATATATTTTTCATATCTTGATTTTATTGCACTGATTTTATTGTATTGAGAACTGAGAGTTGCCATTGCAAGCACACATTTTTACTGCGTCATCAAAGCATTTTTTGGATTACGTTAATCATCAGTCACACTCATAGACTGTATATATAAATGGACACACCTAACCTGTTAGCCGCCACTTTCCAAATAGGAAGTGAGCATGGGGGCATTTCCGGCTCCATCCACTCTGGCTCCAGTTGACTTGAAATAGCTGACATTGAAAACTTGTCACCCTTCTCTCTGTAACTGCTGCAGTGAGCCTCATTGTTTTGGTCTTTAAATGTTTGTATTAACCCGATCTACAAGATCCTGGTGTTTTTATTTAGCTATTTTGTCTCTCAGTCCACTTCTTTATACAGTCTATGGGCACACTGCACTGTAATGCATCCTAGAAGAGCCTGGACAGGCAATGGATATTTTTTTCCTTATCCTCCACTTCTGTCTTACACAAATACATCAATAACTGTAAAATATATGTTTAAAAGTGACACTGTTTTGCTCTGTGGTTTCCAGAAAAGGGTTTTATTAACCTCACGCCGCAGACGAACAAGACCCATCACGTCCGCTCAGGGGAAAGTCTGACCCTGAAGGTGGACATGGAGGCCTACCCCAAACCACACAACTTCTCCTGGTCCTTCAGAGAGTTTGGCCTCCACAACACCACGGATCACGCCATCACCACATACTCCCACCAGTACAGGTACAAGGCTCACTCAAACAGCTTGCACAGGGAGAAGCTGCTACTACACGACCAGTAGTGCTTATCATGAAGAGTACAGTTAATTTAAAGCCACAGTGCGTAACTTTTTAGACAATACACTAGAACAGGGGTCGGCAACCCGCGGCTCTAGAGCCGCATGCGGCTCTTTAGCGCCCTCCTAGTGGCTCCCTGGAGCTTTTTCAAAAATGTATGAAAATGGAAAAAGATGGGGGGTGGCTATTTTTTTTTTGTTTGTTTTATTGTGATTTCTGTAGGAGGACAAACATGACACAAACATTCTTATCATTTCCCAATGCTGTAAAAATGTTTATAATAAATATTAAATTTCAACATTTCTGTCATGAAGCTTTGCGTCATAGCTTGTGACACACGTTTCGGCGGTGCCAGGCAGGTGGCTGTGCGGGTGTGTCATGGGCCATGATCACAAAGAGAAAAAACGAAAGATAGCTGATGAGAACAGAGGGTTCAAGGAAGAATGGACCGAATCATTTGCTTTCATTGCCAATGCGGAAGGATTGCCTGCATGTTTGCTTTGTAATGAGAAGTTGTCAAATAACAAAAAGTGTAATTTGGAAAGACATTTCAAGGGAAGGCAGGCTAAATCTGCAGCTGACCACCCAGTTGGGAGTGAGAGAAAAAGTGCGACTGCAGCACTTCTGGAGAAATTAGAGGAGCGCAAAGATAGATTTAAGAAGTGGATTGCATCTCCAAACTCCACTACTGCTGCTAGTTTTGTTCAACCCGGGAGAGAATAAAGCGGAAAGCCGTTCACAGATGGTGAGAACATGAAGGATTCATTCATCAAAATATCAGAGCACCTATTTTCAGACTTCAAAAACAAAGCCGAGATAATACAGAAAATTAAAGACAGGAATGTTCATTATGTATTTGTAGCCTAGTCATTTTGATAGTAGGCTAATATAGCTAATATACACTCACAGCCTGTGTTCCCTTCATATAAGCCTTATATAAGGTTTTTAATTTTTTGCGGCTCCAGACAGATTTATTTTTTGTTTTTTTGGTTCGATATGGCTCTTTGAACATTTTGGGTTGCCGACCCCTGCACTAGAATAAAGCTGTTGTTGTTTTTTTCATTTAAGTTATGTTTACTGCACAGAAAAACATGTGTCCTTACACTGAGTGTGCTTGAATCTCTACAAACCTGACTCTTGTTTAGGCCTGTTTGTTTATAGTCATAACAATAGTGACAACCATAGAATCACAGCATTTGAACAGTGATATTTCACATTATTTAGCATCTAGCAGCAAAATGCACACCGCAACACTCAATTGAAGTGCCACACAGGAGCGGCAAAAAGTTCATTATCACCTTTTAGTGAAATGTAACACCATGCTTTGGAGTCAGGTCAGTAGCCGAGTGCAGCTACGTGAGAAATTTGGCTGAAATTTGAAGAAGGCCTCAGGGTTTCCACTGAAATGGAAACTGTCAGAATTGGAAGTGACCTTTTACGACAAACCCAGAGCTCCATAGATAGAAATGGCGGGCTATTTTAAGCGTATTACATTTGGTTCTTGCCTCAGGACATCATTATAAAGAAACAAACAGCGGCCTACTACTTACTAATTATACATGATCACATCAATCAAGCGTGACATGCCCTTTTGAAACAGTCATGTTCGAAAATCTATAAATCTATGTGGATAACTTTGGAAAATTGATTTTGTGTAACACCACTATCCATGCAATGAATGAACGACAGCGTTTACAAGAAGTATAATTAACTCTTTTGTCTGTTTCAGGTTTGTGAGTGAGCTCCGGCTGGTGCGGTTGAAGATAGTGGAGAGCGGTGTCTACACTTTCAAAGCCACAAATGGACACACATCAGTAAACCAGTCATTCACAATCTTTGTCATCAGTAAGTCCAAATGCCATTCTCGTCAATGACTTTTTCTAATTCACATCAATAACACAACAAGTTTGATGACCTTTAAGCTTTGAAATGAGGTCCTGCTCAATACCCCTGATAAATATTGTGTTGTATTGTTAAAGGGCTCTTTTCTAATCTATGTTATAATGTTGTTTCCTCAGCAAAAACATACCCAGAGTTGTGTTTAGCTTCATTCATACATGTTTAACACACAAACTCTGCATATTTTATTGCATGGTTATTCTCTCAAACGGAAAACACCCTTCCACCGTTCCACCTTATGATGTCATGTGATAATACAGGAAGTGCTCCACTGTGTTTTTAAACTCCATACACCTTAACTGGAATCATTTGGATAATTCCAGCTCTGGAATTGCCAATCTCTACTGAACAAAAGGTAAAAGGAGCTGTTAACTTTGAAACTACCACGACATGACATCACAAGGTGGCATAAAGCATTTTGAGCTTTGGAGATGTAGACAGACTAATAATAAAGGGTTACCCAAACGTTTGGGAAAAACAGAATGTTCTAATGAGGCAACAACGTTCTAACACGTCTTAAAGCTCACATGAGTCATTTTTGAGCAATTTGATGTTTACAAACATGCTGAGTTGTAATTTTTAAAAACATTTTTTTAGGTAAACCAGAGATTGTTTCACACATGGGCCCAGTGGATGGTCAGGTGCGCTGTGTGGCTGAAGGCTTCCCCGCTCCACAGATCACATGGTTCTACTGTGAGTCTTATGTGAGGTGAGTCAGAGTTGTATACAGAAATCATGTTATACTGCGTTTCACTTGTGATAAGGAACACTGGATCATGTCTCTGTCAGCTGGGGCATAGACATCGTGTACTATCACAATGCGTTGTAAAAAAAAAAAAAAAAAAGTACTAGATAAGACAGGCAATGCAATATGGTGTTTTATATTTGTATTAAAAGTCGTGTAGTGCTTGTACCAGTTCAATTCTTGTGTCTTCATCTACACTGTACAGTATGTATGTAATATGATTTAGTAGTGTACAGTTGTCAACATATTGAACTCCCTAAACTTTGCCAAAGTCAGACAATGCTTATTTACTCTAAGCTGTAGCTTCAGTATTTGGATAACTAATAGATATATTAGGTTTACTCTCAAAATAGCCTAGGTCAGACCTGCCATAAATTAAAAATGTAGAGTCTGTTTGCATTAGGACACAATGTACATACAGGACATATTACACCAATATTTGCATATCCTGAATGAAACTCTAGGATATATTTCTAATTCTCTGTTGACCTGCATCGGTTTGTGTTTGTATAGATCAGATGAGTTATATATTAAACACAGTCACAGTTTCATATTTGCATAGTATATAGTTTAATCTAAGAGAGTGGCCATAAAACCAAATATGATGAACAATGGGGGGCTTAATGTCCAAAGTGAAAAAGCGCACAGGAGACAGAAGTGCTTATGAACCAGGAACATGAAAAAGCAGATTAGTGATTATAACGCATGCATTTTTGTACTAGATGAAGTATAGTTAACACTAGCTTTGCACAGTAATATAAAACCAACTGCCGTGCGGGCCTACCTGTTGTTGCAGGTGTGGGTGGGACATCCGTGCAATGAATCATAAGTGATTATCCCAACGTTTAGATGACAGTGAATCCAATTAGGTCTTCTGAGCTGAACAGGATGTAGTGTGACCTGGGTTAGCCTATGTATGACCTGAGAGCAACCATATGACTCTCTATTTCTTAATGAATACACAATTTTACTGTAGATTTGTTTGCCTATCTATTAAACTATTTAACAGTACTAATATGTGCAAGATGAGATAATTAGATTAATTAAAGGTGCACTATGTACCTTTTCTGGAGGAGGAAACGCCTACTTTTCTCCACAGCAGCACAGAGGCACTTATCTACCTCCATGCAGAGAAGTTACCTTTAAACTAAAATACTAAACGAGGACTAAACTATGACTAAACCAGCTCAAAACAAAATCTAAATCAGGCTTTATCAGGACTATCACTTAACTTATAACTGCAAATCCTACAGAGCTACCAACAGCTACCGACTCCTGAATTGATACTTTGCAGTGACGGGGGTTTTCTGCATATAGTTAACATGGTGAAACAATGCACAAATTAGCAAACACTGCCAAAACAAGTGTTAAGATGAAAGCTCAAGAAAAAAAAAACAAAATGGATTTAAACAGCACATTTTCAGGAGCCTGTGATCAATACGGGCGTTCATGGTTCTGTTTAGAGGTTTGATTTTCAACAAATAGGTCAGCGTAACTGAAAAAGTGTTAGCTAATTTTATGTGTGAGAGACTTAAGCTCACCTGTTGTAGTTCTGTATGGTCAAAATTGTGTTCAAATAAAGCTCAAGTAACAGCTTCAAAGTGAGTAGTACCTTCAGTTAGCATCACACCCCCAGGGAACGTTGACGTCACCTGCAAAGTATCAATAGTATAAAAACTCCTACTCAGCATAACTCAAATTCACTTTTACAGCTGTCAAATGAGAATGTGATTTATGTTTGTGTTTTTTCTTTGTTTTTTGCAGGTGCTCGCAGCAGGTAAACGCCACACAGGAGGAACAGAACGTCATGACCGTGACCCTGTTCAGTCCTCTGTTTGGGAAGACAGAGGTGGAGAGCCGTGTGAACATCAGCAGAGGAGGCTTCAGTACGCTGGAGTGTGTGGCCACAGTAGAGGGAGAGCAGGCCTACATGCTCTTCTCTATCAGCGGTGAGGAGCTCAAGGCCACATATGGTTGGGAATGCATTTGGTGGTTCAGTGCCAAGTTTGAACTGATAACTACTGATATGATTGGATTTATTTGTGGATTTATTTGTGGATTCCGCTTGTGATAATATCATATGCCAAGATGTTGAGAAAGAGCCAGTTGTAATCTTTCTGTCACGACATAGTACTTTTAGTTTCCCACAGTGGCTTAAACTTCTCCATGGGTTACAGTGAAGATCAGTGGAGAAGCAAGCCCACTGACAGTGAGAATGCAGGTTGAAAACACCTGTAATTGAATAAATGCTAAATAGATAAGTTCAAAGCTATAATGTGTAACTGCTCCCCCACCTGAAAAGTTAGTGGACCTTCAACAATAGTTTTTTATTTGCTGTTATGATTGTTAACAAATGAATTATTGTGACATACCAGCTCTATTGTTTACATTCAGTTACTATAGCAGTTGCATCGGATTTTGCTCATTAATATGGGATCAAGCAGGGATCAGTTGTTTTAAGAAAGTGGCTCAGAAAATTATAACCGGCTTAATTTTATATTTATTATTATAGTGTTCACATTTAGATGGATATTACACTGTTTTGGTTCAGTTTTCATATTCTCTTTAGCTTAATAATGTTAGACAGCAGAGCACTGGAGAACGCATTTACAACTTAAGCCTATGGGATTTGGAAACTATTATTTATTTTTTAACTAGCTTCATTAGTTTTGTGTTGCTGGCTTAAATTGCATATCACCTGCCTGTGACTCTGTGCACCCATCGACTTAGAAAATCTGATCTTGGCTTTCTTTTTGTATTCACACAACTTTGTAAACCCCAAATGAGATTTTGTTCTTGGCTCACAATATTTACTGAAAGCATGTTTTTCCTGGGTTCAGCCCGTATATGCACTAGCACAAGCTGTAAGGTAAACGTGTGTAGGAGATGGGCAGAGTTGATTGGCTAAAAAAAGATGTCACTGATAGCCATTATCTCACGCCATTGTTTATAGTCTGCCTCCAAATCTGCTCTACTCTAACGGCTTCTCCATCTGCTATGCATGGGTTTCAGAATAATGAGAAATTAAGATAGTTGCTATAGTGTTTGACAATTTAAGTCTTTAAGTCATGTTATAATGCTGTTACCTGATCAAAAACATACCTGGAGTTGTGTTTTGTTTCACTCACACATGTTTGAGTAATCCTTTATTGTTAGTGTCTACATCTCCAAAGCAAAATGCTCTGCTCCACCTTGTGATGTCATGAGGTGATAGTTTTCACATTAACAGCTACCTTTTACCTTTAGTTCAGTAAAGATGGCAATTCCAGGGATGAAATTATCCAAATGTTTCCAGTGAAGGTGTATGGATTTTAAAAACAAGTCAAGCACTTCCTGTATTGTCACATGACATCACAAGGTGAAACAGTGTTTTCAATTTGAGAGAAAAATTTGCATATGAGTTTGTGTGTTCAACATGTGTGAGTAACAACACGACTCCATGTAGTTTTGTTTTTGATGAGGAAACAACATTATAACAGATAAGAAAACAGTGTAATATGGGCCCTGTACAACAAAATATTGTATCTTTTGAATGGGAAAAATTCTCAAAATGTATGTATGTAATGCATATAAAAGGAAGCTGCAACCAAGGAATATAGAGAGGAGAGAGCACGTAGACTCAAAATACTGCGAAGCTGTCCCCGGTCGATAAGTCAAGGGGTCATGCAGGACACGTTTAGGAGGTCACTGTGGCGAGGTACATGTACGTGAGCCTTAAGAGGTGTGATTGGCTCTGTTTGTGTTAGGAGCCTGTGTGGAGACCAGTGGGCCCCTAGAGGACGGCGGGGGGCTGGAGGTGTGAACGATGAACACAATACACAGCTCTAGTATCCACTGACAGCTTTAGTGCAGATTAGTTCCTGCAGACTCTGCATTTTCAGATTCGAAGTGAGAAAGAAAGCTCCTTATCTCTAAAGAGCTTATTACACCCGAATGTACAGGAGGAGTAAAACAATAAGGCATCAGGCAATACAAAGGAACAGGACACAGTGGTTACATATGATGACAATCACACTTTTTTGCAGAAATATAAGAAATGTGAAAATGATATAGAACTAAAAGGATTTGACATATGGAAAGCAGACAGTTGAAATCAGCAAGAGACAATCTATACATATTTAATTGGATTAGAGCACTGTGAACTGACCGGGGTGGGTTTCAGGCAGAATTAGCCTGTGTTGTTAGCCTAATGACCATATACAATGTCAGCACCCAACCTTTAAGCCAATCATCTTAGCAAATAATTAGAACAAAATAATTACAGTGTAAACCAACAATTAAAGGTCCTATATAATGCAAAATTGACTCATGTGAGCTTCAAACCATGTTGCAGTGTTGTTACTTAGTTGTGTTGAGTTGTGTTTTGTTTTGGTTCATTCACACATGTTCAAGGATGTGTGTATATTATTAGTCTGTCTACAAAGCTCAAAATGCTATGTTCCACCCACCTTTTGATGTCATGAAGTGGTAGTTTTCAAGTTAACAGCTGTACCTTTTACCCTTTGTTCAGTAGAGGTTGGCTCTTCTAGGTCTGAAATTATCCACATGATTCTAGTGAAGGTGAATGGAGTTTAAAAACATAGTGGAGCACTTCCTGTATTACCATATAACATCACAAGCTGGAACAGAGTGTGTTCTGTTTGAGAGAAGAACTCAGCCTGTATATGCAGGGTTAAACATGTGTGAATAAATTAAAACACAAGTCTGGTTATGTTTTTGCTGAGGAAACAGCATTATAACAGGTTAGAAAACAGAATTATATAAGCCTTTTAAGGGAGAAAAAAGAGAGAGAAAAACTGTTTTAGACTTAAATTAAGTTTCTTTATGACATTCTCTCACCAGCTACAGCTATTCCTAATACTACGCAACCAGTTTACCAACATATTAAATATTTTGTGTGTTGTATGTGTTTGCAGAGAAGACAGTCCCTCATGGTTTGTTCACCCCCTTGCTCATTGGCACAGCATCAGCAGCAGCTGTCCTCTGTCTGGTTCTCATCGCGCTCTTCTACAAGTATCTAAAGGTAAAACTAGCATACATGACTGTGCCAACATGTTCATAGCAGACAGATCCATAGAAAAACACAATACAATGAATGCCTCTTTGAATGACAGAAACCCAAGTATCAAATCCAGTGGAAAGTTATCGAGGGGATTCATGGAAACAACTATGTGTATATTGACCCCACCCAGCTACCGTATGATCACCAATGGGAGTTTCCACGGAATAACCTGCGATTTGGTAGGTGCTTTAATCTCTGCACTTATCATCACGATTACAAACAATTTATATATGTCTCAGCTTCTTTAAAGGCAGCTGTAACTCAGTGGCACTCCCACATGAACATTTACTGGTTTGTTGCAAGAGTTAAGTTATCTACTGTGAAGCTGATGTGACTACTGGTAATACTGTCAGTGCATAGAAGTGTATGGTGTGGACCACAACAGAATAACAATCTCTCGATCTTTCGATTAATTATACACCCATACTGAGAAAAATTAAAACATCATTAAAACATCAGCTAAACTTTACAGTGTATACCCCAACAATATATTTTCAAATTGATGTTTTCTTCTAGTTTGCATCTAAATGTGTATGATTTGAGATTTTTTGAGGAGTTGAAATTAAGTGAAATGAAGTGAAACATAAGCTCTACAGTAACGATCAACAGAAAACTACTATTACTATTGTCCCTCCCTCAGGCTGCCTCTGAGATGATAGAGACCAGTATCTTGTGTATATTTGCCCGCTACATGAAGTGTGACTCATGTCTATGGTCAGTGCCTTAAACCGGTTCAACAGTTGGTCTCTGGGCTGTCCCATTCCCTCACTGTCAACACTCTCTGTTGACACTTGGTGCTGTTGTTTCAGTGAACCTCCTCCAACAGGATCCAGCGTGTCCAGGTGTTACATTAACTGCCCCAGGGCACAAACAGATGTCCCAGTAACATGGCACTTTGCCAGATCATGGGAAAAAAAACACTCCTCCCCTTAACATCTTGCTCTGTTTTTGTAGGAAAAACTTTGGGATCTGGAGCTTTTGGGAAAGTGGTGGAGGCAACTGCGTATGGCCTCTCCAAAGCAGACTCCGTCATGACAGTGGCCGTGAAAATGTTAAAATGTAAGCAACACAACTGCAAATATATGCAAATAAATTCAAATAAAAATGTTTGAGAACTATTTACAGACTTTGCGGTATTTACCTTTGTGGGTCATTTGCATAGACACAATATATGAACTTCCATGTTTCATCTGGAAGATTTTGCTTTCTGTATGGATGTATGTATACAGTAAATATGAAAGTGAAAATTTTGCTTTTTTAAACAATTGAAGACTTAAGAGCAGTGTTTCTTAACCATAGACCTAAAGAGGATATGCATGCTTCTGCAGAAAATAATATTTATTTAGCAAAGTAGAAATGTAAACATACTGTCCTTCCGAGAAATAGCCCAACTACTACTATGAATACATCACTAGTAAAGTACCACATTTTAGACTGAAACTTGTATAAAATGCAGACTTAGAATATTTATAAATATTGGGCTTTAGGTACAAACCAGTCTGATCAACTATATCATGACTTTAGGCTATATGCATTTTTAGCATATACTTTTTGATAGGATCTTCCTGCACTTTTTACAAGCCAACACCCAAGTTCACAAAGTAATGTAGCATCTGAACAATTTGGTGAAAATGTGAAATGTCTATTTTTTGCAGCGAGTGCCCATTCCACAGAGAAAGAAGCACTGATGTCTGAACTGAAGGTGCTGAGTTACCTGGGGAACCACATGAACATTGTCAACCTGCTGGGAGCGTGCACTGTGGGAGGTGGGGCACTTCAGTTTGATTATGAATGTGGAAACTTGGCTTGAGGATAATGTTCCAACTGTCTCTTCTTGTATTTGTTGGTATTTGAAGAGCTCATTACATTTTAGTGACACTTGTAACAGTTTATTTGTTTGAGTTTGCTCCCTAAGGCATGCTTCTTTCTGCACAGGCCCCACGCTGGTAATAACAGAGTACTGCTGCTTCGGAGACCTCCTCAACTTCCTGCGCAGAAAACGAGAGTTCTTTATCTGCTATAAGAACGAGGAGGACTGCTACTACCGCAACGTGCTGCTGCAGCAAGAGGCCAACGGGTAAGAGGCTTTTATGCTTTGAAAGTACGCACATGTAGTCTTTTCTTTCAGACGACCCCTAAACTTTTGTAGCATTGTATGTAATATCCTAGAGATTGGACAAATGTGAAAATGCTTTAAATAGCATCATTTTTACCACCTGTTCTAGCCCTGGTTTAGTCCTGGCATAGATCTGGTTTAGTACTGGTCTATGGTATTGTCATGGTTGTCATTTTGTCAGATTGTCTAGCATGAATACGGTGTGTTTGTGCACGAGTGATTGTTGATCGACGGGGTGGATGTTGCAGATTGGCCGCCTTGCTTCCTTCTGTCTGCCAGTCTGCCCCAGGGCAACTCTGGCTACAGTTGTATCTTACCTTCACTAAGTATGGAATGAATGAATAATGCACAAAACTGTAAAGCTTGTAACTTTTACCATCTGGATGAACACTATATAAACCTGGTACTGTTAGGGTCTTTATTTAGTCATAAATGTTTGTCATTTACTTGGTTTAGAATCACACCTAAACATGTCATATGCTAATTTTTATTAATATGATAAACAATTACTTTGCTCTTAGCTGAAAACACATATTTCCTTTTGAATGTGGAGCATAGTAGATGCGATAGTAGTAGTTGTAGCGGTGTTTACAGATCGTGCGTAGGCTGATCTTTTTGGACTGAAACGTTTGGAGGGATGCTGTGCTTAGCTGAGACAGACTGCTCTTTTCCTACTCACAGTGACAGCTTGAACGGCTACATGACCATGAGGCCTTCTGTCGCTGGCACACACCCGCTCACGTCCGAGAAGAGGTGCTCAATACGGAAAGGCAAGTCATTCATTCAATCATTATGTCATAGGTGGAAGGGAGAAATGGGAATATGGAGAGATGTAATATGTGATGTTTGATTAACAGGTGGCTCCTACATTGAGGCAGATGAAGAGAATGAGTTGTTTGAAGAAGACGGTTTGTCTCTGGACACTGAGGACCTCCTGAGCTTCTCGTATCAAGTGGCCAAGGGCATGGAGTTCCTCGCCTCCAAAAACGTAAGCATTTGACTCAATCTCTCCAATATAATTAATGTAGCAGTTATTACTTCTCATTAAACAGAGTTGACTGGGCATATTAAGCTACAGGCGACTCTTGTCTGATCTCAAGAGTAAGTTGGATGACACAATCCAATATTATTTACACTTTGAGATGTTACTGATTTATGGCATTGCATTGGCAGCCTACTACATTGATATTAACTAGTAGTTTTATTCATTATAATTATTCATATTAAGAAGTTTTGCTTTTACAACTTTATCTTTTTATTTCTACATTAATAACAAAACTTATGCCAAACTCTTGTCAGTTATATTGTTGAAACAATCATTATACAAGAATCCCTCAGTCGGTCAGTCAGTACTGTTGAATAGGCCTAGCTAACAAACAGAAACTGTAAACAAGTAGGTGTGTTAGTTTCAGTGTAATTTCATTGTACACTGAACAAAAATATAAACGCACAAACAAATACATTGATACTGCATGACATGCAAATCATTATATGACGCAATATTTTGTTCAGATGTATCTATTGGTGATGTCTTCCAAGCCATGTGATAAATTTCGTGCACACTGGTGAGAATCAGACATTAGGTGTATTAGTGCTAATCCACCCATGAGACAGGTGTGGAATGTTAGGTGCTGATCACACAGCGTGACCATTACACAGACACTCCTTAGACTTGGAACAATAAAAGGGCACACCAAAATGTTCACTTTTGTCACTTGTCAACATGCCACAGATGTTGCAAATCATGAGGGAGCGTGCCATTGGCATGCTCAATGCTGGGTTATCTGTTACTGCAGTGGCAGCCCAACTGAATGTGCATCATTCCAACATCAGCCGCCTGAGGACTCGCTTCAGAGAGACTGGTACCACAGTGAACCGCGCACATGCCCGCCAGCCATGTGTGACCACGCCCACACAGGACCAGTACATGTGGCTCCAGCACCTGCGTGATCGGACCCGCCTAGCAACCAGAACTGCTGATTAGACTGTCGGTCTTCACAACAGGCAGATATCAGCCCAGACAGTCAGGAACCGGCTGCGGGAGGCTCATCTCCGATCACGTCGACGACACCAGGGCCTCGACCTCACGGCAGCCCAACGTCGGACATGACTGGACTGGGCCAATGTTCATGTGCGCCGGACACTTGCACGTTGGAGGACCGTGCTCTTTAGTGACGAATCTCACTTCCAGCTGTACCATGCTGATGGCAGAGTCCGTGTTTGGCGCTGTGTTGGTGAGCGTTATGCTGACGCTAATGTCCTGCGACGAGTGGCTCATGGTGGCGGTAGTGTCATGGTGTGGGCAGGCATTTGCCATGGACAGCGCACACGTCTGCATTTCATCGATGGCAACCTGAATGCGCAACGTTACCGAGATGAAATCCTGAGACCTATTGTTGCGCCCTTTGTGGAGCTCCATCATGTGACTTTCCAACAAGACAACGCCCGCCCACACACTGCCAGGATATGCAGGGACTTCCTTGAGGAGGAGGATATTCCTGTCCTCAACTGGCCGCCGTATTCACCAGACCATCGAAAACCTCTGGGATGTTCTGGATAGGCGTGTCCGCCACCGGGTTCCAGTTCCCCAGAACATTCGCCAACTGCGAGTGGCACTCCAGGAGGAATGGGACAACATCCCCCAGCTCACAATTGACAACTTGGTGATGTCCATGCGTCGCCGGTGTACAGCTCTACGCGAGGCTAATGGTGGACACACGCGTTACTGACGTCTGTGAACTTGGCCCATTGACCCCCATTGTGCTCTTGCTGCCATTACTGCAGGACTATTGCTTTAAAATTGATTGCAATGCTCGCAAATTAAAGCTGATTTGTTAAGAAATATGTACTGTTATTTTAGGATATGTACTATAATTTATGACATAAAAATAACTAAAAATATTTGTTTGTGCGTTTATATTTTTGTTCAGTGTAGTTAGCTCCTCCCTTCAGGCAGATATAAGGCAGTGTCCACCAGCGTCTGACCAGAACTGAAAGAGCAGCTTGGATGAGCTGCAAAACATTTTCGACCTAAATAAATGTTTGTCCAGTCGACAAATTGAATTTCTCCTTTGCCAATCATTATATAACTGGAGATTTTACATAAATGACCAAAACATTGCTTCCTGGTGTTGCCATCACAGAATGGATTGTATTTCCACTGCTAGTAAAAGAATCTAAAATGCATGTCGAAGCATGCTGATGAAAAATTTATCAGTCAACGAGGCTAAGATACTGTGCACACAAAGATCATGTATCGGTGTCAGCGTCTGTGTCAGGTCTGTGTGAAGAGTGGAAATGCAGCATCAGAAAAGGGACTCAGTCATTCATACTACAAAGAGTATACTATAAACACTAAACACTGAACTAACCAAATGCTGAGGTATTCTTGTTTTGGCTACTAATAACATTTAGTCCTTCCAGCCTCTTTGCCAGGTTTAATTTTATGCATTATCCTTTGTCCTAAACTTATTTTAGGACCATACTTATAGACTATATATAGACTGCATAGATAGATAGATGGGTAGATAGCTAGATGTTCAGTATCTAGTAACTTAAAAAAGTCCAAACATTGCATTGTCTTTTTCAAAAGGTCAAGCCGGTAAGGACCAAACATTACTGTTAACATCTGCAATATTTTGTGCTTCAGTGCATCCATCGAGACCTGGCAGCTCGAAACATCCTTCTCACACAGGGAAGAGTGGCTAAGATCTGTGATTTTGGTTTGGCCCGCGACATCACTACAGACTCCAACTATGTGGTTAAAGGCAACGTAAGTCTTTAAGCATTGAAACTACATAATCGTTCACACAACCTTAGTTTGTATTAATAGTCCTCTGGGAGAACATAAGACAGTAATTGTATTTGAAATGCCCCTGTCGATTTCCATAAGCTTTATTGTCACCATAATGCAAAATGCTAGAAAAAAAAACAATATAGGAATGCATTTCAACAAACTTCTCAACAAACAGATGTATTATTTTATTTGGCTTAGACTATTCAAAAATAAAAAAATGTGGGGTTAAAAATATACTGTACCTCTCATGTTCTTTACTTGTGCATACCTTTCTCTATATGTTTCTATTACAGACAGAATAGCTACACGCGTGCATTGCTTTAGGCCTGTGCTTCAGTTTAAACATAGCTTGATGTCTGTGCAAATTACTTTATTAGATACAGGTGACATTGTGGTGAGATTTCCTTTGTTTGATTCTGATTTAGGCGCGGTTGCCTGTGAAGTGGATGTCTCCAGAAAGTATCTTTGAATGCGTCTATACTTTTGAGAGTGATGTGTGGTCCTATGGCATTTTGCTCTGGGAAATCTTCTCTTTAGGTAAGTGTGACTATTTGATATATCTATTAGTATAAATGATAGCGCTTGGTTTCAGTAGAATGTAATTATATATATATTTTACGTGGCAGGAAATAGCCCATATCCTGGGATGCCTGTAGACGCCAAGTTTTACAAAATGATAAAAGAAGGATACAGGATGGATGCCCCAGAATTTGCACCCAATGAAATGTAAGTGAAAACCATGAGATCGTACAAAACTAGACTCATTTGAAGACTATCACAAGCCCAACTGAAGCAAACAAGTCGTAACAGGACTGACAGTACTAATTCATTGATTACTAAATTCTTCATTTTGTTTACACCCATTGCATAAAGTTATCTGTCTGAGATACTGTGAAAAATTGATGTGAAGTGAAAGAATGTGTTTTTGTGTTTGACAGGTATCAGATTATGCGATCGTGCTGGGACCCTGACCCCGTCAAAAGGCCCCCCTTCAGGAAGGTCGTGGAGAGGATCGAGCAGCAGCTGTCCGATGCCACTAAACATGTATGTTTTCACCGTATCCATGTTCTCCATCGGCGGCTGGGATGCAGTTAAATATCAAAATATATATTCTGCCCTTTAAAATGCTTTATTTCAAAACTGTGAAGGTTTTACATGTTTTGGAGGCTGAGAAATAGAAGTAGCCTATACAAACACTATACCCCAGGCCTCTATATCCCAGATTATATGAGTTTTGGTTCCATTTTGGCCAAATATTTTCAAAATATGTAACATATCAATTATTTAATTATATTTTGTTGCAAATAGGGTGCAATGTATTTTGGGGGAAAACAATTTCTCAAACTAGACACAAGTAATTCAGATCTGAGACTAAGATCCCAGCTGGAGCAAATGTGATTATTTATGTAATGTTGGTCCAAATGCAGTGAAAACACTTTTACATTTATTAGCTGTAATGGTGGCCTCTTGGAAGCTTCTCTGGGCCCTTGCAGCAGATTCAGTAGAGGTTAATCAAGATTCAACATGTTAAAAAGATAAACGATTTATAAAGTGCTGAGGCCATGTACACCCTGTACAAGATAAACATGGTCATTTTTTTTTTTTTTTTCTTTGCCACAAATGTTTTTCTCTTACGGGGATTTGTACTGTAAATCTCACAATTAGAAACAGTGACAGGTCAAGGATTAGGTCTATATTTCAAGGTCTTTCAAATAGGTGTCAAAATGTGTCATAGATACAATATTTAGGAGTTTAATTACAAAATAGTAAGTAAAGTTATTCCTATTTTAGAAAAAGAATAAAAAGCAAGCCATTCTTAATATTTCAAAGGTTTAAAAAAAAATAATAATAATACATCAGCTTTTAAAAACCTGAAAGAAGATCTGAGAAATCTTCAAACAATCACATTAGGCCTGTGTTGTGTTTTGTAAGTGAAGCTCAAATGTTGGAAATGTTATCAGATCATTTATTTACTAGTGTTTATCCTTAACAAGGCTGATGCAGGATCTGGGTCTGTTCCAGTTGAGTTAAAGCCTGAGGCAGGATACAGGGCAGACTGGACTAGTGCCAGTAAATCACAGGGCAACCACTGAGAGATCTTTCTCTAAAGTCCTACGGGCACTTTAGATGACCAGTTCACACAGTAACACATGTCTTCGGACTGTGGGAAGAAACTACAGACCAAAGATTGTGGCCGATCGGGACATTATAACCAATAAGAGCCCTGCTGTGAGGCCAGAGGCTGAACACTGCGCCACAATGGCCCTCTGTCATATTTTAACCATTTGAGTCTTGGCTGCAGTTTGAATCAACCATAACATCATGACCACTGAGAGGCTAGAAGAGTAACAAAGGATATCATTTTACCAGGGGAGCAGTTTTTAGGATTTAGTTTCAATCACAGACACCAAAAATACATTAATATCAAATTGGTGCACTATGTAACTTTTATTTGGGGGTCCGTTACCTGCTTTTTTCTATGGACATATGGACTATAGACAAAGCAGTGGAGCCTCTCAATGGAGAAAAGCATTTGACGGACCCTCCGCCAGAAAAGTTATACCGTGCAATTTTAATTCCATTCAAAATCTATAAATCACAGCAGAAGTCACCTGGCAGATCTTCACAAAATGGTTTATTTATCCACCAGAAAGTTAGAATCAGTCTTGTCAAGGTGGAATGGCTAACCCAGTCTTTAGCACTACTTTAGTCGTGGTTTGTAGGGGAACATTTTACAATCCTCATTTCCTGTGCTATACTTATTGTTCTCAACAGTCTGTGGCTAATCACTTTTCACCTCTTTGCTTTTTGTAGATTTACCTGAATTTTAGCTCAAGGCTCACACTGACACCGAGATCCACAGAGAAGCCTGGTTCCCAAAGTCCCGGCCTGGTCCACCCCCCAAATAACAACGCCCCCCAGACACAGCCCTTACTGCTCCAGCATGAGGTCTTCCTGGAGGGGACCACTCTGAGAGCCCAAAGAGTTTAACACCAGACGCCATGGCTGTCCCATAAAGTGCCTGTTAAAAAAGAATATTCCTCCACCAACGCCCACTTACACCCGCTCACTGCTCTGGTACCTGTGGATTTAACTACCACAGATGGGACAGAGGCAAAACAGAGACCAAGATCTATGGCTTTTATTGTGCGTGTTACGTTACAACCTGCTTGGTACTGGGAGAACATTTAATAGACTATAACTACTCCCTTGTTTCGGAGTTTGGTGCAAAGATGTGGAAAGTTTTGGAGGAGCATCCTCCAAAACTTTCAATTATCACATTTATGACTTTTATTGTCAGTTACAAATTCCTTACACATTTCATAAACCATATTTTCTTTCTATATATTTTTTTTTTCTTTTTTATGTTGGGTTCTGTTACTTTACACTGTTTCTGCCATGCATCCATGTAGCACTTGTGATACTGGTTGCAATTCTTGGAGGAAATTAAGCACTTGAGGCACTTCAAGGAACTTTCCACATAATTTTTCACATCATGAAATGCAGCTTTCTATTTTGTTTTTGTCAGTATTATTTTCACCTGTTCAGCTCTGTTAAAATGAAGGAGATAACAGTATATTTGGGGGCCAATTCAGTTGAAATAATGATAAAAAATACTAGTATATAAGCTATTAGACAGTAAGAATAGACATGCAGGTGTACCTAAAACTTAGCAAACTGATTTGTATCTTATGTGGATTAGCCTACCAAACATCAGTGTCTTAAAATATATATTTTAGAATTGGTACGCTAGCTTCCAGTGTGCGCTTGGTGACATTTTAGTGGGTGGCAAAGCAAAGATGGAGATTAACTTTTGGGGTTTTGTACAGTTGTAAAAATTGACTCTGTTGCATTCAGTATATGACTATTGTTTACAAGATGCACTAGACCAGACGGTACTGCCATTTAGAGATGAGTTTCCCTTTAGTTTCAACACAATGATGAAGGAAACTTTTGTGTAGATAGATTTGTATTGTAAAGTTGATACAATCAGGGTCACGTGAATGCCATTTTAAAATGAACTGCAGTGAGGACTGGAAAAGCTACAGGGGTCCGAGCCACAACACATGGTTTAGAGTTGGCCTTATTGCTATCCGGCCAGTAGCAGTTTTTCCAAATTTCTCCAGCTGTTTCCTGGTTCAGCTTTGGGGATTTGAGCATCTCTGTGTTCATAGGACTTCCCCATTGGTGGATGTAATTGTCCTGTATGTGCGGATAGACCTATATATTGTGTGTATGCAAGTGTATTAGAAGGTTTAAAGAGGTGCCACACCTTATCATTGTATAGGAACCCACAGTCTCTACTCTACTGTCAATGTAAATATGAATGTACCTATTATATTTTAAGTTGATGCTTTTGGACAAATGAAGATATGGTACATTGGTGCAGAGTATTTGATGCTGTATTTTCTTAGCCTAAATGTGCTCAGAAATGTTGATTGTAACTGGAGGCACTCCCTGTGTGTCAGTCACCATGGAAACTTAACAAAAACTCACTTTCTTTTTGGCAATTTTCTTGACTTTAACCCTGGCAGCGCTTACGTCGATCTGCTCGGTTATAATGAGGCTCACCATCACTGTCTAAAAGGCACAGTGAGAAGAGACTATTTTCCTGTGACAGTTTCCTCCTCCTCCCCTGCAGAGGCTCTATATTTATTTAACCTGAAGCTTTAGTGACACTGTGTACATTTGATGTGATGCTATTAAATGTGTCAATGTAAATAAAAGTATAAAATTTACTGGCAATGGGGTTTATGTCAATACGGATTTTCCACATACACTTATCTGGTTTAATGATGTAAAATGAAGATTTGAACATGTGAAGAACTTGAAGAACTCTATTTTAAAAGTAGAAAAACTGCTAAAAGTAAGAATTTCATTTGAGTAACTTGGTTGATGCATAGTTCAGCTGGTGGCGAGATATTGTAGAGTACTGCAGTGGCTCAAAGTTTGCTGACCAACCAGAAAATCAGTAGTTCAGACCCCGCCCCGACCAGGACAGCATAACCATGGGCCTCCAATGTTTAATTGAAATGGGAGAAGAGGCTTCAAAGCCCCTCATCTGGACAATGTTTTTGAAATTTAATCTGAAAACACAATACGATGCACATTTCAGCATGGATATTTTGTGTAATGCTCTCTCAATATTCTTTGTTTCTTTACAAGTCTCATATGAGAGCCATTTGTTGCTTACATGTTGCCTGCCATCTGCATGTGCTCAGAGCAGGTTGTTCCTCTGCTCTTGCCAAGACTAAAGTCATTCAGATCCGCTGGACTTTTGTGTTAAGGAAGCCGTCCAGTCACCCATGTCCCCAAGTCCTCGCATATAAGAGTGGTCTTCCTGCTCAGCACGCTTTGGTCAGGAACATCTGGTCTGAGGGTGCAAGGAGGACTCGGACCAGACCCTCCAAACAGGACCGGAGCGTGGGCGGAGACCATTGTTTCAGGATCTAAGCGATAAGAGACAGCCAGGAAATCCCACCATTCAAGTGCATTCATTCTACGCATGTTTAGGGAAGTTTTACACAAAAATAGGCAATGACTGAGATTACACCAGATTACAATTTAAGGCTTTCAATCCACTGTACGCAGTTTTGAGGTCAGCTGTTTTGTTCTATAGGGGAGAGGATAAGCAACGTAGCTTGGGTTTAGTTTTTTGTTTTTTGTTTTCTACAAAGCAATCAATATAATCATATATTGTAATTATATTTTTTAAAGGGCCCATATTGCACTATTTTTTGATCTGTTGTAATGTTGTTTCATCATCAAAAACATACCTGGAGTTGTGTTTTGTTTCATTCACACATGTTTAACACACAAACCCTGCATATTTAGGCTGAGTTCTTCTCTCAGACTGAAAACACTCTGTGATGTCATGTGGTAATACAGGAAGCACTGTGTTTTTAAACTTCTTATACCTTCACTAGAATCATTTAGGTAATTTCAGCCCTGGAATTGCCAATTTCTACTGAACTAAAGGTAAAAGATAGTTGTTAATTTACAACTACTGCTTTGTGACATCACAAGGTGGAACAAAGCATTTTAAGCTTTGGAGGTATAGACAGACTAATAATAAAGGGTTACTCAAACATGTGTGAATGAAACAAAACACGACTCCAGGTATGTTTTTGATGAAGTGACAACATTCTAAAATGGCCCAAAGCTCACAAGAGTCAATTTTGCGTAATATAGGACCTTTAAAGTAAATTATTATTACAGTAAACAAAAATTGTCCCATTGTTCAGTTACTGTTCATACCTCTTATATCCAATTTATCTGGGTTTGGGACTGGTAAAGACAGCTACTCTGAAAATGAATCATAAAGACATTTGTAAAATATCTTAAAATAAAATATATTCACATGTACAGTATGTTCAGTTAATAGTTTGAGTGTGAACATTTGACCCCAGGCTTTAAAATGCTGTTCCTGTCAGTGTGTGGTGGGTTGCTCAACTCGCTGTGGTTACCCGCTGCAGCTGTAAATTTGATAAGAATGACGTTTTCTTCCCAGCTACTGTTTGTGGTCCTATCTGCCCGTTTGTACAGAAAAAAATACCTAAAAAATATAAAGGTGTGTGTGTTATTTTTCATTCTACATTTTGCAGCATTGCATAGTTCAGATGAGGATTGCCTACTAATGGTCAAATTTGGTAGGGTTACAGAAAAATACCTAAAAAACCCCAAAACAAAACAGGGGGAAACAAAATAATGACATTTTTTGCCCTTTGTTGCATCACCTTTCCTGAAGTTAACTATAATCACAAATAATTCCAAAAACAGCAATAGCAAAATAACCAGGGGGCCTATATTAAATTGGCTGGATGACCACAGCACAAGGCTTTTCTCAGACCCACATGATGCTGCTGCTGGACCATGTGATGCTTGGGATGCACTTTTTTTTCTGTGAGATCGAGACAGAATCAGGACTATAGCAGATTCAGACAATAACCTCCATTAACCTAGGACTAAATACATAATACAAATACATGTGTACTAAATTATCATATTGTCAATGCAACCAGTAGCTTACGTAAACAACAGGAGGCTCGCTTTTATTTAACGCACCTTAGCTAATCCTCCAGCTATATAGCTACTCCTGACCAAAATCTGGGTACAAGGTCTGGAGATGGTAGCCAGGTGCAGCACTGTAGTACCTCTTGACAGAATACTCAAAGACACTGGTTTAACACTGGCTTAAAGATTACATGGGTCAAATGCAGAGGACAAATATTGCCATCTGACAATAAAATAGTGGCGATAACATAAACAAAGGTGGTGATGGTCTCTTCACCCATATTCTTCATGTTTCTTGCATTTGTCAGATTCTTCAACATGGGCTGCTAGAGTAATGTGGTAAATTGACACCCACTTCCAGGATGAAGATGGAGGACTATTGATGCTGGCTGAAGTTGCTGCTGTTAATTAACTGAAAACATTACCCTAAATTAGAATAGCCTTTTTAACATTAGGGTTACTATAACATTTTGCCATCTACTTGTCTCCATGGACATAGGGATGTTGTGGCTTTGTCTGGAATGCCAATGATGATAGTGCAGACAAGCAGTGATGCCTCTAGGTCAAGTTACAGGTCTGAGGAGAGGCAAGCCCTCTCACAGTAACAATGCTTGTTTTTCAATGCATTTTAGTAAGAAAAACACAAGTAATTGAATAGATGCAAGATAATATAAGTTTGATGCTATACTGTGGAACATTTTGGGCAAAACAATAATATCTTCATGGAGACAAGCAGGTTTGAACTCCCCTATTAGGTTGTAGTGCACCTTAAATCAACACACACTGATTCCAATAGAATATTAAAACCATACTTCAGAATATTTTCTGTGGAGATAAATACGTTTTATGCCATACTGTGGAATATTATAGCCAATAGAACAAGAGGAGGCACTCTTCCAGGGCCAATAAAAGTCAGATTTGTGAAGATGTAAGCCCACTCACAGTAAGAGCACAAAGAAAACAAAACCAAAGGTTGTTTAGTATATTTTGGCTTAAAAGTTACACAGTGAGGCTTTAAGTAACTGCACTGAACATTGATAATATTGATGCCACTCATAAGGCAGGTTTGATTTCGGGTCAATACCACTTCCTGTATTTCCTCAAGCTGTTCAGGAAGCGCACAGGCCTCAGCGGTGAGAGTTAGCTGCCACTGTTATGGACGGGCACCAAGAGACAGTTAGCTAAGAGTATTTGAGCTAAAGGTGTGCGTGTGGAGGGGGTCCATGTTATCTAGGGTACACATGCACTTCCTCGTGTTTGAGCTTCTGTTCAGATCCCTGTGCTCCTCTTTGAGGTCAGGACAAACTCCCAGTCCAGAGCAGTAGGCTTCAGCAGATGGCAGCCATGATGGTTTTAAAATCAAAACAGAGAGCAACATGGATCATATGCTCTAGAAAAGTTTGAAAAGGAATGAGACCAAACTTTTTTTTTTAAATTACTGCTAAAAGAATGTAGTCAGCATGTAACTGGATTAGATTCTGTTGACGAAAGCAAGGGCTACAAACTGCAGAAAGGTTGGTATTTCAGTGACTAGGTAAAAAAATCTGCCATTCCACCAAAAACTTTAGTGTAATAAGTATTTTAATTTATTTAATTTTCTACTTTGAATAAACTATATAGCCTATTTTTAACGGTTCATTGTGTAACCTTTCTGGTTGAGGGGAGATTACACCACCTGTTTTATTATGAAATTAAGTCTTGAAGCATCTCTTATAAGAAAAGGGTCTTGCAGGACCTATATCAATAAAAAGTCAAATAAAATGTATGTAAAATGTGAACCTCCACCTGCAGCTGAAGACACACCTGTGGCTATAGCAGCCCAATGACAGCACTCCTGCATAAGCTGTGCCTGTGCCTGTTATCTGGGAGACGTGTGCAGAGACATCTCACTGATCTAAAAAGCTGTTGACAGATGCAGCCTAGAGGTGTGTGAAGCACATTAACTTCTATTCACTCATATTATAGGCTAGCAATGGTTTGTGTGTGAACGTACCCAAACCCTCAAGGCTTTTCAGTCACAAATTACAATATTAAAGTGAAAAAATGCATTTTCCGGAGCCTGTGGTCAATATGAGTGTTCATGGTCCTATTACAGTGTTTAATTTTCAACTGAAATTTAGACTAACTAAAAACTGTTGGCTCATGCTAACTAGCTTGTGACTAGCTGAATATATTGCCAGAAATATATACAAATATATACATTTGTACCTTGAGTGGGCTCGCCTCGCCACACATCTGACCTGTAACTTGGCATGGTGGAGCATCCTACTTGTCTCCATGGAGATAAATTTATACTCCAGGCAAAGCAATAACATTTCAATAGAGAAAAGTTATTAGATGTATGGATAATGAAAAGTTCTAATGTTCAGTCAGATAACAGCATTTCACAGTTTCATTTCACAGAGTCAAATTTTTATCTTTAAACTGATCACTTCCAATAAGCGTTATCCTTTCACGTGTTTTTCAGCACCGGAACATTTCTCAGGCCAAGAGATCGACTGTCCACTCATCAAATATTTATACAGAGCTCCGAGGCTGACAAAAGCAGGGTATTGGGTTCATTTTAATCTCCAGTTTCCTTGGATCTGACACAGAGCGCAGAACATTCACCCGGAGCCTGCACTGATAAACATGCCATTCATTCCACTTCACTGTATTGTCCACTTCACTGTTACGTCCACACTCAACATTGTGCTTATTGTGCTGCCCGCTGTCTCTCAAGCCATTTAAGCCCACCGTAATCATGGGGTTTTGTACATTACATCCAACGACTAAATGTACTGACAGAACTGGGGAGTGTTTTAGAAATTTGTGTGACAAGTGTTCATTTATTTTCCCCCATCTTAATCAATCATCATTTTCAATTTTATCACTATTATTTTATTTTTTAATGTCTTTCAGTCTTAATTTCACAAATATAAACAAGAATATTAATCAGAGCCATTTATCACAAAACCTAGACAAATGTATCCCTTCAAACTGTGCTCCAGATGTTTTACTGTCACGTGATTAGGACCTGTCAATAATAAAGCCATAAGCTGATTTCAGTCAAAGGTGCATTCTGTAACTTTTCTGGAAGAGCGTCCACCACTCGCTTTTCTCCATGGAAATGTTATTGCTTTGTCTGAAATGCTTTACAGTATGGTATCAAACCTTTCTAACATCATGAAGACTAAACAAGGCTAAGATACTGGTCAGATCTATGAAGAGCTATAAAATATGTGTTTAATTTCACCTTGTGGAACATTTGAAGCAAAGCAATGACAAATCCATAGAAACATGAAGGTTATGGATCCTTCACCGAAAAGTTACATAGTACATCTTTAAATGTATGATTCGATTTATTGCAGAGGCTTTATTCACCCATACATTCTGGTCTTTATTCCATCTCTGTAGTAGTGACATGAGCCCAAGCCTTATGTTACTCAATAAGTGCAGTGAACTGTAAAACTGAAGCAAGCTGCTCCCGGGGCCCCCAAACCTCAAAACAACATATGGGACAACTACTACCTATAACCATCAGGTCAACTCTCAGAGGTATTCACCAACTTGTACCAAAGTTAGCAATCCACAGTATATCCCAACTGAAACACTTTTTATGATATGAAATGTTATTTTACTAACAAGGCCCTTTTCCCAGTAATTTCACATTAAAGTTCCTACATTACACAAAATGGATTCACTAGCAAGGACCACGCCACGAGTAGATGTGAGTGGCTGGGGGGAGACTCAGGGTGGGGGCTCCGTCTCCAATCCAAAATGGTCACACAGCTGATTCGGAACCCCCCCTTCTTAAAGATGATGTCTTCAGGCTGAGTGACGGATGAGAGACACGGGGTGGGAGGGAGGACGGTGTTGTTGGGATAGGCTGTATAAATTGGGCTTCTGGGTAATTGAAGGCGTGGTTGAGATGAGCTGAGGTTAGCTGGCGAGGAGGTTGAGGCGTGGTCCAGTTAATCATATTAACTCCGCTTCTTGTGAACTGTAAGTCATGTTGTAATGCTGTTGCCTCCTCAAAAACATACCTGGAGTTTGTTTCGTTTCATTCATGGCAAAAGGAGAAATTAATTTGTCAACTGGACAAAAGTTTATTTCGTCAAATACATTTCGCAGCTCATCCAAGCTGCTTCTTCAGCTCTGGTCAGATGCTGATGGACACTGCCTTATATCTATCTGAAGGGAGGAGTTAATTACAATGAAATTACTCTGAGACTACCACACCTATTTGTTTACAGTTTCTGTTAGTTAGCACGGCCTATTGAATATGCAGAGTGTGGAGTCTTGTTAGCATAACCATTCAGGGCCATAATGGTGTTTTCACACCTCTGGACCTGACTTGGCCCTATTGCCCTACTGTTTTCTCTGTTTGTTTTGATTTAGGTTTGAGGACAGAGTTATAGATGGAGACAAATGATGTCTGAGACCCCCATTTCTGTTCAAGGAAGGATTCTCTTTCTTGACAAAAATAGCTTCTTTAACTCCCCTCTCAAACCAGTTCTTTTCTCTGGCCAAGATCTGGACCTCGCTGTCCTCAAAGGAGTGGCCTGTGGCTTTTAGGTGGAGATGTACGGCAGATTGCGGCCCACCCTGGTTTTCCCGTCTGTGTTGATACATCCTCTTGTGAAGTGGCTGTTTAGTTTCTCCAATGTAGCGCTCACTGCAGTCTTCACTACACTGAATGGAGTAGACCACATTGTTTTGTTTGTGGCTCGGTGTTTTGTACTTTGGGTGGACCAGTTTCTGTCTTAAAGTGTTTGTGGGTTTGAAATAGACTGGGATTTCATGTTGTCTGAAAATTCTCAGAAACACCAGCCAGGTAAAGAATAGTTACACTCTTTCTTCTGGGTTCTGATTCTCTGTTGTCTTTTTGCCATGGATTCTACCTGGATGACTGAGAGATTTTAAACATTCATTCTCACATGTTTAAGTAAGTTTAAGTCCTTCATAATTGCTCTGTTTCAATTTAAAGTGGTAGTTTTCAAGTTACAACATGACATCACAAGGTGGAACAGAGTGTTTTCCATTTGAGAGAACTCAGGCTAAATATGTGTGTCAAAAATGTGTGAATGAAACAAAACACAACAGGTATGTTTTTGATGAGGAAACAACATTATAATTTAGATCACAAAATAGCGTAATATAGGTAATTTAATAACTCGTGTATTGATGTAATCAGAAATGCTTTAAGTATGTACACTTCTTATACTATATACATATATCAAATACAGACATGTTAGTGATAAACAGAAGAGGACGGGTGTTAGCTGCTTCAGGTGTCCCAGCTTCTGTTACCTGTCTGGTATGTGCTGGTGCATACCAGACATAATCTACAACATGTACTGTCCTCAGGCGGCATGACTTATCTCAAATACTATTTAGTGTACTATGGTTGTAACATTTATTTTGAAAGTAGAGCCTGTGTATTTTAAACATTGTCAGCTGGTTTCCTTTATGGGGCCCGTTTCTTATTTTCTGGGCAAATATTTTCTCACAAATGATGATTTTGGACCGGTGACCTGGATGACCTCAGTCCATAGGTCTATGATACACAAGGTCACAATTATGTTGCATGTTTATACTTCTTTTTGCTAAAGTTCCAGCTAAACAACAAGAATTAAATAGGCGTTTTGTCCTATATGTCGTCATTACAGTCTTGAGTAAATTTCATCATGTGCCAGTTAGCCAGAAGTTAACCAAACTGACCACATTTTAAATCAGGCTTTATTATAGTGGTTCAAATTCAATTAAATGCATCATAAACATTATTTTATAAGCCAGCTTCTCTTCACTATAATCTATGCCACTTTTTTCTAAACCCAGTTTGTGATTATTCTGTCATTAAAGTCGGATTTGGTGTAATGCTCGGCCCAATGGAGACCACAAACTCATTACCTCGCAGATGTTAGAGCAGACTGTGTTTATACAGTATTTGCAGTTGTATTATTCCTTTGGGGCCAGTCACCTGCGTCTGATTTGGGCCTTAGTGAGTGTTTTGTTTTGGCCCTTCTGATATTATTAGCTTAAGCATCCTTGAAGTCAGGCAGCGCCGCAGGGCTCTGGATAGTGCTTGTTGTTCTTAGTTATCCTTGTTTCAATCTGTGTGAAACTCAGCAGGATGTCTGACCGCAGAAGGCATCTCTGAGCTCCATGTTTTTGTAGACACACTGTTGACATTTCCTATAGTTGTCCCTTGAAGTCACAAAGAAATTAATTTACTTTACATGCTACAAATACACTGTTTTATCATCTTTTTTAAATATATAACAATGTTGTGCAGGAATTATACTAGTAGAATATTACTGATACTCACTCTGACAAGACAAGAAAGGGAATTGGCAAAAATTGTTGTTGTTGTTGTTGTTGGTGGTGGAGGTGTTGTTGTTGTTGTTGTTGTTGTTGTTGTTGTTATAATGTAAAAATCAGTGCTCTCCTGTTCAAGCTTCAGACATTGTTGTTATCTGGTCACCTTGAGTGGTACTCACCAAACATCCTGTTTTGGGCCTTCATTATACTCACTGTCCCTCTTCCTTCCTTCTGACAGCAGCAGCCTGTGACTAAATTGAGTAGATCTGAGTGATCCTAATGAACCCATAGTGCCATTTTTGTGTACATGGATATGAGTTTAAATAACAATGACAGTTTTGTTTTTAGACTGGGACATCATAATGATCTTGGTCCTATAAAAGTTAAAAGTTGCTGGTCGTTTTAACATAGATTAGTGTGTGTGCAGTTTAAAACTGGTGGTTTTAATGTAGAACTGTTGCATAAGCTTGTTTTTAAGCACAGTGCTCGAGGGCTTTTACCAAAACAATGGCATTATGTACATAGCAGTAAAGGAGTAAATATTATGTTGCATACACAAACACAATTATGCAAACTGTGATCCTGTTAACCTATTTTCACAAATGTCGAGCCATATAGTGGTAACATTGGAAACTGACACTCCCCATCTTTTCAAACGGGTCTTTGGAAGTCCAGTGTAGACATGGCATGGAAAAAAAGAAAAGAGAAAATGAGTCACTTTTTTAATGAATGACTTTTTGGGGACTTTTGGCCATGGAATTGTTAAGTGTGACATCATCACTAATTGTTGGGTCCAAAAGTTCTGATAAACAGCATTAATATGGACTTTGTCAGAACCTCCTGATTACTTAAAGACACATCATGGGGACATCCGCTGTTGCACACTAAATAATATATTTTTTCTTCCATTTTTAGTTTTAGGCCTAGATTCATAGTGGTAGCCTTCCCAACTTCTCATACACACCAAATAGGTTCTCAGTTCATTTCCGGCACTCGGCCTTGGTGAAACAAGTTTGGATGTTTTCCCCACGTCTGTGTTATCTTCACGTATCCTCGGTTTCATCTGAACCAAAAACCTGGTTCAGGATATTGGTTCACTGTCGTTCAGGGTGTGTGGGTGTGTATAATGTTGTATACATTATAAAAATGTATTTTAAAGGTTCACTGTGTAACTTTTGTGGTGGAGGATTTGCCAGTTGCTTGTCTCCATAGAGATGATATCGCTTCACCTTGAATGTTCTCTTGCATTTAATACAGTAACAGGTGTTTTTGTTGCTCACAAGTTCTACAGATCTCACTTAACTTGCCTGTTACCATGGAAATTGATATGCTTAATGTCATACTGTGGAATATACCAGTCACAGCGATAACATCTCCACGGAGTTTTTACACAATGCATCTTTTAAAAACATTTTAAAAAGTTGTTGCCATATCATAAAGGATTAGAGGAAAGATGCCATAAAACCTGTTTTTAAGGTCAACTCGAGCAGATTTTAAGACAGGCAAAACGGGAAGACCTCACGCTTTTTCATGGAACCTACGATACAGCACGTACAGCTGAATACCTTATGAATTCAGTCAAATCTTTGTGTTGTCATTCATGTGCACTTGGTTATATAATGGTTCCAAAATGCTGTGGGGCTGGCATAACCTCAAACTCATGTTCACATTCTCAAAAGCATTAGCTGATAACTCAGGTTAAATTTAAGTCAATCCCGTACTGTGGCCTATTAGACTGACTGCCTTTGGGCCACCTCCCCTCTTAAAAAACAAATAACATAGACTGCATGGCCTGGCGTATCTTGCTATTAAATCTGTTATTTGAGTCTGTCTACAGCTGGTTTTCATTAAATTACCTTCAGCTTTTTCAGACTTTGAAACCAAACAGGCTCACGATGATTAATTCACTTTTCAGACTTTGCAAACACCAAATGAGAAACATTCAGCTATTTGTCAGGTTTATTTTGCTTTATATACAGGTTCAGTTTGTTATGAAAAATTGAGCAACAACATCACACCAGAGTTTTCCTTGAATGTTATCTTGTGTTTTTTCCTCCGGACACATTTCATATTGGCTTGAATAGGGTGATATGAGGCAGATTAAATATACATAAAAATAGAAGATAGTTATGAACATATTTTATTGGCAAAGTGCATAGCCAGTAGAAATAGTAGTACTAGTAGAAGTCCTAGTAGTATTGACAATATTACAGTATTAGTATCAATAACAGCAGCCTGAGCATGGAACTCCAATAAAGAGAAATGCACTTCATTTTTTATTTAAATTCCCACCCCAAACCATATAAATAATGAGGAATAGTTTTGCTAGTGGAAAAACTCAACAATATCATTCAGCTTTACAGAGTTAGTTTTCTCAGTTGTGTCCGGTGAGAGCGGGAGAACCTAAGAGGGACCATTTCCTCTACAGCTGCAGCACCACTATACACTTGAATGAATGAATCACTACAGCAAACTCCTCTTTCCTTGATATGTGTCCTTATTCTCTTCCTTGTGTCCTTTCTTATATATATCTGAGGAAGGAAACCGCAATGTTATCATAATGAAAGAAAAACATCCTGGGAAATGGTGTCTGCTGGGAAAACTGTTTACACTCTTAAGAAAAGTTGTGACACTTTGTAAAATTGAATAAATGTAGTTTTATATCATTTGGGTTGTAATATAGTAACAGAAAATTGCATATCATGACTCGTGTTTTTGGACGCGCGTATCTGGCAACACATACTTCAGAGGACCTTGGAAGGTTCGTAATGAGAGTGACACAGCACTTCCTGACTGCCTGACAACATAATAGAGACTTGAGAAAAAGTTGTTGTATATTTACGTCAGACTTACGTAGGGAATACTGGGATTTGCGTTTGATGCAGCTGTTAAAAAAAAGTCTTGGACCCTCTTGGTGTCTGTTTCATTTCAGTACAAATTACAAAAGGGAACATAGAGATTTGAGTCTGAGATAGCTTAGTGGTTCATTGCACAGTAAAGACGAGCGGGAAGGTATTTTGCAGAGTTAAATTTATGAACAAAATAGTATATTGATTAGTAATGCAATTAGGGAATAACGGTACCAGCACTGACCCCTGTGGGACTCCAGAATTGCTAATAATGATGTTAATAATGGCATCTGGTGCTGGAGAGGATCTAAATGAGGATTAAATCAGGACTAAAACTGATGGAGGTAAAAGCTGATTGGTTGATACTGACACACAAAGGGTTTATCAGTTAGGGAAAATATTGTACAAGGAATGTGTGTTATGTGTTATGTATATTTACAGTGAATAACTCCACCTGCATTGTCCTACTTCTGTACAAATCCTATGAACCCCCGATAAGCAAGAAGTTGAATACAATAATTAATACAGTTGTTATGGTCAGAACCAGAAATCAGACTTTTTTTTTTTTTTCTCTTTTATTTGGATGGGACAGTGCACATTAATGAACGTACAATTTGCACAAAATTACACAACTTGACGTAAATATGCCGGATTTAGCACAATGCTAATTTCCATCCATGTGTATTTATGTGTTTCCGGCCACATTTCAAATAAAGCCACTCAGTCATCATCTTGTTTTTCTCAGCAGAGTTGGTCATTTGAAATTGCGTCATGCTGTTTACAAATAATGACAAGTGTGATGTGAGTTATTGTTACGGTCTATCATTTCTGTTTCCCATCTCACTCCACTTCATAAATAATAAGTGTTCAAAACTATTTCAAATAAATTCACTACACTCTTCCAGCCATTGTCCTGGACTGGTGTCTGACTCAATTACAGGGTTTGATAATGGAACACATGCACGCACACATCAGTGCATTCTTTTATGTTGTTGTTGTTTTTATCATGTAAAACTCTTACTTTTACAAAAATAAATAAATAATAATAATAAGTCTACTGACATCCATTTTCCAAGCCTTAAGGGCCTGCAACAATGTACCAGTTTAATTTTGCTTAAGTTCAGGTTTTTGTGCACAGAAGTCAAGTACAGGATCTTCTGCTTATACATTATATTGGCTGACTGTGCCTTAATCAGACTGAGATTTGGAAGCTTTATAATAGTTTCTAAAGGCATCACTTCCTGCCAGAGTCATTGACATGCACAAACAGTTACTCTTTTTTAATACTTGGTTTGGCAAAGACTCACAATCACAGGAAGGCTGCTCTTTGGAATTACAATTGAATGACTCTAAAGGTATAATTAAATATTCTATGAACTTAACAGTTTTGTTTATACCCATTTATTCCACATCCTTATGCCTGAGGCACCAACTCACAGCATACGTCTAAAATCCTCTTCTTCACTTCACAATTATTCACAGCTTGACACTGCAGTTTATCACACTACCGCACATTATCAGTGGGTAAACGTGCACTGGGTCATATGGTCATTATATTAAATTTTGTTTACTGTATTTTGCAATATTGATCTAAACTTCTTAGTAATAATGTGTTCAAAGCTGCATGATTGACCTGGAGTCTGAATTTTTTGGAATAACTGCAAGTAAATAGGCTACAGAGCAGTAGGCGTGGATAAGGGGTAGGTGAAAACAGAAATATCCAGCCTCAAATGCAAATTTTAGCAAGTTGAAGATGAGTTGTTGTTTAAAACTCGTTAGATTTTTTAATGTGTCTGCTTAACAAATCCAACCGCATCAGCCTTAAGAGAGATTTGTTGTATGTACAAGCCTGAATAATACGTTTCAGAAGGAAGGGCATCAAGTTTTATACCTCCACCACTACACGACATGCAAGTAGGTCAGGGAAGCCATAACTGGGACTGTGCCAGGCATTTTACCGCCCATCTAAGAACTCTAAATTCAATAAGTGTGTTATAGAATAAACCCTACGAGCGTTGAACTGTGTAATTACACTGACGGTTTAGAATGAATTATTGTGTTTCCAGAGATATTACCCTGATGGGGACTGTACTAACATAAAAGTGAAATTATACAAGATACAAAACGTCTATCTCATGACTTTAAAATGTATGTGATTCAGTCTTTATAACAAGTATTTACCACAGTAACATCACACGACTGCACAGTGACTCAAAGCATATACTGTTGCCCCTTCTCTCCCTGGCCTCATTAAGTGTGCTATTTTTCATTCAAGACCGTAATATAATGCCCAATATGCCGTCATCTATCACATACGCTTTTCACAGTAGGCCTCCAAATTATAAAATATCAAATGATCCCTCGTCTGGTCAGTATTTCATCACGATGTCAGACCACAGGTAACACAAGTATGCACTATAAAAGAGGGAGAGAGAAATGGAAAGAGAGGAAGAGAGAAAAGAGGGAGAGAGACTGAAAGTAGTGAGGAGATTCCTGGCAGGTCGATCAAGATAAACACGTAAAAGAAGTGTTTATGGATAAGTCTTTGCTCTGTAGTCTGCAAAAAAACAGGCAAAATACAAATAAATTCTGATGAGTAAATCAAAAGGATTTGTTTAGAGTTTCTGTTCTTTGGTGCACTCAGTCTAACCACACTTTTGGGGTCCATATGCATTCTTTGCATTTTATTTTATTTTTTTCCAATTTATCAGGTTTGGATCTGATATTGAAGTTTACATTGTTTAATATTTCATTTGCTCCAAGTATCAAACATGCCTCAAAGAATCACTGTTTATAGTTGTATAGCTTGAGCTGGTTGAGGGCTAAAATTGCCCCACACTGCAGGTGACATGTGGATGTTACCTGCTTGTCTCCATGAAGATAGATGCATTTAAAGTCATACACAGGAACATTTTGGCACAGTAATAACATTTCCATGGCGACAAACAGGCAGCAGACCCAAAAGTTGCATAGTGTATGGAAAATTGAACTATAAGTTGACCATTAGGCCTTCTGGCTGTAGTGGCGGTTCGGTAGGTGTAGATGTTGTAGCCTATTTTACTGAACTTGAAAATTCTTTGTGAATTCAGTCATTATTCAGTTGTTCCTAGACCTCAGCTAACATTAAGTAGTAGCCTGTATCGACAGATCAAGAATAGGTTCAACTGGCGGGCCATAATTTAGAGATAAAGTATAGTTTATAGATAATATATGCATCCATCCATCCATCCATAGATAATATAGTTAGACTTTTTCCTCAGATTTTGTGTAACCTACACCTTTCCACTAAATGCCACTGGAATTATTTGTCTGTCTGATGAGTTGATCTTGACTGACACATATTGCTATGTAACCTTTACACCAGAGACAGGAGGCTGAGATAAGGCTGCTCCTGGTCTGACAGGGAACAGCGTATCTATACAATCAATATACTCCTCTTATTGGTACAACAATGAATAGACAAGGCAAAATCACAATTTGCAAAGCTGTTTAACCCTGGACATGTGTTTTTCAGTGCTGTCATTCGATGAAGAGAAAGAGCGAGGAAGTAACTTGTCTTGACGTAAATTCAGGACGTGGGCCAGGGCCTATTCAACAGGAATGTGAGAACAGCGTTGGTGATGGGTGGACTGTCAATCAACAAACTCAAAATGTCAATTTTACTAATGATTTATTTGGCGTAACTGAAATCACAATCATTTCAAACAATTACTTATATAACCTACTGCCAAAATACTGGAGAAAGTATGGACCTAAAAAAAAGTATGTCTAATATTTAGTGTTGTTTTCAAATCCACTCTAGATTATAAAAGTGTCTGGCCTTTGCTTCACATTTTGAGTGGCAGAACAAGCATATCATTTTGAACAGAAGGCAAGTATCTTTGATTTTGATAAAAAATTTAATTACAATTATATATGCCCAATAACTACTGAAAATAAATACTCAAGCAATGTTTAGTCTACAGAAAATTAAGCAAAAACATGCTTTTTTTTGTACTCATGTTTTCAGCTGTGTCACTGTCTTATTGATCTCTGCTCCGACCCGGGCTCACTGCTTTAGTGTCTCTGGGACATCAGTGGTTGCAGGAGCCATAAGTAGCAGCCGAATGAGCAATGCCTGATATAGTGACTGTGCATCTGGAAATGCTTAATTTGCCCTTTGGGGATAGTTATAGTCAAAATAGTTAAGGTTATATTTATTGACTGATTTGTATTGATAATGAAACGCATTATTGTTGTTTACTGTAAAAGGAAATCAGTGTAAGAGCGCAGGCTGGTTTTACTGAGGAGCTTAATCTTGAAGTATCACTGCCCCCTGGTGGTTATGTTTTTACACAACAAAGGTTCATTTTGCTTTTCTTTTTTTTTTTTTCTTTTTTTTTTTTTTAATGCATCTGCAAGCTGCTTACTTTTCTATACCCCTTGTGTCTTTTTGGACATGTGTTGGAGTCCATTCAAAAACATTGATTAACACTTAAATACTACAATTTCTTATTACATAGGCATAAGGATTTTGTTGGATATTTTGTGACCAAAAGTTTAAGAACCTCTGCGGCTATAGACAAAGTACCCAGCGGTTATTGTCCGCTCAACTCTTATGATGAGCCAGTTTAGCCACTGACCATGACGTACGTAGACTGATCTTGACCATAAGTGCATTTCATCCTCTCTCCTCGTGTTGTTTGTCCGGTATGGCCAGAGAAAATCAGAGTTCCCGCTCGTGAGACGCGCGCCGTTTCCTCCGTCGCCTAAACGTGTTACGGGCCGAGCGAGTGTAATTACCTCTGTTACACAACAGAGGGCGCTGTTGCCATGTTTTGCGCAGTACAGTTTAACTGTGTCCCAGTTTGACTAATTGTTTTGTTTTGTGTGTTCACCTGTAGCGCTCCCTCTTTTGTCAGTTTGTAAACTTCATTTATTCAATTTGGCTATTTCTATGTGATTTCTGTAATTATTTCTGCCCTCACATTTTTCAATAGCCATTATGTAACTGTCAGGTGGCAAATGTTTTGACCTGGTTTATGTCTCATTTCTGGTTTTCTACTGACCAACCCAAAAGACATGATTGTTGTCAGTTGTATTGGCTCCTCGTCTGACCTGCAAAGAGGAAAACAGAATCTGCTGAGGCTGTGCCATTGTTGCAGTCAAACAAACAGTGAATAGCCAAGGCTGAAAATGTATTGTTTTGGTACAACGCAAGGAAATGAGAATAAACAAACAGAAACAAAACTTACTAAATTTAGAACCAATGACAACAAGATGGGACATACTGATGGACGTTAAAAATATCACAAAAAGCCCCTTCTATACAGTATGTTACTTTATTTATAAAACTAGCTACATTTATTGAAGTTTAGTAAATACACTTGTAAAATATACTACGTCTGAAACTGTACAGTTGTGATTTTAAAGACATATACTTCATAATTATCTGCAGCCTCCAAAGTGTCAACAAGTAAACCAAAGGATGGAAAGAAAGAAAGATTTATCTAACATTTGCAGATGTTGTTTCCAGCGCGTCAGGATGTCGATGGACGGTGCTTGAAGGAAGTGGGCGCTCCATCGACTTAACACTTTACTCTGTTTAAACATGATCACATTCCTCAGGCTGTCCAAAGAGCTTCAACTCCTCAAAACGAGTATTACAGATCGTGTTTTAAATTAACAACTTAATTTTTACATATGCGTCCACCAAAATAAAAAATGTTGGCACTTATAAAAGGGTCCAAATCTGTATCTCTATAACATCTTGTTGAATAATTTATTGAGTTATTTGGCCTTTGAAATATACCATTCTCAATTAAAAACACTCAGGATTCTGTGCCCCACTTTGAAAGAATAAAATAAAATCTATAATTAAGAATACTATTACTATTGTGTAAATGCTCTCAGAAAATGATTCAAAAAATGACTGAAAAAGCATAACCTGGGAAGTTTAAATTAGCAGTGTACAAATACCTAAAACTGTGAAGTCTACAGGTATAATCTTACAGTATGTACATGAGAGGGTTCATAGGTCAGACAGGAGGGGTGCTGTAGCGGATTTCTGGGTGGTACTTCTCCATTGCCCTGGGACGCGGGGGCTTCTTCATTTTCTGGTGTTTGAGGATGACCTCCTCGTTGGCGTAGATGGGCATCTCAGCATCATCAGAGTGGTATCCAGACTGGTACCCACTTGTTTGATTGGAAGATTCAGAACCCAGTGATTCTTTACTCTTACAGCGCAGCAACTGACTGAAAATACAAAACAATTTAGGAGTTAAAATTATGAATAGTATAGTATAAAGAATGTAGTTATTGTTATATGGGCGACAGACCTGAGGTTAGGTGTGGTGCTAAGCGGAGGATCCAGACTTTTCACTTCTTCAGATGAGAAGCTCAGGCTGCAGTCCAAATGTCCCTCCTGCAATTGGTAAAACGCATGTGAAAAATGTCTTCCATCATCATTTGGAGTTATATTTACAGTGTTTTGGTTTAGTAATTAAATTATGAGTAATTAAATTATGAGTACAAAGGACTAAACACTAGGCCTGTCACCATAATGACTATTTTATATAGTTCAATACATGAAAGCTGGAACAATATATTATGGGGCTCAGTATTTATTGTGTGTACAGTTTTTTTGCAATAATAGGGACATTTTGGGGATTTGTGTTGTAATACAAAAAGATCTGAGCTGTAGAGGGTTGAAAAAGTAATACCTGTGGCTAATTACAGCTTCACTCTGTTGCAGCTCAGGCCTTCTAATGATACTGTCTATTTAAAAATGGTTTATTGGGATTATCCTGCTTTATTGTTCTTGTGTCAGTGGTATAAAGTGCTTTCAATATTGTCATTTATCGCAGTATATCTTTGTAGTAATATATCGTGCTTCATAATTTTTTATCATGGCAGATTTACTAAACACTGACCATGACACTGCTGTGCTCTACCGGGATGTCCTCGAATGTCTTGAGATTGCTGCTTTCGCTCTCCTGAGACACTCTGCACACAGTCAAATCACAAGACCAAACTCATTCAACAAAAAAACACTAACAGTGAAATTAAAAAAAATGTACAGGCTGTGTTCACATGACATGCCCATACACTCACCCAATAGACAGAGGATGGTCGTAATGCTGTGCGGCCGGTACCTCGCCGCAGTGAGGTGAACTGTATGGGCTCCTGGGGTCAGAGGTCACGAGACAGCCCTCTGTCACTGGAATGTAGTCTTTCCCATCCTGTAGAGACATCACAGAAAACATCAAAACAGTGAATGAGAAATAACAGAAGTAATACTAAAGCTAAACTACAAGTATGCATTCATCTTAAAAAATATTGACCTAAATAGCATAATAATAAAACCATTTGTTATGTATGGGATAGCCAGTACTCAAACTTACAATCCAATTCCACCAACACATGTCAACAACTGACATTGATAGTTATTGTGTAAGCGTGATTGTCTTTCATAGTTTCCTGTAAAGTCCATAACAATGTTACAGCTTGTACTGTTGCATAATAATGTCTCAAATTCACCACAATGACTTGGCTGAACTCAATGGGTGTGAGCATGTTTCTTTCAAGTCTAAACTCTTTCTGTTTACAAGCAACAATGACGCGCTGAGAGACAAAGATTGGCAAATTATCAGGTTTCTTGCAGTATATGATTTTTTTTTTTTTTTTGTTGTTGTTATGTTTAAGTGTTGATGTCGACTACCTGCTGTGCACTGGCTTGAAGCAGATTCCCCAAATGCTCCACCAGCTCTGCAAATGTGGGCCGGTCTGTGGGACGATCCAGCCAGCAGTCCAACATGGTCTGGTATCTGTAAATCAATATATACTTTACATAGAGCATAATGACAGCTGATAGGTGAATAACATTTTATCTTTGTCATGGCATCAGCTAGGGGTGAGAAGCAGAAGTAAAAATGCTTTGTTGGTAGAAAAATGGGTAAGGGTAACAACTTGAGTCAGATTTTATCCAAACTATAATGAAAGTTTATATTATTTGTGTTGAGTTGTATATGTGCAATTCCTTGACTCTGTTCCTCACATTTCTGTTGTAGCATACTCTGGAGGTCTCATCCTTGTGCCCTCTTTAAGTCTTCTACAAAAAGATTCATCAATGCACACTCCAGGATACGGCGATGCTCCTAAAAAGCACATTACATTTATTACTTAAAACTATCATTCCATTTTGCTTATTCGTATGAAATTATTCCTTGATGGTCGTACCCAATGAAAAGATCTCCCAAAGCAAAACTCCAAACGACCAGACATCACTCTGTGTGGTGTAAACGCGGTCAAAGATTGTCTCGGGGGCCATCCACTTCAGCGGTAGACGTGCCTGAATATAAAGATGCACATTTTGTAGATTTTATCTTTTAAACTGATCATCTTGTGTTTGCATTTATGAACTTACATCCCCCTTGCGAACATAGTCTGGATCTTTGTAGACGTCTCGAGCCAAGCCAAAGTCACAGATCTTCACCACATTATTCTCTGAAAGCAGGATGTTTCGAGCTGCTAGATCTCGATGGATGCACTACAGCACAAAAGCAAAATTACAACAGTCAATATCCGTGACAATGTAAAGATGGAATAAATTCAACTTGCCATGAATTTCTAGTTTCAAACACCCTTATATTTTTACAACATTTCTCAGTTGGGTAATTTTGACTTTAAAATGCACATGGATTTTTATTCCAAACACTGAAGGTTTGCTCCTTCCATGTTACACTTTTGAATTGTCTCTGTCACAAAATGCAAATTCATTTGTTGCTGCACAAATGTGCAAGATCTCCCACTACTTTAGGGATGTGATCTGTGTTTGTACCTTTATTTGTCTAGTGGAGAAGTGTGTGTTATACCAAGACTAACACACTTTTAAACAGTATTTGATTGAAATATGTATGTATTGCAGATTAGGTTTTATCTGCAGTACTTCAAACTGTGTTATTGTGCTTACAATGAGGAGACCAATACCTTTCGTGAGGACAGAAACTCCATGCCTTTGGCCACTTGGAAGCTGTAGCTTATCAGGTCCTCCATGGTCAGGTGTTCATCATCTGAACTCTCTGTGGTTACACAAGACATCGTTGTTATGATTAATGAAGAAGACAGTTTCTGTAAACATAACCTGGGTTGCCTTTATACCCTGAGGAGAGTCCACGGTGTTGTTGGAAGCCCTATCTCCTGTAGTGGAGCACACTGCGGTCCCAGTGCAGATGTCTAACTGAGCAATCTTCCCCAAACCCAGGTCTCCTTCAGTCATGTTCTCCTCGGAGCGGGCCCAACGCTGGCTGTTCACGCGCTTCCTCTGTGAAAAGTAAAATATCATTACTCAAAAATAGTAACAACCCGGATTATTACTCAAATCAAATGTGTTCTCAAGTACTGAGGAACTGTTCTATTAAGGAACAACATCTGATTTAGGATTTAAAGTAGTTTAGTATTTCAAAATGACAGATTAAAATTAGAAAAGCAAAATCCAATCAGGAATGCAAATGTTTAAGTTCAAGTCACTTATACACTTAATCTTACTCATAGTGGGAAGAGTAACTAAAACTTTTTTGTAACAGTACTGCTACTTAAAATATATTACCAATGTAAAATCTCAAGTAAAAGTATATAGTCAGAAAACTGCCTGCAGCTAAAATATATGTAAATAATTTCAAACCACCTTCATTTATGACAAGATGGGTTTTGATTAATAGTTTATAGTGAGGCTAATGCATCACTTACTTTATAGGGGCTGTACTCTCCTCTCTTACTCTTCAGATAACTGGAGAGGTTCCCATGTTTACAGTACTCCACAATCACCATCAAGGGTCCTGTACAACACAATTGTACAAACAAGATGAGTGACATTATACCTTCAAACGTCAATTGTTTCTTTATACAGTACAGCAGTTTCAGGCCCACTCACCTCCAGGTTTAGTACAGGCCCCTAGCAGGTTGACCACATTGAGATGGTGTCCAATATGAATAAGGATTTTGAGTTCAGACATCAGAGCTCGATACTCGCTCGCAGTGGCACCCTCTGTTGATAAGAAATTAAATAACCTACTGTATGTGTGAGAGATGATACATAGTGTAGTACCCACAGTCTATGAGAGAAAACCAAACCTTTGAGCATCTTCACTGCCACAGTAGTGCAGGTTGTTGCTTTTTCAATCCCAAAAGCAGCTGCTTCGACGACCTGACCAAATGCTCCCCGTCCCAGCGGCTCCCCTGAACAGTACACAGAGATAAACTGATGAAGGCCAGTCACACAAATATACATGCACTGAGTACACACATTTTATCAAAACTAGAGGAAAAAAATGTCATGTCAAATCACAAATCAATATGATGCCAGTGGTCACTTGCTGGAAATACTGTTTGTCACTCTGACCTAGTTTGAGTCTGTCTCGAGGAAACTCCCACTTGTTGGCGTCATACGTGAGTCTTTCACACTGCTCGTCCATGGGCATATCCTCTGCATCCAGGATCATAGAGAGATATCCTGTCTTCAGATCTCCACCAGTGGACTAAAACACAACAAAATATACACATAAATGATAGCATAAAAAATATGTGCAGTACAGTGGCGAAAGGTAACAAAGTGCAAGTAGTAAAGTACTGTTTTTTCTATATATAATTTTTAGGTATCTGTACTTTTAAACTGAATACTTTTTACTTTTACTTCACTACGTTTGACACTAGGTATCTGTACTTTCTTCTCCACTACATTTTTGAACTGAATTGAAAAGTAAAAGTATTTTTCATATGATTTTAAGGGTTATTTTTTACCTTGTTCAAGATTTTGGTAAAATAATGGGAAAAAATGATGAAAATAAATACACAAAATTCATATGACAAAATAAAAAAAACTGATATGTATAATTTTTTAATCAATATCGCTAAATTTTAACAAATTAACACTTGTGTGAAATACTTTCCTTTTTTAAATTTTTACTCTTAAAAGTATATTTTAAACAGGTACTTTTACACAAGTAGAATTTTCATGTGACATTTTTACTTTTACTTGAGTAACTTTTTTCCTCTGTATCTGTACTTTTACTTCAGTAACAAAGTTGAGTACTTTATCCACCACGGGTCCAGTATAACCAACATTAGTTCTGCATGATTTATTTATACTTGGAATTAATGGAGTGCTTTGGTCCGTCCAGTGAAAGAGGCCCAGTTGCCTGTTGGCTGTACGTGACTTCTGTGAGCAAACTGCCCTGTTGTTCTGGTTCACAAAAGACTGGACATACTCAGAGCCAAACCAGTCACTTTCAATCAAGTCAATCGCCCATGCACAAAATATGCTGTTGTTTTTATTCATTATCAACTCTTTTGTGCATAAAACTGGAGGGAAAGTCCAAGGAAGGAAAAGTGTGGCACGGACAGGAAATGCTTACTCGTTTTCGGCCTCGAATGACGAAGACAATGAGTAACCAAAAAAACATGGCAATGACCACAGAACCGATGGGCACTATCAGCTCCACATTGGTCTTCTCTTCGACACCTGAAATGTCAAAATATAAGATTTCAGAATGCTGTTTTAGCATCCTTCTCTGGCAGTTCACTGTGTTAGCGAGGCCGGTGTCACGTAGCCCTGGTTGTGCAGTGCATTTGTTTGAAAGTGTTTGATAAGGTGTATGCGACAGAGGAGACTGGAGTCCCCCCGGAGGATGTGCACTAAACTGAGGAAACTGCCTTGTCCCAAACGGATACAAGTTATTTTTATACTCTTTGATATTAAAAATACTATGTGTAATTATTTCCGAGTGCCCTGAACAAAAAAGACAAAATGTATTTTAGCTTAACAATTTCAATATTTATCACTATACATTCTCATGGTCCCTATTATACAAGCCTTATTCAAAAATACGCTATACTTTGGAAAGTATTTTATAGTAATTGGAAAATGACATGACAAACCTTCCGTGCTCAGAAATGCTTGTGCGATGTCACACCCTCTGCTGTTACAGGCAGTGCAGGTGTACAGACCACTGTCCTCTTTTTTCACACGCTGAATTGTCAAAACATTATTGTCCTGACTCAGAATGACACCTAAAAAGAAACACACACTAATGAAGGAGTCTTAGTTTTTCATAATAAATGTACCATTAACTAGTCCTTACCAGAGCCCTCTACTACGGTGTGGTTGTTCTTGGTCCAGATGACAGTGGGCTTCGGGGTCCCAGCAGTGTCACAGATAAAAGTCACTGTGGTGCTAACGTTCACCGTCTGGTCAGTCAGGTTATTGAGGATCCTTGCAGGCTCAAGACCTGAAGTGTATTTCAAAATATAAACCATCACAATCATGTGATGTAGTAGTTATGTGTGCGGTTATGTATTTTTGTTTCATGCATCACTGGCTATAAATTGTATTAATCCATGGTGGACAGGTTTTAAATTGAATATTTTACTGCAATATATCAAATGTAATATGTGCTGTGCTTATGAGTAAAAAAAAAAAGCCAAACATTAATTTTGTTAGTATAACTCCATTTGTATTCACATATTTCCTTTGTCTTTAAGTTTTTATTTTTGCTTTTACTATCTTAGAGCTAATGATATAATATTGAATCTGGAGTTTAGTGGACAGTGGCTTAGGACAATTTCTCTAAAGACTAAACACAGAAGTCCTCAAGAACATTAATATTTCTCATCTCACGTTTCTGTTACCTTTTAACCTGCAACCTCACCCCCCAGTTGCCATCACAGGGGATTATAGTGTATTTTCCCAAACAAATTCATCATTATATTTTCTGTATTATCATTATATCTGCAAGGCTCTAACATCAAAGTCTACCCATTATATTCAGCACACCTCACTTACTAATTGTTTTGAGTCTCTATTGATTGAGGTGTATTGATACCTTTGAGCGTGATGCGTCGGAGCAGGCAGGTCTTCTCCCCTGTCTTGTTGTTTTGTACCTGACAGGCGTACACCCCCTGGTCCTGCGCAGAGGCCTGTGGCAGGAGCAGCTCTAGGCTCATGTTACTGTCCCGAGAGTGAGACAGGATGATGTGAGACAGGGCTGTGTGCTGCAGGACCAGAGAGCGACAGGGCAGAGCTGAGGCCACTGGGTCTGAGTCCGAAATGTTATGCACCCTGAACCAAGCCAAGTTGCCATAGATGAGTCTGTCGGCTTTACAACGCAGCAGCACATCATCCTCCTCCAAGAGCTCATCGGGAGGAGAGACACTCAAATCCAGACCGCCTGAAAATATACACAATAATTCAATAACTTCAATAATTAATAGTAATGTTCTAATCTTGTATATAGGCCTGTCACTATAATTACTATATTGACTTATCGTTCAATACATGACAGATGGAATAATAACTTATGAAGTTCTTTGATTGATTATAGATGCAAACTTTAGTGTCGTATTACGTTTATTGCAGCTCATATTTTTTTTTATAATATAGTACATTTAGAATTGTTTTGGAGGATAATTCTGCTTTAAAATTTGGTTTCAGTATTATCGTTTATCGTCTATATTCTTCAGCAACAGGCCTACTTATATAGTGCTTTTTCAGGGGATAAAAGTGGATTTACAATTTCATTTATTAAAACAACTAAATCCCCAAAATTGGTAATATTAAACTATTTCCGTTACTAGTTGCCTTGCGGTACACTGATGCACCCACTGCACCTCTGGCCACCACCAATCACTTAATCACATGATTCACAGACAATAATATGTGTAATATATTAAAACTGTGACCACTGACCAAAGTATTACAGAGGGTAGAGCAGGGGTCTCCAAACTTTTGCCTCTGTTGAGCTACCTTTACAAAACTAAAATGCCGGAGAGCTACTAATTTTTGCAGTCGCAAGAAATTGAGTCAATATAAAAGGGCAAGCCTTAGATGGTGTACAGTTAGATGCCTGTAAAACATAAAACTATTATCCATTTATTAGTGCACAAAGTTCAAAATAACACATTTACAATGGGAATTAATAAAATTTGAGTTATTCAGTACAATACCTATAATTAAAAAATTCCTTTGCGAGCTACTTGTAAAGGGGTGGAGAGCTACTGGTAGTTGTCTAATGTATTCTTGGTCTGCTCCCGTCTTACCTGCAAAAGCATGTTGTTCTAAAAAGTTCTGGGGCCTACAGCCTGCGCTCACAGGACTTGCTCTTGTTGTCAGTTCCCAGAGTAAAGTCTGAGTTTGGTAAGAAAGCTTTTCAGTTTTATGCTCCTTCGGCATGGAATTTTTTACAAAATGATTTGAAGTTAAAGGAGCTGGTCTCCTTTGAATCTTTTAAACAGATTTAAAAAAACAGAAATCTGGAATCCTCAGGGTGTAACTGTTTTAACTATCTTTGAATTGTGTTGATTATTCTGTCATACTGAATGTATTGTATGTATGTTTTTATCTGTTTTGAAACTGTAATTTTGTGGCCTCTTGGCCAGGACGCTCTTGAAAAAGAGATTTTTAATCTCAATGAGACTTTTTCCTGGTTAAATAAAGGTTAAATAAAATAAATAAAATAAAAGTTCCTACGCTACAGGTTGGAGAGCCCTGGGGTAGAGGAAGAAAAGAGATGAATGAGAGTAGCAAACAATATTCTTACGTGTCACGTGAAAGAAGATGACATGTGAGTCTTCTCCTGCTTTGTTTGCAGCCACACATCTGTACAGCGCATGTTCCTCTGCTTTCTTTATCTTCAGAGAGCTCATTATTTTCTATGGGAAACAACATGATTATGTCAGTTATTCATTTTATTCACACTTTTTTCCAGGTACAAAAAATAGTTAGAGAGCAATGTACCTTATTGGCCAGGTCAGTACTGCTGGAGATTTGGTCGACTTTGTTGTATCCAGTGTTGTTCTTGATGTCTCTCCAGTTGTTACAAGCCTCCAGCTTGACTCCAGACTTCATCAGCCCTGAACTGCAGATATTAAAAGCAAAATATGGCATATGTGTTGGTACGTATATCTATAATGTAATTGGTCTTGGTTGTAGGAAAATTTGCATATATTCTATTATAATGTATCGATGTAGGTTTGGCCAAGACTGCCTTAGCTGGAGGATTGTCCTACTGTGCAGGGTTTTTTTTGGTTGATAAGGAAAACCCACACACGCAGGGAGAACATGCAAACTCCACACAATTATGTGCTACCAAGTTTGGGAAATTAATCTATGACTTTGCTTCTATGAGGAGACACAATCAGCCATGTACAGCCCGTATCCCGTCATTCTACTACTTAAAAAAGCAACTCAGATTTAGCAAGACAAAGCTATTTTTCGGCAGTGTCACGTAACAACAGGAAACATACTGGAGGACAAAGGAAGTCCTTGGATGTGCAGGGAGAAGATAAGGATCCCAGTCCTGGTCTTCTGTCTCACTTGTCCAAATCTGTGTCAACATTTCTACAACTGTAGAATTGTTTAAATTTCAGCCCAATGAAATGACTAGTTCTTGGCTGTTTCATTGTATTGGACAATCTCAAAAAACGATATTATATTTTTCAAACTTCACTCACCACTATGCAAACAAATACATTTTCGCAGACTGGGGCCAACGTAAGATTTGTGGAATGTAAATACTATAGTTACTCTTACAGAAAGCTCTTGAGAGTGCAAAAAAATATGATACTGATAATATTTTGCTCTATCAAACGCTTTTAGACACAAAAAAGTATATAATTATTCAGGCGTATATTATACTAAAAAGTCAAGCCAAATCACATGCATTGATAATATTTACAGTCCAAAAGGTTTGAGCCATTGATTTGTTTTTATTACACCCCAAGGTTTAGACAAAGTTCTTATTTTTTCTTATCTTAGTTTAGTCCATTTGTCTGCATTCTTACACTGTCAAAAACATCAACCTTTTGACAGTGTGTTATTTTTCTACAACAAAAAAACACTGAATATGTAATGTTTCTAAAAACTGACTCTCTGTGATGAATGATCTACATCCTGATCTGAATCTAGCCATTGTGATCTCCTAAATTGTTATGGTCAACATCACGAAAGCAGTTGTTTCTCTTCCCAAGTCAACAAACTACTGACAATGAGTAACACTGCAAACCATCATTTAAAAAATTTGATAAAAATGTTTAGAAAGTTGTTCTCATGAAACACCAAATAAATTAGGCATGGATTATTCCTAAGTCTTATGGACGTATGTTGTATGGATACTGTTGAAACAGTCTTTAATGGGTGTTTGTGTTGTTCAGAGTGACTTACGAGAATGCCTGGGGGCAGTCCTCCTGGGGCATCCACTGCCAATGGACCTGAGCTGGAGTTGGGACACCACGAACCGTGCACCAAAGAGTGGGACTGCTGCCAAATGGGTAAACATCTGTGTCTATGGCAACCTCCTTCTCTATGATGTGAGGAGGCACTGTGGAAAAGGACATCAATGTCAAGGTAAAAAGGCCACTTAGAGGGTTAAAACTAGTAAATCACCAACGTGAACAATACAGTTTAAGGTGAGTTGAAGAATGACCGTAGAAATTAAATGGAATTATTGAGGAATGGAATCAGAACATAGATGAAACTTTTTGAGTTGTGTTGCTATAACACAAAAATTTAAAACAAAAAGCCTAATTCCCGCTATGTACCATTGACCATGAGCTGAAAGGCCCGCCTCTGTTCCTCTTTAGTGATCTTATTAGTCAAGATCATGGTGTAATTCCCAGCATCCATCTCTTTGACTTCACGGATGACCAAGGCATCACTCTTCTGTTTGATCCTGTAGTCCTCCTTCAAAGGGAGTCCATTTTTTAACCTACACAAACATACGCAAATGTCATTATATAGACTATTGTATATGAAAAAGTACATTGTTGTAATCCAAGTTGCTGTTTTGTCCTACCATTTAAAGTTGGGTTCAGGATAGGCAGTGTATTTGACTGGTATAACAATGGGTGTTTTGTCTCCGACGTTTACCTCCCAAACACTGGTCCATGGCCCTTTCATGTCAATAAAAGGTTTCTCTGCAAATACATGAATTTCACCAGTTGAGATGTGAATCAAATACTACAATAAAATAAATTAAATATGTAAATCTGAGCAAATGTTACTATCTCACAACTTAGTTTAGGTATTGGTCTAAAATGCAAAGTTGAACATAGATCTATCTATTTTGCAGCCTCATTGAGTGCATGTCAGTTTCCATGGAAACTATCAAAGCCGGAGATACCCCTAATCATAGTTATATGGTGGAAATATTTACTAAATTTCCACACCTCCACTGATATGTTCACAATTTCCAGAGTTAAGTTAAAAATTACTTTGGAAAGATAAATATTAAGTATATTCTATTCATCAGACACTACAATAATGGAAAATATTTAGCTGTACATGCACCTTCTCTTCGGTGTTAGCATTTTCTACCTGCTGCTGTCTTTTAAGTACTTTTTTTTTCCTTTCAAGTTTCTCCTGGTTGAATTGTCTTTGCTCTATGAAAGATTGTGTATTTCTTACCATAGACTTTGAGCGTAGCAGTAGCGCTCTTCTCCATGAGGCCGCTGGAGGCAGAGCAGGTGTACTCTCCACTGTGCTCCACACTCACGTTCTCCACAGTCAGAGTGTTCGACAGCTCCAAAGAGTTCCACAGCTTCTTCTTATGAGGAGTGGTGTGGATCACTTTAGATGTGTTTTCAGATGTCTACCGATAAAAGTATACAAAATATAAAATAAGGAATATATATATTTTTTAAAATCTGACTTGGTGTTCTTTTTCATAATGAGCTACTGTTGCTCCAATATTTTGTTTTGTTGTATTAATGCGTTGTTGATGAGAAAGGCTAATCAATGTAAACAATAACCCATTATAAAACTAACTAAACTTAAATAACTTTTTTTATTTCATATTTCTTGATTACTTGTTGAAGGTGCACTTTTCTGGTGGGGCGGTTCACACCTGCTTGTCTCCATAAGGATGTTATTGCTTTTCCTGTAATATGTCACTCTGTGACTAAAACATATTATTTTCCTTGGAGACAAGCAGATGACACCACTTGGCCAAGTTACAGGTCAGATCTGTAGAGAGGTGACCACTCTCACAGTAAGAATACAAGTTTGTTAAGATATTTTTCAACATTACAAAATACTTGTAATTAAACCAGGGCAAAAGGAGAAATTCAATTTGTCAACTGGACAAAAGTTTATTTGGTCGAATACGTTTCGCAGCTCATCCAAGCTGCTTCTTCAGTTCTGGTCAGATGCTGGTGGACACTGCTTTATATCTATCTGAAGGGAGGAGCTAATTACAATGAAAATTACTCTGAGACTACCACACCTATTTGTTTACAGTTTCTGTTAGTTAGCTGGGCCTATTGAATGTGCAATGAGTGTGGAGTCTTGTTAGTATAACACTTGTGCTTGGTTCCTACAAGCACAGAGGGAAAGGAGAAAGAAGAACAACATGTGCAGAAAGCGCTCTCTGTTTGTGGATTTCCTAAATGGGCTTTCAATAAAACTAAGAGATCCAAGAAACAAGACAAAAAAGAATCAGAACCAAGGAGAAAGGGTGTAATGATTGCTTACATGGCTGGTGTTTCTGAAAAACTACAGAGGATTTTCAGACAACATAAAATCCCAGTCTATTTCAAACCCACAAACACTTTAAGACAAAAACTGGTCCACCCAAAGGACAAAACACCGAGCCACAAATAAAACAATGTGGTCTAGTCCATTCAGTGTAGTGAAGACTGCAGGGGGCGCTACATTGGAGAAACAAAACAGCCACTTCACAAGAGGATGTATCAACACAGACGGGAAAACCAGGGTGGACCGCAATCTGCCGTACATCTCCCTGTACACCAACTGCTGCACCTCCAGCCACGACTCCGTGAAACTGGTTAAGTTTGCGGATGACACCACCCTTATCGGGCTCATCTCGGACGGCGATGAGTCTGCCTACAGGAGGGAGGTGGACCGGCTGGTGTCCTGGTGCAGCAGCAACAACCTGGAGCTCAACGCCCAGAAGACAGAGGAGATGATCGTGGACTTCAGGAAAGTCACAGCCCCCCTGCCTCTCCTCACCCTGACAGACTCCTCCATCACCACTGTGGACTCCTTCCGCTTCCTGGGCACCTGCATCACCCACGACCTCAAGTGGGAGCCGACCATCAGCTCCCTCATCAAGAAAGCCCAGCAGAGGATGTACTTCCTGCGGCAGCTGAGGAAAGCCAAGCTGCCTGCCCAGATGATGGTGCAGTTTTACACGGCCATCATTGAGTCCATCCTCACCTCCTCCATCACTGTGTGGTACGCTGGGGCCACTGCCAGGGACAGACAGAGACTGCAGCGCATTGTGCGCTCTGCTGAGAAGGTGATCGGCTGTAGCCTTCCATCTCTCCAGGACCTGTACGTCTCCAGGACTCGGGGGCGTGCAGGCCGGATAGCAGCTGACCCCTCTCACCCTGGACATGGACTATTCGAGCCACTTCCCTCTGGCAGAAGGCTACGGTCCATACGGACCAGAACCTCTCGCCATAAGAACAGTTTCTTCCCCTCTGCCGTTGGACTCATAAACACTTTATGAACACTTATAACACCTGTACTAAGGACACTTTATAATACCAGTCACTTTAAATAAGTCATGTCACGTCACTTGCTCTTTGCACTGTCGGTTTGCACTGTTGTTCTGATGCTCTGTATATACTTGAATATTTTTATTTTTATTATATATCTTAATCTTTTTGCATGCTCTTACTTTATTCAAATAGTGATACTTTATTATCATTATTATTATTATTATCCTTTATAACTGTGATATCTCTACTTGTATTATTATTATTATTATTAGTATTATTATTATTCAGTGTTCTATGTTGCACCTTATCACCAAAGCAAGTTCCTAGTCTGTGAATTGTGTTCACTGACAATGGCAATAAAAGCTTTTCTGATTCTGATTCTGATTCTAAAAGCCACGGGCCACTCCTTTGAGGACAGTGAGGTCCAGATCTTGGCCAGAGAAAAGAACTGGTTTGAGAGGGGAGTTAAAGAAGCTATTTTTGTCAAGAAAGAGAATCCTTCCTTGAACAGAAATGGAACAACAAACAAACAAATGGAACAAACAAAGAAAACAATAGGGCTAGTCAGGTCAGGTCCAGAGGTGTGAAAACACCCATTATGGCCCTGAATGGTTATGCTAACAAGACTCCACACTCTGTATATTCAATAGGTTGTGCTAACTAACAGAAACTGTAAACAAATAGGTGTGGTAGTCTCAGAGTAATTTCATTGTAATTAGCTCCTCCCTTCAGACACACATAAAGCAGTGTCCACCAGCGTCTGACCAGAACTGAAGAAGCAGCTTGGATGAGCTGCGAAACGTATTTGACCAAATAAACTTTTGTCCAGTTGACAAATTTAATTTAAGATAAAATAAGATAAGATAAGATAAGATAATCCTTTATTTGTCCCACAATTTCTTCTTTTGCAGTGTATTCAGTAATCCAATCCATTCACCCACCACTTTCAAACAGCCAACATACAAAGAAGAATGCCAATAAGTAAATGAGTAAAATGCACTGAAATAGTTTTTGTCACAGACCAGAGCGTGTCCGGAGTGGGTCCAGTTGAACTCGATGCCCACGTTGAGCTCGGTGCTGGCGGAGCAGTTGAGGACCAGGCGCTCCCCCACAGAGAGCCGGACCTGGGTCGGGCTCAGGGTCAGATTATAGATCTTATATCCTGAGGAAACCAGAGGGAGGAGACCGCAGTTAGAGCACCAGCCATTGTTCCACACACTCACTACTTCTACTATAGTTTCAGAATGCCAAGTAAAGATGGACTAAATATGGGGAAATACTATGGGATTATTACAAGGATTGGAGTTCTATATATGTCTTTTTTGTAATAAAATTTAAAATCACAGACTGTATAAAGAAGTATTGTACACAGTCTATGCTTAGAATGTGCTGCTGAAGAAACATACCTGTTGACTGCTACTACAAGCTAAATAATAATGTTTTATTTTGAAATAGCAGTACATAAGAGTTCACATCTTCCACTTCATTTAAACAAGGATTTTCCTATTTCATGCAAGCCAGCCTCTTTATCTGAACAGTCCGTCTGAACTTACCGACGACTGCTACGATGTACAAAGGAGACTTGAAGGTCTCGTTGCCCAGTCGTGTTTGGCAGAAGACGACGCCGGAGTAACTGACAAGGTGACTGGGAACAGTGAAGCCCTTCTGAGCGTCCCACAGAGAGTCTCTGCCATCCGGGTAAAGCTCCTTATTTGGATACTTCTGACACAAAGAAAAGTTAATACATTTTGAACGTAGAAATGGCCCTAGAGTTTATTTCTTTTTAATAACTCATATAATAACAGTTTTATTATTAAGATACCAATTGATGAAATCATGATTAACAATCAATGTCCAGCACAAAAGAGTTGTGACCTAGTTTTATTTTCTTGCATTTGATTTCCAGGAGTTCATAAATAAACATAGTTTATATACCATACCAAGACCACTGTAGTGATTGAACAGTTGCAAATAAAGGTAATTCACTTCTATTTGCCATAATATAACACATGATTAACAAAAATTACACCTAATTACACAGCAACATTGTCAAAATCATAACAATATATTTTTCAGACTGTGTGTCTGTTTTTGCTTACAGTATGAAGCGTAACATTGAGATTCTCCAGTGAGCCTCTGCAGGGGATGACCACTTTCACTCCTTCACGTATAAACACCACCTCATAGTCTTTTTCTGAGGGCACAAACGGTGTCTTGTAATCTGAAAATACATCAGAAACACATGGCTCACCATTCTATATTAAAGGTACCTGTCTTTACTATAGAATGGTGAGCCAATGAAAATTATGCTAGGCTCAACTATAAATTACATTCACTACATCCGTAAGTCTCCACTTCAGTCTTCATGTAGAAGCGGCGTATAGTTCTACACATTTATTTTACCCAATTGACCTTTTTATTAACACTGTGTGACTCTAAAGGATTCTATTATTTAGAGAACATTATAGCCAAGTTCTGATATTTGAGGTAATGTCGTAAGTGCAGACCACATTTCAACTAACCATGTACAAAAACATAGACAGAAGCAGAGGTCTTTCCCTCCTCGGCCTTCAGGTCCTTGTAGGAGCACTGGTAGGAGCCTGTTTCGTTCGCTGTGGCGTTTGTGATGAGCACAGAGGAGCAGAAGAGCCCTGACCCACTGCAGTCACTGATGGAGAACCGGCTGGCGATGGAAGGTATGCTCCATTTTAGGTACTGACGACCCCTGAACACAACATGAAACCAATCAGTATATTACAGTCCCAGTTAAAATATTATATATAATTTATAATTTATTTGTCATAAAAAGATTTTTAAATAAAGATGTTTACATCTTTTTATGACAAATAAAAAATAAAAAAATAAATACATTTGACTTTTATGTGATTTTACCATTTCTTTATGTATTTGCAGGAGAATAACAGGTTCAGTAAATACCTGCAGATGAGCTCCAGATTGTCTGTCTTGTTTATTCTGTGGATGCCATAGCTGTTCAAAGATGGTGGATCAGGCATAAACCGAAGATCAAGAGCTGGACCAACAAAACAACAAAATGAGAGGCAGCAGATAAAATAAAACAACCTTTACATGAAGTCCCATAGATACTTTTAGAAGTATTAAAACTTAACTGGCTTTTTGAGTTGATATTTTAATTGTTCTTTGATTCTATACCATTGTCCTGATAAAAAAAAAAAGTCCCAATCCAACCCTTGACTGTTATAAATATGCAGTGTTGGGCAGTAACGCGTTACTTAGTAACGCGTTACTGCCCTTAGTAACGCGTTACAGTAATTTGATTATTTTTTCAATAACGTGGTAATTTAACGCGTTATATTTTTCGCTGTAATAATTAGATTATAGTTAGATTTTCGAGTAGCTATCCGTTACCGCTGCGTTACCAACAAAATTAAGTGTTTTATGATCTTGATTTTCAAAATAGAAATAATAATTCACAATAGGCTATGCGTGACGTCATCTGCGTGAGACCTACTTTAACTGCACGCGACACCGGTGTAAACAAAAACAAAATGGAAAGTGAGAAGTACGCGTTCAGTATGTGGGGGAAAGAAACCATTGTCAACATCAAAAAACTCAACATCAAATTTATTAAAACACCTGAAAGTGCAGCACAGCGCAGTCAAATTAGTGGAGAAAGCGACCAACATGACTGTTGAGCCCAGTGCCAGTGCCACTACACGCACTCCTGCCAAGCAACAAAGGCTGGAGAAGGCCTCAACAAACTTGTCGCTGGGTATATTGTGGACGAAATGCTACCGATTTGGATTCCCCTTCCTTTCGTCGCATAATTGAGAGAATACCCGTACAAAGCAACGTTTGCCTACCACACAGAAAAACGGTATACGGTATAATACAATGGTTTGTAAGTATACACCTTATAATAAAGTGCATTTGAGCTGACTAAAGGTTTTTTTATGAGATGGGGAAGTAACTAGTAATCTAACTTATAATGTAACTAATTACTTTTGAAATAAAGTAATCACTCTAGTAATTTGATTTCTTTAAAAATGATCAGTCAGTAATCAGTAATTTAATTACATTTTTAGAGTAACTTGCCCAACACTGTAAATATGTAGACATAAAATTGGATGGAAAGCCTGAAATTGACCAAAAGTAATAAGAATATGGTCAAAACAAAACCAATTAGATTAGACATGGGGCTGAGCGCTTTTGTTTTGTACTAGGAACATTTTTCTAACAGTGCAGAAAATGGCGGAGTTGTGTCAAAACAGGAAGCCGGGGCAGATAGGCCTCGGTCTGGACTCAATAGCCCAGGACTGTGTGGCCTTAGGTGGGGTTCCTGTTTCCACCTCCTCCCCGAGAGGTCCTAAGTATTGTACAGAGAGCCAAACAAGTCAGACTGACCTCTACTATTATAAAATCAGAACTAGTTATATCCAAGGCAATTTGAAGTTATTCTGAAATAAATTTTCAGGTTTATTGGTTTTAAATTTTAATTTCCATTTGATGAGTGATAATGTCAAATTTAATAATGCCAAAGTAAACACAATAACCTTTGAAATCCACTTGTATGAAATCAAAAATCAGTTATATGGTGGCCCATGCTGAGTAACAGAAATGAGTAGAGTCAGCATTTGTGAATTCACCTTTTGAATATTTCTTATGAGAATACAATGAAATCAGCAGAGAAAACTGTCTCGTACCCCCATCAGGAGCCCACTGTCCCATAGTCAATGTTAACAATTTATAACAGATTATAAATTATGATCAGACCACTCTGGTCATCAATTAGCCTCAGAGATCAAGTTCAATTAAATATGCACTATGTAGTTTTTCCAGTGGGGGTTCAGCCACCTGCTTGTTTCCACTGAGGTTATTGCTTTGCCTGAGATGTTTCTCAAAATGGCATTAAAATAATCTTGTATTTATTCATTTATTCCTTTTTATAGCTTATACGCTCGCCTGTTCACAGATATGACATGTAAATTGGCCTAGTGTAAATTGGCCTAGTGGCGTCATGTGCTCATCTCCAATAGATTTAAGTTTAATGCCACAGTGTGGAACTTTACAGAAAAAGCAATGACACCTCCATTGCAAGCAAATAGTGTTCCCTCTACCCAATATCCTCATTAGAAAAGTTACAAAGGTCTAATGCACTTTTATATCAGCTGTGAGGATAATAGTTAAAGATGTAACTTTTTGGTTGGGGGTCCATCACCTGTTTGTTTCTATGGAAATGTCATTGCTCTGCCTGAAATGTTCCATAGTATGAACAGCTCTACCTTACATTTATCCAATTACAGATGGTTTTATAGCTCAAAAATGCCTAAAAAAAAACAACCCAAAAAACCCCAAAAACAAAAACAGGCATTTGGGCTGTGAGCAGGGTTACCCCTCCACAGATCTGACCTGTAACTTGGTCTGGTTTGGTCTCCATGAAGATAAAACTGCTTAATACCATACTGTGATACATTCCTGACAAACCAATAACATCTTCATGGAGAAAAGAATTTGACGGACCCTCCACCAGAAAAGTTACACAATGCGCCTTTAACCACTTGTAAATTAGCCTAAACATTTCCATTTGAAGACAGACCAGTGTAATCATAATTTCTTACCTGAGACGTAGCTCGTTATAATAATTCCAAGCAGCAGCCAAACGAAATTTGCCAAAGCCATTATCCAACAACGGGACCCACAAACACAGTGAAAACCTTGATGTGGATATCAAAGGCGCACGCTCCTAAGCAGATCCATTAACCGCAGTTTTATTTTTTATTAATTACGAGAATGATGTTGGTAAACTGGCAGCAGTCCAAATGTGGTCCTTCGTGTCCCGTGTCCAGTGATGTGTGCGCACTGGACGGGGCGGCTGAGAGGGCCAGAGCGCGCGGCAGAGGAGGGGCCAGGCCTGGGGTGGACTAAACCTGATAACGCAGACATCAATATGAACACAATCTTTTAGCCTGAAAAACAAAATGGGGTTATCTATCTGAAGCTAATTTTATAGCTAGCTAACGAATACTGTAAAATACTGAGGTTAAATGCTGCTATTTTTTCCTATTGGCTAATTGGGCTGTTCAGTGAAGGCCCATCATGCAAAGGGGCCATGCCTGTTACACATGGGCTACTTTCTATAAGCTTTAATATACCTATTATTTGATCTTTTAATTTGGCTAATTATGTGAAGCTTTATTTATGGCTCTATACAGGGTAAACTACTTTTGTGCATTTGTTAAATCTATGTTATGTTTAGCATCTATAACTACATATGGATTCAGTGTTATCAGCTTATGGTCAGTGAGAGTTAGATTGAGCTTCCAGATTTTTAGGCCTCTGAAAACTTGTTGCCTTGTGCACCTGCAGGCTTAGTAATTTGCTTCTCCAATCAGCTCCTCTTTTATGAACTTTATCAAATTCTGCTGAACAAGAGGGATGAAGCTTTTGATGGTGTCTGGCTAGTGCATTTTGGGACATAGGGTGGTGCAGTACGTTCATGTCCACATGTTTCCTGACCTGGTCACTTTTACAGGGATTCTCTGTCTGCCATCTGTCACATCAACACTTCCTGGAGGGCACTGAGCATGGTAATGAAAGATTTTCCACTTTAATTCAATGTTTGGTTTCCATAGTGCCCAGTAAGTACTCTTTGGTGTGTTATCACTCCTTGATGTGTTATGATCTGATGCCCTTTCCAAAAATGTGCAGTGATCCATAAAGGCTGAAACTACAGCCTAAACAACATTTCAGAGTAGGATTATTTTATTTATATACTCTGCATTGGAACAAAATATTACCTAATCATTTTCATGCAGTGATCATGCAATTACTGAGTTACACACATTTCAGTTTTCTCCAAATCTGAAGCCTGATGGAAAGTTGTTTAACCAAGTATCACTAATGATGATTTGAAAACAATAATTAACAGACAAAAATGCAAAATATGTCTGTTAGTTAGAAAGCCTGCTGGTTTTGGCACTTTTGTGTTTCTACTTTGGTTTGGGGTTTTTCAAAGGTTACTGTCTCACAATTAGACACATGAAGAATGCCTCCAGACCATTGTCCATTCAGTGAGACCTCTTTTAAAAACAGTGCCAGGGTTCGGAAAGGGAATGTGCTTGTTCACATCACACTTTTGATTTCAAAGCAGGAAAGCGAGTCAAACACAAATGTTCTTTCAACAATTCCTTTTTAACAAAGTTTTATAGTGATTCTCAGACCATTTCACCAGGTTGTCCCAGAATGAATCAAGCAAGCAAACAACAAGCAAAACACAAAAACAAAAGTAGATATCAGTTCCACCAACTATATAATGGATTGAAAAACATTAACGGTAAAATGTTCACAGAAATAGAATGTTGTCATTATATTATGCATCACCATATAGTCTTTTCAAATCTTGTGAATGAATAAACAAAGCAGAGTCTTTAGTTATGTGTCAGAGGCCTATAGGCTTGTCAGACCTTGGCACAATAAAAAAGAAGAGGACACAAAGGAGTAGGAAGGGAGGGAAGAGGAAGCATCTCACACTTCCTCAGACAGGATACTGAGCTGCTCCGAGAGACATCCTGGAATCTGTAGCCTCAAAGGCCTAAACTCCACCCCTTACATACAGCCTACATGTATATACACTTATGCCTACCTTTGACTCAGAAATAAGAGGATTTATAAACCTTCTGCAAAAACTATAGATTATAGCAAGGGTGTCCAGACTACAATCTGGGGGCCAAATGCAGCCGTCGAATTTTTGTTGGCCCTTAAGGCTCCTGCTGAAGTGGCTCAAATGATCAGAAGCAATGCTTTTTGCAGCAACCTTGTATAAATCTGCCACTATAGACTGTGACTCCCCTGGACTATAACATATCAGGCAAAAATGTGTTTTATTGTTGGTAATAATAAACAATGCAAAATAGTGGCAAAAAGAAATTTAATTTGTCAACTGGACAGAGTTTATTTGGTTGACCAAATAAGTTGACAAATTAAAATTCTCCTTTTCGCCATGGATTCTGCCTGGACGACTGAGGGATTTTACATACAATGCAAAATAGTCCAAATTTTGACACAACAGTGTGCAGCACTGAAGCCCTTTTGGGATCAATTCGTCAGTGGCTGCCCCCTAGCGTCATACTATTTAGATAGTTTGCAAAATCAATCACAATAAACCCATTAAAAGTTCTAAAGATCTTTTTCACCACTGGCTCGAAATCATGTATTTACACGCATCCATACAAAAAACATGTTCATATTGGAGCTCAAGGTCATTTTCTATAGCTTAGCCTACATTAGAGCAGAAAAGTCAAACAATAATCAATATATTTATGAATATCGGTGGTGCTAGCTTTTATGTCCCCCGCTTTAAGAAAACTTTATTTGGCCCAATAATTTCTTTATATCATAAGCAGCCCGGAACGTATGTCCTATCTTGTGTCTAGACGGTCATTTTTTTGCGTTGCTCAAAACAACAATAACGTCCCCGTGCGACAGAAAATGGTTTGGAGCAAACGGGGTAGTTTCAGTGTCATAGACGTATTATGGGCATTCCTTGCAGCCTGTTTTATCGTAGCTTTTGGTTTATACAAAGTCTCATCGCATCTACCAAAAAACTACCAAAAATCATATGGTGTTGTTATATTCCAGGACCTTATTCGCTACGGCAAGACTAAGCAGAACCTCAAACGGGATGACTGGCTGCGAGTGTTTGACGTGCCAAAAAGGTATGGCGTTTCAGTGACCCAAACGAATGTTTTGTCTCCAGCACAGGCTTATTAAAGAAACACTCTTCTCTTGTCATTGCAGGTGGTTCTGGCACTTTTACGCAGTGTCTGTCTGTTGGAGTGGTTCTCTGCTCTTCTTTTATGCCAACAGTATCTTCCTGCATCATCCACTTCCATCGTGGTTAACTTGGTCATCCTCCATTTTAATTACAGGAACAAGCAACACTAATGCAGAAAGAGATGGTAAGCTCTTATTGCCCTTAAATTTACTGTTACTACTATGTGCCTGTATTGTCCTGTCACAAAGATGAGCTCATTACTGGAACTTTTATACATTTTATATACATTACTAGTCAAACCTTTGGACATACTCTCTCATTCAATGTTTTTATTTTTTATTTATTTATTTTATGTTTAGTATCTTTAGTCGACATTGTATATACACATGAAAGACATCAAATACATGATGCAAGATATATGGAATTATGCAAAAAAAAAAAAAAAAAAAAAAAAGTAAAAAAAAAGTTAACAACTAACACAACTAAATAAAAGAAATATATATTTTATATTCAAATCCTTAAAGTAGCCAGCCTTTTATGGGGTTACTTTTGTCTCATTAATATTCACAAATGCACAGAGGGTGATCTACAAATAGATGAATACATGTAATCATAACAACACATCATAATTAATAATCAATAAGGAATTGGCCGCGTAGCCAGTTCATTAATGTTACATACCTATCTCATACCATACAGACATACCTATGTAACATTAATGAATTGTCTACAAATCCAATTCCTTATTAATTATTAATTATTAATTATGATGTGTTGTTACGAAATGATTACATTATGAATACAAATAATTACAAATGATTACGTGTTGGCATACCTCAGTCTCTTGCTAACTTAACGCCTATAAAAACACTGTGTAGTTGACGATGATGTCAGCACATTTGTTCTCATGGTGATGAGTTGTGGTTGTTCTGTTGTCAGATGTTGGGATGTCAGAACACCACTGTTGTTGGTTTTCATTTTATTTATAAAATACTTGCCGTGTGACCTTCGCTTTGCCCCGGAAGTAGACAGGGGAGAGAGAGAAAGCGGGAAGGTGTAAGGAGAGTACACCAAGAGGTGCTGTTTGGCTACCGCTGGTGGCATGTTGGCGAACACGGTAATATATATTGTTTTGTATTATAAGTTTAAGATATTGTATGTAAACTAAGCTGTTTTCTCTGTCTGTCTTTTAGTTTTCACGGTGTTTACGGTGTAGAAAGAGATTAAAAATTGACACATGATCATCAGTTCGAAGCGTGAAGTCCTTTTTTTAGACAAGAAAACCAGGGTAGCTACAGTGAAAACGTGACCTGTTTCATCGCACGTGGCTGTTGGCTGTGCTTCCCTATGCATCCAGACGGCGGCGCCAGAGACCGTGATTTGTCTTCACTCTATGGCAAGGCGCATACTTTTGCGCACATCGACTGCAGGAGCAAGTTTCCAAATCCTAAAGTCAGATGCAAATACGAATATCAGCCCAACCACTGATGAAAGTAAGTTCAAGAAATTGAAAGGACACAAATAAAGAAAAACACTGCAAACTAAATCAAATACAAGCAAAATGACCTCACCAGAAAGTAAATCATCTGATAGTGAAGAGGATGTTCAGACCCAACATAAAGTAAATGTTAAAGAGAAAGAATGTGCTGAACCAGATAAAGATGAGTCAAAATCAAGAAAATCCTCTCGCGAAAAACGATTTACTCTTAAAATGCAATATTTAAAGGAGCAAGAACTTGTACAAAAAGAAAAGAGGTTTATTGCAGTGTATGAAAAATGGAAATCTAGAGTAAGAGACATTCGGACAATATTAAAGGAAGCATGCTCAGAAAAAGATCTGTATAACATGATGGATGAAGCTGAAAAACTTGACGCTGAACTGAAAGAGCTGTATGATAGCATAAGAAGGAATACAGCTCCAAGTCAAGAAATCAGAAGGAAAATAGATGCATGCTCAGCTGTTACATGTGATTTGCTGCGCTTAATGAGAGTCAGAGTAACCGAAGAAGCGGGAGAGTTTGATGCTGTGGCAGAGAAGGCAAAGTTACGTGCTCTTCTTGACAATGACTATGCCAGATCTATATATGGGTCTACTGCCACCAGAGTGTCTGCACGTGACTGCCGTTCTGAACGTTCTTCAGAGTCGCCCAGCATCTCAAACAAAAGAGCAGAAATTGCTGCAGAGTTGGCTGCAAAGCAAGCTGAAAATGACATGGAAGAGGCCATAGAAGCACAGCGTCAAGAACTGAGAAAGCTTGAAAAACAGAAAGAGATAGTAAGAATGCAGGCTAAGTTGAGGGTGTACACTGAAGAAGAGATGAAAGTGAAAGAAGAGAGTCATAGCTTGATACGTAGCAAAGGCAGTGCTATTCTATCATCTCATACTGAACGTGTATATCAGCCAGCCACACAGAATGAAGCATTTATGCAGGCTTTACATGAGTCAGTTGCTCTCACTAGACTTCCTGCGCCAGAGCCTACTGTATTTTCAGGTGACCCTCTTAAGTTTATAGAGTGGAGCACAAGCTTTAAAGCTCTGATAGAAAGGCGATGTTTAAATCCTGCAGACAGATTATTTTATCTGCAAAAGTACATAGCAGGAGAGGCTAAATCTACTCTAGAAGGCAGTTTCTACAGAAAAGATGAGGAAGCTTATCAACAAGCATGGGATAGGCTGAATGCTAGATATGGGCATTCATTTGTAGTACAGAGAGCCTTTAGAGAGAAACTTAACAAGTGGCCAAAGATAGGTGGCAAGGAATATCTTAAGCTGAGAGAGTTTAGCGATTTTCTTCAAACATGCAGTCATGCTATGCCTCACATTAAAGGTCTACAGGTTCTAAATGACTGTGAGGAGAACCAGAAGATGCTGACTAAACTCCCAGACTGGATCACATCAAGGTGGAATCGTAATGTTACAGAGCAGCTGGATAAAGGCAAGGACTATCCAAGCTTCTATGAGTTTGCTTCCTTCATTTCTAAGGAGGCACGCATCGCTTGTAACCCTGTATCATCGTTACACGCTCTGAAACCACCTGCAGATATTCCAACAAGAGAAACAAAGCGCACAAAAGCAAACGCGTTTGTCACCAATGTAAAAGCCTCAGAGACATCCAGCCCTGCATCCAAGTCCAATGCAGAACATGTAAAGTCCAAAGAAGCAAAGGAAAAAGACTTCACACCACAAAACTCAAATGCAAGCAAATGTGCGTGCTGTGGAGAGGACCACTCCATACACAAGTGTCAAAAGCTCACAGTAATGTCTGCAGACGGCAAGAAAAAATACATACAGGACAACAGATTGTGCTTTGCTTGTTTGAGAAAGGGCCACAACTCCAAAGACTGTAAAAACAGAGCAATGTGTGGCATATGCAAAAAGAGCCATCCAACTCCACTGCATGAGGACCGCTCATCAGCAGACAAGCCCCCTGCAGAAAACACAGTAAGTGAAACTACCACCTCTCTCTCATGCTCTGTGAGAGGGGGTGAGAATGGCAGCACGTCAATGATTGTGCCTGTGTGGATTTCATCAGTTCAGGCTCCTGGTAGTGAAACTTTGGTATACGCTCTATTAGACACTCAAAGTACTCACACCTTTGTTGATCAGGAGGTGTGTGAAAAGCTGCAGGTTGCTACAGAGCCAGTAAAACTAAAGCTTGCCACTATGGTCAAAAGAGACTCTATTGTGAAAAGTCAAAGAGTGCAAGGACTTAAGATCAGAGGGTTTTACTCAAATACTAGCATCGAGTTACCCCAAGCTTACACCAGAGACTTTATTCCGCTTGAGCGTGCTCATATCCCTACTCGTCAAACAGCAAGCAAATGGCAACACCTTGCTAACTTAGCTCAAAAGATGCCCCCTTTAATGGACTGTGCTGTTGGACTTTTGATAGGGTACGATTGCTCCAGAGCCCTAGCCCCCAGAGAGGTCATCATTGGTGGTGACAGTGAGCCCTACGCCGTTAGGACAGATCTAGGTTGGAGCATTGTAGGAGGGGCACCCCAACTTGTAAATGCTAGCAATGTAACTGGTTTATGTCACAGAGTGTCTGTAAAAGAGGTTCCCCCTGTAACCCCTTCAGCCATCATTAAGGTACTTGAGTCAGACTTCTCAGACACCAAACAGAGTAGTAGTGACATATCCCAAGAGGATATCCAGTTCCTTCAGATGCTAAATGACAAAATCAAACATAATGAGCATGGACACCTTGAAATGCCCCTGCCCTTTAAAGCACGCCCACAGCTCCCAAATAACAAAACTTTGGCTCTGGTTCGCCTAAAGCAGCTTAAAAAGAAACTCGACAGAGATCCAAAGTTCAAAGCTGACTATGTAAAGTTCATGGAAGGAGTTTTAAGAGACGGTGATGCAGAAAAGGCAGAATCACAACCAGCTCAAGGAAATGTCTGGTATATACCGCATCAAGGAGTTTATCACCCACGCAAGCCGGACAAAATCAGGGTGGTATTCGACGGCTCAGCAAAGTTTGAAGGAACGGCACTAAATGACCACCTACTAACAGGACCTGATCTTACAAATGGCCTTACTGGAGTACTCTGTCGTTTTCGTAAGCACAACATTGCAGTCATGTGTGATGTTGAGAAGATGTTTCACAGGTTCCATGTTAGTCCAGAGGACAGAGACTATTTACGGTTCCTTTGGTGGGACAACGGGGACACAAATTCAGAGCCCACAGAGTACCGAATGAAAGTTCATTTATTCGGTGCGTCCTCATCCCCTGGCTGCGCCAATTTTGGCTTGAAGCATCTGGCCAGTGAAAATGAGAGAGACTACCCATCAGCCGCTAACTTCGTCAAAAAACATTTCTATGTGGACGATGGCCTTACAAGTGTAGAGTCAGTTAAAGAGGCAGTCAAACTTGTGAAAGAGTCTCAAGCTTTATGTGCAAAAGGAAAACTGCATCTTCACAAGTTTCTGTCAAACAACAGAGAGGTCCTAGACTCGATCGATCCTGCAGAGAGAGCTGTGGAGATAAAAGATGTTGATCTCAACTACAGTGACCTCCCAGTGCAAAGAGTGCTAGGCATAAGATGGGACATTGAAAGTGACAACTTCTTCTTTCAGGTAACACTCAATGAGAAACCAATGACTAGGAGAGGTATTTTGTCTGTTGTGGCATCCCTGTACGATCCCTTAGGGTTCTTAGCCCCCTTCATTCTAGAGGGAAAGAGAGTGTTACAAGAGATGTGTCAAAAGGGCATTGGGTGGGATTATCCGCTACCTTCAGAACTAAAGCTAAGGTGGGAGGGGTGGATGAATGATTTAGAAAATCTTAAGTTTATTCAGATTCCCCGGTGTTTTAAGCCTGTAAACTTTGGTCAAGTCCTAAGAGTTGAGCTTCACCACTTCTCTGATGCGAGTAGTCAAGGCTATGGTCAGTGTTCTTATATCAGATTAGTGAGTGAACAAAAAGTACATTGTACATTAGTCATGGGCAAGGCCAGAGTCGCGCCAATCAAAATAGTCACAATCCCAAGGTTGGAACTAACAGCTGCAGTAACGTCCGCTGCTGTTAGCTACATGTTGAAAAAAGAACTTGAGCTCAAAGTTGACAGAGAGTACTTTTGGACAGATTCAAGAGTGGTACTTGGTTATATTAACAATGACGCTAAAAGATTTCATGTTTTTGTCGCAAATCGTGTTCAAAGAATTCGAGAAACTACAAACCCAGAACAATGGCATTATGTTGACACGAACGAAAACCCAGCTGACCATGCCTCAAGAGGCTTAAAAGTGTCAGACCTTATTCACTCAAACTGGTTCACTGGTCCCAAGTTTCTTTGGGATAAAGACATTGTGACAGAACAGAGCATGCCACCAGGGCTCATGGTGGGAGATCCTGAAATAAAAACAATCCAAGTGCTGAAAATTGAGTCAACACAACAAAGTGACATCAAAGACCATTTGGCAAGGTTCTCAAATTGGAACGCTGCAGTCAATGTCATTGCTCGGATCAAACGAATGGCAAAGAGGATTAAAACAACGGACCCTCCAAATGTGGAGGAAAGACGACAAGCCATGCTAACACTAGTCAAACTTGCACAGAAAGATGCATATGAAAAGGACATAAACAAACTGAATCAGTCTCAAAAGTTGCCCCACAACCACAGACTCTTTGAACTGGACCCATTCCTTCAAGATGGCATAATGAGAGTAGGAGGAAGGTTAAGAAAGGCCTCAACAGGTTTTGAAGTGAGACATCCTGTAATCCTACCTAAAGACTGTGTTACTACTCGTCTCATTATTGCACATTATCATGATAAGACCCAGCACCAAGGCAGAGGGCAAACTTTGAATGAGATCAGAGTAAATGGCTACTGGATTGTCGGTGGAAGTAAAGCAGTAGCTGAGTTCATCAGACAATGTGTGTGGTGCAGGAGAGTCCGCGCACCACCTGAGCAACAGAGGATGGCAGATCTACCTTTCGACCGCATTGACCCATCGCCACCTTTCACCTATTGTGGCATGGACTGCTTTGGCCCCTTTAATACCAGACAGGGTCGTAAAGTTTATAAACGGTATGGTCTTCTGTTCACTTGTTTAAGTTGTAGAGCAATCCATATTGAAATGCTAGATGATATGACAACCGATGCATTTATCAATGCTTTAAGATGTTTTGTAGCGATCCGTGGGTCTGTTAGACAGATCAGGTCAGACCAGGGAACTAATTTCACGGGTGCAAAAAATGAACTGGAAAGAGCTTTAAGTGAAATGGACAATGACAGAGTGAAATCCTATCTGGCAGAAAAGCAATGTGACTTTCTTATGAATGCACCAAGCTCGAGCCATGCAGGAGGAGCATGGGAGCGTCAGATCAGGACAGTTAGAAGCGTGCTATGTAAAGTTCTTGCCAAAACTGGTGATAGACTGGATGATGCATCCTTGAGAACTTTTCTGTATGAGACAATGTATATTGTAAACAGCCGCCCACTAACTGTTGATAGCATAAGTGATGCCAAGAGTTTAGAGCCCCTAACACCAAACCATTTAATCACCATGAAAGGTTCTGTTACACTTTCCCCTCCAGGCAACTTTGTACAGGAAGATTTGTATGCTAAAAAGCGCTGGAGAAGAGTTCAGTACCTGTCAGAGCAGTTTTGGCATAGGTGGAGGAAAGAGTATCTCACTAATATTACTCTGAGACAGTGTTGGCATACCCCTAAACGTAACATGAGGGTTGGGGATATTGTAATAGTCAAAGATGAGAACACCCCTCGTAATGAATGGACACTTGCTAAAGTTATTGAGGTACATGAGGGTGATGATGGACTGGTGAGGAAGGTGACTTTACAAGTCGGGGACAGGAAACTGGGAAAGAAGGGAGAACGCTTACATAAGCCATCCATTATTGATAGACCTATTCAAAAGTTGGTTCTTCTTGTTGAAGGTACTTAAAGGGTACCTATTGTACATTTCTACACTTTAAAAAAAAAAAAAGGGTTTCTATGGAAATTACCTTGATGTGTTTTATGAAGTGTATAGTGTAACATCTTCATTGTTATCAAGGGTAATTTGGTGGGAGTGTAGCTGACGATGATGTCAGCACATTTGTTCTCATGGTGATGAGTTGTGGTTGTTCTGTTGTCAGATGTTGGGATGTCAGAACACCACTGTTGTTGGTTTTCATTTTATTTATAAAATACTTGCCGTGTGACCTTCGCTTTGCCCCGGAAGTAGACAGGGGAGAGAGAGAAAGCGGGAAGGTGTAAGGAGAGTACACCAAGAGGTGCTGTTTGGCTACCGCTGGTGGCATGTTGGCGAACACGGTAATATATATTGTTTTGTATTATAAGTTTAAGATATTGTATGTAAACTAAGCTGTTTTCTCTGTCTGTCTTTTAGTTTTCACGGTGTTTACGGTGTAGAAAGAGATTAAAAATTGACACATGATCATCAGTTCGAAGCGTGAAGTCCTTTTTTTAGACAAGAAAACCAGGGTAGCTACACACTGCCATCTAGTGGATGCCTGTGTATGTGAATCGGTTGGCTATTTATGGATCTGTCTGTGTCTGTAGATTTCTCCAAAAGAGTCTCAAAAATACGTCATAGAGGAAATCTGTGAATTTGTGTAATTGGTGATCCACAAATGCAAATCACAATTTACAAACAGAATTTTCAGTTTTACAAATGTAATGTTTTTTTTGCAAATGAAAAAAGATATTTACCAATACACATCTGTGGGTAAAGACCAAAATACAAGTTACAAATGTTAAATTTGGATTTGTGGATATCAAAACACATGTACAAACCAATGACTATTTGTAGTTCACCCTCTGTGCATTTGTGAATATTAATGAGACAAACGTAACCCCATACTCTTTGTTTTGTTGACAGTGCTGAAAACTTTTGGGCTTTTCACAATGAGTTTCTTGATGAAGTCTTTCGAGGTGGTTTTCACTTCACAGCTGTGCCTTGTCATGGTCAAGTAATGCAAACCAGGGTACAAAGATAAGGCTGGCTTTCTTTAATTATTTTTAATCTAATACAAGTTTTCAGTTATTTTGAGTTTAGTTTTTGTTTACTACATTCCATATGTGTCCAATCATAATTCAGTCAGTGAGAATCTACAATGTAAATAATCATGGAAATAAAGAAGAAACAAAAATGTGTATTTGTATGTGTGTGTCATTTCTCATTTACTCTATGCAGTGCTATTCTTTTGTCTGTCTTTACTCACTACTGTCATTGCCCTGTCCAGCCCCACAGATGACCACTTTGCTGCTGCTCCTCCTGCTTTGGCTTCACTCTCTCAGGAGACTACTCGAGTGCTGTTTTGTCAGTATATTCTCCGATGGAGTCATTCATGTTGTACAGTATCTATTTGGCCTGGTGTATTACATTGTGCTCGGGCTGACAGCACTTTGCTCTGACCGTATGGCTAAAAAAGGTGAGAATATGAAAATGACAAAAATAATATAAAGTATATATAATTATTAATAAATACTGATTAATATATGTTCTCCAGTCCTTCTTTAGTTAATCTATCTATGTTATCTGTAGCTACTTTTTTATTGAAATTTCCCCACTGTGGGATGAATAAAGGATTATCTTATCTTACCTTATTTTCTCTATTCTCTATGATAGCCTAGATGTTTGTAGTTAATCCCTGTGAATACTAAACAACTATCTTTGTATCTTATGTTTTGTAGACAGTGGCACACTGTTCTCTCAAGTGAATTGGTGTCATGCTGCTGGATGTGCCCTTTTTGTTTTGGCTTCATTACTGCAGCATCAGTCCATGGTCCTGCTCGCAAAACTACGCACTGGAAAATCAGGTGCAAACCTATATTTCTAATGTACTTAAAAAAGTTATGATGTTTAACATAGTATATATTGACCAAATTAGAGAATGCATAATTAAAAACCTTTCTGTTGTTCCACAGGAAATGTGGAGACTATGGGCCATAAGCTGCCCACAGGAGGCGGGTTTGAGTTGGTGTCCTGTCCACATTATTTTGCTGAGGTTCTCATCTACATCTCACTATGGGTGGCCTCAGGAGGACTATTTACATGGGAACTAGTTTCTCTTTATGTCTTTTTCAACCAAGCACTTGCCGCTCAGCTCTGTCATGACCTTTATAAGTGCAAGTTCGAGTCATATCCAAGACAAAGAAAAGCATTTATACCTTTTGTGTTGTAATCTTGCCTTATTCAGTAACTTTCTGGGATGTCATACATTTCCGTACGTCATCATTTTTCAACTCTGGAAAACATTTTCCACATGGTTACCCCATTCATTTGTGCATTAAGACAGATTAAATATATTTTGTTTTAAAGATTTGCATCACTCATTCGTCATTTCATTAATTGAATTTGTTTTTTTGTAAATGCAAATTACTCAATATTGTCAGTCAATATTAGTCAACATTGGATGAGAGGATACTGGGAGTGCTCTCAGGATCACAGTGAGTTAGAGAATTAGTGTGCAGATACCAGGAATAAAAATGGGCATCCACAAATCTTACAATAAATAAACTATATGAGGCATCTGGTATCTTGAATTATTTAAGACAACACGTTTGGACTAGGAAACTTCATGAGGGCTTAACACACACGTGTGATAGGCTATCGATGTTCTTATTCTTCGAAACATGTAAGAAATACGCAATAGTTTACTTGTTTTTGCTCTTTTTTTTGCTTTGCAGTCACACATGTATACATTGTGGAAAAAATGTTAACAGATGTGTGACTGACTTCGCCTCCATTGTATAATTTATTTTCTTCAAAGTATTGCCTTCTATTTTTTTCTAGTTTTAGTTGAAAGTGACGGTGTAATGGTCCAATCACGGGTCAGTCCGACGCGTTTGTCATCACACACCGGGTTACGTCCTTCTCCAGGCGGACCAATGGAGCTCCCCGCGCGGCTCCGCTTCTCCCCGCAGCTAACTTCCAGCGGAGTTAGCTCGGGCAGCTAAACAGTGACGTGTATTTACAAAGACCACCAAAATTAATGCATAATGCTGCTCTAAAGTTAGAGTTTTTAGTAATCCGGTGCATTATGTGATTGCTTATACAGTTTTTACTTTGAAATTTCCTTGAATTGTGTCCTGGGAGCAATAATGTCCGTCCTTGTTGGAGGAGATGGACGGGCTAGCTCGACTCTGATGCGTCTCTTGTTTCTTGTCGCTGTGTCGCTGCTTTTGGTCGGAGTCGCTGCTATCCCCGAAGAGAACAAACCGGTTCAAGAACAACCACTACAAGAGGTACTTTTTTAAACAAATTCGATTAGTCACGAAGCATTATCATAGGAAGGGTTCATTGTGGCTTGATTGTTGCCCCTGCTCATGCCCCTGCTTTCCTCAAAGCTAACACATGCTAACTAACACCTTATGTGTTCCGGGTTATGTCCAAGGAGAAAGTTACTGTTTGATTAAGATTAGAAAGCACACATTGAAATAACCACAGTGATCGTATTTGTCCTCAGTCTGTCTGCTGTGGATATGTGAAAAGTGGCACTGATGAGGCTTCTTTAAACTATGTTGTTTACTATGGAATTGCTTCTTTTCATTAAACTCGATTAAACTGATGACATTTAATTTAACTGCATGTCGATTTTGTAATAAACATTTTCGCCTTGAATGCTGTGTTGTTGTTATTTTAATGTCTCAGTAATTAATAATACCTAATTAGAGTTGTATTTTGTGTCCATTATTTGCAGAAAGGCCCAACTACTCGCCCCATAGGACCAGTAAGCCCTGAGGATGACACAAAGAAAGGGAACCTGGGCTTCATCCATGCCTTTGTGGCTTCTCTCTCTGTCATCATCGTCTCAGAGTTGGGAGACAAGACGTTTTTCATCGCGGCCATCATGGCCATGCGTTATAACCGCCTGACTGTGCTCACAGGAGCAATGCTGGCCCTGGCTGTTATGACTTGTCTCTCTGGTGAGTGACCTGTGTGGCCCAATATAACTGGAGTGTAGATTGTGCTTCTTCTGATAAATATTTCCTCTTGTAACAGTGCTTTTTGGTTATGCCACCACCATCATACCTCGAATCTATACCTATTATGTGTCGACGGCTTTGTTTGCCATCTTCGGTATCCGAATGCTGCGAGAGGGACTCAAGATGAGTCCAGACGAAGGTCAGGAGGAGCTAGAGGAGGTGCAGGCAGAGATCAAGAAGAAGGATGAAGAGGTATAACATCACATGACTTAAAAACATTTTCTTGTTTAAAGGGAGTTTACTTATTATGCAACAGAAGTACAAAATGAGGATACAAGTTATTTTCTGTTTAGGTGTATGCTGGAGGATTAAGGATAATTACATGTCAACAACTTCACTGACTTTTCAGTGGTTGAGAGCAGTGGTTCTCAGGCTTTAGCCTAAGTACCACTGTATAAATTAATTTCATTTCAAGTACAACCAAGATATAACAAAGTCTAAATCTAGACAAAACCATTTCTAAAGCTGTATGTAGGCCTATGACAGTTTTGACAACCAAGCTGTTATTTTCCATTAGGCATACCATTACTATATCTTTTCTTATTTCCTGTGTGCAGCTGCAGCGCTCAAAACTTATGAATGGGGCCCCAGACGTTGAGGCTGGAGCTGGAACCCCACTGCCTCAGAAGAAGTGGCACAGCTTCATCTCCCCTATCTTCATCCAGGCCTTCACCCTCACCTTCCTGGCTGAGTGGGGCGATCGCTCCCAGCTGACCACTATCATTCTCGCTGCCCGGGAGGTTGGATTCACACTGTATCTAGTTTAGATATGCAGCATACATCACATTAAATGTATGTGTTTTGAGTCCCAATATTACATTAACTGACTAGAGATGTCCAGAATAATCTTTTTACACCCTCATTGCCCCACTTAATTTTGAACCAACTGACTTATCTATAATGGAAGTTGTTTTGATTTCTGACTCACAGGACCCTTTTGGCGTGGCTGTTGGTGGCACGTTTGGTCACTGTTTGTGCACTGGGCTGGCTGTAATTGGAGGGAGAATGATTGCTCAGAAGATCTCAGTTCGAACAGGCAAGTTCACTTGTTACTATACTAATAATGTTGACGTTTTCTATTGCTCATGAGGCGTGTCTGGATACTTTTGAACGTGAAATTTTTTTATTTTAGGTAATAAGCCTAGTAAATATACATTCCCTTCACTACTATTCATAACACAAAGTCCATATTCAGACGGCAGAACATAATTTTATGATTTTCTATTTTATAAACTGTAAACAACCTCAAAAGTGGTGAAAGATACTAAGCCTGGCTTCCTGTTTATGAACTCGGGCTGTGAGTCTTGCTTTGTTGTTTTTCGAAACCACCATTTGCTACTTCTCTCGATGTTTACATACGGAGAGCAGCAGTTGCAAATGTTGTCTTTCCATTCATTAGCAATAACTAATGACACCTTACTTTTTCTGCTTGTATCCACAGTTACCATTATTGGAGGAATCGTCTTTTTGGCCTTTGCCCTTTCGGCTCTGTTCATCAAGCCGGACACTGGACTTTAAGTGGATCAAAATGATTCAGGTTTACTCTGTACATAAATGTAAAATGTGAGTACATTGCTGTGTTGTTTTAATCCCCCTATACAAATGTCTGACAGATCAGGAGCCAATGTCTGTAACTCAGTAGACTCTACCATAGACGGACCTTTGCATTTATTTAACTGTTTCTTATTTTTTGGAGGGATTAGGACTTTCTCAGAGTAATGGCTGGATTATTGCTCAAAATACCTCAACGGTGACCACCCACCTCTTAAATTGATTTACACTTCATTTTATTAATAGATTGCATTTGGGCTGGCCATTACCATTTTATTTCATGATTGTTCTTAAACCTGAAATATGAGTTAAGTTTTGAGGGTTTAACTGTTTTGAATTTAAATATTTATCAATTTCAAGGGAGTTCAATGTAGTTCATGTATATGTTTCATGAAAAGTCCATACTATAACTATGGATGGGTGGTAACCGTTGATCCCTAATTTCATTTCAACTGTTTGAATAATCTGTTAATGTTTAAATCTGTGGTCCAGGTCCACATGTTAAACTCTTTGCATCAGCCTTACTTTGCCTTTTTGATTTTAATTCAAATTTAAATTAAACATTGCGTCCGGGGTCAGTAGACTATTTTAAATACATATTTTAGCTGCAGTCCTAAAACCAATTCTTTCCATTTTTTTCATTTTGAATTGTGTTGAATTACAGTATTATGTTGCAACTCCCCTCTCCAGACACCAAGTGGAGCCACATACTATGTTTAACCAATTAGTGGACCTATCTACATAATCTGCATAGAATTAGAAATTGCAAATGACCTCCACTGTCTCACTACTATGGATGCATTCTATTGACTGCATACAATAGCTGCAGTTTTGTTTTTATATAAAAATGTGATAAATTAAAATTTCCAAACCAAATCAATATTTGAATAATTTAAATTTACTTTTTTCATTAAAATTGGAAGTGAAATTATTTTCTGCATAATGGGACGTCACTCCCTTTGGTCTCCCATCAGCAATGTGCCCACCTGTATTTAAGGTTTAAGTTTTATTTATTTACCCTTCCTTCTGGGGAAAAGTTCTGTAAACAGAGGTGGAGTGGTCATTGTAACAAGTGAAATATTTTTTTAAGGATCAGTCTATGGCCGCGTTGTCAATATTTGACAGTGTGCGCCCACTGTGTAGTAGTAATTCAGAAATCACTGATTGTAATACTAGTTGGGTAAAATTCAAACCAATAAAACCTTTTGAAATCGTGTTCAAGGCCTCGTCTCCTATTAATAAAACACATTTTAAACTTTTGAAAACAACATAATTTATTTTCAAACCAAAATAAAGCAAATGTTTTTTTTTCATTTGCCATATTTTAATTTATTGTTTGGCTCAAAAAATGAATGCAAGGCAACATATGTTTTGCATACTCATTTAAGTGGTATTTTAAATTAAGTGCACTATCACAAAGCATAGGTATTCACAAGCTGACTTGTATTTTGTATGAGCCTCTGTCGCCTATAGGGCTGTAGGCAACAGTCCAACCCCTCACCTGTGCACCTGCCAAAACTTATGTAGTTTTCCACTTTTGCCCTGGAGCTCTGAGGTTTTATCACACTTTAGTATTAAACTGCTCTGCCAGTCTGAGCTCAGTGAACTGTACAAATGTACATATGTGCATACATACATACCTACGGAGCATTAATGAATTGTCTACAAGACCATCTCCTAATTGATTATTATTTATGATGTGTTGTTACGAAATTGAAATGATAACGTGTTGGCATACCTCATAGTCTCTTTCCAACTTCACGCCTATAAAAACACTGCCATCTAGTGGATGCCTGTGTATGTGAATCGGTTGGCTATTTATGGATCTGTCTGTAGATTTCTCCAAAAGAGTCTCAAAAATACGTCATAGAGGAAATCTGTGAATTTGTGTAATTGGTGATCCACAAATGCAAATCACATTTTACAAACAGAATTTTCAGTTTCACAAATGTTTTGTTTTTTTTTTTTTTGCAAATGAAAAAAAATATATTTACAAATACACATCTATTTGTAAAGACCAAAATACAAGTTACAAATATTAAATTTGGATTTGTGGATATCAAAACACATGTACAAACCAATGACTATTTGTAGATCAACCTCTGTGAATATTAATGAGACAAAAGTAACCCCATAGTGAACTATTAAGAGTAATTGTACCTCTTATAACATCTGATTTGTAATTTGAAATAATTGTAACTCTAAGGACCAAACATTTTGTATTTTCAAAGGATTTACCATGCACAAAAATAAAGTAATAAATACATCTGAATTAGTGGTGCAACCAAAACCTAAACTGTACTCATTGTAAAACATATTACTCAAGTAAGAGTAAATTGAAAACTCCTCAGACTAATACCCACCTCTGGAACAACAAACATCATGAGAAGAATTTGCACCTCAGAAAGACTGAAATGGTTCTTCGTGGATTTTTTCTGAATGGTAGTACTTGCCGATGAAGATTGCCACCAATTTTGTCCATGTTACAAGAAAACTGTCAATGTTTCAATTTCCGTACAAATCAACTGATAAAATACTCTTTTCACTACAGCTTTAGAAACTTGTGTTATTATTCAGTCACACATAGATGATTGTACACACTGGACAGAGCAATAAACCACAAGATGAAAAATGGCATTGCAGACCTACTAGCCTAACAGAACACCAAACAGAAAAAAACATGATCATTTAAGAAAGTGACGCTTGCACTGAGACCACCTGCTCTAACATTTCTGTTTCACGTGTAACCCAGTCTATGGGATTTAGTGTGGACAAACCCTCATTGTGTCCAAGGGCCTGCACCAGAGCATAAATGTAATGAGCCAAACATCCAAACAGCATCAGGAGTCAGGAGCACAGGATTGGTATGAGACATTCAGAGTTTAGTGGATAACACAATACAGAACAAAATCCACTGTTTTAAAAATAAAATCAACATCTCCTCTCATTCATAATTTTTACATGCTCTTCATAAGGCTCTCTGAATCAAAAATCAGCTTATAGTATCTTAGCTTAAAGCTAAAACAAATAAAGTGAAAGAACTTAAATGTGGAATATAATTCATTTGGGCCATATATATAGTTTTTCTTTGATTAAATGCAGCAGCATGTGCGATACAGTATCTTACTGTAAGCTTAAGCCATTACCAGTTTAAAATCTGCTCTAGTTTAGCTCTAGTCTGTAGCACTTTTAAATGTGCAAATTTAAATGCGTAATATTATTAAAAATAGACTATGTTCAAGATTTCATAAAATAATGTCAAAAATGGGCCAAGGAATAAACAACCAGTGCTGCCTGCTACGCAGACACAAAGAGCCTCACCCTGTGGAGAAAGGAACTCGAATGAGCTAATGAAACATTTTACAGAACATTAGAAAAAAAGATAAAGGATTACAGATTTCATTACATGCATCATATAAAATATTAGTTTCTTTTCAACATATTTACAGAATATATAATACACATCAAGATCTGTACAATACATCTACACCACATTCTTAAAAATATGTATTGTCCCATTATATTCTCATGAAAAACAAACAGTAAAAAACAAAATGATGCACTGTCTTTGATACAAGCTCCACTCCATTGAGTCTGGATATACAGTATTCCTCCATGAGCCCAAACACACAGAGAGAGGGGACACAAAGCTCAGGCTACCCCCATCAGACATAAGTGCAAACTGTGGAACAAAGACGAGCCAGGAGGATACCCTCAGCAGTTCTTCTAGGACTGGACAGTTTCCCATCGGTGCTACTGAGGCTGCGCAGTGGCCCGGTCCGAGAGGCTGTCTGTTCGGTGAGGGCCTGTTTGTTTTTGAGTCTGTATCTGCTTCTGTTGGTGCTGCTGCTGGCCCTGGCTGCTAAAAGTGCTCTGCTGCTGTAGAGGGAAAGCCTGAAGGATCAACTGAGTCGACTGGTTTCCATGAAGAAGTCGAGGAGCCTTCAAGGGTGAACAAAAAAACATATCTTTGTTGTGATATTTTAAATGTTTATTAAGTATACACATAATGTATAACACAAAATAAAATAGAAACAAAACTAGCAAGGACCCAAAAGACAAGAGGTCAAAGTAGTGCATTTCATTACTTACACCTGGTCAAATATTACTCCAATACAAGTAAAAGTTGCTCAATCAAATTATTACTTAAGTTAAAGTAAGTACTGATGTATTAGTTGCGGAAAATACCAATAATAATTTAATAGTGAAAGTACTTCTTAAGAATCATGCTGCAAATTACTTCGTGGCTTTATAAATAATAAGAGACAGGCAAATTGCCAAAATCAGTCTCGAACAGGTTAAGTCAAAAAGCAGGCTTGTAATAAAAATAAAATACACATGATGCACACAGCTTACCTGGAGGAACTGTGCTTGCTGCTGCCCCAGTGCTCCCTGTCCTGGCTGAATGGGCTGAACTTGTGACTGTTGAACCTGCTCGGGCTGCTGCTGGGAGATGCTGATGGTTTGGGCTTGTCCCTGCTGAGGGGAGAAGGCTGTCACCACCTGTCCCATGAACATGGTAGTGGGCACCATCACCGCTCCACACGCCATCTGCCCCGCCACTAGCTTCGTCAGCAGCTGTGGGGCCGCTGGAAACCTGTCAGGACGTGAAGAAGTGTGAGAAGCAAAAACAACCCCAATTTTAAGTAGTCGGTGTTGTTTTGATTGGTTCTTGCAAGTTTGAGTAATCCTGCAGTATTTCACATTTGAGGCTTGACTGCACAGAAAATTCCCACCTCAATTTCCACCACATACACCCACCCATTGCTCTGTACTTCCTTAAAAAGATGTAAACTCCAAGCCATATACATAGAGTTTCATAGAAAAAACAATTCGATACACTGAAATAATAATACTACTACTTATATGAAGAGTAGAAGCATTATCAAAAGTATAAACCTTATCTGAGCAGCCCGGTCTTGTGCAAAAGTAGTTACAGCTGATGCAGTTGGTCCCGTGTTCTGACCCAGACTGGAGGAGATCTGGACAACGTTAGCGGGACTCTGCTGAGGAATCATCATGGTGTTGTAGAGTGGAGCAGAGAGAGAGTTCTGCTGAGGAGGCAAAGGCAGTGACGGTCGCTGAGGCTGAAACATTATTTACATATTATTCAAATTAGCTGTGGTATAATCAAAAACACATACATAAACACAAGTAAACACATATTAATTTATGAATAATCTTGTCTAATAATTGTTGGCATTACTGTCCAAAATTGTCAACACCACACACTGACACTTGTAGGTACATGAAGTTTGTTGACACCTGTGTTAAAGCTTGTTGCTGCGTTTGGGGCTGGACTGAGAGCTGCTGCTGCTGCTGCTGCTGCTGCTGCTGCTGCTGCTGCTGTTGCTGTTGCTGTTGCTGCTGCTGCTGTTGCTGTTGCTGCTGCTGCTGTTGCTGTTGCTGCTGCTGCTGTTGCTGCTGCTGCTGTATGTTGTTCTGAAGAGTCAGAGCCCCTCCCTGCTGCACGGCATTCTGGGACATTGGGACAGAAGTGAGGCCTCCACTTCCCTTCTGTAAGAACATCTGTAACATAGCACACATAGCATAGTTCTAGACATGATAATAGATCTGTTGAGTACATACTAAAGAGAACATGTAAAATCAATCAAAAATGTGTCCCCTCATCATTAGCTTACTCAGAGCTGTATTTTGATTGATGCCTGCATGTTTGAAATGTGATAAGAGAGAGTTTTCCCTATTAATAATATTGCACTTTGAGGAAAAAAAATATCCAAAAGGTAAATTCACAAATGTTGAACCTTATCATATCTATTATTGGCCCCTCATCTGTATTAAATAGCGTTGGCCAATAGAATATTGCGATGCCATTTAAAATTGTCCTGCATTTGAGTGCTCAGAAAGTTTCTGTTTTCACCTACCCCTTACCTCCGCCTACTGCTCCGCATTTACTTGTGATTATTCCAAAAATTCCAACTCCAAATCATATACGGTTCAAAAATGTAAAGACGTTAATGAAAATCTGCTGCTTGTTACAGTGAAATTAAACTATTGAGAGGCGGGGTCTATCAGTTCCACAGTTTTGAACATATCAATGCCAATATTATATAACATTTTTTCATATCAATATTGGCATTAAAATTCATAAAATAATTATCCATGTTATCATATCCTATTTACTAAATGCTAAATATGTCTTCTTGAATCTTGTCGTTAGTGGCACAGACCTGCAGACTCTGTCCTTGGACCCTCTGTAGCTCATCTTGGATTTGTCTCAGCTCGTCCTGTTGTCTCTGGATGTTTGCCTCAATCATCCGCGTCCTCTGCTCCAGCTGCTCCTTCAGGTGATGCATGGCCTCTAACTGGTTTGAGAACTGCACCATTGACTGGAGTGAAAAAAACATTCAAACACGAGTTATATTTTTATGTCTGATATACAATATGAGTACTGATAACTGTTTAACCACCTGTCTCATTCACAGCCTACACACAGACTAAGCATGTAGATTACCTGTCAGTGGTTCCTATCATGGTCCACTTGATCTGACCTAGTTGTCTAGCCATTACAATTTGCATCTCCTCTTATGCATACATCAGGATAAAAAAAAACACTCACATTTAGTGTTGAAAAATAAAGTTAGTTATAAGTATAAATATGTACAAACATTATGGATTTAAAGAGCGAGTTGAGTGTCTTACCTGTACACTGGTCTGCACCTGCTGTAGCTGAGGTTGTGCTGGTTGCTGTGAGACCATGGTCGTGGTCATGTTCTGCCCTGTGTTCTGTGAACTCATGGACTGCTGATGGAACACCAGACACCGGGCACAAAACGAGGAAGGAGGCCAGAAAAAGAAGAGCATTTAGTGCCTTTATCCCTGTTTTAATCCCCACTGACCCTGAACAGGCTGATTCTGACATGTTATCCCTCTGCTCTGCTCCTGACCTGGCTGCTGATAGACGATCTGCGCTGTGATGTCATCTCCACGGCAGAGACGGATTGGCGACTTGGTGTGCCGCGCTCGCCCTGTCCCTTCATCTGAGAGGCTGCACAGAGGAACAATCAAGATCAAAACATGTCTAAACAACACAGGAGGTATAGAGTCAAAGTAGGGCTTAAAATAATGACAAATTATGTACTTATTTGGAAAACAAGTAAAACAAGTTCTGTTTAGCAAATCTAAGGCTGCAATAGGTTAGTTAATATAATGTAATTTGCAGAGAATCTTACTAAACCTGTAGTTTAGATGTCCGTAACATGAATGAAATGTAAATCTAACCCTTTTTACTAGTTTAAACCATTAAACTATATCATATAATAAAAACTATCTGCCCTTGTCCATCAGTGTGGCGGCAGTGAACATGCTCACAGGTGGGGTCTGAGAGAGCCGTGTGTGAGGACTTCCTGGAGCTGCGTGACGAGGCGGAGGGTGTCCTGCTGTGGTCGAATCGTTCCAGAACCTCTTTGAGACTCGACGTGTTGATTTGAGACTCTGAGCCTGAGTCCTGAGAGAAAGAGTGAGTTTTTCAAGATCATCACAACGATTACCACAGTAAATACAGAACAATTGTGACCACTTCAGTCATTGTTCATCCTAACTGTATGTTCAGCCTTCTACGCCACTAAATGCCATGGGCAATATTTCTTTAGGAACATTTCTGTTTAACCTTGTTGAACTTACCTACATCACCTTTCAGCAATTTACCAGTGTTTAGTCCTTTAATATATTTTGACTGACCACTGCATATTAAGCACCCCTGTACAAGTGTATAGTATAATATTTTTACCTTGTCTGCAGTGATCTCAGGTGGAGACTCTTCTATTCCTAGCTCCCGACGCTGCTCTGCTCGGACTTCTGCGTAACTGTCAACACAAACATCCAAATGAAATGAGGAGGAGAAATTAAACCTGTATAGTGAAAGTGTGTCCCCCATGCTGTACCTCACGACTGTGTGTGTGCAGACGATAAACTCTGGTCTGGAGTTCCACTGATGGTATGTGATATAATAGTGTGTCTGGAGCCAGATCCACTGCTGCCCTTTAGTCAGAAATCTGTAGTAGCAGGATTTCCCCTTCCCATACTGCATCACTGTCACAAACAGAGGTTAGGGCCATAACATAAGACAAAACAACAGTTCATATACTATTTAACTGGTGCAGTAAACTCACAGTGTTCGTGGCATTTGGCCAGTGTCTCTAGGTCGTCTACATGATAGTAGTCATACCCTGACGTGCCAAGCACCTCAAAAGGCAGATATCCAATGATAGGTGGAGCTCTGGATAAACAACGCACAGAAATATCAGCCCTTCACTGCAATACTAAATACAAATGGGCATATAAAATATAAAATGTGACATACCTGTGGTCCAGAAAAAGAAATTTCCACTCCAAACTGTGTCTGGAGGTAAACTCCTCATTGGGTTCTTCTACAGTGCACATTTCCTGCAGGCGACACCAATATTAACACATTTGTTACAGAAACAGGTTGCCCTGGGTAACATAACTATGACTGTAAGTTAATTACCTTGATAAACTGTGGTTTGGCCAGCCTCACAGTGGCGACAAAACAGACCCTGTCTTCAAAGGCAGAGTGGAGCGATCTCTGGATCACTCCATCAAAGCTGTTGCGGTTACAGTTAGGCACTGAGGGAGAAAAAACTCTTAAGTTGATTACAAACAAATAGATATTAATGGATGCCATGAGTATAGTACTTACCATTATTAAGGGACTTAAAGTTTCCAATAAACTTGACATATTCATACACTGGGGGCTCTTTGGGGTCGATTGTCCCTCTGAGCATGTGGCAACAAAACTCTAATTGATTTTTTGCTGTAAAACAAATGAAGAATTTGTTAAAATGGTACAACAAAGTTGTTTTCAAATATACACATAAATGCCACACCTACATTTCATGTACTCTGGCGTCAGTGTCTCTCCCTCCATGATGTGAGAGGACAGAGCCTTGTACACTTCTGAATGCTCGCCAGCGGGCAGGAAGTTCAGCAGGTTCTGATCCACAAGATCAGACTGAAACAACCAGTGAACAATTTGTTAGTTGACTTAGTACTTTGTTTCTGAGATGGTGAGTAATTAAACTGGTAATGATGATGTACAGAATGACTTACAGGTAAGTGCTCCAGTAGAGGTGTCACACTTTCAGACACATAGATAATATTCCCATCGGTCATGATTGCCAAGAAAAAGCCATCTAAAGCCTGAATAAAAAACATGTGTTTCCTTTATTTTTCCAAAAACAAGCAGACAAGAATATTTCTGTCTTTTTATTTGTGTCGTCTCACCTCCAACATCAGCTGGGTGAATTCTTCATTACTAAGAAACAGAGGCTTCCAGTCCTGTCTGATCTCTGTAGACTCGGACTGTGCAGCAATTTCTAATAAAGGACACAAACAGTAGAGAGATTAATGTGTCAAATATTAATCTATGACAGACCCTCCTCTTGACCCTCACCTTTGTGTTTATGCAGAAAGTCAATGCTCTTCTGTAAAATGGTGGACTTGTCCATCTTTCGGGTGTTCCCTGGCAACATGGTGCCCAGCTCCTTGATGAGGACATTGAACTGGTCTCGCCGTTTCTTCTCCGACTTATTCCTAGACACACTATTCAGACAAACACAGCAATGATCATTTGGCATTTACACTATTTTAAACCGTAAAAGGTGAAATATCAGTGCCAGGTTAGGTAAAATAAAAATAAAAATACGTACTATAGGACCTTTAAAATTGGACTATGTAAACATGGATCTTAAAACTCTCATGCAACTTTCACTTATAGCAACTCTAGATGTTTAGCAGGTCACAAGGATACCAAAGTATACTCAGGTTTAAGTATAGAAACCCTACCGTTTTGCTTTGTCCTTCTCATCTTCTTCCATTAACCCAAAGATACTGTCATCCCTACAGAACAAAAACAGACTTGCTATTTGAATTTTGAATAATACATTTGAATAGTATTAGGTTTTATGTACATTGTGAGATGACCTTTCTTAATCTTTGGTTATAAAATGTTTAATTATAATGCAGTACTTACTGGTCAATGCTGGAGGTCATTTTGTAACCTGTTCACCGTTGTAGTGTTCGAGAGAGGTCTTTTAATCTTGAGGTAGACATCTGTGAAATCTACCAAAATATAATAACTAACTATAGTCATGATAACATGACACCATGAAATTAAATATTAAATAGTGTGACAGTCTTACTTTACTGACTTGCTGCAGCCAGTCCAGTGAGAGGAGGAGGAGTGGCTGAAATCTGTGCGTCTTGGATCTGACTCACCAAATGTGTCTCAGAGGCTAAAGGCTTTTCCAATAGGCTTTTGAAGAAACAGCAATCTTCTTTTCAACTTTGTGGGTCAGGTACAGAGTAGCAGCAACTAAAATAAAAGACAAAGACAGAAAATAATGTGAGAAAGTAGCAAGATTGTGAACAAACAAAATGTGTCAGCCACAGTTGTTCACCTCCTACATACTGACACATCCTGTATTCACACAGAGCCAGATACTACACAGTGCTCTGCTGTAGGGCTGTCCAATATTAGAGAATATATAGAACACCATATATTCAACAAAATCTTTCTATCTCCTCTCAGCCAATCACAACACTGCAACAAGTAGTCATCAAAAAAATCACTAAATGAACGCTCTATCTTTTTTAATCATAACCACAGTCCTCGTATACTGCTGCGACTCTCCTCCACAAAAGCAAAATCACCATCCACCTCAGCCTCTCCATTTCCTCCTCTTCACTACTAACAGTCTAAGCCCCCAGAGAAAATATTTGATACTAACCCAAGCTTATAGTGAATTGGTAGATAAAGGATTGAGTAACACTTAATAACTACACAATTTACAGCATTAAAAAAGCATGAATAATGATTTAATTTATAATGAACAATTTGTTTATTAATTAACTACTTAATTAAGGGCTTAGGGTGTTAATTAATAAACTAAAATCACAAAGCAAATCACTGGGTCAAATAAACAAAATAAGAATGAATGGCAAAGGTTTTTACATATGTCATCACACTTAAATATGCAATAAGTTTTCATTTAGGTTTAAGTTTCATTTAGGTTCAACACTGTATAACATCCAAAACCATCTCTTCATTAAGTTGTCTATTGTGAATTGTCTATTGAAATTATTAATCACATTAATGTAGATATGAATACCCAAATCAAATGATGAAGCCAACAAATATTCAGTACCGCAGTCCTGAATAAGATGCATTTACATGTTGGCTTGACTCTAGTACAGCGAAAGACTTTTAATAATACAAATAAAATACAGCAAAAGCCATGGTGCATTATTGGAGTTATCCGGGACGTTTTAGACCCATGACTGTGCTCCAGATGGAGGACTAACCCCTGTTGCACTTTGGTCCGGCTGATGCAGTATTCGCAAGCTGCTCTCAGAGTTTTTATTCGTCCAACATATTTCCGTGAATATCTGAAGTAATTTTATCATTTCTAGTCATAGCTAATTACAGGCACTCGTAGGGGGTCTGAATTTGGGTCATGAGTCTAAAACGCACTGGCATGCAATTAACTACAAAAAGCAATTAGAGAATAACAGCACATTTTCTACATAGCAGGGGTTCTCAATCTGTGGCACAGGAACTGGATCAGGCCAGTCTTTTTCTTGGTTAATGTATGCTTTGAACCTGTTTTAGTCCTGATTTAGTCTTAGTTTAGATCTGATTTGTTCTGGTGAATTAATTCTGTTTTGTCTCGTTTTGGGCTCAGAGTCACAAATTATATGTACACAAAATGTGTATAGTAATTGTTTGTCACATTTTTTTAAAGATAATACACATTTTTCTCTATATATCTTTCACTTTTGAGGAACAAATACATTCTAACACAATAGTGAGATTTCTCATTGTCATTATATGGTTTGGGTGACAGTCCACAAACGTATTACTTAGATTTTGTAAATAAAACTAAAACCACCAGAGTGAGTCATTTATGAGAATATAAATAGGTGGGGCAGGATGTAATTACACTATACTCACTTTGAGCTATGTGGTTAATGATACATCTAACAGGATGTTTTCTTTTATTTGAGAGTAAAGTTGAAGATCTTGTCAAAATAAATATAACTTTGATCAGTGTCCGTCGTCCTGTGTTATGTTCACAAAAGCACAGATAGACAATTGGTTTGGTCAGACTCAGAAGGGGACATTTTGAGGACTTTTTCCCATTTAAAGATAATATTTTGTTTTAAATTGCCTGTCATACCCCTACTTTAGTCCTATGTGTTTTCTTCTGTTTTAGGTTATGCTTCCTTTTTCGCCCTAATTTCCTCACCCCCAGGTGAGAACTAGTTTACTCCAGTAGTTTCAGCCATTGTTTATCTACTTTGTCCTTATTTTAGTTCTGCTAATTTGAGAGAAATAATGATGGCAAAATATTCCCTGTGTGGTACTTGGCATCCACTACAGTAAACCAGTTAATCCATTGAAAATATTCACACACACTTGGCTGTAGCAGGTTGTGTAACGCAGCAGAGCAATGCTTGTATAAGTGTGATGTCACTGTGTTTCTCTGACCTGCTGGCCCAATGACCTACTTTCCACTGTTCTTCCAGTCTAACTTAATCACAGCTCACCAGGCAAGCCCTCCCTGCCCATGCCAGCAGCACCACTCTCCGCTCTGTGTGTGTGGATATGAAGACAAATACCTCAGTGTGCAGGGTTTCCCAAACTGTGGGACGCGACCCTCTTCTGGTGGTACGTGGGATCTATAAAAGTGTTAATTGTGTTGATTAAAATATTTTGTCATCATTTTTGTCAATGAGTATAACTAAATAAAAAGTAAAAGTGGCATACCTTTTATTTTTGTTAACTAAAAGTAGTGGTAGTGATAGTGACAGTACATTTTTTGTATGAAAAGCACTTTATAAATAAAGTTTGATTTATTGATTGATTGATTTTGTTGAATAATAAAAAATAAACACCTCACACATAAAGACCAAGTCCATAAAGGTTAGACTTGCTTTAGTCCGAGATTAGTCTGGCTGGTATGTGCTGCTCAGATAAGACATTTTGTCGTTTGCTTGGGAGAAGACTAAAAATGACCCGCTAAACTACTACAGCATTTCAGAATGGGAAATCTCAAAAGGACTATTGCTGCCTTTGGGATTTGCGACAATTCAAATAGCAATTTTGATTTGATTTATCTTGCAGCCCTCTTCTGTTCCAATTTCGTTTAGTCCAGAGAGGAGCCGTGGAATAAAAGATACTGTCCGTGGATTAAGTAGTAGACCTGGTTTAGTCCAAGATTAGCTCTCATGGAGTCAGGCTTGGATAGGAATGTGCTACTTAGTAGAGGAAACATTTGGCTTGTTTATAGGGCTAAACATGTGCAATTTAGGTTCAGAATATACACTTTCACCTAGACTTAAATGTAAGTATGCTATATGCTAATCTAATACAGAAAACAAAGGTACTGAAAAATTCAAAACAAGTCTGTCCAGGTATAAACTACTGGGTGAGGCGAGCAGAACTTCTACACAATAGAGATTTGTTTTTGTTTACAGAGACTACTCTGTGTGGCCTCTGTAATTGGCAGACGTGCAACCTTTCACTTCTAGGAGCTACATAATTCATTTGCTCATAATTAAGTTCTGGACTAGTGTGGTCCAGAGACAGGAATGCTGCTTAGATTGAACATTTTATTGTCCTTATTTATGAGTGTAAACCTGTTATAGTCTTGAATGAGTCATTGTTAGTTATGTTATTCTTCCTACATTCTTTCTCATTGATGATGCAGATGTATGAGAATAATTTAAAAGCTAAACTACATTCTGTCTTGAACTACTACTACTGTAAACATATTTTTTCATCAACAAACCAATGCATTTAAGAAGCTTACAAAACAAATACATTCAAATGAAGTTGGACACACCTCCATTACCTTAAACTGGGTAGATACGATTATACATCAGAAGATTGTTGGTGGTACTTATACCTCATACCCACATATCATCAAATCTTCTGTTCTGACTATGGGTATTTACGGTAATAAAATAGTTCTGTACTTTGAGCATTGTAGTTACTTAACTCAAGTAGTGGTAAAGTAGCGTTGATGTATCTTGTTACTACCCCACCCCATATGCATGTATTTTCTCCACCAGCCTGTACAGTACGTGGGTGTGTTCAGATGTAGGGCAGCTCTGATGATATGAGTCACTGCATAGTCCCGGTCCAGGGCTCGTCACGCACCAGGCCCTAAACAGACACACCAACAGCAACGGGACACAGCGTCCAGCCCAAAATAGAGCCCCGAACACTGCCTCAGCTGATTGTGACTTCATCAGCTACTCCGAATACTGGCAAAGTACACACAGCTCGTTTCTATTATCCCTGCCATCTGCTGTTCATGGTTTTCAGCTTTTGATCATCAAAATGTTATGTATTATTTTGTTTAGAATTAGACATCGATTGATATGGGTTTTTTCCATGGCCGATGGTGTAATACTTTGAGAAAAGATGCCTTCTTACTCAGTGTGGGCTTGTCTCTTCACAAACCTGACCTGTAACTTGGCCTGGTAGTATCACCTGTTTGTCTCCACTGAGATACAGTATGTTTGAAATATTCTAGGCTCTCCACTAAAAAAGTTGCATGTTGTGAGCCTTTAAATAAACACACACTCAAACACAGCACACAGCTCAATAAACATCCAGCAGTGAATGAATCCATAAACCAACTGTGGGCTGATTTGGAAATCATGTTCTCATAAGTATGTGATGAAACAGTGTATTTATTAGGTAAAAACGCCTTGAATGACACAGATCTTGTATTTTCGATATCAACTGCACCATCAGCCCTCATGAGTGATATTGCATTACATTTAATTAAATGCTGTTGACTGTAAACATGAAGAGAAGCATAAACAAACTTTGAGCTCAATGAAAATTCACTGAAAAAGTGCTCAGTGTGCAGGGAAAGATCTGGAATAATGTGATGCAGCAGGCAGCAGTCTAAGCTAAAGAGGTCAACAGCATAAACAAAACACATCACATGAATACATTAGCCACTCCAACATCTCTGTGAGAATGCACCTCAGGATCCTATTTTCAATACAGCTTTAAAATGGACTATCCCCATAAATGATCATTGTCATTTTAATTACACTGTATTATTCAGAGGTAGGCTATTATTAATGTCTAATCACAAAACACATCAGCACATTAAAGAGGAAGTTTTTTGTTATTAGCCTGCTGTGTCAGATAAAGAAACATATTTAGAAAACAGCCTGTTGTCAGTACGTGTCACCACTAGTTCCGATTTGTTTCTTCACCTGATATGTTGAAATGAATGGACTCGACAAGCAGGTGACCCTCCACCAGAAAAGTTAAATAGTACACCTTTAAGGTATAGGGTAGTGTTTTGGTGTAATTTATTTTCTTTGTCTAATTAACTAATTCATGTTAGCGAGCTGCATCACTGTGGAATCCATCTTAGCTTTTTTACAATTGAAAAGCATACACAAATTCAAAGACCACAATTAGAAAATCACAAATTGTGGTTTCCAGGATGTGGTGACAGCAATCTGGAGTTACAATTGACCAAATCCATCCAGGTCTTTGTACTGCTGAGAAGAAGAACCCAGAGAGAACCCAAAGAAACCAGACTCTACGGAGATTATGCTCTGCCAGAGCCTTTTGTCTGTATTCAGTGTTTCCCAAAAGGAAACCACTAGGCCTTTTTTCCTTTGGATTTATTCATCTAGATGTTTTTTCTTATTGAAACAATCAGTGTGTTTCAATCTTGTTTTAACAAGCATAAATTTATTCTTCCAATGTCTGAACAAAGGATTGGCTGTAGACCTCCCACTGGCAAAGACCCAAGCTGATCACTGACATTTTGAAATATAAATGTGAAAATATCAATTTGATTCAAATTTGAATAATTGCTCACCTTTAGATGAGATTATTGTGCCCCTGAATATTTTTGCTTCTTGCTGTATCATAATGTTGCTATGAAGAAGAAATATTCAATACAGGCACAGCTAAAATGAATACTGTTCAAATGCAGACTTTTAGCTGACTAATATACTGCAGCAAGTTCCAAGGCCTAGTTAACCTGTCTCATGCCAGACTGATATGTGTAGCACCATGAATTGACTTCTCTCGCTGAAAGCAATCAGAAAACATGGAACACCATGACAATTTTTTAAATCTGATTGGTCGAAGTGTCACAACAGCAGAACATGTCGAAAAATCGAACTTTTGTTACATCCCGTTGAGAGAAAACCACAGATGTTTGCCCTGTCCTCAAATACACAAAAAGGTTACCGTCTGCACGTTTTTTCACAAACAAAATAGTCCGTATTGAAGTTAAAATAGGATGAAGTACGTCTTTCAGCATCGCCATGTTTGTTTTGATTCTCTTGGTCGCTTGGCCTTTTGCTTCCGCACAAACATCAATGCTGCTCTGTGATTGGTCCGCCCACCCAATTGCCCTAACAGCGTGTGCAAGTCTAGATAGGTTCTTGTGAGTTTGTGAACTCACAAATATCGCAAGAATCTATCTTGCTGTGCAAGGTTAGGGTCTAGTCAATAATAGAAATGATCAGATTTAACATTTCTGAATTTACCTTTTAGATATTTCTTATGAGAGTACGATGGTATCAATAATGAAACCTGTCTCCTGTCGACTACCTGGGAATCAGTCACATTCTAAAATCTGAAAAGGACCAATATCAGTGCTTGATCCACAATCTTGGACATCAGTGGCGTCTAGTGACCCTTAAGTGCTGCTGCTAAACGCCAGGAGCAGCTGTTCCCTCTCCATCCTCAGAGCTCAGGACAAAAGCATCTTTGTGCTGTGTGGCCCTTACACAGGAATGTCCCAGGGCAGCCGCGGCAGCATTAGCGGAGGAGGTGCTGGTGCTTGGCAGGGCTCGTCTGGTCTCCTGTCCCAGAGGAGCAGGACTGGAGCCAGGAGCCAAACCACAGCCAAGTGGGTCATTCACTGGAGCGCCAATCAAAACAACTACAATAGTCTGACCAAGATCAGAATATAAGCTAGCAAAAAAAAGCATTAGTCTCGCTTACAAAAAGCTAGGGTCTAAAGCTAAAAAAGCCACAATCACATGTAGAACCACATAGAACTGTCAGTACAAACTGACCTAAAATTTGTTATAAACACAAATCTAAAAAAAACATACTCAATGAGATAATGTTTCAGTCAAAACATCCTTTTATTTATGTCTTTTTCTGGCCTTTTGTGGTATATGTGGTTTGGTGCCTCTCCAAGATTAAAGCAAAATCAGAATCCTTCACATAGAAATATGAACCATGACGAACAAACTCTGCAGCACAGTGAACAAAACATGTACAGCACATAGGCCTACAGAAAAACTGCACAACGCTCTGTGACTGTATTAAATAGGTTAAATCAGTGGGAGCATACAGTGCTGACATACTACCTTCAACTGTCTTCATTATTATTTACCTTTTCCCAGAAGGGATAGTGTAAAGCAGTAGTGCAAGTGCAGCAGAAGCATTTTCAGGATTTAGGTTGCCCGAATAAAACATCTAGGTCACAACAAGAATCTTACAACACAAAAAAACATCTCCACATTTTTACACATGTCACAAAGTCTTTTAGATGTTCAGTAAACTATGAGGCCACAGGCAATCAGCTGAGGAACCTTCACTGCATTAACTAAACAACACTGTAAAATATAAAGGCACTTTTTCTGACTTTTATGGTCTTCAAAATGTGAAAAATGTTGGACACTGCCTTATATCTGCCTGTGTCCACCAGCATCTGACCAGAACTGAAGAAGCAGCTTGGATGAGCTGCGAAACATATTCAATCAAAAAAACTTTTGTCCAGTCGACAAATTGAATTTCTCCTTTGCCATGGATTCTACCTGGACGACTGAGGGATTTTACAAACAATTCCTCACTTACCTTATGCATTCTGAGCATCATAATTATTCACCACAATGAGATTATTAAGTACTTTTCACAACATCCAGAAACCAGAGTTTTGGAATCAAGTTTATAACAACTTAACAAAAAGCTCACAACAACTAGCATGGTAACGCACATCTCCTGACTATTATACAGAAAAAAGCTTTTTTGACATGCAGCATGTTTCAAATAAACAGTCAAACATGCTCAAATCTAGGTCAAAAGCAAAGCCAAAAGTAAAAGTCTATTATAGTCTAGTACAGTGATTCTCAACCTTTTTTTCTTGAAGCCCCCCTTGCCTGTGTCCAAGACAAGCCAGGCCCCCCCAACCCCAAATCCTACCTGCATATACGCACTAAAAGAAAAGTGATTAACTACAAACATTTATTTGCAAAAAATCTTCCTTAAATGTTATCAGGTGTATCTAACACACACACACACACACACACACACGCACACACACACACACACACACACACACACACACACACACACAGTTTATTTTCTGACAGCCAAACAGAACAGGTTTACCCCATTACAACAGAAAAATAATGACTCATTGTTAAGATATATCAGTATCTATATGGCGTTCTTTTCTTCTGTGTGTCACCAGATGTATAAAATGTTCAGAAATAATAACTGCAATAATAATAACTAGGCCCGGTGTCTCTTTTCATGAGAGCTAAACATTAAACTTTAACAGTTTTTCTAAACAGATCAACAGAGTGGACACACACACCTTACATAAGGAAGATAGACTTTCAGAGATGTATCAGATCTGTCATAGATCTCCTGATGAATTTAAATGTGGACCAAAAATATGTTTTAATTTGAATTACACCAAATTTTGATTATCCTATTGGGTGTGTTGTTTGGATTCTATAATTTTAATGTGCACAAATATAATTTTGGTAAAGTCAACGCAGACGAAATTGTGCGCACCCCCTGCGATCTCTAGCGCGGACCTCAGGTTGAGAACCACCAGTCTAGTATATTCTGCAGCCAGTATCTTTTACTATTTTATCTACGCAGGCTGTATAGTGGTGGTGACATAATGAGAAAAAAACAAGACGTTATGTTGAGAGAACATATGATGGAAACCACATGGGTGTAAGCTCTCCACACAAACATTTACACAAAGGTGGTTGTGTCTGGTTCTGAATGTACAGGCCTGTAGAGTGCAGTCTCATGATGTGACATTTGAAGTTCAGGGTTAAACCATGTCCAAATGAACCACAGGTCGCCACATCCCACCATTCTAAACAGCCAGTAAAGTAATGGTTATAGCGGTCTTCATTTGGAGGGTTGGAAAGATGATATTAATGGAATCAAATGTGCGCTATGTAACTTTACTGATATGGGTGCACCACCTGCTTGTTTTCCTGGAGAATGGATGGTTATTGCTTTGACTGGAATATTACTACATTGTGATTTCAGTTCATGTAAAAAAAAAAAAAAGAATCCTCTAAAAAATATGTGAATGTGAGGTTAGCCTGACATTAGCACTAGCACTCCTACCCTGCACTTACTGTAATGTTATGACTCATTATATTCTATGTGCTAATCTGTTAAACAAATAGCTGCTGACTTAACTCCACATGCTGCCTGTTGATCGTGGGAGAGCAGTGGCATCCTGGAGGAGTGGCTGTGGAAAGGTCAGGTCCAGGAACAGGTCCAGCGAGGGTCTGAGGGCTGCTCAACTTTCACTTCAGTCCAAAACTCCAGGAACCATCCACATGTTTATCTGGTGTCCATGTTACGTCTGTTCTCATCGACCAACTCAAAAGAGCTAGTCTAACTGAAACTGCTGCTAAGGATGCCTCATAGGCTATTAGAGTGAGTTATATTGGATTGGGCAATATGACAAAAATATTATATTTTGTTCCCTCATATTGATGACAGGTTTTTTTTTTTAATTAAAAACAAACACAAATAGCTTTCAATATGAATTTCCTAAACATAAACAATACAGAAGGTCATGTAAAACAAAACAAAAAAGTCTTGTCTTGTTCTTTTAAAGTCTTGTTTTTTATTCATTTAAATACACATCCTCAAGTTATACTCATAATATTACCATGACAACAACATCCTTGGTCTCACTTGGTTGGCCCCCGTTTGTCCCGTCATGCAACTATCTGGGTTTATCTCCAGATCTTAAAACATGATCTTTGTCAGGAGAACTGGATTTTCGACTAAAATGAACCCACAATTAGCCTAACATTTAGACTGGTGCTTTCTTTATATTTTCATATACAGTGATTTACAATATGCTCCATCACCAGCATCTCAGGCCACACTCAGACTGGTCAGTGATGCATGGGACACAAGCTCAATGGACTTTTATCATTTAGAACAAACTAGGAGAACAATAAGCAAACCTAAAACTTAGTGTACTATTAGCTGTAGTCAAGCACACAGAATGGAGGCTGTTGAATACCTCGTGCTTCCAACAATCTTACCCTAGGTCCGACTCCAGACATTAATCCGGATTTATGATCCTTAATGAAGATTTTGGCCCTGGCTAATCTAAACCATTTGAGATATTTTGATACAAGAAGCAGCAAAAACAACAAAAGCAACTCCAGCCATAGGGGAACTGTAAAACAAAATTAAATAATCAACATCAAAAACATTGGCCTCAGATGATTTCAAGGTGTAAAATTGTTTTAAGTGCTGTAATAGGAAGTGGTGGCAGTTCATTCACAAATAGCATTGCATTCTATTGTATTATATGCACAGTAAACCTGTTTAGTAGACCGTATTGACATATTCGATTGAGCTTTTAAAGTGCACGTGAATGACATTCTTAAAGTCCAGGCTTATCAGAGGCATAGTCAAAATGCTACGTCAAACTTTTAGCATTAAGATAGTGAGTGTGGTAGTAAACATGAGTGGCCTTCCTTACTGATGGAAGCAGTGTATTTTATAAAACAACACGCCGTACGACACACAGGAACCAACGTCAGCAAGAACCCAGCCTGACAACATAATGCTACAGGGGTCCTCCAAGCAGACACAGGACATATCAAGGCCATTGCCAATAACGACAAAGCAACAAAAGATATTTCTGTTGCGTCTTTTAAAAACCAACCTGTATTTTAGACCTTTACGAAAGACTATGTTCAGAAACAGTCTTGTGAATGCTACTGGACGTTTTTGTAAACAAACCTAATTCAGAACCACAATAATTCTCATAAATATCATATCTAGATGATTGGCAAAAAATGTTCAGCCCAATAAAGTACATATACACATATGTGTTATAAACATGGATTTAAAAATAATATAAATAGTAAAAATATATTGCCAAAAGTATGAGGGATATGCCACAGCCTTTCATTTCAAATTAGTTTGTTCACAATATAATAAAGCATGGATTTGTATTTGAATACTATCATAAAAACTCATTGGGTCAACACCATATGAAGACATTCATTTCTGTAAGATTAGGGGACAGCTCCAATTAAAAGCACATTTTGGACTACCTGCGCATGAACACATTTCAAATCAATAATCAACAACATATTTTATATGTGTCTCAAAACACCCCTGAGCAGTAGAATTATAATTATAATCTACTGTAGCAGTGACTTTATATTATAAAGTATCACTGCTAGAGTAGATAGCATGTTACTAAGAAGAAATAATAACATGCATAAGTGGAATGGCCTAAACTGGAAGGTCCATGCATTACAATAGACGTGCTATAAAAAATAACTGTCTACAAATCATGCACATTATGCATTTTGTTGTATTATCAATAGCTTGCCACACTGTTTAGAATTTGAACTTATTTTTCTCATTTACATAAGAACAAAAAAGCAAAATATTGACAGCCTGGTGACTAGGAGCTTTCAATTAAAATCTTAACTCTAATGTGTTCATACTTTAATCTTGGTTCGACCACAGTTTAGTCCTGATGTAGACATGGTCCGGCCCACTAATCCAACAACCAGTGGAACCAAACTTGACCCCAAGTGTCACCTTTTCAGTGTCCGAGAAAATTCTAGAGAACTGAGGCACATTCACAGCTGATACTTACAGATTTACTTATAGTGACGAGAAGATACAGTGAAGAGCACAGAAGATAAGCCGCTATAAAAGGTAATTAAAATATTATTACCCTTCAAGAGCGGAGCGCACGGCAGCCTGTGAGCCACGGCGGAGCTGGAGAAGCCGGCCGGCAAAAGCAGCAGTGATTCGTTTAAAGCTAGCAGCTAGCATCAGTAAACACTCATTTCACCAAGACATGTACTGCGATCAGTGACTGGGGCTGTCAGTGTGCCTGTGCCGGTGACAAATAGTGCTCCGTCATTTTTCTGGAGTAAACTTTATAATATCACACAGCGTATGTAACTTGTCCGCAACAACAGAGTCCGTCTGTCAACCCACTTTTAGCCGGAGCTAGCTAACATGCAGTATTAGATAAGAATGTGGGTCAACGGGCCTTTCGCCAGTCTGAAACTACTAAAAGCACAACTGTTTAGAATAAAGCTTTGGTGTTTTATGGTCTACACGGCAATTGTTATATACCGTGAAAAAAGAGGCGGTCTTACCGGTAAAGATGTGACACTTGTCCCACAGAAGTGCGTGTTTCTGAGGAAATCCCTGGTGCAGGAGCGGAGCTGACGCTTGACTGCGCACACAGGACAGACTGGGACTGAACCGGAGCTGAACTGGAGCCAAAAAGGCACTGCTCCCCTCCAAGATCCTCTCCAAGATCCTCTCCAAGATCCTCTCCAGGATCCTCTCCAGGATCCTCTCCAAGCTCGGGCTGTGCTCCACAGACCCCCAAACACCCTAATCCCGAGAGAGAGAGAGGCGTATTGGAAGGGATTCAAGCAGAATACCACACAATCAACGACCACATTTCAAACACGCATCCCATCGCATCTTTAAACTACAACTTCTGCCCCTTCTAAAATCAGAGCATGACATTTTGTATGTTCACAAAAGACCTTTTCAAGAACCACATGCTTTTTACAATGTACAAATGTATACTTAACGTTACATATCTAAAGCCAGTCTCTGTCTTTAAATGAACTTTTAACCCGTATTTAAATTATAATATTTTATATTGCAGATTAAGAGTCATTGTTATCCATCTCTCTTTTGGGGGTCTTTGGCGTGCTGCTCGTCTCCATGGAAACAGCCTAATTGGATGAGCTGTAATACCTCCAGCGGCCACAGGGGGCGGTGAAGAGGTGAAGTGCCAACAGGCAGCCCCCCCCCCGGGACTCAGGTGAGGGTCGGGTGGAAGAAGTAGTAATGGAAAAAATAGATGTGTTTAAAATAAATGTTTAAAATACTGTATTATTATTGCATTACTTTAAGCATTTCTCAAGCACATTAGGACTCTCCCTTTAATATTGTACATAATGAACGCAGGGTGTACTATAAATTTACCACATCCTGCCTCTATTTTCACCCTATACATTCACCCACCCTAAATAGAAAACACGTAAAAATTACTTGTTGTCTTATACAATACTTTTTTGTTTTAGTCTACATGTCTTTTATTTTAGCACTTGATATTTTTATATATCCAATACTTAAGTCCAGCTGTTTTCGTCTTATTCTTTGATATTGATATCTTATTCCTGAATGTTTCAAAATTAAGGCAATACTTAACCAAGTAGAGCAACACACACATAAGATATAATACAAAAAGCACACATAAATTAACGTCTCACTTTAATTCTTCTTAAATAGTACTTGATTTTCAATGCTGATGAAATTAATTGACAATGAGGACACCTACTGGGCCTCTTTAGAATTACGTCTCTTCTACAACTAACAAAAATTATACAAAATCTTTGTTATTTTGCTTGTTAAGCTGAATGAATTGTCTTTCATCTTTAGGTATGTACAAACTCAAAACACTGGGAAAACAATAAAAGAAAATCACACAAGCTATTTATATTTACACATATTATATTCAGCATCTGTACATGAAACAACCACAAGATAAAAATTAACATAAAGATGTTTTTTGTGATTTTTGGATGTATAACAAATACACAACCGTGCTGGGTTGCATTATAGCAGTTTTAATTCACACAAAATAAAATATATCACCATATTAATTATGGTGTAACACTCTATATACATTCAGACAATATACAGCGAAGTCTGTGTTTTTCCATCCAGGTGCAAACAGGTCTGGTCCCACAAAGGATTCAAATATGGACCTGTACAAAAAATATAATTTTAACAATAGTAATAATTCTCTTAGTCTTGTTTGAAATATTTTACTGAGTTTGTGTGTACAATCTCCAATCTGTTAGCGTTAAACTGATCTGGTAAGATGCAACATGAGCTTGATTCAGACAAACCTTATATTCATTCATACTCTAAAGATCTTCTTCCATTTCTTGGCTGAAAATAAGAACATAACATTATATGTTTATACAATATACAAATTAATACGTCTGCACTAATTAGTATTGTCTTACCCGATAGAGAAAGTAGCCTCTGCTCTGGATGCCTCCAGGTCCCTGTAGCTCAGCCTGGTAGTGTTATATAAAAGAAAAACATCTGCTCCATCAATAATTCCACACCCCTGTATATATAGTACTTAAGAAATTATCTTAGAATCCCTAATTCCCTATTCCCCGGCCATTAACCAATCATTTTGTAAATTATCATTTTGATCTCTACACTTTTATATGAATATTTCTACAATTACGCTTTCTTTGTCAAAGATTAAGACAGTGAAACGTAGTCTTATCGGGAAAGAAATTACAATAGTCCAGAAATCTACTACTGCACAAAACTCTACAAGATTCCCATTATTGTTACAAGAGCTCCGTGAAAGAGTAATGCAGCAGACTAGATTAAGTGTGACCTCACCCATAGAGCTAGTTGGGTAGTAGTGTCCAGTGTGGCCAAGTAGACCTATAGGTCTGAAGGTATAACATTTCCAGTTCAAGTGGGTAGTGATAATAACTCCTTTTCCAATATCTGACCCTTCTGTAAATCTTGCAGATATTTTCAAACCTGATTATTGCCATTTGTAAGTTAAGTACTCTGCCCTGGGGTAGACTGACAGAAGCGAGACACCACTTTCATACTAGGCAATGTGGGTGAAGTGCCTTGCCTAAGGACACAACAACAGTTTTTGCACCCCGCTGTGGCACCTGATTTTCCCAGCGGTCTCCCATCCAAGTACTAACCAGGCCTGGCCTTGCTGAGCTTCTGAGATCTGACGGGATCAGGCTTTGACAAGCCGGTACGGCCAATTTGTTGTATCCATTTCTTATATTCATAATCTTTAGAACAGAGAACTGAAATCGTTACAGATTTATCATTTCTTTTCTTTCACTACCTAAAAATTACAGCATTGTAATTTGTTTAAAATTGTCTGTAACTAGACAAATATTCATTTTCTACAGGATCTATAGCAGATTTCCAAAACCATTTCATGTGTTTCTGGTCATATCTCCTGCATGTCCATGTTGTGAATGATTGATTGCTATGAGGGGTAAGTTCACCTGTCAGCGGCACTAATTTTAGCCCATAATTACTGCAGGCTTGGGAAAGAACAGCTAATGTAGACTGAGCTTGTGCACACAGAGCCACAGCCATGCGTATATCAAACTACTATATTACATGTAATACTTAAGAAGTGGAACAACAAATGATTTTGACTTTTAGAGTTGCCACTTTTCCCATATAAACATTGACCTACTGATACTGAACAGTCCACTTCTTGTTTGATTCAAGATTCCAGGACATGGCCTCTGAGGATGGGGAAGCAGCAGTGATCTACAACTACCAGAGTACAACTGCAAGAAGATAACTAAAAACAACTTCATAAATGTATCTATTTTTATGACTATATTCTAATTTTAATTATATTATTGTCACTGCACCTATAGTTGAGCATTTGATTTTGAATGCAGTTGGACTTTGCAGATTCACTAGTAAGACTAGCTCATATTACAGCACGTCATTCAAAATAAATGATGTCTATTCTTTGTAGTAATAAAAAATGAATAGGTTTAATAATGTAGAAAATGCATACAGTAAAGATGAGTGAAATAACTTGGCTTTACTACACATATGGGACAAAGGAGATGGAGATGTGCGATTTACATGTTATGAAGTCTTTTTCATATCCCTTTAAAAATGTACACATTTGTACACATCTGTATTATAACAGTGACATTCATATACAGATGATGGGTAATCTCTTGACATTTATCTTAATAAAATAGTGTGCTCTAGGAAAAGGTACATAGCTTGGAATAAATGTATATATTTTTTTAAATGTTTTATTTATAGTTGGGTACTTACTCTTTTGCTTTCTCGTGTTTTTAACTCCTAGAAAATAAAAGAGAAACAGTTAATAATATTTAACTGTGTATGGTCTCATTTTCCCAAAAAATAAAAGTTATACCTTTGATTTTTGAACCAGCATCAGGACACACAGCTCTCCTAATGGATCTGATGCCTACATGAGTGGAAATAAAATACAAAAATTAACATGGATAGATATTTGTCAGTCCATTATTGTTACATCAAAACATAAAACATCCTGATTAGGTGATGAACTAAGTGGCACTACAGTCCCTTGCTGACATTGTTATAAAGAATAAACAATTATGAGTGCTATTTGTTAAAATCTGTGAGCAAAATCTTACTTTCCATAAAAATGACTCTTAATGATTTTGTACTATGAAATGCGTTGGCTCAAAACAGATTCAAAACAAATTAGGGTAGTTTCTTGGGCAACTATCAAAAATATACTGACCCAAAACTTGTCTTCTGCTGATAGGTAATATGAGCACACTGCATTTATCTGAAAAATATCAGTAGAAAAAGTTAAGAAAATTGAACAGTTAAATCCAAGGTTTTGTGGAGCATACCTGACTGAGCAGCTGCCTTTGGTCTGTTGTCACTTCTGCTACTGGGGCACCTGTGTCCACCATGGGCAAATCAAAACACAATATCAACATCCCAGGATGAAATGCATGTTTTTTTTTAAATACACAATGCCTATAGTGCCGAAGCTGCCCCATGTCAGTTGTGCGTCTACTATGCAGTGATGACGAATGTGATGATTGGGAGAAAATGCTCTGTTTTGACATGATTACTGCCAGGGCCATTAGCAAGGATAAAAGCACCATTGTAGAACATAGAGTTATTTCACAATGCCCTGGGGCAACATACACTAATCACACATATTCATACATCAGAAATAATGATGAGGTGTACAACATTTAATATAACAAGACATAGAAGAAATAATGTTAAAGACGCGTCCAGAAACATTGATACAATAATGGTTGTCACCCACTATTCACAGGTGATTAATGCCTTTTACATGAGCTGACAAGTCCAAAAGTGGCTTCCAAGAGTGCATAGCTGTCAGTCATTCAGCTATCACAATGACAAGAATGAAGGAGTAATTGATTCACTAATCATAACAAACACAGGTCTAAATGTGTGCGTTGGATAGTGTCATTTATACAGATTGATAGTAGGGTTTAATATTGTTATACTGTTGGTTTATAAGACTCCCTGTCATGTAGGTTTTCACAATCACTGTAGGTAGAGTTTGCTGTTTAATTGACATCAGAATGCAACTTTATTGACCTGGTTTATTATTAATACCTCTGCAATTACTGGGTCTTTCCACATGAAACTGGCATATATTGTAATGACTTTCATCAGCATAAATAAACAAAAGCTAATTTAATTTGCATAATCACTTTGAACTGTGGTGCCATTATTCAACACTAAAATGTGACTGTTTGAAATAATTAGATTAAAGACAAGTTTGTGCAGCTAATTCCTTACAAACGGTCCTTAATAAAGGTCAAATAAATAAATAAATACTGATGTTAAACATTTATTTCTTGCAAAGAACCGGGTCCATGCCCACCATCTGAAAATATGACATTATAAAATTCCAAAGTGTGAACACAGCCTATAAATAGTAAGCAAAATGTTTGGCATGAATTGTTTTCAATTGGTTATGTAGTGCAAACGCATAAAAGGATCACTGAAGGATGCAAATGGAAATCCTTAGATTTGTTGCAGATTTCTGTCTCCAAAAGTTTTTTTTTTTTTGTTTTGTTTTGTTTTTTGTTTTTTTCGTATGGCGCACAAAAAGCTTATTCTAAAATTCTATTTTAAAATTGTTTTATTACCATATCCACTGTTTATACATAGTTCATAGTCTAATCCTTGTTAAATTACTCTACAAGAGGTGTAACCCAGCAACCTTAGCTTAATTAAGTTTCCATTTAAGCGAAACAAAGTCTTTTTCCCAGTGTACGGAACTTACTTTTGCACGGTGGCGCGGTGAGGATGAGCAGGGCAGCGGTGGTGATGCTGATCAAAGTAACGGGACTCATGGCGCAGAGGTGCGTGTAGTGCGCGCTGCTGCTGTGGCTGTTGGCGGCTCCGCGTTGCACACGGTGGTGACTTTGGCTCAGAAAAGTCCGCATCTCTTCTTCCACTTTTTTTTTTCTTTTTAGTTTGTGTTTGCTTGACTTGTGCCCCTTCTGACAGTTACTATCCCACGTCAGAGAAATATGAAGGCGCGTGTCACACCCTCCGCGCGGGCAGACCTTTGGACTGCGTCATTGGAGCTTAGCGCGTAAAAAGTTAGTTGATTGATCCTTGAGGAGGAATGGGGGCGTTCAGGAGGGCGATAACTCATCTTAGACGACATAATTGTACGAATTATAGATAGCATTTTCTTTTTTTATTCTTTTTGTGTCATTGTGTGTGTGTGTGTCAAGTTTGGGATTATTAGCTTCCTTTTTTATTATTAAGATCTTACTCACTGGTTTTGGAGGACTGAGAGAATTAGTTCTTGAGGATCCTGATATGTTCATGTGTTACTGAGTGAAGATATCCACTGGGGAAAAAACTGTTAATAAACAGTGAGCAGCCTATATGTTCTTTTGAACACTGGTGATTTGTCACCTGAAAATCATTTTTTACATTCACGTTATTTTTTTCAGGCATAGGTTTTATTTCTCCTAACTTGACATTAACTCACAAATCCATTACTAATTTTATGAATTAGTAATAGAACAAAACAAGGGGGGGTTTAGATGAATACATCTAAAACACTATACATTTATTTATTAATATATAATTATAAATTAAGCTTGAACTTGAACCACAGTAGACTTCTAAAAGAGCCCAAAGAACTGCTTGTGCTTGTGTTTTCCACTAGTGCTGCTAGTGGAAAAGCCCAACAATATCCTAACTCTATACCATCAACACATGTGAGTTGTGTTTAGCTCACCTGCTCAGCATAATCCCTATAGTCTTCATTGGAGGAACTCTTATTCTGTCTTTTTTAGAAAGCTTCCATTTGCCCAGCATTTTTGAGATGTTCTCAAATGCCATGACCTTTATGGACTTTATAACAGGTTGACTGGCATTACCTTGGGATGAGGCAAAGCCCAGAGGTGGGCAGAAGAAGGTTATTGTTGGTTTAGCAATATTTGTCGTCCCATAATGTCATCTGGCTCATTGTTTTCAATGAGTTACTTAGCAGACATGGCATAATTCCTGTTCAGTGCTTACCCAGTGCCAGTAAACAGTATTACCAGATAGTATTTGTTTCCTATATAGCTAAGTCTGACATATGGCCAACATAAAGCAATTCCTGGGACAAATGTAATTCTGATGTTGAATCAGGGTTTTTTATGAAATATAAATTATGGTATGGTATATATGCTAGCTGTGCCAGGTGTAATTTTGACATAAAACTAGGTTTTATATTTCTCCTTTTGGTAACACTATATTATCTTCACACATTTTTGGAGGTAATAGGGTAATAATGGTCAGGAATCTGGATTTTTACTGCTTTTCATATAATGCTACTCATGCAGTTCATGGCACATGAGTATAATGTAACAAAAAGCAATGACATTATGGATATGAGCCAGTCCCTTACACCATAGAGCACTAAATAAACTGCAGCGAAATGTGACAGCAATACGTTCAGTCGGCAGGAACTAATGCTATTAAATGTCTGTTACTGTACAAGCAACATAAGAGGCTATATAATTTGCTAAGGGCTCTTTCTATCTCCATTAAATGACAAATCTGTTTATATGAACTGATTAATCTAAATTACATCAACTGTGTGAGCAAACGTCTGTGCCTACTATATCTGTTACCTTTTCTTCTTGTCCATGGTTATGGACAAAAAAAACATCTCACAGATTGTACAATGCTATTGTTTCCATGTGAAAGCTTGTATGTTGAGAGAGCAAACTGACCAAAAAAAAAAGTTTGCCTGTATTTTGCCCATAGTCGTTTTTATGTTTTGCTTTTACTCCCGACTATTGCTATTTTCTGTTTTGGTATTCTTGGTTATGTTTCTTTAGGGGGAAAATCATACATTTAAATAAATAATATTAATATAGCTCTGATATTGCTGTCAGGTATTAGGCTATTATGATTGGTAGGAAAGGAGAGCTTAATTTTAGTTTGTTAAAGCGATTTCCTTTTTTTATATAAAGCATGTTGTGTTTTATGTTTGATCTGCATTTGTTAAAAAATAAAACTCACAAAATATCTTTCCAACATTTTCCTTGCTGATGTTAAAAAAAATCCACGCACCCACTTTAAATGGCATGATTACTTTAACCAAACGGCACAAATGATCGCGGTCTAACAAGCAGAGAGCTCTATATGCAGCGTTGCTCATGTAATAGCAGCTCTCCTGCTCACTGTTGGAGCGGTCTGCATGTTGTTCTTGGTGTGCTATCTGACGGCATTACCTTGGCGTGAGGTTACCAAAGTGGACTATGTCTGTAACAAGCTCTTTTGGCTTTGTGTATTTTGTTATTTTCTTTACACTGAAAGGCAGAGTGGGAGAAGAAATGTCATCACAAAGGATACTTGAGATATTTAAAAGTTTCTACAACCTCACTTCTCAAAGCCAAACAACAGTAACGTTTTTTTTCAGATGAATGCACCAGAGCATAACAACACAAGATTGGCCTTATACACAACTGAACTTAAAAGCTTGTCCTAAAGATATGTTTCAGTGCTGGCATTTCAACAGAAACTGTCGTATGTAGTAGTTAGACTGGCCATAGAGCCACTCCACTGCAAATCCCAATCAAACAAGAAAATATTTTTTATATGACACTACAGATTTTAAAATATCATTAATAACAAACTTTCATTCCAGTACTCTCACTAATGTAAATACACATCTCCAAAGTAATGATAAAAATAGATAACAAATGAATATAACATCAAACATATACATAACTAATTAGATATTGTCCCCTTTTATATATATATGTCTAATCTGTCACTCACTTGTTTAGAAGAAGATGCTTCAAGACTGGGTTCATAATTGTGCTCATCAGTGGATCCTAAAGACAGATGATAATTTACTATGTCAACTCCAACTGGAAATAGAAATTCATCAAAGATTACAGCCCAAATTCCTGAAAACAGTGTATTAGTCTCTCACAATATCATCAAGTTTAGACATCCTGTATCACAACTACAGCTCTGTAACACAGTGATGATGCGTTCTTCAGGCGTATTAAAAGGCAGAGAGAAATGCCAAGCAGATAGCAGATCTAAACAGGAATAGAAAATGCTATCGGGCCCTGATCGGCTGTGTGAATGTCAAATGGAGATTAGACAGATGTAATCAATGTCCCCTGACGCTGCACTGGTTCATTAGGCTCATGTCTCTGTGACTCTGGGGCTCCCATGTCTGCATTATCAGTTTTATTTATATGAAACACCTCTCACCTGCACACGTCCTCTATGCAACAATAAACAAGAGTAGATGGGGCCTTAGTGTATAACCTATTGGTAAAACGAGAGTAGTTGAGTAGGTGATGTATTCTGCTATTAAAGGCCATATATCTGACTTTGATTTCTTCGGCAAAGCATCTTTTATACAACACAGTGAACTGAACTGAATGAAAATTAAAGTGTTTTGAATGAGAACAAGAGAATGAGAAAGAAGTGTCAGAGACCCTTATTATCCAATCAGGCAGGTGGTTGAATGAGAACCACGTGGAAACAGCTGCCTGAGACAATTGGAGCGAGTTGTTTCTCTGTCATGGTTCAATGTTTGAGCAAAAGAAGGCTCTAAGAAGGTGAATTTGGGAAGGACTGAATAGTGATCTGACCAGTGATCTCCACCTATCTGGAGAACTGCATTCAATGCTTTTCTTACAGACACATGACATCAACTTTTCTTCACTCACTCCTCTGATTGGAAGATGTTTTGGGCAGTGTCTCATGAGCCTGGGAAAATAATACAATTCAAGTCAATCATGCACTCACATTCATTCAAAAGGAACAGTCATCAAGACACAAGTGTGATGAGAAGAACACAAACTGCACTGGAATCTGTCTGACAAATGCCATCACCCTGTTTCAAAGTATTGTCTAATTATGATTTCATGTGAATAAATTGTAATATTTTACATTCACAGTGTCAAACACTCTAGAGTATGGTTAATGTACAATGTTTATGTGTCATGTTATGAACATGTTATGAAGTGTCACACAGTAACAACTGAAGGGCAAATGATTCATAACCAGGGCAAACAGTGATGAAACACAAACGTGGAACATAATTTAACATAATTGAGCATACAGTGGAATTTTGCCTATAATCATTAATGTAAGATGAACTAATGACGTCTCTGTGTTTAACGTTTCAAAATCAAAACTTTACAGCAACCTTTGATGGTGTGTTATGTCCATTTTGACAAAATAGAAATAACACACATAACAAGCATTAAGCTGTTTTCAACTGGGACTATAAGGTCTAACTGATTCTTTATAGGCTATGCAGAATCCAGCACTGTTTTGGGAAGGATGCTTGATGCTAAAAACATGGCCATACAATTAATAAAATAAATAACCCTATAAAAGTGAACATAGACAGGCTATTTGTTGGTAGACAAATGGCCCTGATGTTTTTTCTCAATATTCAAATCCAGGTATTGTCCCTGTTCCTGAATAAAGGCGCATTTATGATAAATAGACAAAATATAGGCCTTCCCTTATAATACTGTAATGGAGTAGCTACTCTTATTTGTTGCCACTTGCCACTAACCATGGCTGCCACACTATTTCTATGGATGAACAATGCCACCTGCTGTTAATGTACTCTAACCAGCCTATTGGCACAATAGATTAGACCAGGTCAATTATCTGCATCATGCTCAAAAAGGACTGTTTAAAAAAAAAAAAAAAAAAGCCAAGAAGGCTAAGATGGTGTGCGCAGTCAGTCGGAGCCTACATGACAGCATACCTTATCATTCACTAAATTAAAGTTGGTATCTTGAGCAGTTGATAAACTGTTTACGTGTCTTTAAACGTAGTTTAAAAACATGTGCGTAACTTCAGCCGGGCCCTTTCTATGGGTTATGGACCTAGAAGTATCCATCCATGCTTTGAGCACGGTTTTGAGTCATTTGCAGAGGCTGGATCATGGAACTATAATAATATCTTAAAAGTTCTTATTATAGATCCATGGGCTAGATGCTGCGGAAAGCAGAAGTATTAGTATTAGGGCAGAAAGTATTAGAAAGTAAAGTTATTTTAATAGATCCATGGCAGAGAGGCGCTGCGCTGTGGTGGTCACGTGACAAACACAACCCGGAAACTAGAGGGCGGTGCAGTTGCTGCTCTGCTAAAGGCTGCTGGCGTTTTAACTAGGTAAAAACTGCATTTATCTTACACGATTGTTGACGTTAAGGGTGTTTTATATTTCAGATTGACCACCATATTAAATGTGTTACCAATGCAACCACTGTCTGTACGAGATCAGCGCATTTTTGCTCGGCCAGTTAGCATTGTAAGCTAACAGTGAAAATAGCTTTGTTTTTGGACGACTTCTGCTGGCATATTTTTGTGGAAATGTAGGCTATTAAACATAATTAATAGAAGACAATAATTTTCACTCAGGCACTGATTTGTAAGGGCGGACGTGAAATGAATAGAGTATGAGAATATTACAAATGTCGTAGCTATAGGTTATAATGACTACTATAATGACTCTAATGAATGGATCACTGTGTCTCTAATGTGAACAACCTGGTCTGATGCTCTTCAATAATAAAAAACAAAAACATTGGTATTATAGATCTCCATTATTACCACATTATTACAACGCTTTGATACAGAGGTTATACATCTACATCAAAGCGTTGTAATAATGTGGATCTATGATCATATGGTTGTTTTTCGTGTGACAGCAGCCTCCACCATGACAGCCATAAAGCATGCTCTCCAGAGGGACATCTTCACTCCCAACGATGAGCGTCTCCTCGGCATTGTTAATGTTTGCAAAGCTGGGAAGAAGAAGAAGAACTGCTTTTTGTGTGCCACAGGTAAGATGCCAATAAATGTCTATAGCATCAAATTCCTCTCTGAATATTGGTGTAATATTTCATAGTAAACGTATGTTTTATTTAGTCACTACGGAGAGACCAGTTCAAGTGAAGGTAGTAAAGGTGAAGAAATCCGACAAAGGGGATTTCTATAAAAGACAACAGACCTGGGAGCTTCGAGACTTGACAGAAGTAGATGCCAAAGATGCAAGCAAGGTAGGCCTACACTGTATATTTTATCTTTCAGTAATATACCTGCAATGCTCCATCTTCACAGTCTGTTATATTTGCCTATTGTATTAGGAAAACCCTGAGTTTGATCTACACTTTGAGAAGGTATACAAGTGGGTGGCCAGTAGCACGGCTGAGAAAAACTCCTTTATTTCCTGTATTTGGAAACTGAATCAGCGATACTTGAGAAAGAAGCTTGAATTTGTGAATGTCAGTCCTCAACTGCTGGAAGGTATGCAAAATAATTCCCATTTACTATTCGTGATTTAAATTCATGCCTTGCCCTATTGAGTTACTACTGTTGACTCTGCAGCTAATTATGTTGTTTTTGCTTGTGTTATTTTACTTAATATGCATACTATGCTTACTATGCTTACACACTCTGCCTCTTCTTTGAATCCTGGTTTGTTGTATGGCTTTCTGTGTTAAATTCTTGTTTATTCTCACTTTTTCTCTTGACCTTTCTCTGGCCAGAACTTCCTAAAGCGGAAGGTTGGTAGGACTTCACTCCCCCCTCTTCATTGTAACCTCATTGCCTCAGCCAGCAAATCCCATTATGAAAAATAGATTATAAAGATCCATTCACTAAGCTCAACCCTGTCACCTAACAAGAGGTTCATCTAACTAAACATTGCAAGTATGAATAATTATATGATATGCACTAGTGTTAAAATGTGTTTAATAATAGTGCATTGTTTACCTATTTAATTGCTTCATGTTATAGTGCACTTAAGTGAAATTTATTCTGATCATATATTTCTTATTTTTGTTATGGTAAAGTTTTATTTAAACTTGCCTCGAATAGATTTTGATTTTACAGATTAAACTGTAATTATGCATTAAATAATATAGTAAATGTAATTTAAATGAATTCAAAGATCCTCTTCCTGCTCTTGCCTGCTTTGGTCTATTGTTGCTTACCAATCCATCCAGTCCTCATTTTTGACATGTCTGTGCATCCTCACTAGATCTCTATTTAAATTAGTAAATTACTAAATTAGCCTTAGACAAGCTAATACATTGTACAACTGAAAGTCCTTTTCCTGATTGTCCCACATACTTATGTTAACCAAGGAAAAGAACATTTGAAAGTGTTAGGACAACACTACTTTTTTTTTTTTTTTTTTTTTTTTTTTTTTCTTAGAATCAGTGCCAAGTGGAGAAAGTCAGAGTGTTGCTGGGGGCGATGAAGATACTCTTGATGAGTACCAGGAACTCAGCACCCGCGAGGAGCAGGACATTGAGAGCATGATGGAGATGTGCGAGTATGCCATTTCCAATGCTGAGGCTTTTGCAGAGCAGCTTTCTAGGGAGCTACAAGTCCTGGATGGGGTCAGTTATATACACATACACATACACATACACATACACATACACATACACATACACATACACATACACATACACATATGCATACACATACACATACACATATGCATATACATACACATACATTACTAGGCCATGGCATGATGATCCTATAATTAAATGCTGAGCCTCTGGAAAGTTGAGGTCAAGGAGAAATACAAACCTCACACACATATGATATACACTGAACCTTTCTGTTCATATGGCTGTCAAATAGAGGAATGGGCAGAGAAGGCAACAGTTACATTATGTCATATGTAACTATCTACTAACAACATAATTATGACCTACATTCTCCTCCCATCTTCCAGGCCAACATCCAGTCCATTATGGCATCAGAAAAGCAGGTTAATATCCTGATGCAGCTTCTGGATGAAGCTTTGACTGAGGTTGACACGATTGAGGGGAAGCTGAGCAGCTACGAAGAGATGCTACAGAGCGTGAAGGACCAAATGGACCAGATCTCCCAGAGCAACCGCCTCATTCAAATCAGCAACACCAACAATGGAAAGCTGCTTGACGAGATTCAGTTTTTAGTGGTAATTTATATGTTTATGTTTATAATCAGGATTTGTTGATTTTACTTGAAGCAAAGCATATGACTAAATCCAAAAGAAAATGACAGATTTCATCATGATGGCACTGGTTGGTAGGCTGAGACAGCAAATCAACTGAGTGAGTCATAAGACCCACATTGTTTGGGCTGGACCAGCATTTCTCAAAAGTGTAACTGTTAGAATATAAAAATCAAATACTTAATGGTGTGTAGACATAATTCCCATTTACCTCTCCAGAATTACCTCGACTTGTCGAAGGGACACATCAGGGCGTTACAGGAAGGAGATCTGACGTCTCCTAAAGGGATTGAGGCTTGTATCAACGCCTCTGAAGCTCTTCTGCAGTGCATGAATGTGGCCCTTCGTCCAGGTATGTCATTCAAATACTACAATGAAATAATATGATAACATTTACAATCCATGTTTTTCCAGGTCATGACAAGCTGTCTGCAGTAAAACAGCAGCAGCACCTGTTTGTGGAGCTCAGAGACACCTTTGCCCGACGTCTCACCAATCACCTCAACAATGTGTTTGTTCATCAGGTAAAGCTTTATGAGTCATGTGAAAGCAATTAAAGCTTAACTTGCTGTTGCATTTGCCAGGCTCGCTGTCTTTCCAAGAAACAACTGTTTGTTGCTTTTTAAAAATAAAAACTAAAAATGCTACAGTAGTTAAGATTGGAGATAGTAGAGTAAATAGTCCCTAAAAACGGCTTCCAAATCCTACTGACTTCCTGTATCCTAGATTAGACTTCCTGTTTGCTGCAGCTCTATTTCCTGTGTGGTTTCCTGATCTGCTGTGTCCCTTCTCTTTCTGACCTCATGTTCCATTCTTAATTCATCCCTCTCTTCTCTCTCATTCTCACTCTCTCTCTTTTTCTATATCAGTTCAACCACTTCAGTTACTTCAAAATGACCATCCCTCAGTTCTATAGGTCCTCCTGTCTGTCTCTCCCAGTGAGTACTTGCTCATGTCTGCCACTGGATGACCTCTCACTCTTCATTCTAACTTACATTACTTTATGTAAGGGAGTTTGGGCCATGGTCTGCTTGTCGAATGTCTTTGACTCTTTTTAATATCATCAATGACTTTTAATCCCTAGCTACAGGTGACCACAATTTTTTTTTTTACTTGTCAGTTAAACAGTTTATTACATGGGTTGGCTGTCATGCTAACAATTCATTGCCTGACTGCTGTGTGCATGTATGAATGAAATAAAATATAACAGTAGAAGATTAAGACAATTAAAATACAGGTGTATGCCTATTCTGGTTGAACAAATGTAGTTTCAATAGTTTCATTCAAAAAGTCAAAATTCACACAGTACCTTATTTTAAGCATTTTCTGATAGGATACATTTTTCTAAGCATTTCTCATACGATACATTTTTGTAAGTGTAATGGGAATCAGAGGTTTACTGGGACCAGTTTAGCCAAGGCTGTAAAAAATGTAGCTGAAATACCTGTGTGATGCATTTGATAATTGGTGTTCTTTAATTCTCATAGTTTTAATTTGACTGACATACATCTGAATTTGATATGTTCTAGTCGTTTTCCTGTTTTTGTATGCCCTGACATTCACTTCTAACTTTATCATTTATTGATTTAATATATATTTTTATTTTGTGTTGTAGGGCCATGACCAGAGCTCCACACTGTCCCAGAACACTGCAGAGTTGACTCTGCCTAAACACAGCCCCCTGCACAGAGATCTGCTACGTTACGCCAAACTCATGGAGTGGCTGAAGAACACACACAAAGAGAAATATGACGGCCTATCCAGGGTAAGGGTCATAATCTCATTTAATGTAATATAAAACTGTGATTATGAAACATTTTCTATTGGATTAACATTGAAATTAATTGGTAAAAAAGAACAGGGACTCAACCAACACAAAAAATTCTCTATTCTCTATTTTCTCTAATGCCTTCAGTTAGCATATTTTGCCTTAGCTGGGTGGAATGTGTTTAAAAAGCTCAATGTACTGTAGAAGTAATCTTTTTACTTATCGACTAAAATAATTGTTAGTTGCAGCCCTAGTCCAGGGACTAATCCAGTGTTACGCATCTTAAAGCTCCAACCACACCATGAAACACTAATGTCTAATTAAGTCAATGTAAGATCCATACAAAGTTTGTGTATTGATATATTGAGAATTAGTGTTGAAAAATATGTTTTCTCTCTTATTTTTCTATAGACTTATGTTGATTACATGAGCCGGCTGTATGAACGTGAAATTAAGGATTTCTTCGAAGTAGCTAAGATCAAGATGGCAGGAACAAGCAAGGAGGCAAAGGGCAAGTTTGGTAAGACTTGAATCCTCTTCAAATACATATGAAAAATGATTTCTTTGCATGAGTACTCTATATCGTGTAACTGTATTTCTAAAGTATTATACCACGTTAAAGCCAACATGAATATCTGCCTTAATGCTTTTATGCCTTGTAAATAAAATCGTCAATTGCTTTTGCTTATGTTTGTATGTTTGGGTATGGCACAAGGTGGACCTTTACGTCACTCATCCACTGTATGTCCTGTGTCAGCTTATCTCTGAAAACAAAGTGGTGTATTTTGTTTTCCAAAGTTTGTGCTAGCATTCTTAAGCCACTGAACATCTCTAACCTCTCACCCGTCCCATTGCTGCATGTTCTGAGCCTAACATGTCTCTGTCTTTGATGCCTGCCTTTCTAACCGGCTGCAGCCACGCTTCCTCGGAAAGAGAGTGCACTCAAAACGGAAACAGAAAGTAAGTATCAAGCTCAAAGACTTAACTTAAATAAATGGCTTTTATTGTGCTTTTTTGCTATTTGTCTTCATCACCAATAACCAACACAAAGTTCTGACAGAGACCTGTTTTGTACTTGTACTATGGGGTTAAATGTCTACTCCACAGTTATATTATTGCTTATCAAAACATGTTGTTTGAATTGGACTCTTTTAATCTGCATATTTTGATTTGGACACCATTTGCTAATAAATGCAAAATTGAAAAGGCATGTTTATTTATTTATTTATGTCAAACCAGTATTAAAACATAGCCTTTCAATTAATTGTGCAGTCACTAGTCACTACTTTCTGACCACCCATATTGTTTGGTAAGTGATTGGCAGGTAAAATATGACCCTCTTTCTCAAACTTAATCTTGTGTATGCTGTGCTAGGCCTTCATGGCAGCTCTGGGAAACTCACCGGCTCCACCTCCAGTCTGAACAAACTCACTGTTCAGGGCTCCAACAGCAGACGCTCCCAGTCCTCTTCCCTGCTCGATATGGGAAACATGTCAGCCTCGGATTTGGATGTGGCTGACAGGACCAAATTTGACAAGGTTCATACTCTAGTCTTAATACTTTGCTGTTTGTATGTCACTTTCAGACATGGACACAACTGTTGTTTGGTTTCAGATTTTTGAGCAGGTTCTCAGTGAGTTGGAACCATTATGTCTTGCTGAACAGGACTTTATCAGTAAATTCTTTAAACTGCAACAGCACCAAGCAGTTATCCCTCCACTCGCCCAGGTAAATTATCAATTTTATTTGTCTGTTTTGTGTATACTGTGAATGTTTTGTGTAATATACCTTATATACACCAGTGTCTGTGTAAATGTAAGCTAACATACATGAACATTCACACAGACACTGGCTCCCTCTTTTCTGCATCACTCGAGGAAAAACTAAAACTAAAACACAACACTACCCACTCCAGTCCATCTTTCCCACAATCGGGGAATAATTTAGCTCCATAAAATGCTTCTTTATAAAAGAAAAATAGACATTTAGGTTGCTTAATAGTGATGAATAAGAAAAATATAATGTATGAAATAATAAACTGCTATTGTGTGCTGTAAGAACATGTTTAGAGAGAGACAGAGACTTTGTTGATCCCGAGGGAAATTCAGTTTTTGCTGCCGCAAACTGTTGCAGTTTTACATTTACACTGCTCTTCTCAATCACCTATGTCTCAGTCAAAGGTCTAATTGCAGCATAACAGAGGGACTGGTCAGGTAGGGTCAGTAGAGTGGGAGTGGCGGAGTTTGAGAAGAGGAAGAGCCAAAAGTGTCCCCCCTCTGTCCTGCAGCATCACAGCAGTGTCCAGGGGTTTCAGTTTGTGATGAAATGGTCCATTCCCTCAAAGTGTTTCCTCTGGAAAGTATTCTGCCATATTTGGTGCCACATATGGTGTAAAAAGCCTGTAGCATCTCTAATGTTCATAGCTAGCTCCATAGCTAGCCTCTTGCACAGTCTCTGTGGATACAGGAAAAACAAACAGTTCATTTCACACAACCCAACAGTCCCTTGTATTCATTCCTTAAAAGTATTTTCTCTGAAAGTCTTCTGCCACATTTGCTGGCACATATGGTGTAAAAAGCACATTGCATCTCAAATGTCCATAGCTAGCTCCTTAGCTAATGTCTTTCACGGTCTCCATGGATACAGGAAAAACAAACCACTCATTTCACAAAATCCAGCAGTCCCTTACTTGTGTCCTTTGAACTGCACATGCTGCACTTCTTAGTTGGTTAAAATCCCTCGATATGATGTTAAAAACTGAGCTGAAACTGAAAAACTGCTCAGTGTATGAGCCAGGCAGCCACAAAAGCAACCAACCACTTAGTTGTAATTTTATTTTTTTTTACTTAAACTTATCTAAAAAACCAAGACAGCACTAAAATAATAGGAAGGTCATTTTGACTCTTTACTTGCATTGATTTGTTATGTGTTTTTCTGTCAGCCGGAGACAGAGGAGCCTGACGGAGGCACGCAAACGAGAATACCTCATCAAACCGAACACAGACACTCCTTGTCATCTGAGTAAGTGGTGGATTTGATATTTTACCAACACTTTAGTCTCCCTGCACTATTCATTTCAACATAATGTATTTATTGTAGGAAAGACATGGTACGTCTGATGATGAATAAAATCTTCCAGAGCATAGAGACAGAGCTGAACAGTCTCATAGCTTTAGGGGACAAGATCGACAGCTTCAACTCTCTGTACATGTTAGTGAAAATGAGTCACCACGTTTGGACAGCGGAGAATGTCGACCCGGCCTCATATCTCAGCACGACGTTGGGAAATGTGCTGGTCACCGTCAAGAGGAACTTTGATAAATGCATTGTAAGTTCATGTACTGTTTATTTTGATGTAAATGGTGAGGTTTATTATATATACAGCAGTGAAGTATAACATGACAAAATTTGTAGTCTTTACACATTGACCTTTGAAAAACCTCAAATCCTGATTCAGCGATTACCTGAATGAAGTGCTTCAGTAAGTCAAGTCTAATAAGTGTAAATACTTTAACCCTTATCTCTGTGCTATCTTTGCAGTCTGGTCAGATAAGACAGATGGAAGAAGTTAAAATCTCAAAGAAAAGCAAAGTTGGCATCCTTCCTTTTGTTACTGGATTTGAAGAGTTTGCAGAGTTGGCTGAAACCATTTTTCGTAATGCTGAACGCCGTGGGGACCTGGATAAAGCTTATGTCAAACTTATCAGAGCTGTATTTATGAATGGTAATCCCAAGACTCTTGTTTTCTTTACTTGTGTGTAATTGACATTACTGAGAAAATCTTTTTGCTCAACAGTGGAGAAAGTGGCCAATGAAAGCCAAAAGACACCACGTGATGTTGTTATGATGGAGAATTTTCATCACATCTTTTCAACACTGTCACGTCTTAAGATCTCGTGTTTGGATGCGGAGAGACGTGAAGCTAAGCAGAAATACACGGATCATCTCCAGTCTTATGTCATCAACTCTCTGGGTCAGCCTCTGGAAAAACTCAACGTAAGAAATTATATATTATATATTATATATTATTTATATATATATATCTATATCTATATCTATATATATATATATATATATATATATATATATATATATATATAATTTATTTATTTATTTTTTTCAAATCTGTCTTCTGTAGCATTTCTTTGAGGGAGTGGAAGCACGTGTGGCTCAGGGTGTTCGTGAGGAGGAGGTGAGCTATCAACTGGCCTTCAACAAACAAGAACTTCGCAAAGTTATCAAAGAATATCCTGGCAAAGAAGTGAAAAAGGGACTTGACAACCTATACAGGAAAGTTGACAAACATCTGTGTGAGGAAGAAAGCCTGCTTCAAGTAAGAAATTAACTGCATGCTCAAAAACCTTTTCTTTACACATTTCAAAGTTTTACATTACTTAATTTTATCCACTAGGTGGTGTGGCACTCCATGCAGGACGAGTTCATCAGACAGTACAAGCACTTTGAAGATTTAATAGGCAGATGCTACCCAGGCTCTGGAATCACCATGGAGTTTACCATTCAAGACATGCTGGAGTACTTCTCTAGTATTGCCCAATCGCACTAAATGCTCCATAACAATGACTCCATCCACTACATGTTACTGGCTGAAATTAAGCCAGCATTTAACTTCTGTACTGCTTGTTAATGTATATAATGACATTTCTTTGGTGTGAGTGAGTGAGTGCGTGTCTGTGTGTCTGTAGTTTCTTTGCTTATAATATTAAAGGGAGCTCATTTTTGTGTTAGATTCAATACAAATAAAATATTAATCATAACCTTTTTGCCAAATGTATGTATATATTAAATCTTCAGTTGCTATTACCTTTTTTTGTCTCATGTTTTTATAACCTTTTTATTATTTCATTTTCCATGCTTCTTGTCTCCGCCCACCAGCGGTGTGCTCTGAAGTCGTACACAAACGCCACTGCCATGCCCCACGCGCACAGTTACGCACTTCCATGGCGACGAATCCAAACTCACGCATCGGCGCTCTTTTCAAACCACTTTACCGCTGAAACGAAGTAACGGGAAGGATTTATGATCCCGTTTTATAGAGCGATGTTTTGTACATCTAAAATAAGCATACTGCGCAGTATCTGTCCTAAGCAAGACGTTTCTTGAAGCTTTGTTGACTAACGCTGTCAACTTCCTCGCAGAATCACTGGTGAGCAGAAGTAAACTCAACGCGGTTAGGCTAACTAATAACATCGACTGACGCTAACCAGCTATTAAACTTAACATGTTAAACAGCATGCTGACTGACTGTACCCCAGATATGTTTTCCCTCTAATGTCGACACTCTTTGCGCCCAGCTAAAGCTAATCTTGCAAGCTAGCATTAACGCTAACTTCATAAAGCGTTAGCTGCACTCTGGAGAGTAGACAGCTAACTAATAGGCCCTTAGCATTGTGCAATGACAGGAGTTATATCACCACAGCCATGAACAGCAGCGCTGAGAGAAAGTTTGTCAACTTGAGAAAACGTCTGGACCAGCTGGGCTACAGACAGCCACTGGGCATTGAATCACTTCCCCTGGTGGAGAAACTTTTCAGGTGAGCATCTAGCTAGCTATAACAGAACTCCTCTACACTCTTCTGTTTTGTCATCATTTGAGTTGGTGCATCCACTGATCTATGCACATATCGCCACCATTTCTAGTGATCTGGTCCATACCACTGAAAGTTTGCGCAGTGCCAAGCTTTCTGCTGGGAAGACGGAGAAGGAAAGCAAAAACTTTGATGCTTTACTTGAACCTTACAAGACGGAAAATGCCCGATTGGTCAGAGAGAACAATGAGCTCCACCTGGATCTACTGAAGCTGAAGGAGGACAAGGATCGTGTCATCAGTGGTATGCTGTCAGCTTAGAAATAGTTTTTACACACAAAGATAAAAACATAAAAGTATTTCCATGGCAGAACTGAAGACACATGTCAGAAAATTGGACCATGAGACCACTGACCTGAAGTTTTTAAATAACCAGTATGTGCACAAAGTCCGTTGCCTCGAAAAGGACAGTAAAGCTAAAGGAGAACGTATCCAGCAGCTGCAGGAGAAGAACATGCAAGCAGTGGTGCAAACCCCAGGTACTTTGACACACCAATTATGTTTTGTTATAGTTTGTGATCCAGATGAGATCATATAGTCTTATTATTCATACAGGTGGCAAAAAACACAGTATTCCCTTCAGGCGTCAGAGAATGCAAATAGATGATTTGATTCCTCCCTCTTCATCATCTTCATATCCTGTACCGCAGCCTGATGACCCTTATGTAGCGGACATGTTGCTTTTGGCAGATGGAAGGTTTGTAAATTATAAGTCTGTTATGCTGAAAATATTTATGTCCTATATTTTATTATTTTAAATTAATGTTTTTTTTATAGAATCCACGAGCTTCAAGGAGACATAATAAAACTTAAACTAGATTTGGAGAATTGCCATGAGACAATAAAACACCTCAACATTCAAGTAAGAGAAATCTGCAATATACAAGTGACAATATTAGAAAATGTTATTGTTATTTGCATATCAAAGTAATCATTACAGTCACGTCTAATGGCTTGTGTGTAATTTCTGATATTGTAATAACACTTGTATATAGTACATTACTTTGTTAAACCTTGTGGTAAATTTAGATCTGTTATTGGTGCCATATTACTCTTTAGGGGACTGAATATGACTGATATGTGCCCTCTTTTCTTCTGTGTTAATTTTATGATTATTATTTACATTTTTATTTGTTTGTATTGTGATTTTAATGTATGTTTTTATTCTGTAAAGCACTTTGAATGACTTTGTGTATGAATTATGCAATCCAAATAAACTTGCCTTTAATAGGTGGAGGAGAGGGATAAAGAGATTGACCGTTTGAATCGCATGCTTCATGGGGGACGACCTCATGATGTTATTTCTCTTGAAGCACAAAATGCCAGCAACGAGAAGCTGATCGCACACCTCAACCTGCAGGTAAGAAGCTTCTTATTTCTTAATAGCAGATGCAGGTAGTAGACTTGCTAGCTTTGCTTTTTTCATAACAGGAATAGGTTTATTTATTGAGCTTCATTTTTTACTTATGTTTTTGGGACTCACACAGATTGAGTATCTTCAAGAGACCAATAGGACACTGGAGGAGAAGATTCAGGGACTGGAGCAGAGGAAGAAACATGCCTCCAGTGAAGTTGCCAATCTGTCTCTGAAAAACCTGGAGCTGTGTGAAGAGCTGACACACATCGATGACCTTGCCAAGAAGCTGGAGATGGACAAAGACCGAGTGTTAGAGACTGCTGACCAGGAGCTTCTAGAAAGCAAAGTATGACAAAGTGATAAGTCTATTATGTAGACAAGATGATAATTATCAGTATAATAAGCACTCACAAGAGTGTATCTACATAGCAATGCAGTGTGCCATTGTACATTTTTAATTTTATTGTTCACAGGAAGAAATCCAGAGACAGCAGAAAATTATTGGAGATTTGGAGGATATAATCACAAAGCTCAGGAGGGTAAGCTCTATGCTCTGTTGAAAACAAAATAACACTTGTGTAATCAGTTTTACCAGTGTGATTTCCTAAAAGCGTTTAGTCATTGCACGTTCTTTTTGCTTTGATGATGCAGGATCAGTCTGAGACAGACTTTGAGAAAGACCGCCTCAGAGATGAGATGGCTGATCTAAAGGAGCAAAATGTAAAAATGGAAGGTCTCATCAACTTCCTAGAAGAAGAAAAGACAAGACTGCAAGAAAAGCTGGAGAAAACACTGGCATCTGGTGACCAACACTTTAACATTGCATACAATTATGAGTGTATTATTATACCAACTCTTGTCCTGTCTGAATTTGTGTACTTTTTGCAGATAAAGACCTGGTGCTAGAGTTGGAGGCCATGCGGACCAAATATGGCGTGTGTGGAAGGGAACGCTCTCCGTCACGACTCGATGCTTTTGTTAAAAGTTTAGAAGAAGAGCGGGATTACTATCGACAAGAAGCTGAGAGATACAAGAGATCCAGAAGTGACACAAGCCCTAGCCACAGTCCTGTAAGGGGCAGAAGTCCCAAAGTAAGACCAGATCCTGGGACATCTTTTTGCACCACATCCCACTCTTAACCTTTACCATAGTTTTAAACACCATGAATATTTTCTGCAGAGAGGAGCCACAGAGGGTGAAATTCGCAGACTGGTTCAAGAGCGAGATGAGCTGAGAAATGTTCTTTTGGACTTCGAGAAACATATGGAGGATATTCAAAACAATGTGAAAACCCTGACCGGTGAGAGGGATAAACTAAGAGTCTTATTAAAACGGGTGAGCAATTTTAAATGTATCTCCGACTCACTGTCACAAAATGTAGTATTGTAGCTCTATAACCATGGTTTAACACTAGCCTGCTGCTGGAAGATATTTTGACCAGCACATTGTTTAGCTAGTGTATTCTGTAGTCTAAAGTATATGATCAAAGGGGGAAGGTGAAGGAAAATGCATGTGTTAAATGACCATAAAGGACATATAAACAGAGCAGCAATTAATTTCTAGCTTGTGAAAAGTCTAATTTGCTACTAATGTTTAAAGTATCCACTCCAGTGAGTTATAAATTATAAATAAACATCAAGACCTGGTATATTTTTTTTCAGGCACAAGACGATTTGAAGGTATCTAAGAGGAGAGACTCGCATGGCATTTTAAACCTGGAGGATGAGATGAAAGAGGCTGAACTCAAAATTCTACAGTTGACCTCAGAGAGAGACTTGCTTCTGGACAAATTAGAGGTGGATACAGGCTGTTGAATACTATTACTAAGATCATTATCACACAATTAATTATAAATATTTTTCTTCCAGGTTGCTCAGTCCTCTGCTCTCAATAACAGACAAGAGGATGAAAAGAAGATAGTCGACCTTGAGAATTCTGTTAAAATTGTAATGATATTGGAATACAACTTTTTTCCTTATCTCATGCTATTGTTTCATCTAATGGGCATTGTTTTCATGCATCCACAGTTGGAGCGTGAGAGACTGGACTTGTGTGCCCAGGTGTGTCTGTTGAAGGAGAGCAGGGAGGCTGTGGAGGAGGAGCTGAAGACTCGCTGTGCAGCTCTGGTCCAGAACACAGAGGAGAAGGTTCAACAAAAGGCAGAGGCTAGTGCCCTGAGGTATGGAGGATAGTGCTAGTTCTCACAAAGGGCCAAAAAAGACCGTACGCATTCATTAGTGTTGTGAGCGTCTTGCTTATAAAAGAATAGTTGTTGATTTCCAATTAGTGGAATCATTTTTATTAAAAAAAAAAAATGCATTATGTGCTGGTTTACACAGTCTCTTTGTCCATCCATCCATCCATTTTCTCCCGCTTAATCCGGCTGGGTCGCGGGGGCAGCACGCTGCCCATTACTCTGTGCACCAGACCCAGACCCCTATGAACCCCTCTGCAGGTGGTGAACCCCTCTGCAGGTGGTGAGCCCACAGGAGGGAGGAATTCCTTGACGGTCCTTGATTGTAAACTGTTCATAGGGGTGTTGCGTATTTTTTTGGGAAACCGGAGTACCCGGAGGAAACCCATCCAGACACGGGGAGGAAACATGCAAACTCCACACAGAAAGGCCCGGGCGATCCGGGGATCGAACCCGTAACCTTCTTGCTGTGAGGCATGAGTGTTGCCACTCAGCCACCGTGCCGCAGCCTCTTTGTAACTGTGAAAAACAACATTGGTATCTTGAGCTATGAGTCTCCCATACACTGTATTGTAATGTTCTATGAAATAAAGGTTTAAAATAGTAGATTAGAGTCCCTCAAAAGACTCATGCTTGGATAGAGACACACTGACACACATAATCAAAAAGAAGGTCATATTCAAAGTGATGTTTTCTCTCCTGGGTTTAGAGGATCAGAAAATCAGGACAGTGGGTCACTATGCCTCATGGTAGTAATATTATCATAGCTGGATACAAACCAAAACTGCAACGTAAGATCAAATTAATGGCATTGCTTATCACATACTATAACTGTGTATTATCAGGTAGACTTAAAGCGACGTGTTGACAAAAAATATTTTGAATGGTTTGATTACACTAAACAATAACAATAAACAGTATTGGTATCAGATCTATATTGCAATACTGGCATAGATTCTTAGTTTTGGGTCAAACACTGGTATTGCCTGTCACTACTGTACAAGACATGAACACAACACTGTATTTTCATTCTTGTCGTTCCCATATTAAAACAAAATATATTTAAGATACTTTCAACAAACTAGTGTGTTTAGTGATATTCTTTATAAATATCTTTATCATGGACAGACGATGACCTGGCTGGCTTGTAATTTGAGGTTTGTGGTGTAGTAGCAGTATTTATTTTGCCAGCATGATTATTATAATCATGTTGGCAAAGTGCACTATGGCAGTCCATGTTATTGTATGCTCCTGTCACTGAGAGCTCAATAAACTTCTATATTATTCTGGTGTACAGATTATTGCAGGAGCAGATGGAGAGGTCTCTGTCTGACACACAGCACAGACTCACTGTGAAGATGAATGAGCTCCACGCTGCTCAAGAGCAGATCGACAAGATGGAGCAGAGAATGGGTCAGTATTTCAAACTTTCAACAGATGATCTTACACCGCTCAAAATATCTGACTACACACAATATCCTTATGTTGTTATTTTTCATTTTGTAAATCAGTAGAGTATCTTGTGTATTTTTGCTATAACTCTGTTTTATATTTATATTGTTTTGTCAGTTGAGTTGACTCAGCAGAACTTCAGGCACAAAGAGGAAGTGTCTCTGCTGCAGAAGTCCATCTCAGCGCTGGACAGAGAGAAGGATGCTCTGCAGGATGAGGTGGACCTGAAGACGGAGAAGCTGGTCACTCTGCAAGACGAACTCAGCAAGAAGGTAGCAACTGCTACTTAAATATTCCCAATTTCTCAATTGTTCTGAAACATTCAAAAGCCTTCAAAAGTTTGTTATTTAAAGAGTTGTGTTTTTTGACAGGAGAGGACCATTGAAGAAGTAAGACTCACAGTTACTAACATGGACAACTCACTGGCGTAAGTATTAATGAAGTCTCTTCTTGACTTAAGTGATCTAGATCAACTACATCAAATTAACATGAAGCTTTGGTTGAATTTTGTTGATTGTTTTGATGTCATGTCCTGTTATTTGGCAATCTAATTAGGAACTTGTATACAAAATCATCTTTGATAATGCTGTTTGCAGTCAGCTTCAAGGGGCCCTGAACAGCCGTGAGAGAGAGGTGGTTAGTCTGAGGAAACAGCTGGACACTTGTCAAGAGGAAGTGGCTGGACTAAAGAGAGACAGAGAAATCACCATCCGAGAGAACAGGAGACTGCAGGACGACCTCGCCACAATGACCAGAGAAAACCAGGTACGTCTTCATTTACGTGTACTGAAGCATTGAAGGAGAAGCATAGATCACATTTACGCAATGATAATACGACTAAAGTCTAAATTTTGTGATGATTTAGGCGGTGCATGTAGAGATGGAAGAAGCATTACATGAGAAAGATGAGCTTAAGCTAAGAGTCCACTCATACATCACTGAAGTGGCCAGAATAGAAAAAGTGATGGCTGCTAAGGTAAGAAGCCTCTTTTCTAAACATTTCAAGATCAACATTTACATTTCTGACCAAGGTTCTGGTTATAATCTGCAGGAGCAGGAGAACAGTGACCTCCTGGAGCGCTTCAGAATGGCCCATACAGATGTGGAGGAGCGGGAGCAGAAGCTTCAGCAAGCAGAGGGCATCAACAACACCATCAGACTGGAGCTGCTGTCCACCCACACAGACCGCAGACATTTGAGAGAGACTGTCAACAACCAGGAGAGGGAAATCAAACAGGTAACGTAAATAAATCGGATAATTTTGTGACAACACAATGCAATACAATGGTGATTATTGTATTGTTAGAGTAACTTACATTGTGCCAGATGATTGAGACCATGTCAAATAAAAAATTAAAAACAAAAAATTTAATTTGATACAGTAAATGTATGTGTTTTTCCTCATTAATCCTGATGATTTTTGATAAAAAGTGCATTTTGTTAAATTTGGTTTGTTTATAGACCTTCTTTATCAACGATTTTATAATGCCTTCCTCTTAAATACAGCACATGCAGGCTATACAGGCATACGAGGGGCAGGTGTCTTCCCTGGTTCGCGGGATGTCCCATCTGGAGCAGGAGCTGCACAAGGCCCAAGAGGAGAAGGCCTCTCTGTTGTCAGATCTGGCTTCTGTCCGGGAGCTCTGTGTTAAATTAGATTCGGGGAAAGAAATCACTGCACGTCATCTCACCAACAAGAGCATGGATCTGGAAAGGGTGAGGCCCCATGAACCCTTTTCTTATACCGCCATAAAACTTTGAAATAGCAGCATCTATTAGACTAAAGTGACAGATAATTAATCACATTGTTTTTAAAACAATTATCTATATACTGATCAAGCATAAAATGATGCATCCTGATAAATGTATAACACAGATTTTAGGTCATGTAAAAACCTTAAGAATTATTATTATTTACGATTACGAGTATAAAAATGGTATGCATGATCTGTGTTTGAAGGTAACAGGGCAGCTGGAGGATGCTCGATCAGAAGTTGAGCTCCTCAAGAAGCAACTGGCCAGTGAGAGATTAACCGTTCATAACCTGGAGACTCTGCTCTCCACCAACCGCCAAAAGGAGTTTCAGACGCACCTCACAGCCAGTGAGAAGGAGTCAGAGCTGAAAATACTACGAGACAGACTCACTCTCGCTGACAGCAAAAAGTAATTTCATTATCAGATATGTTTGATTTTTGTACAATATTTTAAATTCATTATAATGTACATGTATTTCTATTTCTCAGTGCTGAACATGCCCGGGAGGTGTCTCAACTGCGCAGTAAAGTTTCTCAGCTGCAGACGGAGATGGACGTGTTGAAAAGACAGCTGACCAGTGAGCGCTTTGAAAGGTGAGAAAAATGGGTGCTTTAACATGCACCAGATGTTTGAAAGCTGAAGAAACTGATGATTTATAGGCTGAACTTGGCGTTTGGGACATAATGCATGATATAGTTTATATGAACTGAAGTTGAGAATCACAATCTTTTATCTTGTAAGTTTTTAGTGGAGCATCTGCCAGAATACGAGAAAAACACATTTTGGCATATGATGGTACCATTACAATAAATTGACTTGACTTAATATCTTAACTTAATATTCTGGTTATAGTATTTCTTGCTTTTTATAGACCATTCTAAAAACAAAAAACAAAGTAACATTGCATTGCCTGTTTATTATTCCTCAGAGAGAGAGCTGTCCAGGAGATGAGGAAACAGGGTTTGTCGTTCTCATCCCTGAGGAGTCTATCACCTCATAATGTCTCTTCTGCATCTTATTCCTCTCCGGAGCGCTCCATCCTCCGAAGTCTGGACCGGACTCAGGACCGGACTCAGGACCGGACTCAGGACCGGACTCAGGACCGGACTCAGGACCGGACTCAGGACCGGACTCAGGAGCGGACTCAGGAGCGGACTCAGGAGCGGACTCAGGAGCGAACTCAGGAGCGAACTAGGGACAGGTCCGATGAGTTCAAGGCAGCAGACAAGTGAGCATCATTCTGCCTAAGTAATGTGAGACTTGGAGTGCTCTTCACTAATGTTGGTACATAAATATAACCAGTATTTTGCTGTGATGTGGTGTGTAACTATCGGCAACTCTGTAGTGATTCATAGAGTTTTTTGGGCACCTGACAAGACATGCTCTGACACACACATTTATGTATTTAGTTTGTTGTTGTTAGTTTGCATTTACTGCCCCCTTTATATCTAAACTACTGCATGTAGCAGTTATTATTTTGCTTCTAACCGTTCTTTACATTTTCATTTCAGAAGTGTGAGCTTCAAGGAGTAACAACATCTTATAACTGAAGAGCCATTGAGTGAGTCTCCAAACTACCAACGCTTTATACTCTCAATATTGGTCTGTTTTTCTGCATTATGTCCCATATAGTCTCAAACATACTGCCTAACCTGACATAATGTGGTTGCAAGTGAGCCGCGAGTCCCTAAATCAATCCTCAGTGCCAACGTGGGACCTCTGACAAAATAATAAAGATGAAGTCAATATTTTTATAACTGTATTTTGAAGGACTATTTTTTTTCTATTTGTTGCCACCAACAAGGTTTTAGACCATAACAGCTAAAATGCAGCAGCTACGTTATGCCACTCTATGATGTTTTCATGCGTTTTATTTGTAAATGTTTAAGTTATTAAATTATTCTTAACATGAAGAGATACTTTGTTATTTTGCTGTTTTTAATTCCACACAGAATTTGATCTCTTTGATATTTTACCGTACAATTAGGAGGTGGGTCATTCCATTACATACACCTAAAATAAACTTGTGGCTGAATCTTTTTATACCTTGTACTACATTATTACAAAGCATAATGTTAAACTATATACAGTCTAAACTCTACTCTGAATTAGCACTAAATTGTGTCTAAACGAGTATCTACTATCAATCTATGCTAAACGTGGCTTATCAGGGAGAATCTTTGTTTAAATTAATTCAAAAAAAAAACCCCTGCCCATCTCACAGAAAAGTGTATATATGCACTCGGAGGACCCCACCAGAAAGCCATAACATAACACAGACACCAGCACTTGGTCAATCAATGCACCTTTTAGAAATATTTGAATTTATTAGAATATCGGCGGTTTTAGGAATGATAAGAGACCCATAGAAGTTTTCAACACAGTGAAAAGTGTATCTGTTCAGCCAGCAAGCTAAACTCCAGCCGCCATTCTTGCATTAAAAACCTGTTGAATCACATACAAAAAATACCACAAAAATGTTCTAATGTTCATTTTACAGCCAGTCAGATACTATGTAACAGTGCATAGAAATGTGAAAAGACATTTGTTTTCTCAAGTGGTTTTCCTGCAGGTTCCATCATTAACCTGTATATGCAACAACAAAAAGTAACTTGCTCCCCAGTAATGCCGTACTAAATTGTAAACTTGCTGTACAGGTACAACCATAGACTGTATAGCATAACAATGAAAAGTCCATTTATGTCAGTAGCTATATTGCCCACACATTAGACAGGACACTTTTGGAGTTTGACCATCTCGCTGGGAGGCTAAAGCAATAATCACTCAAAAATCACTATTTCAAAGCAAATCCTTACCAAAATAAATAGGATTTTCAACCATAAACATATTTTTTGAAGAGTGTTTGTAACTATAAAACACTGTAGCTAATGTCGACAATATTCAGTGGTAATATTGGGAAGTGGATATGCAAAAAGTGAAAAGTCTAGAATATACTTAGGCAGGAGTTCTTTTAATAGTCTTTGCGGCAGGCTGCATAGATAATAATGTAATGTTTCTGCAGTGATCGGCTTGTACCATGCCTGTCTTTCAGGAAAATGGACAGTTGGGGGTGCTTTGATTTGCTGAAGCACATACGCTGCATCCCGTTCAAGGTTCTCATAGGAACCAATGAAGTCGTATGGCACTACACAGGGCTGGCACAAGTTGTACATGGGCATCCAATGTTCGTTCATTCGCTCAATATCTTCATCAAGCAAGTAACGGACAAATTCATCAAAGGTTACATCATCTCCGGCAATTTTGGAATCCTTGATGTATCCTTTCCTGTATCTTTTCACAATTTCCACGCCATATTTTTTCTGATAAGACTCAATCTCGCCAAATTTGTTCCTGTACGCAGAAAGTAGACGTGCCATTGGTTCCCGCACAAACATGAACTTGAAGTAGTGCTTAAGTCTGTACTTTATTTCGTCTGGTTTCATGGATGCCAGAAATACAAGATCACTTTTGTGGTTCATCTTAATATTGACTTTGACATTCTCCAAGGCCCCGCTCAAAACCTTCAGAACTCTTTTCCAATTGGAGCAGGCGACTTTGGGCACATAGCAGTAGAGAAAGCCGTATTGGTCGTTGACTAAAATGTGCTGGAGTAACGTCCGTCTCTGTGCTGGCTGAAGGGACCAAATATCATGAGGCATGTTCCTCTGACTGCACATGGCCTTGATGGTCCGGTTCCGGATGTCCTGAGAAACCTTCACATACAAACACAAATTACAATTAACAAAAAAAAGAACATTGGCAAAAATCATTTACACAAATAACTTGATAACAAACTGAAGGTTTTGTTTGATTGGACAGAAAGCTAAAGCTAAGCTAAGCTAAGCTTCATGCTAGGATGGGTAGAAAAATGAGGATATTAAGCAAAGTCAAGCCGGAACAATTTAAACATGAGGTGGAAAGAATAACCAAAATGTTAACTCCAGTCTAAAACATACTTATGGTAAACTGTTAAAGTTTTAGTCCATGTTCTATGATGTAATGGAATCTATAAGCAGCTATTCATTCAGCCACAGAGCTGTACTGAACTAATCACGCCTTCACTATAGCTGATGAAAAACACTAAACCTATAAAACATGATAATTTATCTATATTCTAGTACACACAACTTGGTACAATTTTATTTTGTACATGTACGAAAACGTCTTTCTTACACATGTTGTATGATAAATAATGTAATGTAAACAATAATGTGATAATGATCCATGAATCACAGATGAGTTTCTATTTACCAAGCAAATATATCGAGTAACGACGATGTAATAACATCTATCCACGTGTTTGTATCATAATTATGTATCATTATGTTGTTTACCTCTTTCCAACTGATCTGGCAATAGTTAAACTATAGAGCGTCAAAGCATAAATCAAAGGTGACGCATATTACGCACTGCGCGTAGAAGTTTCATTGTTCCGCTACTTCTACTGGGGGCAGTTTAGTGAGATTTAAATCACTATCACTAATCATGTTTACTTAAGTCACTTCACTAAGTCACTTCACTAACACTGTGCTCCCTGGGTGTTTTTGGAGACGCTACCTGGAAGTCCACGTCTTCGTATCCGTGACTGTTTCCCATTTCTTCTGCAGTGGGGAGCCTCCTACCCATGGCCCGCGGTCCCGGCGCCTCCACGGTGTTCAGCATGCCTTTCTCGATCATCATGAGCAGGCCTCCTGATGCCACAATCACCAGGAAAGTAAGCACGGACGGCAGCACGGCAGAGTTACGGCGCACCGACACAGAGTTCATGGTGACCCGAAGGGGTCCAGGCGGTCCGCTCCGTGCGCCTCCGTGCCTCTTCGCTGAGCGGTCCGTCTTGAAAGGAAACATATTCCCGTTCCGTTAGTCAAGCTTTAAGACAAACGGTTAAAAAGTCCCCAAACTAGTCTGCCTGGGTCCGCTACCACGTACCCATACTGAACTTTGGAAGAAACAGAAGTTGAGAGCGCAGAAGAGAAAGCCACGCCCCTTCCGCTTACTCACACAAAAATGTGAAGAAAAGGGACAAATAAAGACGGAGTGAAAAAAATCCCCAAGAAAAACAGGACATTTCATTTACTTTATTTTTCTTTTTAAGAACTTTAAATGACTAAGGCCGTAATATAGGCAATCGTAAATGATTAGAACTACAAATACATTTAGGGCTTATATTTTAATGTTGTTCATAGCCGACCTTTATAATGAAATAAAATTCAGACATTTCAGTCAAAAAAAAAAAAATCTCAGAGATATTTACTCTTTAATACGGGTGACAATTAAACAATTAAAACAGATATGATAGGCTATGTACCATGATAGAGATGCACTGAAAGGAATATTGCTATAAATCTATTGGAAATATAGGGCTGTATTAGTTCATGCATTTGAAAACTCACAAACGTGAATTTTCAGGCCAACTTGATGATACATGTTATAATTATACTCATAAATCAATGCACTGGCTTCAAGCCAGCAGACATATGACCCCATTACAGCCTGTTCACTCCATCAACCATTGGGAATAGCCGCCTCATTGACCGTTTTATCTTTGACTGGTTACGCTCTGGTCTGGTTCAGTTCAAGTCCACGAGCCTACGTCGCTGTAACGCGCTCGCATCGTGACAGAGGCTCGCGTGTGCCAGTGCGCGTGGTGTGCCATCATCTCTCTCCTTCTCCCCGTCGCTGCCACACCCTCCCCAGATCCAGATCCAGTCTTCTCTCTGCTTCTCCTCCGTCTGGTCCGCGTGTGCAGCTGTGCAGGGGGGACCGACTGCTTTTCCTGCGCGCCTGCCTCCTCCCTCCGCGCCTGTCTCCTGTCGTGCACCCGCAGCATCAGCAGCACAATAGAGAGTCGTGGGCTCTACCTCTACACGAGCGGCGAGGACGAGGAATAGCGTCCAAAAAGGTGTGCTGTTTTGTCCATTTCTTCCATGTTTATAGCGTCCGTGCGTCTCTTGTTGTCCAGTATCGCGTCACTGGTGACCTTGCATCGCGCACCTCTCAATCCTTATCGATTCGCACACATTGTACTGTTGCCTCCACTTCATCTTTAGCCGATTTGCGCTTGTGTGAATTGGGCTGGTGCTTGCTTTTTTTTTTTTTTCCCATCTGACCTGAATGCGTAAAAGCGATGCCAACATGCCAATTTTGAACCAAATATTTCTTCTGTATTTCAGTTCAGTTTCCCGCACTGTTTTACGAAGTGTCCTAAATGTAAAGGCTCGGTTCTTTGTTCTCTATGTGCATTTATGACACAGTTATTACACTGTCTAATCCCTGTACGCTTTGCATCCGCTAATCTGCCATTAACGCTTCTTATTGATCCATGCTTTTGCTCTTTGTTGATTATACTGGCTTTCATTGTATAAGCACTCTCTGTGGTAGACAACATGGCTATGTACATGTCAGGTGGAATGCATTCACGGACAGTCTCTATGGTGTGGGCCTCGATGTGCAAAATGAAATTATGGATCTCTTAAATCACTCTTGCACGCTGTCAGCGGTATTGGCGGGTGCTACAGAGACCCAGTTGTGAAGAGAGTGGAAAACATTATGCCAGGGCAAACCGTTATGTAGGATTTATGTGTCAGGTACAAAACAATGCTGTGGTCGTTATCACCTGGTTAAGAGACAGTCACTGGAGAGGTAGTTACAGTTTGTGCATTATCGCTTTGTATATAAAGATGAACAAGAAGTAAATTTGAAGGGGAATTTTATCTTATAGGGAAGTTCGGCTGAGGAGGAAACAGGAGGACTTAAGGAAAGCCTACAGGGATATTTGGTTGTAGTGAAAGAGGACTTGAAAATAGATGAAAAACCATATTATTTCACTTTTTGATAGATAGATAGATAGATATGTCAATTCTGCCACTTTGACAACATGGACAACAGAACTATCAGATACGATCCACAGTAAATATTGTACACAAAATTTTATGATAATACAATACAAAAAACTAAAACATTTTGTAATTTGCATTTACTGAATGGTTAACCTGATAATATAACATTGCAGCTTACATGCACAATCGTTTATGTTGGAGCCAAAACAAATATCATACCAAAACATGGCCATTCAAAGTCATGTATCAAGTGACAAACATGGGCCATATATTTAAATGTCATAATAACAGAAAGGCATTAGTGGATCACTGTAACAATAACAATGTGCAATATTATTTAAAGTCACTGTACCTGCTATTATTTATTTACCCACCACTGTCCATCACTGCACTGTTCACAATCATCTCAGAATCAAAAACACTTATTGTGCAATGTTCCTGTGCCTTTTAGCTTAGCTTACAGTGTTGTGTTTTTTAGTTGATTGTAAATACTTATTATTATTTATCTTGATTTGATGCATGCTCTTATTTCCTACTGTTTCTGTAACTTGCGTTGTGACACTGCAATTTCCCCACTGTGGGACAAATAAAGGATTATCTTATCTTATCTTATCTTAACAGAATGGGTCCATTTGGTCTGAGTCAGGCTGATGATTGGGGTTGTCAGATTGGATTGCACAGTAAACAATGCTGTCATCAGAGAAAAGCTGACTCACAAACACATTTAATGAACATATGGAGTGGCCGCTTTATGCAAAACCTCCAGTCCTCTCAGTCATATTTCCTGCCCTGACTCCAGACTGTAACTATTGATTTGAATGTAATCATGGGGGCTGACTCAGGCTACTGTAGATTCACTGTGTAAAGGAGGGCCTGTTCTGTATGTGCTGCAGTGTTCAGACCATTCCCCGACTCATCAAACTAATTATGCAGACATTTTACATACCAAGTAAAGTGATCTTTCTCCTACATTTGCATTGGAAGTTTAAACCTTATGGCCAGTTGGGTCATAAAGATACTTTTGCCAACTCAGAACTTCAAGAAGTATTCAGGTTTGACAAGTCAGCCTAATACCCTTTCATTGTATACGTCCTACATAATTAAAACATCTAGATTAAAAAAAGCATTTGGTTACACAGTGTCTTTGGTAGAGTGGTTAGCGCTGCTCTTGATCATTGTAGAGGTTTGTTTGATTAATGAGTTGGTTGGTCTTTTTTTTCCACATTCATGAGTTTCAGCTTCTTGTTATATGCAATATTTTGAGAACTTTTTCACATTTTAAAAGGTATAATATTTTTCTTAAAATTTTCTAAGGAAGCTGTCGTAGTTTTAGTCATTCTGAAATCCATGGATAGGTTGTGTTTGTGACATTATAGAATATGATAATATTTTCAGATGGAGGACAGGAGCCTTTATAACTAAGGGTAAGATACACTTTGTTCTTCCAGTAGGGAAATATATCCTCTGCTTTTGACCCATCCTTCAGTTCTGCTGGGGCATTCTGTCAGTAACAGTGGGTGTTGTAGTGCTGTGCCCGGGACTCATCTCCAGATCTTGAGCTAGGCTTGGCGTTGATGGGGGAACCGGAGAAAACTACTGGGCTATTATACTATTTTTGATTGCTGATATTCAATATGGTTATTTCAATGTGTGATTTGTCCTTATATTTGTGCCAACAGTGAAGAATTGAACTTTTTGTCAGTATTTGTTTCAGGTGTAATTACAGAGGTGCATTAATTGCTATTTGAGCACTCAAAAGAAATGAAGTAACTGGTTCCAAGGACAAAAATCGTGGCCATGAGAAACTCCTGCAAATATCTTTTCTGTTGTTATCCTTACAGGGCATTTTCTATTTGTTTGCAAACACTCGTCAGACTTGGCCATTTTAGCCTGATGTCTATTAGTACATAACATACATAGCCTGTGATAGAGTCAGGGACACAAATGCAATTATAGAATTTAAAATTGTTCAGAGCTCTGCCCTACAACTACAAAAACAAAGATACTGTAAATCTTATCCATAGCCAACTAGCACGTACTGTGCGTACAACTGCTATTATTATTACTGCTAATATTATTTTCTGTAGTCATTTGGTGTACTGAAACATTGAATGCCAGCTTTAGTTTAGCACTCCAGGCATTAATATCTGTTAAGATCACCTTAGTCGCCTTCACTAAATGTCAAGTATCCCACTAATACTAACAACCGTGTCTGTGGCTGTCCTTATGTGTGTGGATGTGATATTAACGTGCATGTTTACCACTGGGGGAGACTATTTCTGTTCTCAGTCAGTCAAGCAGCTCCCTGTCTTTGAAGTGTGAGGCAGCTGCTGTATTAGACGCACCCGAGCAGGTTGCTATAGCCCCATCATTAGCATAGCGCTGAGAGGATGCCAAAGATCTACTGGGGGAGGGAGACGAGAGAGAGGGAGAGGAAGAGGGGGAGAGAAGGAGAGAGCGGGAGAGTGAAAGAGAGTGTGTGGGGGTGAATGGTTGTATGTACAATGCTGAAATAAAGGCTACAGATCTCAGGCTAATGAAAACTACAACAGTAAGTGAGATTTGCATAATTTTAGGTTAATCCTGGTATCCTGGAATATGTATAGGATAAATATTCCATATTATCCGTTAGGGATGTAGTCCTTTACCTGTTTAATCGATTCATTGGTCAATGGTGCCTTATGACCAAAATTTGGAGTAATCAGCAAATTATTTTCTAGATTATAAAGAATTATATGCACATCAGAAGAAGAAATTAGGGAGTGGATTAGTTGAAGATTTGAGAGGGGATCCTGTGTTTAATCTGCCTTTTTCCATATAAATGCACTTTTCTGTATACATTTTTTTCATATAATTGTTTTGCATGAACTCACATAGTATTTTGAGTGCAGTTACATGTTCAGATCATATAGATTATGAATTGTTTGAGTGCTTTTGCCACAGGATATGTCTTTAGTCAACCAAGAATTTCTTTTGTTGATGACAGCCCTATTATCCATATTACTGTAAAATAATAATAATATATTGATGATTTTTTTTAAAAAAGCTTGGTTTATCCATGTGGGTATTCTTCAATTAGAGCGATTTGTCTAGGTACTATGTAGTTTGGCAGTGCAGATGGTAAATCAAGCTTGTATGAATTGATTCATAGTGAAATGAACAATACGCCTGTAATAGTATAACAATAATGCAGCACTGTGGTATCAGGGTACATCCACATGAAGGCTTATCATATCCACTACTAAACACAATGAATCCAGACTAGCGAGTATAATCTCTATTGACCTTCTGTATTGTAATATTGCATGTATTGCGGTGCACCACATGACGAGGCTTTGCAATAACAATAATAACACGTGTATAGACAGTTACAGTCAGGCCCCTCAGTGAGCGTCTTTGTGGAGGGGGTCTGTTGAAAGGCTGAATGCCGCTCTGTTCTCACGCGCCGGAGGAAACAACGCATCACTTTGTGCCTCCTCAGCAGCTCTTAGACCAGCCCTGTACTCGCTGACACACCTTCTGCTTTCACAGTCTAAGAATATACAGTACTGGGCAAAGGGCTCATGCAGGTGGGGACCATGGGAAGATGTTTTGAAAATGTCAAGCTGTGGTGTGCATTCATATCAGTGTTACGTGGTGGTAGAAAAAATGAATGGGAGAATGTGTGGGTAATTATTTTAGACACTGCTGGTATGTTTGCTCTATCAGTGTGCCATTGATTTTTGTACAATGACAGTAAAAAGTTGGATTAACTGAAATAAGGAATAGGGCTTTCAACACATCTAGTTTAGTTTATTTAACAGGGACCATTTCCATCCATGGAAATAAGCAGGTGATGCCATCAGACCAATTGTTAGCGTGCTTGTCTCTCAACTGATTTTACCTTTTTGAGGTAGTTTTGAGCAATAAAACACCCATAATTTGATAGACGCTAAATAGGTTTAATGCCACACTGTGGAACATTCCAGACAAAGCAATAACATCTCCATGAAGGCAAGCAGTGGCAGGCCCCCTCTCCCCACCAGAAAAAATTACATACCCAGCTGTTGTTCCAAGCCCCCACTAATCCACCAGTGCTATAAGGATATTGGACCATTTTGACAAACATGCTTACTACATTCTGCAACACCTGAGAAGATGTTTTTGTTTAGTTTTTTGCCACTGTGAGACAATTTTTCTGTATTTTTCCTTTTGTAAGGTAGGACCACTCCAGCGTCTTACAAGCTGATGCGCCTTCCTTTGCCCACATGCTCCTGCTGTACTGTACGTCTCTTGTGCCACTCTTTCACATTACTCCTTGTGACTGCGCTTTGGAGGAACAATCAATTTTTCATACATACAGTAAGAGTGGATGTTTGGCTGTGGTACTCTGCCCGCCTACACACTCATAGTAAAGGCTCTTCTCTTCCTCACATAAACTGCTGCTGACACCTGACTCCAGGTATTGCCCTAGATGCGCAGTGACAGCAGGCAGGTGGAACAGAGGGACTCTAATTCAACCTGCACACAGCGGCCACAGCACGGTAGGACATGCAAACTCACTATTTAGCCCACACTTACACATTGGGACATAAGTCTATATATATCAAAGGAACTGTGCTTAATATTTTATAGTGCAAGTTGACCTATCTGCCTTTTCCATTAACATGAGAGGTTTATCCCAATATCTATAATACAGTAATAATAGTTTCAGATATACATTCACACATTCTATCGTAAAGCTTACTCATCTATGAATGAATAGGCACCACTTGTATCGATCAGCGGAGAATGTTTGTTCATAATGGTTATTCTTGTACATTCTATTCTGCTGTACTTCTTCTGTACTTTGACATTCTCACACATAGACTTAACTATTGGTGAGAAGACATTGCTTTTTTCCTACCATTTTATCAATAACCAATTATTGAAACTAATAAGGATATATTTTAATGGTACCAGTAAACCTCTTCTTTCTGTTTGACAATTAGACAGGGCCAGGGGCAAAACTACCAGCCTATAAAGGTACACAAATGATTGGTAGATTTGGATGTTTACACAACTCTGTTTAAAAGAGCATGGCATGCAGGCAGTAGGTAGTCCATTATTTGTACTCTTTAATGAATGCACTTGAACTGAGAACCCCTAAATTATTGTAAGTTATAGTTCTGCCCAGTTTGTCTGCATATTGTAAGCCTTGTTACAGTATTCTACAAGACTGTATGCTTAGTTTTGTTACGTGTATATATTTATATGGATCATCATTAATGTAACATGTTTTAGAAGAAGCTTTTCATCTTAGTTTGGTAAGGTGTTGCTAATGTTGCTTTACTGGATATTGGCAACACAAAACTAATGGGTGAACTATTTAGTTCATGAACAACAATTATGCTAATGCCAGAGTCTGCAGATGTCTTATGTCTGACCATCAGTGGCAAAGAGCACTTTCTCCTCCAGCACATCAGAAATAATCTAAACAGTAAACATACAGTTGTATGATTTAGTAGATTATAATTATTGGTCATCCCCAGCTATAATGGTCGGTCTGTTATCTCAATCCTGGTTATCCCATTTTGGTTTGGGATATTCCACCAGGAAACCCAGCACTCACGCATGTTGTTTTTGTCCACTTGAGCGTTGAACTGTTGGGTAGAGTGGAAAAATTAACCACGAGCCTGTAATACTAGCTGCAGGCTCCTCTGATGTCCATTGTTTCTCCACACGCCCTTTGGATAAACACAGAAAAGACAATGGCTGAGGACACCTATAAGCATAAAGCAAGGATAAAACTCTTATGTAACTATAGACATGTTTAATGCATGGCTTTTCAATGGGAGTTTAGGGCATCATATGTGATAGAAGATCTGTTGATTTAGTACTGGTTTATCTTAGTCTAGGCCTGTTTTAGTTCTGGTTTAGACTTAAGACTGGTTTGGTGACCTAACCTATTGCTAAACCTGATGATTGTGTCTGGATTTAGTTTTAGTTTGGTTTAACCCTGGTTTAGCACTTCAGTCCATAGTTCCAACTTTATTGGGCTTGACTTAGTCCTGGTTGATTTTATTCTGTAGTAATATTTTTGCATAACTATTGTGCACTCACTAGACATGGATTAGTTCTGGTTCAGGTTGCCTTCAGTACTTCAGCACTCACGGATCGTCCCTAAAGCGCGGTACGTTTGTCCAGTGTGAGCGCAATCGAACCGTGTCCAGGCACAGCACGGATGGGACTTTGGCCCGGTTGGAGGAGGTGGGCCAAAGCACGGCATGGTTGCTCATGTACGCGCACACGTACGACTTTACTTTACAATCCCTGTTAGGTGCGCTAATATCACTCATACAATAAAAACAGTGAATTAAGTCCGCTCTAAAACACAGTGAATTCGCGGTTATACTTTGGCACTTCGGATCTTCATTGAGGACTGTGGACAGCGACAGAAGTTTTGCAGCCTCATCTCCTCCTGTCCTCACTCCTCCTCCGGTCCTCACTGCTCCTCTTGTCTTCACTCCTCCTGTCCTCACTCCTCCTGTCCTCACTGCTCTTCTTGTCCTCACTCCTCCTGTCCTCACTCCTCCTGTTCTCACTCCTCCTGTCCTCACTGCTCCTCTTGTCCTCACTGCTCCTGTCCTCACTGCTCTTCTTGTCCTCACTCCTCCTGTCCTCACTCCTCCTGTCCTCACTGCTCTTCTTGTCCTCACTCCTCCTGTCCTCACTCCTCCTGTCCTCACTCCTCCTGTCCTCACTGCTCTTCTTGTCCTCACTCCTCCTGTCCTCACTCCTCCTGTTCTCACTGCTCCTGTCCTCACTCCTCCTCCTGTCCTCACTCCTCCTGTCCTCACTCCTCCTGTCCTCACTCCTCCTGTCCTCACTGCTCCTCTTGTCCTCACTCCTCCTGTCCTCACTGCTCCTCTTGTCCTCACTCCTCTTGTCCTCACTCCTCCTGTTCTCTCTCCTCCTGTCCTCACTGCTCCTCTTGTCCTCACTCCTCCTGTCCTCACTCCTCCTCCTGTCCTCACTCCTCCTGTCCTCACTGCTCCTCCTGTCCTCACTGCTCCTCTTGTCCTCACTCCTCCTGTCCTCACTGCTCCTCTTGTCCTCACTCCTCCTGTCCTCACTCCTCCTCCGGTCCTCACTGCTCCTCTTGTCTTCACTCCTCCTGTCCTCACTCCTCCTGTCCTCACTGCTCTTCTTGTCCTCACTCCTCCTGTCCTCACTCCTCCTGTTCTCACTCCTCCTGTCCTCACTGCTCCTCTTGTCCTCACTGCTCCTGTCCTCACTGCTCTTCTTGTCCTCACTCCTCCTGTCCTCACTCCTCCTGTCCTCACTGCTCTTCTTGTCCTCACTCCTCCTGTCCTCACTCCTCCTGTCCTCACTCCTCCTGTCCTCACTGCTCTTCTTGTCCTCACTCCTCCTGTCCTCACTCCTCCTGTTCTCACTGCTCCTGTCCTCACTCCTCCTCCTGTCCTCACTCCTCCTGTCCTCACTCCTCCTGTCCTCACTCCTCCTGTCCTCACTGCTCCTCTTGTCCTCACTCCTCCTGTCCTCACTGCTCCTCTTGTCCTCACTCCTCTTGTCCTCACTCCTCCTGTTCTCACTCCTCCTGTCCTCACTGCTCCTCTTGTCCTCACTCCTCCTGTCCTCACTCCTCCTCCTGTCCTCACTCCTCCTGTCCTCACTGCTCCTCCTGTCCTCACTGCTCCTCTTGTCCTCACTCCTCCTGTCCTCACTGCTCCTCTTGTCCTCACTCCTCCTGTCCTCACTCCTCCTCCGGTCCTCACTGCTCCTCCTGTCCTCACTCCTCCTGTCCTCACTGCTCCTGTCCTCACTGCTCCTCCTGTCCTCACTGCTCCTCCGGTCCTCACTGCTCCTCCTGTCCTCACTCCTCCTGTCCTCACTGCTCCTCCTGTCCTCACTCCTCCTGTCCTCACTCCTCCTGTCCTCACTGCTCCTCTTGTCCTCACTGCTCCTCCTGTCCTCACTCCTCCTGTCCTCACTCCTCCTCCTGTCCTCACTGCTCCTCTTGTCCTCACTCCTCCTGTCCTCACTCCTCCTCCTGTCCTCACTCCTCCTGTCCTCACTCCTCCTCCTGTCCTCACTGCTCCTCCTGTCCTCACTCCTCCTGTCCTCACTCCTCCTCCTGTCCTCACTCCTCCTCCTGTCCTCACTGCTCCTCTTGTCCTCACTCCTCCTGTCCTCACTCCTCCTCCTGTCCTCACTGCTCCTCCTGTCCTCACTCCTCCTCCTGTCCTCACTGCTCCTCCTGTCCTCACTCCTCCTGTCCTCACTCCTCCGCGGTGTTTTCATTTCCATAAACTCACGGAGGAATGCGTATTGCAGGAGGACTCATATCTGTCTCACTATTTAATAAATACTTTATGCCACTGGACTTATTTTCTCTGTTAAAGCTTTACCTCTGCTGCGCATCATGAAAACAAACAGCACCGTGGGATGACGTCATCGGGCCGTGACCCGGTTCGGTTGTGCACGTGTGAGTGCGGGACATACAACCCTACGCAATTGTGCTTTAGCACGGCACGGTTCTAAAGTCCTAGTGTGAGTGCGCCTTAAGTAATCTGTATTTAAAAATTCAAAATTTTCTTGGTTCAAACTTTATATCTGATGATTCAGCTGGTTAGCGTGTAGTGCTTGTAATACAAAGTGAATGGGGATCAGTCCTTTACAGAGAATTGATACTTCGACAGTGACTGAGCAAAACTAATTACGTTTTTCCATACGCCTCTCCATTTAACAAGTCCACAGTCCTCCTCCTATCAGTTACATCCTCAGCTCTGCCATTGACTGGTAAAGTGGTACCCAAGTGCATGTTATTAAAGCAAAGAAATCATTCACTTGGACAATAAAGTTCAAAAGCCATCTATTGAGATTTAATTTTGAACTGGTGATCTCACATCATGAATTAAGGATTTAACATTTTTGGTCATGAAATCTCAACATTGTTCTGAATAGCTCTTTCTCGTCTAATGTTTATTCTTTGCCTGGAATCATGCACAGTATATTTGAATAATTGAATAAATACCACATAGATAAATTTATTGACATATGTTGAACATTCCAGGCAAAGAAATGGCATCTCCATGGAAACGAGCATATGGCGTACCCTCTGACAGACAGGTTACATAGTGCACCTTTAACTGTAACACACACCAGAATAAAAATAATAAGCGTGTGTACCAACACTTCTTTTAACATGGGAAATTAAAAATACCATCATGAGAGAGCTTTGTGGTGAAGTTGCCACGTCAACACTTTTAGCAGCTGTAAAAGCAGAGTAATTAATCACTGTACGCCTTTTATGTTTATTTTCCATATTCAAAACTGGCCAGACCTCAGCCTCTATGTTGTGCCCTAACGCACAAAAATAACACAGTCCTTCACTGTCTCCAAACATCAACTGAAACCCAAATATTAAATCATGAATCTGAGATGTGGGTTACAGTTAGTAGTAAAGTGAAGAAAGTATGTTATGGAAAATAAAAGCGAATGTTGAGCTTTGACTTGTCAGATAATTGAATTAATTGATTGTTGTCATGAAGGAGGCAGTGCTAATTTTGACAACAAATTTGTTTTTATTTTTTTTTAGAATAAGTTTAGTTTTAGTCTAGTTTTGGTAAGTGAAATGCATGTACATTTACCAGAAGTATGTATATTTTTAGTTCAAATTATGGTAATTATACTGTACTGTATCCTTCTTCCACATGTACAGAGACTTGTTCTTGGGAGTTTGTATGGTTTGGTTTGGACCTCCTCTGAGTGAATAAGACTACATTACAACTGACTAAAATGTCTGTATTTTCTATCATAGGTTTAGTTATGAAAAATATTATATAAAACTTTCAGTCAACAAAATGAACAGTGGTTGGAGGACATTACTTGAATAGGCCTAATATTCTCTGTTTACATGCATACCTCTGTCTGGAGAGGTTTGTAGTGAGAGTGAGAGGGTTGTTTGGAGTATCATCTGGCTGTAATTGTGTTGTCATAGCAACCAGAAATGTGTAAGAAAAGAAGTTGCAGTGATTTTATTACTAAAGTTAGCAATTTATTTATTCTTGACTTTTGCATTTATCTTTACTTATTTTATGCTTCAGTTTAGAAGTAATTTACTGAGTCTTGACCCAGAAAGAAAATGAAAGAACCTATGGCTTCAGTCAAATTTATTTCCTTGAGATGCAGGTTTACAATATTAGGTATTACTAATCACCATGCTTTAAAGAAAGTTATTAAATGTATTTTTATCGCCACAATTTAAATGTATTATAATGGTTTTAGTTCAATTGTTTACTCTTTGATCCTAGTTTCACCTTGTGTATACTGTCAAGACACTTCACTCACCTTGCTGATGACAAACTCAGTTTTCTGTGAATGTTATGTGTGAATAATAGGTGATGGTGCATTGGCACAGATTGGCAGCCACCTTTGGCAGAGTCAGGGCAGCTATGAAGCAGTATTATTATTAGACAGACTTATTACCACTGCATAAGGAGAGTGAATGAATAATGCAATATAAAGCACTTTGAGTATGAAGAGGGGCACAAGATTATTACAATTCAACCTGTTCTTTTTTTGCTCTTACATTTCCCCTAAAGTTACAGTGGAGGCAGGAGCATCTGTTTGGTCTGTGTAAAATAATCTTTGTGTGTTCTCTCAACTTTTACTGCAGTGGCTCTGTCTGTACGGCTCAAAAGCTGTTCCCGGTCTGCATGGTCAGCCACCTGTACTTATAGTAATGGCCAGTAGACATAAGGCTCCAATGGTCCAATCAGTCATTTCAAGTGACCTCCCACACCAATTTTCCAACGTGTTCCCATGCTCATACTGACATTATCTCATTAAAGCAGCCCGTCAGCAGCTCATCAAGTTAATTTCCTTGTGATACACAGTTCATTGTTTACATGCTATATCACAGTAGTACAATAAGATAAATGGACAGTTAAGAAAATAATGGGAATATTATATAATGTTAAATTTGTTTTGATATGGATGGGACATGCACATCTTTCGTGGCTAATCCATCTGTCTTCTGGAGGAGGTGCACTGGTGACCAGACTCACATCTTTGTGACATCCCAGGCAACATATTCTCCACATTGTTACATGTTTGTTTACTTAAAAAAATATAATGAGAAAGTTAAGTTATTTATTTAATTTAATTTCATCACATTTATTTAACATAGCCCTGTAGAGCCTGATGCCTCCCTGTCAGATAATATTTCCTTTGCAGAGTTTGTCTTCTGCACAAAAATCATAGAGACATCTGTAAAGATAGAACTGACAGACGCTCCACTCAGATATGACCAAACAAACAAGACAAGAATAGAGAATGGAGGTGGAGGTGGGATTACTCAAGTTTTCTTACAGAAAGACAAAATATATCTGCAAACGTTTGTCCAAAAATGAAAAGTCTTTTAAGGGGAATGAGTCAACCCACTCTCCGTTCTTTATTCAGATTTGATCAGTTATCACCATCTTCATTCTTATCAATAGGGGGAAATTTACCTAAAGGTAATTATTGAATAAGGTTAATTATTCATCCCTAGAATATGATTAGAATATGCACAAATGCACAATGAACAGCGAGGGAATTTTAACAATTTCTACAACAATTTGAAAACACCTTTTTAGATTATTATGTATTAATTTTGGATTCATCACTGTGGAAGTGGGTAGAGGTGCATGGTTAACTAATGCTACTATCACAGAGGTATGTCATGTTTATCAAAGCATTTAAATTCTCTTTTTGTTTTTGGATCCCTTTTGAGAATGCTCCACAAGAGATGCCTGTTTGGAGAAAATCAGATACTCATTTATGCAAGTATTGATACTAAAAAAAAGTCACATTTACAAGACAGAAATGAACCTTTTCTGAATAGCTTTAAAATGATCTTGAGCTGTATCAGAACAAGTATACGAGCACATAGACTAGTGTACACCCATGGACCATTATGAACATACCTAGATGACTGAGTACACATACACATACAGTATATATAAGACCACACGGTGATATAAAAGAACGTACCATGATTTAATGTTGAAAATCACAATCTATGAATGTTTTTTGTTATGGTATCGGAAATGGTATTGAGTATTACCATTTCCATACAGTTACTTTTATCTATGGTACTATACGATTTACATCTCTCTTAAATTCACCTGTCAGTAGTGGTAATGTTCTGCTGGTATTTTGATGTATTTTGTGGTTTACTGTATCTCAATAGAGGAGCAGTTAAAGCCAGTCTTAGCACAGATAACTGTAAGCCTGTTTGTTGCCTGTTCTGTTCTGGTCCCTGGGACAAAGAGCTCCTTTTTCTGTTCGAGACATGAGTGAAAGAGCGAGTCTCTGTCCCATCGGGAGAGGAGGCCTTCGGCATGCTGATCCCACTAGGGACAGACGCTCTCTTAGGATAGCCGGTCTCGCACACACTGTTGTCTTCCTGTTGTGTGTAATGTTAAGTTGCTTTGTGTTTTGGGACATGGGCATTTCCGCACTGCTAATAAAAGCTCTGGCTAGTAACTGGTAAGAGGTGCCCAATATAGCAGTAGTTATAATAAGTAATAAGTAATAAGTAATAGGGTGGTTAGGGTTTTGTATAAAGATTAAAAAATGTACCCCGTTGTCTGATTATTTTTAAGTAACGGTAACATGTATGTATTATTTAAGTATTGTAGCATTTTTGGGACTTTTTTTTGCCTTGTTTTGCGAATACTGTCACATTTAACCTCTGAACACCTTCTAGAAATTGCTTGCTTCACCTATTTTATTATTTTACTTCATTTTAATTTCTTAATTTGAAAATTGTCAAACAGCATCCTCTCCTGTGTAGAATTCCTCAGTTGTCCAGGTAGAATCCATGGCAAAAGGAGAAATTCAATTTGTCAACTGGACAAAAGTTATTATATACAGCATCCTCTCCTCGCACTCACTTCCTGCTTCTCTTGCTGCAGCAACCATGGCAACAGATGCCACGGAAACCCAGAGTGACATGAGTTCAGAGGTAACCCAACCCAAGGGCCCAGGTAAACAGGAAAATGAGTGCTATTTTATCTTAAAGCGACAGTTCAGTGTCCCTTTAAGTAATGCATGGTGTGTGGTGATTGGTTTGAGTTTGATGATTTCTAAATTGTGTGCTGTGGTTTCACTTTGTTGCAGCAATTCGAAATTTGCTGTGTTTGTCATAACTAGTTAATTCTAAATAGTTTGCAGTGGTCAAAAGTTACTCCTCACATACCTTATACATTCCGTGTCCAAATTATTCACCATGATAAGCTTATAAGTGCTTTTCACAATTTACAGAGACCAGTGCTGTGCCATGAAGGTAAACCTAACAATATCATGCATGCTAACATGCACTTCCTGATTATTGGACAATAATGCGTTCTAATTAGACTCAAATACATGGGAAAGCCTGTATTTATTGACCTTTGTACAATGATTTTTCAAATAAACATAATTAATTCTAATAGTCTTACTACCATCTTCAGAATAGCAATAGCTAAAAGTTTGTTATGCACAATTTATAATATAATATAAACCAGAGCATGGCTAGTGTCGTCACATCTCAGAGACACTTTTCAGTTAGCCTCTTATTAAACTAGAGGGGATTTTAAGATGCAAAATGCTACATTTAGCATTCATTCCAAAATATTCTGACACTATGAAATGATACATGTATTTACTTGTAGTGATCCAGCAGCTTATCAAGTACTTGACAATACTCACTAGCAATACTAAGATACTTTCTCCACCAGATCAACAATCATTTTACTATACATCTGTCATAATAATAATCCCATTACTTTATGATCTACTAGTACTTACATTGGGTCATGGGTTTTGGTCCATATAGAGCCCATATGAAGTTGAAGCATGTTTTAGATTTCGACTGCAGTGAAAAGCCTGACATCTCCATGTGGTGTATGTAATCTGCTATAGGCGTGTTCACTTCAAAAGGCCTTGATGTGATCCAGTCTCCTGTGTCTCTCTTGATTCTGCTTTAGTGCTAGCTTTGCTCACACCACATGTTAAGATCACCTTTTTTTTCACATGGTCTGCACAAAAAACAGGTGCGTTTTCAGGCCCAGAGCAGTTCAAAAGTGTAGAAGAAGCAGACGGGAAGAACAGACACAGCAGTTAAACAGAGTGATGCGCCATGGCTCCAAAAGTGCCCTGTCCTGTTTCATGCATGAGTGTGTGAGAGCGCCCAGAGCAAAACATTATGGGATAGTACAAGTGCAAAGGCTGTGCGAGCATCAGTGCAACATCACATTCTGTTGCCAGTGCACTCTGTTATCTAACATACAGTACAAAATATCATCTATAAGTTTGTATTTCTTATAAAGCTAAAACTATGACATCATTATTAAGTTTATTCATGCTGTCCAGTCAGTAGGTGAAAATTATGGTCCTATTTGAAAGACTACTTCAAGTGCTATTGGACAGCTTAGCTATAGTTGCTATTACATTGCTCATAGTTGAAAATGAACATAATTGAAAACATTAAGCACTACTGTAAACTGAGTGGTTGGTTGCTTTTGTGGCTGCCTGGCTCACACACTGAGCAGTTTTTGCAGCTTTTTGTCTCTTGAGCTCAGTTTTTAACATCATATCATCGGATTTTACACAACTAAGAAGTGCAGCATCTCCTAACTTGAGATGATCCAACTACAGTCGCTAATTTGTAGCACATGTCTGTGAAATGCAAGACATCTCCTCTCAAAAACCTTTTTTTTTACTTGAGCTAAGTAAGAGTTTGGCGCATCTGTTTCTCAGGCCTTTGTGTTATTTTTGCTCCCTTTTTACGTGTAAGCAGCCATGTTTGATTTTTATGTCAATGAACCACGCATCTCTCTGATTGGTTAATCCACCTGTCAGTCACGGCCTCTAAAATCAGGGAGACATGACAGGGCTCCAGATCCACTTGTCTTTGTAAAGCCACGTATAAAGTGTATATATGTTAATAAAGGCAAAATATGAAATGGTCTTCTGCCATGTATGGTGTAAAAAGCCTGTAGCATCTCAAATATCCTAGCTAAGATACCTTAGCGAGCATCTTTCACGGTCTCCACAGGAAAAACAAACAGCTCATTTCACAAACTCCAACAGTCCCGTACTTGTGTCCTTTCTATTGCAAATGCTGCACTTCTTAGGTGTTTTAAAATTCCATGATAATATGTGGAAAAACTGCGCTGAAAAGTTTGAAAAACTGCCCAGTGTGTGAGCCAGGTAGCCACAAAAGCGACCAGCCGCGGGTAGGGTCCACTAGTCCGAGGGTCCACTAGTCCGAGGGTCCACTAGTCCGAGGGTCCACTAGTCCGAGCTAACCTTAACCAGACTTTGACCCCTTGTCTAAACCTAACCCTAACCCTAACCCTAACCTTAACCAGACTTTGACCCCTTGCCTAAACCTAACCCTAATCCTAACCTTAACCAGACTTTGAAAGAAAAAAAAAAGTGGATTGGGGTTTGACCCTCGGACTAGTGGGTAGTTTCCGCTCAGTGTGTGAGCCAGGTAGCCACAAAAGCGACCCATGGTTCACTACGGATTGAAAAATCAAGAAAATATACAAAATGGATTTAAACAACACATTTTCAGGAGTCTGTGATCAGTACGAGCATTCATGGTCCTATTTGTATTTTCAACAAAGAGATGAGAAACTGTTGGCTAATGCTAGCTAGCTTGTGACTGTAATTTTATGTGTGAGAGACGTGTTTAATAGCACAAATCAGATCAACTTTTTAGTTCCAACCAAGTCGGCTCTTTGTGGTCAGACTGTGTTAAATAAATCTCAGATTAAATCTAATTTGAGTAACAGAGCTTCAGACAGAGCAGAGCCTACAGTTAGCCTCATCTCCACAGACTGTAAAGTGTCAATAGTAATATGTGGTGAAGACTGAACTGTGGATTAAAAACAAAGTTGAAAAGTCCTTGGCCTGCCATAACTAAATATGTTGAAGGCATGTATAAACCCACATGTAAACTGTAGTCTTTACTTTTTTGGCCCAAAATATCCCACGTCCCTTCAGAGAGCAGCATCTCTGTGAGTTCACTGTACCATTTCCCCTGATGCGGCAGTGCTGTGGAGGGCTAGCCAGTGAAATCCCACACCATTTTCTACTTTTAGCCGTAAAGGGAGCTGCGCTGAAGATGTCTGGTGTAGAGTGGCCTTGTAACCTCACCCACTGCACTCTGCAGACTATGGAACCAACCAGGACGTAATCTACACACAAATGCCAAAACATTACTGCCTAAAAAAGCTGTTTACAGCTGAGGATTACATAAGGTCAGTAAACACAAGAACTTTACAGGCTACTACTGGGAAAGTTTGTGGATGTTTGCTGTAAAATACTTGTTTAAAATGCAAAGGTAATACAAATAATATAAAATTAAATGATAAACTCCTCATTTGGAGAGATGGTTAATTATATTGTGATTCAGTGCTTTATCTTAATACTCAAATACAGACCTATATCATCTATTTTCCTCACACACTCCTATTGGTCAGCTTGAGCGAATAACATGTGAATTTAACCAATCACAGTCAAGTGTGAACTCTCAGAAAAGTTTTCAGTTTCTCTTAAACGCCATACAGTCTTTGAGCAAGCATGAGCACACAAAAGTTTGTGGCCATGGTTGCTCAGAAAGTTGATTGCGTGAAATCAACTTAGTTTAACTTGTGCTGCTGTCGTTAGGTGAGACACTTGGTCTGGTTTCTCACACATCCAACATCATACAGTATTGCTTTCTAAATATGCTGCCTATCACCAGGACAAAGGCTAAGTGAGGAATACACGTGGTCATAAACAAGACTAAATCAAATCTAAATCTGGACTAAACCACTGGTGAAGGCCTCTTCATAGTAGGACCAAAGCTTCACCTATTTTATTGTAGTCTAGAATAGTATTTCTGTACTGATTTACCACATTCTTGCTTCTGACATCTTTAATGCAAAAACATCTGTTATATAAAGAAATCACAGTCCAGTGGATTAAAGGTCAGGGGTTATGTAGATGTTACCCTAAAATGCATATGACTTGTAAATCTGGAGCAGTAAAGTTTAATCAGTGTAATTAAGTAGCAATTCTATCAACATTGTCTGATAAATGTTTGAAGCAGTGACATAATCCCAGCTGCCTCACTGTTTTCCCTGTGTCTGAACTTTGGTGGCTACTTTCACACACACTGCAGCCATCAGCATTATACAGCATTGCATTTTTATTGGTGCTAAAATTAGAATATTGTTATCACAAATGAGATATGAGACTAAGAAAATAAGTTAATTAATGAAAAGTGCACCAAAATAAGTAGACAATTCACTTTGTATACACTTTTGTTCACAAGTTGTTTACATCTGTGAGTGACCAATTTGGGTTCAATCCACTATCTTTTTAGTAGGAAATATTTTGTTGTTTATCTGTCTACTTCCTGTGTGCGGTTGCGTCTTAAGATAAGCCAACGTTCTCATCCCATGCTTTGCTTAAGATTCACTTCCCCTCAAAATCGCACTACTTCATAATGTTCCTCTCGATATACCCTTTGTCTTTATCTGGTGACATAAAGTTGGATTGGCAGTGATTTTTATTATCATGTGTTTTTGTGTGTGTCCTCAGAGAGAAAGCGACAGGGCAAATTCCAGCCGTTCAAGCGACTCTTTGGGGGGAAGAAGAAGAAGAGAGAGCCCAAAGCCGGGTTTGATGGAGCTGAGCTTAAGTCCAGCTTTTCCACTGGGGAGGTGTGCAATGGAGTAGTGTCCGAAGATGAGGAGACCAGTCAACATCTGAGGTAAGACATGTTATAATCAATTTAACAATAACATAATGTTGGTAGCTGTATTAGTAGCTGTTAGAGTAGTCATAGTTGTAGTAGTTGTATACATAGTTTTAGTTAGTATAATAAAGGAATACACTTATAGCAGGCTATGAAGTAATCTTTGTTTTTATCTACTTGTACTAGTAGTAGTAGTAACAAGGCCTAGTATTGATAGTAGTACAAGTAGATTTTCCACTGTATTGTGAGTAAGTGGTGTCAAATAATGGATTAGTTAGCATGGGAACTACATGCTATTATAATGTCAGTGAAAGTTAAGTCCATTGGTAAGACTTGAAAATGCACTTTGAATACATTTGGAAGTAAAATGGTCAAAGTACAGTCAAGAGATTTGAATATATGCAATTTTGTCATATCCCAATTCAAAACCACCAGTTTATTGTCCCTGTAAGAAGGCAATAAAGTATTTCCAAATCATTACCTACTTTTATTGTTATCTCATTCCTTTTCAGATTCCCTTTGTGCTATTTTACGGTTTTGCATAATTTAATAGCAGCTTGTCTGTTTTCTTTTCATTCTTTCCTTCTTGCTATTTTTTTACTTCTTTTTTGAGGCTTCACTTTTATGTCAGCATAATTCAACCCAATTCAGTATTGCATAAATAATGTATTTTGTTTATCAATATAGACACACACACACCCTGTTAAACGCTGCAGCTTGGTTTAGTCAGTCTTGTGTGGTGTCACAGTGTTAAACTTGACATCCATAAACCTGTTATTACACAATCTGAGTAAAGGGTGAGGTTCTGCTCAAATACAGATCATAAAAAGGCTTTAGACAGGCTTAATCAATGTAGTAGTGCTGGTGTGTGGAGTGCCAATTCATTTCTATTGCAGAGAATGATTGAGTGACCAACACTGCAGCATGCAAGTCAATGATAGACAATGCTTTGGGTTTTATTTAAAATGTATTTTGTATTTGTTTTCAGGGAGGTGAACCCCATAGGAGCTCGAGCGCTGTCACACGACAGCATCTTCATCCCAGAAGAAACTACGTCCCAACAGGAGGACGGAGGCGGAGAGCACACAATGTCCCAGGAAAACGTTTCGGATAAAGTCAGGAATCTGCAGGTAAGTCAATGGAAGAACTGGATCATTTAGTCATTTTGAGTTGCACAGATTAAAGTTTGATATGTCAGAGCAGTAAATAGATTGGGCAATTGCAGAAAATGAATAGTGAACTTATTGCCAGTAATGCAAACTAAATGAATCACTTTTTGCATAAATTTAGATATGAAACGGGTTTTGATATAAATTTGCAGTGTGGTCAATTTAAGTAATGAGTATTAATATGTAGTGTATAATTAGCTGTTTTGTAGTATTTGTTCTTGTAATAATAAGAGTAGAAGTACGTTTAACCATTTATTTGGTTACTCATTTCACTTTCAAATAAGATAAAAATGTGAGGTATAACTTTTATTGTATTGGCATTTAGCCATAAATGATAACAGCACTATTAAGCTAACCTTGACTTGCGCTGACTACCTTCACTTCTCTTTTAATCACTTCTTCATAAGATAATGTTGCCATTCATAGTTATAGCAATAATAATAATTACAATACTACAATTCAAGTAGTGCTACAATGAGGAACAAGGAAGCAAACAAGAACTCTCACTCTTAATTTCTAAAAGTTCCAAAAGTTGTGGCTCTGATTGTCAAAGTTTGCATTGCTTTAACTGCTTTCATGCCCTATTTTTGCTCTGCTGACATTAATAATCAGTTGTTAACGTGGTCAGGGACAGTGAATGGAATGGGAACGGATGAGAAAAACTTTTGGCCCTTATTTGTTGTATATCTATGCTTGGGGCTGTTTGGCTCAGTGGTTACAAAGCCTGTACACCAGCCGTTCAAACCCATTTCGGACCTTACTTACTGTTGTTGTGTCCTTAAGCAAGGCATTTTACCCACCTTGTTTATATTGAATGTGGTTTGTGTTTGAGCGATTGGTGGTGGTCCAATGGGCCAGTGGAGCAAATCACAGTCTAACCCAGGGCAGCTGTAGCTACGTAAGCTAAGTTGCTTACCACCAGTGAGTGTGGAGCGAATGAATAATGTAATGTAACCAGCGTAAAGGTGCTATATAATTGACATTTTTTGCTAATATGCTAACATGATGCTTCATGCTAAACATCTCTTTTGTGATTTGAAAGAGGCAGATTGCGTCAAGTATAAAGTTTGGACAGAAGCCCCCCTCTATGCGCAGAAGTGAAGGAGATGAGGGCAGTACAGATGATGAGGAGGTTCCCAGGAGTCCCATGAAGGTCTATGTCCAAGCTCAAGTCCAGGTCCCAGTCGAAACTGAACTACCCAAGCCAGAGCCAAAAGTAAGTCAGCCACTGATTATGTCCATCTTCTCTCCATTGTATGCCCAAACTGTAATCAAATACATGACATAATATGGAGGCACCATAGGAAAACTGTCTATCCTGTTTAATATAGAGAATTGTTAATATATTATAAGAATATTTGAATGTACTGTTTCACACTATTCAAGTTATATTGTGTTAATAAAACTAGTACATGTAAAAAAAAATGCAATAAAATTATTTTTGCTGTCTTTTGTGTTGTCCTACTACATGCACATCTGAGCTTTATTCATGTGTCAAGCTGAAGGTTGATTGAAGGTTGTTCTATTCATGTCTTTTTTTTGTTGCTCCAGCCCGCCCCAGCAGCCGCCCTTCACAGTAGCCCCCCAGCAAAGTCTCCCAGATCCAAACGAGTTCTTCCTCCCACTGGGACCATTGAGTCCATAAATCTGGACGCAGTTCCACAGAGCGGCCCCCGTCTGGACAACACTGCTGCAAAACATAAACTTTCGGTCAAACCGAAGAACCAGAGAGTGTCCCGCAAGCACCGGCGTTACACACAGGTGAGACGTGTGTATTTGATTTTGTTTAATGCGGTTTTATGTCAGTGAAGAAAAGGTTCTGGACCTTCCTGCAGAGAACTTACATAGTACCCCCTTAACATTTATTCAGCAAATGGCAAATATACAAACATGACCTTGGGCTAAAATAACCTTTTGTGTCCCAGGACCTACAGGATGTGTCTATTCCGGGTTTGTTGGAAGAGGACTCTGAAGCTCCTTGTTTCTCTGCTGCAAACCAGCGCCGAGCATCAGCCACAGAGCCACTCCAGCCCTCCGAGAGCCTGAGAAGGAGACAGCATGAGGAGGAAGTGAGGAAGAGGAGGGAGGAAGAGGAGAGGAGACGAGCTGAGGAAGAAAGGAAACGAGCTGAGGAGCAGAGGATTAGGGAGCTGGAGGAGGAAAGGAGACGCAGAGAGGAGGAGGAGAGGCTTCACAGAGAGGCAGAGGAGCGGAGGGCGAGAGAGGAGCTGTTACGGCGACAGAGAGAGGAAGAGGAGAGGAGACAAGCCGAGGAGGAAAGAAAGAAACATGAGGAAGAGGAGAGGAGGAGGCGAGAGGAGGAAGAGGCTAGGAGGCAACAGGAACTACTGGAGAAGCAACTGAGAGAGGAAGAGGAAGCGAGGAAAAGGAAGGAAGAAGAGGAGAAAAAGAGGAGAGAGGAGGAGGAAGCCAGGAAGAAGAAAGAGGAAGAGGAGAGAAGGAAACAACAGGAGGAGGAGAAAGTGAGGAAAGAGAAGGAGGAGGAGCTGAGGTGGAGGGAGATGGAGGAGAGACAGAAGCCCTTCTCATTCAAGGTGTCGTCTGGAGAGAAGCAGATCCTGTTCCAAAAGGTAATATGTCCAGACTATTGGTATAGTGGTTGAAAAGAATGATCATCTGTCATCTCAAATATGGACCGAAAAATCTGTTTTTTTCTGTTATCTTTCTTTGCTAAATTTTGAAATCATTTCCTCTTTCTTTCTTCAAAGGTAAACTTGACGCCAGTTACGCCTGGATCCGCTCATCACCAGGGGGTCACTGTAGCAGATCACAAAGAGAGCGCTAAACCCGCCTCCTCTGAAGACCCTTCGAACCTGTCCCCCTCCACCTACATCCCACACACCGCCATCTTAGTGACTGGGGCTCAGCTTTGTGGACCTGCGGTAAATCTTGACCAGATCAAGGACACTGCATGTAAATCTCTACTGGGTTTGGATGAGAAGAAGACACCAGGGACCCCAACTAAAAACAAAACTTCCCCAGAACGCAAATCTGGCAAAACAAAATCCCTCAGCGAAGCCTCCTTTTCCACTGACCAACCCGGTTCAGATGTCCTGGCAGAGTGGGCAAGCATTCGATCAAAGATTTTCAAAGGGGTAGAAGATGGAAGCTACCCTGATCCAGAAATGACAAAATGCCAACCGCCTCCAGAAGAGCAACCTGCATTCTCCCATACACACCTCAGAAAAACTATGTCCGCTAGCGCCAAGTTCTCAATCACGCCAGCAAAAAAGAAATTTGGAGATTCCAACAGGAACTCTGAGGTTTTTACTCCAGAAGATGTAAGTGAAATGTCTTATGAACCTCCAGTGTCTCCAGTGCCCAAACCGAAAAGCAAAAGTGTCAGAATTGTGGAGAGGGCTTCGGATGAGTGCGTTTTTGCCAAAGACTTGCCATCTTTCCTTGTACCTGGGGTTAAACCTGAATCAGAAATGTTAAAAACTAGGGCATATAGTGAGAGCTATGAAATTAAAGACTTAGACGAAGAATTAAATCCAGATGGAGAGGATGCACCATCTCCTTTTGGGATCAAGTTGAGGCGGACTAACTACTCTTTACGTTTCCATAATGAACAATCCACAGAAAAGCGAAAGAAAAGATACAGCGATGGGGATAGCTTTGATGGCGTTCCATCACCTTTGACGCCCATAGAGCCAATTTCAGACATTTCCTCAGTTTTTTCAGAAAGAGTCAGTCCTATGTCACCACAAAAGGAAGGCGCGGTTGGCAAGTATATACACTCACCTAGGGCAAAACAAGCAAAGTCTCCAAGCCCCACCCCGCACGCTGAAAGTGAGAAAGTCATCTCAAAACCTCCAGTATACAGGAGGCCAGCAACCTCCCCAAAACCAACTGGGTCAGTACCAACTCCCCCACCCTCGCCCCTTCCTAAAGTGCACCACGCGATGCATAGTCCCAGAGAAGTCGTAGTAGAGTCAACAAGTCATGAACAGGTAGGAGGTAGGGGAGAGGAGATGCAGAGGTGCAGCCAAGGACACTCGCCAGGAGAGGAGGAGCCTAAGGAGAAAAAGTCCTTCTTCCCCTCCATTAACATCCCCTGGAGAGAGAAGAGCGACCGCAAAACAGAGCTCATCCGAAAAGGTCAGTGGTTTAAGGCACTTTGAGGATATGAGGAGAAGATATTTGCATTATAGGTGGGTAACCAAAACATGTACTCAAGTAATATGACTTCTACTTAAAAAATCAATTAAAAAACAAGTAACTGTAAAAAGTAGTTATGAAAATAATTATGCCAACTCGGAAGTCAAAATGTCAAAAAGTAGAAGAAGCACAAACTATATATTTTTGAATTTGTCACCAGTGGGTAGTGACATTTTAAAACACATAAGTACTTCTGTCATGCCACGCCAAGATTATCATTATTTGTACCTCCTACATTTTTCACATTTTTTTCTTGCCTGAGTTGTCTTAAGATTTGACCTATGGCCTCTCCAGTATTTGCAGGTTCAGTCTGTTCTTACACAGCAACATTAATCATGAGTGATTTGAATGACTGGCAACACAAGTGACTTTTAGGTAAATACTAGTTTTACGTGTATAGTTTGTGCAAGAACATTATCTAAAGTAAACTAAAAGGAATACAAAACATTCATATTAAACTAAATTTTGTGAATGGGTGTTCATTGATAAAGGTATAACGCTTGCAATGTTTAAATACATGTTGGGAATGGTGAATTTCTAGACAGTCTGTAATCATAAAACCTTTAATATATATGTGCAGTTGCCTTATTTTTCCTAAACATGGTTTACGTTTTCTCCCACTCGCCAAATGTTAATCCCAAATGGTTCTATTGTTGGACAAGGACTGGGGTGTTTTTCTACTGCTGTTCACCAATTGGGCAAAACAAGGGTTCAATCTCCTCTATTCTGCCACTGCATAATTCAGCAAAAATGAATTTGTCTCAATTTTTGGGATCAATAATCTTAAAAATCAGGATTTTTCCACACTTTACTGAATTTTTAAGTTTCATTTTGAGCTACTCTGATTCTTTTACTCATCTTTGCATCTTTGGTCCACAGAAAAACCATCCCTCCAAAGCAGGCACTCTCTGGACAGTGCGAAGGTGCAGGAGAAGGAGGGTGCCCCCCTATGGATCCATTTGGCACTGCAGAAACAGAAGGGCTTCAGAGAGCAGCAGCAGAACCGTGAGGACCGTCGAAGCCAACGAGAGGCCAAACTAGCTGAGAAACAGGCCCGGGAGAGGGACAGTGTATGTACTCGTGTGGTCATTTAATATGTTTTATGTATGTTGGGGTTTACTGTTGTGTTCAGCAGTTAGGGTAATTGTGTTTTTACATAATCAAGTTGACTTGATGTGGATGTGGACTGAGTGGATTTACTTTAAGAGTGTGGTCTCAAACTGTGGTGGGGGTACTGTAAGTTATGGGTTTGACTTAGCTGATCAATCATGTTATCTGCTGGTTTAGTCCCAGTTTAGTATTCATTTAGTTTTGGTTTCTCCCTGGTTTAGTTCTGATTTAGTCCTGGTTAAGTCCTGGTTTAGCCCTTGCTTACATCTTTTTATTCCTGACCTGATATTTTCTTATACTCTTCTTTGTTCAGATCTAGTTTAGTAGTACTCACTATTTTTTTTTAAATACTTAAAAGGGAATTTCCTGTTGTTGCAGCTCACATTGCCGAGTCCCACGGACAGCAGGGGAAGTGGGAGCACCAGTCCCAGCTCAAAGCCTCAGACCCCTGAAGAGCCCAAGAGACCAGACTCTCTCCTGGGACGATTTGAGAGGCGCGAACAACTCAAGAAGGCCAACACCCTCCCTAGCTCTGTGACAGGTGAGAACACAGGAACTATAAACATTTATATAACCTGTTTACATCCAAAGGTTTTATTCCTCTTACGCTATACACGTATGAGCTTTTCATATTTTCAATTACAGTAAATGTAATGGGTGAATCTGGTTGATAGATATACATTATAACCATCTTCTACTGTATATTATAAGCTCATGATCTTTAATGCAATTTTGACTGAATATTTTTGCTACCAGTTTCAATTCATTGTTGAAGACTGGACAGATACCAGTGATTACTAATGTCACAAATCTTTTTATCCCTCCCAAGCAGAGATGAATTTCTATGGCAACACCAGAGAGAAAGTTTTTTTTAGATTTGTTTACCTATTTTTTGCCCATTGTTGGATTTGTATTGGTGCCTTGATGGCTTCGTAATACTTTGCTTCATATATGGTGTGGTTTGTGTCTCTACAGTTGAGATTGCAGATTCTACTCCGTCGCCTCCTCCCGTCAAGGACGTGTCAAAACGCTTCCCCTCCAGCGACTCAGCGCAGGTATCCACTGAGCCGGCCTGGCTGGCTCTGGCCAAGAGGAAGGCCAAAGCCTGGAGCGACTGTCCACAGATAATCAAATAGAGGCACACTCCTATGATGTGGCTGAAAATGACTTTGGCTTCACCATCTATAACCTATAGGGATCTGAGAAAAAAAAGAGACCAATGCAAGATGAAGGTGCAATATTAAAATACTTAACTATAAAACTATATTTTTCTTTGCCACCAGTGGGTAGGCTGGCCAGATGTACTCTAGAAAGAGTATTGTTACATCAAAATAAAATTACTTAAGTCAAAGTAAATATATGGCATTTTGTCTTCTACATTTTGGGCCAAGTTTTATTTTTGGACTAAAGACCAACTTGAAGTCAATATTAGGTGTTGTAAGTACTTTGTAACCAGTCTTGTGTCAGATTGTGTCAAAGAAGGGGAGAAAATAGTGGTCTCTTATTTTTCCATAAAACTGTACCCTATTTCCAAATCTCCCATCCCATAACCCTTTGTCTACACTGGATGGTACCCTTATCTTGCTAAAGTGCGCTTCACATCAAAATACAAATGCACACTCTTATGTAGTATGTACTGCGGGCATGCGCACACATCTCTTCATGTACAAAAAAGAGAAAATGTTTGCTAAATCTGCCACATTCAGGGGACTTTTCCAAGCAGCCAATCCCAAACGTGGCTGGCCAATGCAATAGCCAACTTTTGTATTTAGTAGCCAACAGCGTCACCACGGATGTAAATAGCTCACTTAACATAATAGGGACAATTCTGTATGAGAGGTGAATACGTTACAGTGTTTATGAATGGTGTTTTAAGGGCTACAGTAACAATATTCTGAAATGAGAAGTGTTATAGGCATCTCTCCAGCTGCCCGGGCCGATATTATTTATGTAAAGCAATGGATTTGTCTGTGTTTTAACACTACTGTATCTTCTGAGCCTTTTCTCTTTTTTACTTAATGGAAAATAACTGTGTCCGTGATGACTGTGACAGTAACAATACGCAAATCAGCCACAACATTATGGCCAACGAAACGGCTCCAGTGAACTTCACAATTAAACAAATTGGGAAAGTAGGCTGGCATATGGCATAGGGGGATACATAGGTATCTTAACTACTAGAAAGATACCTATGTACTGTTACATTAACAGGCAGGTAGTCATAATGTTTTAGCTGATTGGTGATTTATAATGAGGTGGCCGCACCTGAACAGAGCACTGAAGACCACAAGTGTTACCTTGACTGCACTTCTCCTCCCAGATAAATATGGACAACTTTCTGCTTGCTGTAACATAAAGCTTGTAACTACCCCATTTCACACTTGTGTTTTGTAGACCATCTCTTTCTGTAAGTGTAATGAAATATTTCCTGAATGAAAAAAACAACCCCCCTCCCTTTCCACTCAAAGACCTGTATGTTTGTAAGAATGTTCTGTAACTAAGTCAAAGGCACTACGAGCTTTGGGCAGGGGGCGCAGCAGCTCAGTCGCTCGTAATTTTGTTTATAACTTTGGTCGTGCACAATAGTATAGTGTACGCAGTGTTAATGTAACAAAATGTTTGGTATAATTTGCACTTTTTTGTCCCATTTAGAGATATAAACAAGAAAACTCTTGAAGAAAGACAAAATGTTATGAATAATGTAAATTAAACACTGATGTCAGAATCAAATGTGTAGATCTTTACTGTTTTCTGCTCCAAAAGGACCACTGAGCCCACAACACTGGGGCACAACATTTACTGAGGCAAAGACAAATGGAAAAGTAAAGGGGTAAATTATAATTGTTTAATTTAAAATACATACACTTCTGAACAAGGTCATCAAAAAACACACATTTTGTTCAACAATACTGACATTTATTAATGCACTGCTTTTGAGAGCTTAGTAATGTAAAATATTCCTATTTAATAGATAATAAATACATCTATGTTACCTCCAGTTTTAAACAATACACATAGTCATTACGGCAGCCAATAACCAATGAGTCCTTATGCACAACCGGGGACGAAAACAACTCTCCTGGAAGTGTATGTGATGCTCTCTTGAGTCCAGTTTCAACATCCAGAATCCAAACTGTCCCATCTGTGGATGCCAAGCCCACCAGAGTGGCCCTCGCCCCGAGAGCCGAGGTGCCAAACACACAAGGGCTGGAGTAGACTCTACCAGACGTCTCAAATCTCCAAATCAGAGCTCCATCAAAAATGTTTAAGCAGTAGATGTGACCATCATGAGAGCCACACAGGACCTGCAGCAGGTCTGGGGTCAGGCACGGAGACGAGAAGACGGGTGCCTGGGTCAAAAACTGCCAGAGCTGCAAATAAGTAAAATCAAAAAAAGTATGTTTCATAACATATCAATACCATACCAGTTTATTCAAATAAAGTGATACACTTGTATTTTCAACATTTCAAGCAGTCGAGGCTGGTTTAGTGATTAACAGAAAAATAAATGTTTACTAATAAATTCAAAACACAGTTTGACACAGATAAGATCTATTAAAATATGAAGTGGTCTTTCTATAGAGCAATATTCATTGCTTCATTGCACTGAATCAAAAGCCCTGTATCAAATATAGTATATAAAAAAACTTATATATATATATATATTCACCAGTTGTCCATCGAGGCTAAAACTGCAAATGTTTCCATCAGCTGAACCAATCACAACATGTGTATCTGAGCTGACTGGAGATGAGAAAAAGGGCACATCTTTGGAGTAGGACCACAGCTCCTCTGCAGTGTCCTGGGATAAAGGAAAATGAAAGAAAGATGAGAAAGCAAAACGAAGCAAAGATGGAAGTTCATTTTTTTTCTAACCATATTTAGGCAAAGAAGATGACCTCCCAGTGTAGCCACAAACAAGTGTCTGAGTGAGGGATGAATGAACGGAGAGGAGAAAACCGCTCCACCTCCACAGGAATGCTTCCATGCACAATGACGAGTCTTGATAAATAAAACAGATGTTATTTTAAGGACCACTAGATCACTTTGCTCCATGTTCTTGTCCCCATAGAAATGTTATTGCTTTGTCCAGAATGTTCCACACTATGGCATTAAACATGTATATCCCCATGGAAACAAGCAGTTGACCCCACCAGGCCGAGTCAAATCTGTGGAGACTCAGTAGGAATGCAATTTTTTCAGGTAATAAAAAAAACCTTAACTGAATAAATGCAAGATAAATGCCCTTCTGTGCCTCAGCTGTAAACAGTAACTTCAAGATTAAGTATGGCGCATATTCAGACAAAATAATATTCAATTGAAAGATATTACATGATATTATTCAATCAAATTAAATAATTTTAAAGATTATAGACAGGCTCACCTTTGGGTCCAGGGCATAAACCTGTCCATCATGTGATCCCACCAATACCAAACCAGTTTGAGCATCAACAGCAGGACAGCATTTCACGGTGTCTCCAGTTTTAAAGAGCCACTCAGTCTCTCCAGAAGACACATTCAAGAAATACACTCCACCATCATAACAACCTAAAGAAATTAGCAAAACACTTAGTTTAACATTTTGGGTAGTGGTGACTAGTGACTATAAGTAAAATGTTACGCAAACTAAATGTTAAGTACTTTAAAGGTGCACTGTCTGTGACCAAGTATCTGTAATGGCCTGATGCGATCACCAGCTGATTATAGAAGTGTAATGCCGTACTGTGGAACGTTACAGGCAAAGCAATAATATCTCCATAGAGACAAATGGGTGGCAAGAAAAGTTACATAGTGCACCTTTAACAAAGTTATATAATATATAAAAAACAAATATATATAGTATATGAAAGAGAATTACAACATTTGCCAATTGGGACTCTTTATAAAAACTTTATATACTGACCTACAATCACAAGAGACCCACATGAAGACACCGTGGCTGAGGCTTCAATCCTGTCCTCGAGAACCCGTTCCCAAACCAGACTTCCTGAGTCCAAGTCCAGGGCCTGGATCCGGTGTGAGTGGGACCCAATAAACACTGTACTTCTGGCCATTTGTTGCACTAAAATAACAGGTGAGGCGTCCACACATCTCCCAGTGTCTGACAACCAGTGCATTTTCAGTGATACAGTTTTACATTCACTAATCTTATTCAACGTTACGTCTTCAATTGTCTGTAAATGCCCTGTAGATTTAGGCATCTCAACTATCTGACTCCCTCTTTTTACAACTTTAAATATGCCTTTTTCAAATGATGTGCGTTCTCGTTTTGCTATTACTTCATATGAGCTTTCTAAATGTCGTTTTGTTGCTTCCTGCTTGACTTGTTCATTGTTTTCAAGTGGTGATGCTAGTTTAACTTCAGAAATGTGGTGTAATATGTCTGTGAAAGTGCCATCGAGTATGACTTCTAAAAGATTTGGGGAGGTTAGTCCGGTAGTGGCAAGAAGGTCTTCATAGAAAACTAATGCTTTTAGAGAGTCTCCGCCACTGATCAAGAAGTTGGAGTCCTCATTTATGGGTATTTCTTTAGGAAGGCCAAGAGATGTCTGTTGAACACACAAAAAGGGGGATAAGTGCTATAGTGCAAAAACAACATAAAAATCCAACACTAAAATACAAAATTACTTTTACATCTGGACAAACTACTTTGGGCACTCACCCTGGTCACCCACTGCACCAAACTATAGAGGGACAGAGGAGCTCATTCTCCAACAGGCCCCTACAGCTCCACTCCAGGAAAACATGCATACTAGTATGTGGCATACAACTCACACTTATATAATAGATACAGTTTTCATCACTGCACTCCTTACACCCCACCTCTATTACACAGGCTAGATATTCTCTGTTTTATATAATTAAAAAATAAAATAATACATTTTTCTGTATTTTATTTATACATATGTACACAAATCTGTATAATTTGTACCTTACAAACGCTATCTTTGCTACTTTAATAATTATACATTTTAAATAATAAATGCTGCATTATTGTACAATTCTTTTTGCTGTGTTATCATATTGTAATTTGAAAACTACTGTGTCCAAGTAATGCCATGGATAAATAAAATGTGTCTAAGTCAGAGTCTAGTTTAATTATTTGTTTAGCATATAAAATAATAAAATTATTACCTGCCATAAAGACTCCAGAGTTTGCTTTGTGAAATCCCTCTGTGAACTGCCCAGTAATCCACTTCTATGAGTTTGATAGGTCCTTATAAGTGCCTTCATGTCCACTTTACCTGTCAGTACATAGTACTTAATAGGACTACAATGCATATTGTTTCATATTGGATCATTACTCACCATGAGCGGTCAGTGGTATTTCAGGTACAATCAACACAGTGTCTGGTACACTGAAGTGAGCTAAGGTTTGGGATAACTCTTTTAGGATGGTTCTTCCCACTTCTCCAACCCCTCCCTCCTGCTCCTCTCTCAACGCGGCATCACATACAACAACAGGTGAAGACTCCGATTTAGACGTCACTATAAACGCAATCAGCCGATGGTTTTCATAAATGCCCACAGCACAGGCCTCCACCAGTGGTGCAGTTAATATGAGCTGAAACATAATTAAAGTATAACAACAAGATGAGATAATGTAGTAATGTTATTGAGTAAAATGTATGAAAAGAATTACATGTTGTAATGATGAAGAGGAGGAATTTCCCTTTTGTGTGCTGTTAACTTCCTGCTCTCCCTAATATACACTGCATTATGTTTGTTAAGAGAAGTGAAGTAATAAATACATTTAATTGTAATTACATGTATTGCATGTACATTACAGTTTACATCATATTTTGGTTAAAACAAACATTATCAGTACCACTAGTATTTAGTTAACAGTAATACTGACATCATTTAGAATCTTATTACTTCAAATGCTGTAGGATTAAGTGACAGTTCAACAACCAAAAAGTCTGTGGTCTGAGTACATGTTGTTGTGTCCATGTTCTTAGTTAAAGTTTAACCTCTCACCTGCTGCACCTCGTCCAGACTGAGGCGCTGTCCATGCCGTTTAATCATTCTGTCTCTGCGTCCCAGGAAGTGCATCTGTCCATCTTTGAGTCTCACCCAGTCTCCAGTGGCTCTCATCATCCCAGAGACCAATGTATCCTCATCGTCTAACAGACAAACCCTGTGCTCTCCACCTGCACCAGACATACAAGTATGTAAAGCAACATTTATTATACATTTGTGTTGAACAATATAAAACAAGTAATAAAATTGAACTTTGGGTTGCAACACTAAAATGTCCTCACTGTGGGACAATATCTTGTTTAAAATATTGAATCATTGCACGACTCAAAGTGTATATTATAAAATAAACCTCTGACTGTTTAATTTGAAAATTGGTTGTCAATGTATTGATATTGTGGAAAGCTCTGTAGCCCACCTATGAACACTTGTCCATCTCCCTCTTTGATAACCACTCCGTGATCATCTCGGACTTCCACCTCAGTGCCTGACAGCTGAACTCCAAGAGGTACAGGAGAACTGCAAAATTAAACAAAATTCATTATACAATAGACAATGAAAAATAAAAACATTTTTAGACTTCATTTGAAAATTCAGCCCTGGTTCAGTCAAGACAAAGTTTTGGGACCCTTTTTGAATTTGAATGTGCTACTCAAATTTTATTTATGCCATGAAATATATATCAGTGCTACATTCAGTTATGTCATCGCCGTCATGTCTGTGCATTTTTGTGCCAGGATACACACCTTTGACTTGACTGCAGCTCTCTCTCTGTGATCTTGTAGCAGGAGGCCCAGCAGGACACTTCAGTGATGCCGTAGATGTTATAAATCTCAGTTTTGTTGTCTTTGTGTTTCCAGTCTGCAAGCTGTTTTGGAGTGGGACAGGACTCTCCCCCCAGCAGTAAAATACGTAATGAAGAGCTAGCTGACAAAATGTCCTCTTTAAGGATACTTGGACCAAAGCGGCAAAATAAAGAGGGAGTAGCCTGCAAAATATACATACATGCCGAAGAGCTTAAGAGAGGTTTAGAAGCTGTTTATGAATGGTGCTTTCAAAAACTTTGTCATGAATCTAGATTATATTCAGAATTATTTAAAACAATTTTGTCATTTTTGAGATACACAGACATAAGACAATAAATAGCTATATTCTTTACCTGAAGAATTGTTGTCTTGTGATACTTAAACAGCAGCTGGCTCAGTCGCTTGGGCATCCTTTTTAGAAGAGCTGGAATAATTAAAAGTGTTGCTCCAGAGGTTAATGCCATGAACACCTCCACCACAGATGGATCAAAGGTCAAAGGTGACGCAAGGAAAACCAAATCCCCTTTTTTAATCTGAAACATTAAACTACAATGATGGACAAAATCAATCAATCTATGGCTCACTCTAATATAAATAAACAGTTCAGACTCACCTTAAGTCACATATATTGGGATGTATACATTTGTGTGGTACTTTCACAATCTTTGGGATTCCTGTTGTTCCAGATGTATGGAGCACATAGGCAAAACTGTCCTTGAGCTCAGTAGCACCATCTTCTGTCTGAAGTTTGATTTCTTCTGTTTGTTCATCCTGCTCAGCTTCATGTGGGGATTTCACTTTAACCACTGTGAGGTTAAACTTGGGCAATGCCACGCAAACAGCTAGCCTTAACATTTCTCCAAGATGTTTCTGGAATATCTTAAAACACAACAATGCAAGACAAAAAGTCACATACATTCTGTTGTACTGTTATCTTGAATTAATTAGAAATGCAGTTCACTCAAGAATAAATCATAATGCCAAATAAATAATTGCATTTTGATATTTTTTTTTCAGTTCTCCTATTTTTGTTTCAAGACCCCAGTACAACACAGGTAGCAGGTCTACTTGTCAGTTTAAACTCCAAAATTCTGTATGTTTGGTATTGGCTTTAAAGATGTATTTTATGTACTTTACCTCTAGGAGTTCTGTCTGAACCACACAGTACATGAGACCGCAGCGCTCCATGACTCTGAAGGAAAGCAGAGCAGGATCACCAGGGTCCAGTGGAGCATAAGCAGCAGGTGCTTGCATGATCCTGCAAAAAACAATAGACTCAACAACCGTTTTTATATTCTCGTTACAGTACAGCAATGTTTGACAGTGGGTGACTGTCATCAACATCTAAAATATGAGATACACTTAAAAGATATGTAGGAAGATGTTTTGGAATTTTCAAGTTAGAAAGCTTAATTTTTTACTACTTTCTACCATGTCAAGTAGAATACAGTAGAGACCTCAGGCATTTTCATTCATGAACTTACTGACACACATGAAGCTACACTGCTCCTTGGTTGAGAAGTGGACAAATGTAACATTGGTGAAAACTACATTTAGATATTTTTGTTCACCCTGACTTTTTGATACTGACCCCAGAATCCAGACGGGCAATAGCAAGTGTTCGCGGCAGAACAGGCCAATTACGCCTTTATTGGGAAGACACCTCTCCCGCAGGATGCTGCCCAGTTCAGCGGAGAGTGCACGCAGGTGTCCGTAGCTCAGAGACTCGGGTCTCCCGGTGCTGTCGTCAAATATCACCGCGGTATGATCGCTGAAGCAGGACGAAGTCTTGGCAAACATATCGTGTAGTGTTTTACACTCCATACTCATTATAATCACTGAAGAAACTGCACTTTAATCTTACTGAAATTCGCTTGAGAGCCACCGTTGTCGACTAAAGATGACGTATGAATGAAGGATTGTTTGGGATGTTAATAGTTCATAGAAAATGAAGTCTAAAATTAATAGACTATTTCCTTGTATTACACTCATCAATAAAACAATATAATCCATAGAATGTTCTAAAGTCTCTCCATTTAGTTTGTTTAGTTTATTTCTCGTGTTTTTATCTTTTTAAAAATAATTATTCGCGTATTCTTCAGTTGTTCCCAATTGTTTTGAACGTCGCATTATTCTGTCCAATCACCGTTCACTGTGTAGCAGTCGACGGTTTTTCAAATCCGACGCGCCTTTATCTCCCGTTTTATTTTTTAGTTTACAGGCCACTATTTGGAGGAATTTGTCAATAAACTATAACCATGAACGAAGTCTTTAAAAATCAACTGCTGAAGAATGGCAAACGCTTCCAACAGTCCTTGGACAGAATCGCTGAAAAGGTACGAAGTGACGTGCTAAGTTGCTAACAATAGCTCGTTTAATTGCAAAGTGGACTGACTTTAATAAACACATATCATATTTATTTTACAGTATTCCAAGATTCAACAATATGGAGACGATGCAATAGAAGTGGACCTGGACAGAACCCATATAGAAAGTACGCTAGTTATATATAGACTATTAGGGTCAAAGCCGTTCCTCTAGTAATCTTTGTCTATCTTATTTGCTTCATTAGCGTTACAGCATTATATGACACTGTCAAAGAAGAATGTCAACAGATTTTCTAAGGTTTGTTTTTTCAGTGCCTGTGTATTTTTAGGTATATTTAGAAATGCTTTCTTATTTAGTCTTATGATTATGTTTTCTTCAGGGATTTGCTGATTTAAAAAAGGAATCGCTATCATGTAAGTGTTTTCATAGGAAAAGAGTCAGACAAATTTCCCAAATGTATTATTTTATTTATTTTCTTCTCCAGTGGAAGGCATCACCAAAGAATCACAGGTATGAACTTTTAATTTTAGCTCAAGTTTGAACTTAAGTTACTGTTGCATACTTATGATGATGATTTTTCTTTTGTCTTCATACTAATAGGCGAATTACACATGTAAAGAGAGAACTGACTGCTTTGAAACCACCACCTTATCAGAAAATGATGGTAAACTGATTATTAAAACCATTAGTGAACCAAATGTACAGATGCTATACTCAGAGAGATACTGAGTTAAACCTTTGGCAATTTAACATGAGATTCAGATAAATCAATTTTTTATTCTTTAAACATTTTCAGACACAGAAACTGTACCCACAAGTCATACTGTAAGCCCCCTGGATGAAAATCAGAGAAACTACACAGTCGTGTCTGACCAACCAGAAGATGAAGATGAACAACTGGAAATGTCTCTCCAGAGTCAGGGCAGCTCTTTGGGAGAGCTCTACCCGGACATGATCAGTCAAATCGGCAATGCCTGGCGACGACAACATGTCTCTGAAGTGGCTGATTCAGTGCTGAAGAGGTACCGTAAATGGCGTAAATCAAACAGGATGCAACCCACCAACTCTTTACACACTGCACAAAGACCCAACAATTACAAAGGGACAAGACAAAGAGACATTTTCAACAAGGAGCACTATAATCCCAAAAGCCCAGTAAAAAGCCTTTCCCCTACAATGATTAAAGCTGAAATGATGTCTCCTGTTAAGATGGTAACTAGTGGGCAAAAATCTCAGTACTATTACTCTCCTATGAAAAGAAGAGAGGCACCTGCCACTGCAGTTGTGATGGACATGTCTACTCTCAGTGAACCACATGAAATGGAGATTAACAAAACATTTACTGTGTATGAACCAACTTTAAGCTACTCAACTTACACCTCTAGTCCCTCAAGATCTTTCTATCCCCCAAGTAGGCTATCCCAGGATCTCTCCTTTAGGATGAAGGAGTCTTGTATGTCTCCACATCGCATGCAAACTACTAACTGTTCTTGGTTTGCAGCCGAAAACCCACTGCTCAAAGAAAGACATGAAACACATTCATCTCCTGTCAGACAAAGCCCTTATAAATCCAGGTCAGCAAGGAGGAACAGCTTCAGTGAACAAATTGACATCTATGGCTCCCCTGTGAGAAGAAGTCCTTTCAGATTACACACAAGCAGGGAAAGTCCTCGGCAATCTCCTTATGCTTCAATCTCTAAATCGCCATATATGAAGCAAAGTATCTCCAGAGAGAGAAGTGGATTCAGTTCAGCTTCTAACTTTGTCCCATCTGTATCACCAAAGATTATGGTACCCAGGAGGACTCTTGAATATTCAGATTTGCAGCTCTCCCCTCAGCTGGGTTCACCTCAAATGGGCAAATCAAGAAGACACCATGGGCTCCGCCGCCATCTTTCTTTTGATTCCTCCTCTCTGACATTGAGCCGTGCATCCTATACAACAAAGGACTTTGACAACGACTTCATAAAACTGTACCACAAACTTGTCTGTCTAAATAAATCTTCGCACTTGCAAGGCCATCCCTGCCGATTTTGTGCTAAGAACTCTGAAGCCAACAGGGGGCACTCTTTTTCCAACTTGGCAGCGCTTGCTTTGTCACCACATCGTCCACTCCTGAGAAAACGCCATCGGGATTTGGACATTTACCCCCAGTCCAAGCGTTTCAAGGATGGCCACTTCACATAATATCTGTAATTAGGATTTACCCCATCTAGTACTCTTTGTCTGCATAAATGTTAACTGTGGGGAAGCAAATATTCAAACAATATAATCGGAAGAGGTTGATGACAAATATTGAAAAAAAATGTTAAGCCATTATTATGTTAATGCTCTAACCCGTTTGATAAACAAGTTTTTATTAATAAAATCCAGAGATACCATAATGCGTCAGTATTTTATTCTGCAATTGTCCTTGGATAGAAAAAAAAATGAACATGTTGATAATTTGCATTTTTTATTTTTCATTTTGGATCCTCTAAAGTTTTACAAAAAGTAGTTTGAGGAAACTGTATATAAATTGTATTTAGATTCCAGTCTTGTGTGCAGCCTATTATATATTGAGTAAAGTAAAACGATAAGTAAAATACACTTGTAGACTTAAGGTTGTTGGAAAAAAGACATTTTAGTTACAAAAAGTGTAAACATGTAAATAAGCAGATAAGGTTGAACCATTGAATGTCAAACAAAAAAAAAAGGTCTGCACAAACTGATCTTAAGATATTGACCAAATTGTGTTAGATGGAAAGCCCATTGCAAATAAAACAGAATATTTTACAATGTGAAGGATGTAATCTTTGTCCTCCTCTAGTCACACTTGCCTCTGGAGTAATGCTTGTTTAGACTCTAGAAACATTGATTTAACATTTACCATTATGAAAATATTGCAATATTCAACAAACATTGGCAGCACAGTGCTCACACTTATTTTTCACATATTGTGCATCCTGAAAAGCAAGCCTGCTTATATTTTTGTCTGTCAATTTTTGCTGAAATGTCTTGTTTTTGGTGTTGCTACCACTCCAGCTCCACTGGATATTTCCCAGTGAGGCAAGCAGTGCAGTGGCCCACTCTGCCCCTGGACTTATTGATCATTTCATCTTTGTCTTTGGAGGCGATTCCCCCCTGCACAGCCAAAATTAGCCCCTCCACTGTCAAATACTGAACACTGTCAGCACCTGGACAAAAAGAGAAGGAAAACATTTAACTTAAGATCTGGTAAATATGTCTGATAATATACACAACATACCAATATAGCCAGCAATGTCCTGAAACTCTGGCTTGTTGGCAATCAACTCCTCTTTGGTGGGAATATTGATGCCCATGTAACAAGGGTACCTGATAGGTGGCGAGGCTACTCTGATGTGGACCTGCAAAACAAAAACATGTAGGATTTAGTAGTGTATTCAGGGGGAATTCCGGACTTTATATATGGTTTGTAAACAGGTACGTTATAGTACGTACAAGTACTATAACACTGTATAGTTGCCATTTGAGGTTAACAGATTTTGGGGTTTAGAGTTAGTTTTTTTTTGTTTTACTTGAGAGGAAATCTTACCTCGGTTGCACCAGCTTCCTTCAACAGTTTTATAATGGGTGAGATGGTGTTCCCTCTCACAATGGAGTCATCAATGAGCACAACCCGCTTTCCAGCAAAGTTATCGGTCAATGCTCCAAACTTTTTGGCCACTCCCAGCTGCCTCAGTCTGGTGTTTGGTTGAATAAATGTCCTGCCAACGTAACGGTTCTTGCACAAAACCTCTATGTATGGCAACCCAGACTGAAGGAAAAGCAGAAATGTAAGATGAATAGATATAACTGCATATTATTGCTTCTAGTATCATTTCATAAAAAATGTTTTCTATAGATTTGCAAAATTAGATTATTAAAGCAACATAAATAGGTTACAATGCCCTATATAAATGAGGATAAAAATAACATCTTTCACATTTAGCTAGTGTGACACTTGAGCAGGTTGGTGCGAGGAAGACTCGCCTGTTGAGCATATCCCAGGGCAGCAGGGGTGGCAGATTCAGGGACAGTGCTGACCACATCTGCATTTGTAGGAGCTTCAATGGCCAACTGCTGACCACAGCGCTGCCTCACAGTATACACCATCTGACCTGAAGAAAACTATAACATTTTAATTTATTACAATAAATGGAGAGTAAAATTACAAGTCTTACCCTCAAATATTGAGTCTGGCCTGGCGAAGTAAACATATTCAAATATACAGAAGGCAGGGAGGTCTCCTTCTGGACGAGGGACAATGGTCAGAGACTTGACTCCATGTTTAGAGATTTGTATGATTTCTCCTGGTAACACTTCTCTATAATACCTGATAATGAAAGGGACATCAAGTTGTTACACATCATAATAGAACATGAAATTATTTTTCACATAATGCCTAAAACTAACCTGGCACCGATGGACTGAAAGCTGCAAGACTCTGAAGACACGACCCATCCTTCGGTGTCCTCCTCCTCTACTCCTGAAGATCAAACAAAAAGGGAATAATGATTCTCCAATACAAAACTGACCTCTGACGAAACAGCCAAAGGTCATGTTACAATTCAACCCAACTCTGATAACCTGGTTCTGTGTAAAGAGCAATCCTTTATCGTCATTCCATATTTGTGTTTTTTAACATATATATTCTAGTGGCTGTGATCATAGACTGTATATATAAATGGACCTCACATTGCTTTACCTGAACTGTGCAGTTTTGAGATGGGAACCACTCGCCCGATGCAGAGGGGCCGATTCCCATACGGGTCTCTCACAGCGTAGATAACATCTTTGAACATCATTAACAGTGAGTAGGATGTAGGAGTCTCCGTCATTAGGTTTTTAATTCTACAACACAAAAACAAAAAATACTGTACACACAAATCCTTTTATTAGTGTATCTCAGGCACGGTCACCTAAAGGTCCTGTAATGCTTTATTTAGGCTTAACTACCTTTGTACACCTTAGAACCGTGATATTGATACTCTGCAGTGACATCACACTGGGGTGTCCTACATGTATGTGTATGGTGAAATGTTCAGCAATTACCATGGCACACATTAGCAAACACTGTCAAAAATGTTTTAAGATAGCCTGAAAACTCAAGAAAAAATACAAAATGGACTAAAAACCCACATTTTGAGGAGCCTGTGATCAATACAATTGTTCATGTATGTTTTAGTGTTTGATTTTCAGCGACTAACTGAAAACCTGATGGCTAATGCTAGCTAGCTTGTGACAATAATGTTATTTGAGGGAGGCTTGTTTAACAGTAAAAACAGTAAACGGTAACAGTAAAAATCATCTTACCTGTGTTAAAATAAAGCTCATATTACAGTTTAACAGAACCTCAGACAGAGCATGCCTACAGTTAGCATCATGCCCCCAGGGAATGTTGAGGACATCAGCTGCAAAGTATCAATTAACTCAACTATGTTTATGTATGTAAAACAAGTGAAATCACCACCCCCTCTATAAATATCTCTGTATACTGTAGAAGTATTTGGAGAATAGGCCCTGGTCATGACCACCTGGCTAGTTTCTCTCAAAAAGTGCAGTTGCACTTCCCGCTCCATTCCTTTTCTATGAGGATTTAGCCAGTTCTTACAAAAATAAAGCAATATTTAAATATCAGGCAGCAGACAGCAAGTTACAGATGGATAATCACAGGCAGCATGTTAAGACCTTTATGACGATATAAGTACTTAACCAGAGGAAGCTCTCAAAATACAATTTAGTGAGGCTTGGTTAAATCTTCATAGAGAATGAATGGAGCGGGAAGTGCAGATTCACACTTTTCAAAGAACTGGACTTAGCCAGTAACGATACAGGATGTTCACATTTAGTGCACGCTGTGGAATGGCACACTGTTTTTTGATGAGGGAGCTGCTCTTGCAGCCTGTCTTATCCTCAGCTATAGTATTTAGTGTATTAATCCACTGACCTGGCGACCCAGTCAGGGTTGTCCAGCTCCTCCATGGGTGGAGTGAGGGCCAGCAGCTGTGTGATCAACTCACTGTCTGAACTTGTGGACAGGCCCACACCATGACGCATCACCTGAAAGACAATTATTTAGTATTCTTTGACTTCGTAGCATTTTCTTTAGCAAAGCCACTACATTAATACTTGAATGAGTGTTATAAATATATAAAACTTTTGAGGGTACAATGAGTACTACTGAGAACTGCATCCTACTTTTATTTTGTATATGCAGCAATATGATTTATCTTTAACAGATTTATACAGTATCCAAATCCACATAATATTTTCAGTGTTCACCTTCTTCCTAAGTGCCTGTGCGTTCACCAGCTCTCCGTTGTGAGCCACAGCGATCTTGCCGTGCAGTGTGTCCACCACAAATGGCTGACAGTTCTGCAGCTCTGAGATCCCAGTCGTTGAGTACCGTGTGTGGCAGATCCCCAGGTTTCCATGGCGCAGTTTCTGGAGGGCTTCAGGGGGGAAGGCAGTGCTCACCAATCCCATCCCCTAAACAGGACGCACAACATTATAATGCAGATTGGAAACTGGCTTTAATACGTGTGGTTCTATCTTTTGGGGAAGTGGTAAAGTTTGAACTTTATCCATTCTGAAATTCACTTAGATTAATGCAAGCAAACTTGGCAAATATACAGTTGTAATTCTGGGCATGGCTTTTAATGAACAGTCCCAGAATTCTCTTTGATCTAAACAAGTTTCCAAATATGTATTATTGAGATATGAATCAACTATGCTAACTTTATAAAAAATAATATTATGTTTTATAGATTACTTACAGTTGTCTATACTGTAAAGTTAATCTATGGTTTTGTAGGTTGCATCTGTTCCCTGTTCCAATCATTCTATTTTAATATACTACAAAATACTATACTATATACAAATGAGTCTTAAGTTAACTAAATGGCTGCAGTAAGAAATTTTCATGCAACAAACCTGGACTGACATGTCTTTACCTTGTGGGTGGTGTATGTGGGTGGGCTGGCTCCATTACTTGTGACGATCCCTGCACTCTCCTGGCCCCTGTGGAGGCAACCAAATCACATCTGAATCACAATTGCAAATTGGACGCATCCATGTTGTTTTAGCAAGACGGGACATGCTAAGACTTTAACAGTCCCTGCGCTATTTGAGCCTAAGGCTAAGGTGAATGACAAAACTGGTTTCCAGTTTTGTCATTCACCAGTTTTGACATTCAAAGAAAGTTCCAGTTATTATTATTATTATTATTATTATTATTATTATTATTATTATTATTATTATTATTATTATTATTATTATTATTATTTATCTTGATTTTGATGCATGCTCTTATTTTCCTACTGTTTCTGTAACTTGCGTTGTGACACTGCAATTTCCCCATTGTGGGACAAATAAAGGATTATCTTATCTTATCTTCCAATGGGACACTGCGCCATCTCAAAAAGAGGTGGCTTTGAAAGTGACAGACTAAAGTGAGCATTAATAAATATCGGCATAACGGGCATAATTCTGGACAAATGATGTGTGTGAAACCATTATACAACTTAAACATGTCAGGAAGCATTGCTTTAACCACACTGGTCACATCAAACTCTTACCTTAAGCATGGATGTTAGCAATCCAAGTCAAGTATTATTATTCATTTTATTTGGGAAATGCATTTTTTCAGCACAGTGTTGAGGACAGACTTGTTATTAAGCAAAACTTGTCCCCGGGGCCCCGGTAAGAGACAGATGTTGCGAGGAAATCGCTTTCATTTCAGCATCTGAGACTCGTCAAGAAAGTATATAGTGAATGTCCTATAATAAACTATTTAAGGACGTTTATACCACAGTCAGTCAGATTTCCAATGGCTAACTGCCGTGCATTAATACTGCATTAATACTACATAACGCACAAGTAGTTCCGTCAACAGCCAAATCACTGTCCTGTATCACTGCTCTACAGCTATCGCCATGACATCACCGTACCAGTGGGTAAACAAATGCTCCACTGCTGTAGATAGAATGTAATAACTAGCATCATTAAAAACATTGAAATAACTGATATTTTGGACATTTACTGACAGGGAACAGATTTTTCACATTCACAAGTGAGACATTTCAGTTTGTAGCCGTGGTATAAGCACATTATACAACTTGGACGTGCGATATGCATTTTAACTAACTGTATGTATGTATGTATATACGTATATGTATATATATACGTGTATATATATATATATATACATATATATGTGTATATATATAATATATATGTGTATATAGATTATATATAGATATTGAGAGAGAGAGAGAGAGAGAGAGAGAGAGAGAGAGAGAGAGAGAGAGAGAGAGAGAGAGAGAGAGAGAGAGAGAGAGAGAGAGAGAGATGTGTTTTAATGCATTAAATCTAACGCATGGCTCCTCGTTGGTTAATACTTAGGTCTACTTAACATTTTAATTGTCTTGTGTGTCATTTAGCCAAAAAGATGAAAACACACTCTCAAAGGGCATGATTGAGGTCTCTTTTAATATGTAAATGTGGCTATTGCGCTGAAAACATTTTGGTGAAAGTGCCACACCACGCAGCTTAAGCCACTTATAAATCAGTTTTTTGTATTAAAATAATTAAAATTGAAATACTGTAATCAGACTTGCTGGCTCCAATTTCAGAAGGCAGACCCGGATGGGGGAAGGTAAAGAAGAAAAATATCTTAACTGTCCCAACTGTGATAAGCAAAGGTGTGCATTTCAAAATTGATGTCCAACCAACAAGATCCAAATCAGAATGACAACACCAGAATTAGGGCACACCCAGCCATGTTTGTAGTAGTCTGAAGTTCTTGATTAAATCTAGAAAAACAAGCCACTTGTTTTTCACTCTGAGCTGCCATATTGCTGCAGTTTCTCAGTCTATTCACAAGCTGCTTCTCAAATTACAGCCAGCCCCTCCCCCACAGCACACAGCTTAAGCCAGTCATAAGGCAGCTCTCAGGAACAGAGGCGTAGCTAACGGGCTTAGCCGCCTGGTTGCCTAGGGAACAAGGCAGCAGTGCCAGACGGGGGATGGTGCAAAAGACAGAAAAGCAAAGCAAGCGTTTCATTTGAGGTCAGCTCAGACATGGAGAAGAGAGCACAGAAACAAAGAGGAGGTGAGAATGTCCTGGTGGAGAGCGCGGTGCAGTGGGCAGAGGCAGAGGTGCTGGCCCTGATGAAAGTGTGGGGTGAGTTAGGGCCTCGAGAAGAGACCAGAGCCACATACGAGCTGCTCTCAGACGGTCTGAGGAGGCTCAGGGTGCTGCGCAGCTGGAGGGAGTGCCAGGCCCAGTGCAGGAGTCTAGGACTGCACTGCACCAACACAAATGAAGAGGACCCAGGCCTAGACTACAACCCAGAGAGGCACAGGACGGACCCCACAGCAGTGAAGGAGGACTGGGAAGAGGAGCATGGAGGGGGCAACAGCAGAGGAATGTTCCAGTCACCAATGCAGGAAGGTAAAGAGTCAGAGTCTAGCATGTGTCTGCAAAGTCCACACAAATACCTGTAAGAGAAGTTTGAAAGTTGTTTAAAACTCACTCAGCACAAAACTTAAAGTACATTTCATTTAGTAATTGAAATATATTTATATTATAAAAATCAAAAATAAACAAAATGGATTTGAGTAAAAACAAGTAGTCTTGGATCAAATATGAATATTACTGCCATATTCAAATTATTTAATATTCTGATATTTTTACAGGAATGAAGGTTATTGTCCATCGTGCACTGTCCTACAATGCTAGCACCCCTGAAGAAGGCGGTCGTCACTGGTCAGACGACGAGGTGAGAGCGCTCCTGTGTGTTTGGGCTGACAAGAACATCCGGGAGCGCCTAAAATGTACGCTACGCAACAAGACCATCTTCCAGGAAATGTCCCGCCTGATGGAGAAAAACTTTGGGATAGTACGCAATTGGAAGCAGTGTCGCACCAAATACAAGAACCTGAAATATGACTACAAAACTGTGAAGACAACTCTTGATGCAGGTGGCAGCAGCAGTGTAGCAGGACCCAACAAGTACATGAAGTTTTTTGAAGAAGTGGAGGCCATAATGCTGGACCATGGATTGGAGAGGGGGTCTCTGGACATGCAAAAGAGAGTGTTCGATGGAGAGATGGCAACACTAAATACAACAGGCTCTGAAAATGAGACAGTCATTGAAATCGATGACGGTAAGCTTGATGCTTATGGTAGTGAAATATTTAGAAAAATGTCTGGTATGGGAAATGGTCAACATATTAATAAAAAAAATCAGTAGAGGGGATGGAGGGTTTTTTTTTTACTACAAAAAATATTTTTTGTTTTATACGTTTACTATTGTGTGAATAGAAAATACAGTATTTATCTGTACTTTCAATTACAAGACTAATGTTTTGTTTGATGTAATTTATTGTTCCTAGATGAGAACAGCGATGAGTTTGATGGTGATGGAGAAGTGGACACTGGGAACTGGAAAGGAACAGGTAAATATAACAGAAAACAATAAAATAATATTTTGCCAAAATTGATAGCACATTTTTTAGTACTAATATTTAATCTTCATCACATTACAGATGCATCAAGCTCTGATCAAATCCAAGTGGTAACCATTTCAGACACAGGTCGTAACTGGAGTGACCAGGAAGTGAGAGCTCTCATCCAGGTTTGGTCTGACGAGCGCGTTCGAACACAACTGGAAAGCTCAACGAGAAAGAGGGACATTTTTATCCAAATCTCAAACTTACTGATGCAGCAGGGCATAGAGCGCGACTGGAAACAATGCCATACAAAGTACAAGAACCTCAAGTACCTGTACAGGTCTCTACAGAGGAGCAGGACAGAGAAGTCAGACCCCAGGCACCTAATGCGTTTCTATGAGGAGTTGGACGCCATTATGAATCGTCCTAAAAATAACAGTATACACAGCTCACCACATGATACTACATCGCACATGGACTATAGCCTGGACACTGCACAGATTCCCACTTTGGACAATGATGACCACACAGATGCATATTTGCCCAAAGTCAATGTCACATCCATCGCCGCACAACCAGGAAGCACCTCTGAATCTGGGCTCTCCATGACCTTTGACCTTACACCCAGCACTCAGGAGCAGAGGACACACACAAACAGAGAAAAATGCATGAACAAACAAGCCAATCAGACTGGTAAGACAGTGAGCAAAATAAATATAAGGTTGAAATTTGTGTTCACCCACCAACCACAGGGTCACAGGATCAATCCTGGTTATGTGTCTTAAGAAGTTATTGTATCAAACAGCCCCACAGTTTGGCCGTTTTGGGACAGATGGGTCATCCAGTATTACCATGACACATAACTAAAATCTATGCCTAATGGATTTTAAGCATAAGCTACAAATTATTTATGAAATGAAAGACCTAAAATCTAATTTCTTATGAAATGAAATAAGAGTCAACTTGGTTAATCCAATAACAAATATCTGTACATTTCACTATATAATTTTTACTATACTATAGTCTACTATTATAATGACAATATTTGTTGCAATAATTTATGTCTATATGTCATAACATTGAACTACCATTACATTTTAGGGGTACAGATTTTGTCTTGTACAAGTTTAGTAACTAATGACCTTTTCAAAAATGTTATCTGAATGGTTTTCTGCAGTCCAATTGGAGAAAAGACCAGAAAGAATGAATCTTCCTTCAACAAACCGTGGACAGAAGAGGAAAGCAGAGGATCAAGGTTTGATTTCCATCTTCTGCAGTTATCACTTTGTCACATGACCTCAACAATTGCCTTCTGTGACTTGTCTAATCTTGTCACTTGGTCTCATGATGCTGACATGGACCAGTAATGTGGTTTTAACCTTTTGTTATCACTGCAAACAAAGCTACTCAACTCAAGTTTGTATCTTACCAGAGCAAGATAACAAGTTAGATCTAATGATCTGTCAACAGACGTCTGATCAATAATAGAAAAAAACACTAATACCCAATAGGTTAACATTACGACTTTTTTATCTTTACCTTTCAGCTCCCATAACCCAATCCACAACAGGAAAAAGAATTAACACAGGAGTCAACCTTGTCCAGAGGGTGGATTCTTGTAAAGAAGAGCAAGGGCACTTTCCCATAATAAAAATCAATTCAGTTCATTCAGTGGCCTCTTCTGACACCTCCCAAGACACCCAGGTAAATGCCAATCGATGTAAAACTTGCCAGAGTGTTTTAACTTTGATTATGTGCAGGGGAGACAAAAATGGACTATGCACCCGAGATCATAAGAGTAGTATAGATCATTTTCAAAAGAATGTTTACCTGTGCTGCAAAGCTACAAGACCCAGTGTCAAGATCTGGGCGACCTCCAGTTGGGTGGGCCACTCTCCAGCTGCTACACACCCGAAAACCCCACACTCTTCCCCAATACCCGACTCTTCAAACTCCATCTCCCGCGGGGTGCGTCTGCTGCTGCTTCTCTGTACCTAGGGCTTCTACCACGTGCTGCCAAGTTTGTCTAACAATGTGGCTTGTTAAAATGACTAAAGCGATGGTGACATCCTCCTCCGAGTGTCCTTGAAAAGTTCAGGCGATAAAAAAAAAAATAAAATCCAACTTTCAGATAAGGAAAAAGCCCCGAGCTCTATCAGGAAGATTCGCGGTGCTCAATATTGTGGGTAGCGCATGAATCAATCAACTTTCGGTTAATCAATAACACGTGGTCTTTAACGATGAAAAAATAGACCCACGTGTAGTTTTTTAGGAGGATATTTTAGTCTTGTTCATTAAACTGGTTCAAGCTATGTTCTTGACAAAAAGAAAATGCGAACACATGGCGATAATGTCGAAAAAGTTATCCATCCTGCACTCACAAATATTTGATGTACGTCTCCTAACACGTGGTAGGGAATGCCGTCACTGATTGGCCAGCTTCATCAGGTAGAGTGATCTGATTGGTTTAGAGACCACGTAAGAATACTCCACTTCCCTCTTTCGGGACTGCGCGCTTCTTGTTCCCTCGGCATCTCCCTCAACTCCTCGTAAAGTTTTTATTTCTTTCATTTCTTGGCTTTAGGATCTCGGATTTTTTCAGATGACCATGGCATCCACGTCAGGTAAAGTATTGCCAATTTATTGCATCTTGTCGTTGCATGCAGTGACATTTTCTAACGCACATATTTTAATTACGCATTTTTAGAGTTGAAAGTTGGCCAAAAACTGAACGAAGGCAAGACGAAGCAGATTTTTGAGCTCGTGGATCAGCCCGGACAGGTCCTGGTCCAGTCCAAGGACCAAATCACGGCTGGGAATGCTGTGAGGAAGGACCAGATGGAGGGGAAGGCTGCCATCGCCAATAAGACCACGAGCTGCGTGTTTAAGCTGCTGCAGGAATCTGGTGAGACAATGTGACAGCTATAAAGGCAACAATAAGCATGAGTGCACCGTGTCCGCATCTTTGTGCCGAGCACATGCCCTCATGGGTAGATCCCAGTCAGGCGATCCTCTGCCTTAAAAATTAGGAAAACATTTTCGACTGTAGACTACTCAACTTGCAGTAAATACCCCCATCTGGAAGGTCACGACTCATTTTGGAGGCCTGCCAACAATTCAGATAGGATGACCCAGATCTTTCCAACATGAGTAAATTCTGAAGGGGGGAAAAAAAAAAAAAGTACAGTGATCTATAAAGTAAAGGCAGTGTAGGCCTTCAATAACCTTTCATCCCTGTTCTCCAATAAAGACTAACAACCAAAGAAATGTCTCTTTATCCTCAACATGTAATGGATGAACCCACGCTTATATTTATGAGATCTTGTGCTCAGATAATAATTAATGTGTCATGCGTGACCTCTGATAAAGGGTCATGAGGGGACTGGGGTCGTACTCTTGAACAAATATAACTTTTGGCCTGTTTACCTTTGGTACACAGTGAAGCTGGTAACCATTTGGTTCTTATTACTGACTTCAAATGACCTGAAGAAATTTTAATTGAAAATGGTAACTCGTCTCACATGATTTCACTCGTGTGTCAGCCGACTTCCAAATTACAAACTGGTGACTTTATGCATTCAATTCAGAAAGATGTGACCACATGTTATTTTTAGGACCATGGCAGATAAAGCACCTGATGGATAATTGGATTGTCCTTTTTCTACTTTTTGTACTATATTAGCAATAAGATAGCAAAAGGAGAAATTTAATTTGTCAACTGGACAGAGTTTATTTGGTCAAATACGTTTCGCAGCTCATCCAAGCTGCTTCTTCAGTTCTGGTCAGATGCTGGTGGACACATGTGTCATCAGCTTGGATGAGCTGCGAAACGTATTCCACCAAATAAACTCTGTCCAGTTGACAAATTAAATTTCTCCTTTTGCCATGGATTCTACCTGGACGACTGAGGGATTCTACACACATTAGCAATAAGATGTGCAATTGAATAATAATGGCAAATGTTTATTTTTTATATTTTCAGGTGTTAAAACTGCCTTTGTAAAACAGCACTCGGACACAGCGTTCATTGCAGCGCATTGTGAAATGATTCCTATTGAGTGGGTTTGTCGACGTATAGCAACAGGTTCCTTCCTCAAAAGAAATCCAGGAGTCAAGGAGGGCTACCGCTTTTCTCCTCTCAAGATGGAGATGTTCTTCAAGGTACATTTTCTTAATTGTATACTGCCACATTTTTGTCATTGTGTTGTGTCTAATGTCACCCAAATGTTTTCCAGGATGATGCAAACAATGATCCCCAGTGGTCAGAAGAGCAGATTCTTGCAGCCAACTTCAATCTGGCAGGACTCACGATCGGCAAATGTGAGGTTGACATTATGAGTCGCAGCACTGTGGCCATTTTTGAGATTCTGGAGAGGGCCTGGGCCACTCAGGACTGCACTCTGGTTGATATGAAGGTGAGCTGTGCAACACTGCCCTCTGCTGTTCAGTGGAGGTGGATAGAGTGAGTAAAAAACTTAATTCTCATAAAGAGTAGCATTGGTTGAAAATATTGTTCAAGATGTACTAAAAGCAGGTATTTAAATGCTCAATCTTAATGGGCAAATTCAAGCATTTGGTAATTGGTAAATCAGTACATCAAGCCAAAATGTGTACTGTTGTATGAAGGGGAACAATGACTATTACTAGTTTTAAAATTGAGTGAATGTACTGCTCACTTCTGCTGTTCATTAATTTAAGTATATATTGAACATCCTTGATAGAATCTGAAAATATTTTCAGATTGAGTTTGGAGTGAATGTCAAAACTCAAGAGATTGTCCTGGCTGATGTAATTGACAATGATTCCTGGAGGTTGTGGCCATCCGGTGATCGAAGCCAACAAAAAGACAAGCAGGTACCCATTGTCTCAAATTTAGTTTAGCTTAAGTTTGTCCCAAATTTTGAGTTTTTATCTATCTCCAGGTATATCGAGATCTTAAGGAGGTTACACCTGAAGCAATGCAAGTGGTGAAGAGAAACTTTGAGTGGGTTGCAGAGAGAGTGCAGGTATGCTTGCATTTCCAACATCTTACTTCATTATAACAATAATCTTGCTATAATGTATATTCAGCTTCTGCATGAGTCCCAAACTAATGGCAGAGTGGTCGTCTTGATGGGCTCGACCTCGGACATGGCTCACTGTGAAAAGATCAAAAAGGCCTGCACTTCTTATGGCATTCCCTGCATTTTGAGAGTGACCTCTGCACATAAGGGCCCAGATGAGACACTTCGCATTAAGGCAGAATATGAAGGTTTGTACTGATTTATCTTTTCTAATTGTAGTGATGAGAAGCCAGGATTTTTCTTCACATGTGTGTTTTTTAGGTGACGGCGTGCCCACTGTCTTTGTGGCTGTAGCGGGCAGAAGCAATGGTCTTGGTCCAGTCATGTCTGGAAACACGGCTTACCCAGTGATCAACTGTCCTCCTCTCACTCCAGACTGGGGAGCTCAAGATGTGTGGTCGTCTCTCCGCATGCCAAGTGGTAATATGATCACTAGTAACTCTATGGGGCTACTGCAAAAATTCAAATGATTCTCGACTGAGGAGTAATTGGGACTACAATCAGAATGGGATTGGTTTATCTTGTAATTCTTCATGTGTAGCAGTGCTCGGACATGGGTTTAGTGTCTTTAATTGTTCGTTTTGCATGGATTTTTGCTTTCGTCAAGTCTAGTTTCCTGATTTGATATTGTCTCTGCCAGATGACTATAAATCCTAAATTGATTACTCACTGCTTGAGGCTGGTGAGGCTACGTTAGAGGTAAATGAATGCATTTCCATAACAAAGTCTGTTTGTTTGTCTTCATAGGTCTTGGCTGCTCCACCATCCTTTCTCCTGATGCTGCAGCCCAGTTTGCTGCACAGATCTTCGGACTGACCAATCACCTGGTTTGGTGCAGGCTGAGGGCATCCATGCTCAACACCTGGGTCTCTCTAAAGCTGGCAGACAAAAAGCTCCAAGCCTGCAGTATCTGAGTGCTATTGTTAAAACTGTATTTCCTATTTTCACTGTCTGTTGGCCAACAAACTACTCCATATTTCCATACTTTTTACTCGCTGCATTCCATTAAAAATAGATCTCTTAGAATTGTTGACTCTTGTATTTGTATTCTGGTTGCTCATTTAGGAAAAGGCAAAACATGATGATTATTTGGTTGATAATTAAAGTTAAACATTTGAAAATAATTATTTTAACTCAAAATCTAATGCAGAGTCCGTCGACCAAGTCAAACTAGAGGCCCTCATGAGGCTATGTCAATGTCTTACTAACAGGTGAAGCAAAATGTGTATTGACTTAATAGGATTTTAGACCTATAACGTGTGTATATTAATAGTGGGGAACAAGTCACTTCAGGCTGTGAAATGTGTATGTAACACAGAAGTAATGCCACTAGATGGAGCGCATAGACTTGTTTGGCTACAGCAAATTTAACCTTTTAAATTCGTTCCTGTAATTTTCTGCCAAGGGAATGACTCACTGCATGGCACAGTTTGATTTCATTTCAGTTCTATTATAGGGTTTTTTCATAAGACTTTCAATCATGGCTTTAACAACCTCTGATGATGAATCTTGGCTTGTGTGTGGGTGGCAGTGGGAGGAAATGCAGAGGGAAGAGTGTGGTATTATAGTGAATATGTATTCCTCTGCAATTGAATTTTAATCTGACTTTCACGCCTAGAAAATGCAGTTCGTTGCACATATTCAAGCATGTAGACTGTGCATTAAAAATATAAAACATAAAAATCTACATCTGTGTTTCCAAGGTGACTGTAACCTGGCAACAATTGGCCCATGTACACCAAACAGCGTCTCTATGTCTCCAATTATATTTTTATTCTGAGCTTTTTAGAGCATTTTAGAGCTTACAAATGTCTTGGATAGCAGAACAGCTGAAAGTACAACAACATGAATCACCAGCCAACTCACTAATGAGATATGATGTGTGATCAGGCCTGTGCTGTCTATAGCCATTGGCGCTTTGAGTAAAAATGATGACACAGATTCAGAAAAGCAGTTTTTTTATTCTGAGGGTGAAATTTTAGTAGGCCTATAACTACTATATTTACATATGGTCTACAACAATTATCCATTTGCTCTCGTAAGAAACATTAATATCATAAATTATAACAATCATAACTATAGTATTGATCCTATCTCACACAACTGTGTCCCGATGACATAGCAAGTTTATAATCACACTGCCTTTGTCTCTCTCTGTAAACATACCTCTCCCATAGGCCCAATTTACCTTGCTCAAGCAAAACATTATGTCCGCCTGCCTATTTGTGGCAGTGAGGAGATTGTAAGCACCATCTGCTTAATATATAATCTGATATATGCAATAAACTGATCATTCTCAGAACCAACAAATAACATACTTAATTATCCTAAATGTGTATTACCCTGTTGCCAATTTAGCACAGTTTAAATCACTTTTGAAAGCACGCTGAGAATACTGAAGATTGGGCCCACTTGTCTAACCATCATAAGTTAGCCCTCAAACTGTGTACTTGCCTATTAACAGTATTTTCTTACATCTCCTGTCAGTGGTCATAATGCTGTGCCTGATCACTGTATCGCCTATATTTGTCCACTACATTCTTAGGTTACCATTCCCATTTATTATTACAGGGCTCCAAGATCATGGCACGAGCGTGATTTTTGCCTCAGGAACTTGCCCACCTCACGCTCTTTGGGGTAACGTGGGACGAGACTGGACAGGAAGCGTTTGGCCCGGGATGTGATGCTCTCTTTTTGGCCTCCTCCGCTCATGTCCTCCACACTGGTCCCCGGGGGCCAAGGCGACTGACCCCTCGCTAACCGCACCGCACACTCAAGCAGCTCTGGCGTCCGGTGGTCCAGAGAGGCAGAGATCTCCAAATACAGGCAGTTGTAGAGGGCAGCACTGGACACGGCCTCTGAGGGAAGGACAAAGAAATGTTAAAAGGTTTATTATTCGTTTAGCTTACAGTACACTTTACTGTCACTATAGATCTTTTTTTCAATGCATTTCACCCATCCTCAATACTACAGTGCAACTGGCACCTGGGAACCCTTCACCAGAGCTGGAGTTTGGTTTGGTCAGAGCCCTAGCTGGAAAACTAACCTATTGTGCATGTTTCATGTTGGATGAGGTACTCAGAAACAGAGGGAATATGTACACTCCACAGAGAAAGTCCACACACAGCCACTAGACCCCCACAGGATTCCCTTTTTCTCACTCGGCAGTGTAAGTGTGTCTGCATTTTGTCGAGATTTGAACCGGCAACCGTCCAGTTAGTGGGCAAATACTAAGCACACTTATAATCATGCTAAATTAAAGCCAGTGTGCTCTTAGCGGCTGTATCAAGGCTGGATAAAGCCAGGAGAAGGTGGCATTGAGGAAGCCATCCAGTGTAAAACCAAATAACTGTGAATTATGGCCAGTTGATTTGAAGTGCAACCTTATAATGTCCAAATGATGAATGAACACAGCACGCAAGTATCATTTTGCATGGTTGTATAACAAAATGAAGGAGCTCTGCAGAGAAAACCAATTTATAGTTTTTGAGTGTATTTAATATTCATTGCTGTTGTTGAACATAACCATTTGAGAAACATGAGGGGTAGACTATCTCGGCTGGTGAAGATAAATTGACGTTAATAATGTGTTTGGGCACACAGTAAGTGCTTTCGTTTATGCAGTCTTTTACACTCCCACATTACACTTGAGAACAGGAAATGACAATACATTTACATTAGTACCATGTGTTATATCTTTATGCAAACAGTGGTAAGTAAGTGGTAAGTAAGTAGTAAGTAAGACTTTTTTTTATGAGCTGGAGTTTGCAGATTTTCAGGCTGGGAACCACAAAATAACCATCATCTGTAGTAATTTCAGTTTGCAAAACCTTTAAAATCAGGTCCCAAATTCCACTTTGAGAACCACTGGGATATAGAATCTGTAGTCTCTATTTAACTCTGCATTATCTTTACTCACATCGATCTACCTTCTGTCATTTTTGAAGATCATAGCAACTGAAACAAAATCACAATTTGAATGGTCACTAATAGCAAATACCAAAGGCTGTGGTTATTTACGTAATATAAACAAAATAACCATGTGTTTTCCCTATGGTCTACTCATGTATAAAATTGATTAACCCTAAAAACCTCTGTAAAAATGATCTGACATTCTTGTGTTAGTTTACCAGTTCAGATTTCAGACAGATCAAACGGTGCACTCAATATAGCAACCATTTCATATCCATATCCATGTCATATCTATAACATCTAAAATTACTTATCTTTATAATAAGATACAAATACATACATAATACATAAGGTTAATGAAGCGGTTTTCAAACAGAACACAACAACGCTTTGCATTTGAGCACTGAGAAAAAAAAAGTGAGTCCGATTTTTTTTTTTTTTTTTTACGTGGTTCAGTGCTTTTTTTTGTTTAATGCAGCTCTAAACATACTTTCCTCCACCAGCTCCTTTCAGACTTGGCTCTGTGTGACAGGTGAATACAAACAGTCACAGTGAAGAATCAACTCCCAGAAGAACTTTTAACTAGCATTATAAATTAACTACATGTCATAAAAATAATTATGACAAATGAAATGACCAATAAACTGTAATATAGAAATAGATGAATAGGGGCTTGTTACCTTGAGCTGTAACCTCTCTGGACCTCACTAGGTCGCTCTTATTGCCCACAAGGATTATGGGAGTTTGGGGCTGGGTTTCTCTAAGGAGCAGTCGTAGCTGAGCTGTGCGGTGGAAACTTCGTCTGTCTGTGACCGAAAACACCAGCACACAGACCTCACACTGGAGCATGGACAGGTCCTGACACACAGACACATCCACGTTACATAACCATTGTATACATCACATTATCATGGAAGAATAATGGGCTGATTCACCATTGTGCTTAGAGATGAAAGCTGTGATTTAAAGCTTTCAGATGTCAGTAGCAGTGTCATAAATGTGTATTATTAAAATGTCAGTGACAAAAGCAGTCTGATTTTAGATCTTGAATCCATTTAGACATATTATTGGAAATTGTCAGTTAAAAAAAGTACAGTACTTTGTATGTTCTTTTCAGAGGTCACCGCCAGAAAATGTTGTATTTTTATTTTTGCCTTCCAAACTATCGATATAATAATGGAATACATTTTACTTCATAAAGGGTTAATAACCTTACAACCACAGTCAAATTAAACCACAGTCCAAACCAGCTTACATCTCCTTGGTTTGTTTTTGAATGAGGTAAAGTCTATGGCTGTTGTAACTAATCGTATTTTAATTGAGAAAGAGAAATCAATAATTTCTAATTATCAGTGATCAGCTTGGGTCTGTTTAATTGTGAGGCCTACAGCTAATCCACTGTTGGTTGAAGTATGTGTTTTTTTGAATTTCAGACTTTGAAGGTAGAAAGTATTAAAAGTAAAAATATTTATATTAAATATATTAAACAAAACTAACTCATGTGGGTTTTAAGCCATGTTATAATGTTGTTACCTCCTTAAAACATACCTGGGGTTGTGTTTTGTTTCATTCACACACATAATGTTGACAACAACACAATAAAATCATACTGAAAAGGAAGGGAGGTAATTAGACTTTTTTGTCATATCACGCAGCTCTAGGGTAAACACAAAAGTACAATGGCTTTGGAAATTCATGAAAAACAATAACTAAGCCAGCCATAAACCTCTTCTTTTGGTTGCTTAGGCTAATGACATGAGTTCAATTACATAAGGCCAGGCTCCCTAGAGAGTCCCTATATCTACCTGTCTGTCACACAACAAAGGAAACTCATGATGTAAGAGTAACACACACTGTCTACATCAAAAACAGCCTTGATGTGCATGTGTGCATATGAACTGCACATGTGTAGGCCTGTGTTATATGTGTGGCAATGAGACAAATTATAGATTTACCTACTGACTGAATATTGGCATAAATATTACATTGGACTGAACTGCCTTTTATCAGTACCATCTGTAGAAAAGAAACATTTTTATCATCAGGCTGTCAGACTCATTAACTCAAAGTACTAGAACTTTATGACAGACAACAGTTGTATCTCAGTGTGCAATAAACATCATTTTGTTATGTATAAATGAACTTTTGTAGGTATTTATGTGAAACTGTGTAAGTACTTTTTATCTTAATATAGTGTTTTCTTTAGTCAGCTGACTTTGTGTTAACTTATATGACAAATAAATCAAAATGTGTCTATTTAATCTATCTAACTTGTTTTTGCCATCGGTGAGCTCTGTATATCATATACTTGGATTGAGTTATGAGATACCCTGTGATTCCTAACCATAGTTTTGTGTGTGTGATAAATTTGTCCACACATGAACCTTAATGTGTAGCCATCAATTGGCACATCTGCTCCTTGGGCCGCTCATCCCTCACAGATGAACACTCCAGGGACGAGACGGAAAACTGTGCAAAACAAGCTGATAATGAGCCTCCTTACTCAAACCAGGAGCAGATGCAGCGCAGCTATTGTCCCCCTTTCGCCTTTCTCTCGAGTCGCTGCCAATTTATTTTTGTTTGTTTTAGAGCAAACAATGGAACTCGCTGATCAAATACTGAGCAGATATAGTACAATGGAAATGAGTCATGGCTGGGAAAAGAATATACTGCATGTTAGCAATTAGGTTTTTTGTTTGGGTTCATTGCATGTATCGCCTCCATGCTGATGAAACATGACATGCAGTCCATTGTGTTTTGTACTATTATTATCTATTTTTAGCCAGTAGAAGTAGACTTTATTTTTTAAATAAATTTTAAGGCACACAGTGTAACTAAAAGGAGATGTTATTGTTTTGCAGTATATTTATTTATCTTACATTTACTCAATTACAGGTGTTTTATTGCTAAAAAAAAAACATGAAAAAACATGAATTTTACTGTGAGTGGGCTCACCTAGCCACAAATCTAACCTGCAACTTGGACTAGCTATAACATCTTCATGGAAATACGCAGGTACAGGGGCGGACTGGCAATCTGTGCATTCTTGAAAAGTCCAGAACGACCGTTTGCCTGTGGGCCAATTTGCGCTCACCCCCCCAGATTTTGCAAATCTCAACATGCAAAGAGGCAAAAACAAAAAGAAAAAAAACCCACAACTAGATACAACCAGCAAAATCCCCATTTCTCCACATATTACGCACATATCTTGGGCTATCTGGTGCAGTCAATGTTATAACACTCCATTTGTGAGGAATGCAAAATAGCCATGGGGCTCCATCAGAAATGGTCAAATGCCAAATTAATGTGCAAATCACTACACACCAGGGGGTACACGATGTGTGTGGCAACCACAATTGGGAGAAGCTGAGAGAGAAAAAAAATGCTAAGTACTTCTAAAACTATTGCTATGCTATGTTCTTGAATGTCACAGATATATATAAACATAATATTGACAACACTGTTTCCCAGTGGAGACTGTGAAGCTACTTTGTGTTCAAGAATCGTGATAAAATAAAATCATAATATTATTGTTTGTGGCATATTGTGCACTCAACAACTTTTTTGCATTTTTGAAAGCATATTTAAATCTACACTCTATTTAATCTAAAAGATCAAATTTACATACAGTTTTTCAATGAAGAGTTACCTGAACCACCACCCCCTTTGAAAAAATCAAATAGTTGTTCTCTGGGTCAATACTCACAATATTATTTGCCACAATTACAGTAACAGTAAACTTTGACAGCCTTCTCATTGAGTTAGCAGGACTGCTGCTGTAGAGGAGGAAGTGCTGTTTGGCTCACCTGTCTCCAGTTGTCATAGATAACGATGGTGCTGTCCTCGTCATCGACTGTGACTGTGCGCACGTAACCCTCCCCTGGGCACAGAGCAGAGTGAGGCTCACACTGGTAAGATGGGTGCTGCAATTTACTTACAACTCACTGGGATTGCCTCAGGCTCATTTCAAGGCTATATCATGATACTGCAACAGGGATGGCAGGTTTGTAGCATTAGAGTTTGTTGCTGTTACCATGACCCTCCTCTAAGCCTCATTTATGAGATACATTTTTGATATTGTTACATAATATTTATTTTATACACTGGGCATTTAAAGCACTTCATCAAGGAACTTTACATGCACTTATTTACAATGACATACACTCACTGAAGGGAAGTGTTTTGTCCAAGGACATAACTGCACAATTCACTTTTGGTAACTGAATTCCGATGGTTCAACATCAATTTCGCCACTTCAGGATTTTGATCCTGTTCCTCTTTGGCTGCTATTGGGGTATTGTTTAGTGTAATACATTTGGGCTTAACTGTAGGTCTATCAAAATCATGTAACTGTGTCAATGGTGTAATTATAACACATCTACAGGTTTCGTACCATCAGAATCCACAGATGCAGTCCTGTCCATGTCTCCTGCGAGGGCCATGGCAAGAGAGGACTTCCCCACCCCGTTCTGCCCGAGTAGAGCGATCCTCAGTGGGCCACAGCCAGACCTGCCCTCCACTGTGATGGTCAAAGTGTCGTCTAAGGCTGGACTGAACCGGACTGGAGAGGCAGAGGGACCCGCTGCACCTGAGGCCCAGTCTGCGTCATCATGGACTGCTTCCTCACGTCTGAGCTGGTGCTTTATGGGCAGAGGGGTGCTTCCTCTACGGACAGTCGGAGTGCTGGACAGAGTCATGCTCTCACTCTGGGGAGGGGATAAGGAGAGGCTCAACCAAACAGCAATACAACTGAAGTTCTATAAGATATTTAAGACAAGCCCAAAGTGTAACTGGCCATGAAACCTGAAAATTACTAGATGGTCCCATGGCTATGTTTTTTCTCATACATGTTTTGCTTAAACTAAGCAACACGAGTACTAACAACACCAAAAGTGACGTGCGTTTAGACATACAGGTGTCCACCAACCTGGGATCTACAACTACCTCAGTGGATATAAGAAATACACTACAGGTGTGCCCCTGGTGCCAGGATTCCCCTTTTAAAAGAGATTCTCAATCTCAGTGAGACTATCTGGCGGGCATTAGAGATGAAAGAAACACCTGACTTTAAATAATGAGCCCATATCTGCATAGGAAACAACAATCATTTCAATCTCCTAGCACATAAATCATTTGCACAGTTGGGGTAAACCCATTAAAAAGCTAAAGTACACTTTTTGACAAGTCATACAATCACAAGATCAGGGCATTACCCTGTTCTAATAGTCTATTACATCACGACACATTTGTCATTTTGAGTGAAAAAAAAAAAAATAAAAAAATTGCAGTGTGGTAAATTTGGATTCAGCGGGTTACTGAGTCATTTTCTTGCAAAGATTTTGTCATTCAGGAGGACACCCCCATTCCCTCTCCTGCAGCATGATTTCATTTGAGACTATGATGGCACTATGGCATTCTTAATTTAAATCCTTCTGTCAAATACATGTTATAAAGAAAAATGTCTGATATTATCTAACCCTAAAGCCTTAATTAGAGGAGCCCATATGATATTATCATAAATGTACAGTAAAATCTGTAAGGGCATATTGACTAGTTTCTTCTGGAGTATTAGCCTACTGAAGAACTACTATAATGTCAAGTCTATATCTAGTCCTAACAAAACTATTAATACATTACTGAATCTCTTACTAATATCACAGCACAACCGCGTGAGACACAGATCTGACTCTTAATTGGACGCACAAGGCAGAATAATGCGCTCTGTTTGAACTCTACCTTTGTCTTGTCCTCATTGGTGCTGAGTCTGTCTTCCTCTGGCACATCTGTCGGCATCTGAAAACTGAAATTGAGGAAGTGGTCCTCGTGAAAAATCCCACAGAGAAGAAGGAAAAAAATGAAAAAAGAAAAAAAGGGATGATCCACCCTCCCACACTTCTACACTACAGTCTATCAGCCCCACCCACTCACTTGGTGGACCCCAAACCGCCCGCCATACTGGCTCACCTGTGGCGCGGCACTCGGAAATACTAAAGTAAGCGCCGTCTCTTATTCCACCGTCCCTCCTTCCTCTTCGCCCTTTCTCTCTAGACTCGCTCTCTCTCTCTTAGTCACTCCCTTCTTTTCTAGTTTGCTCACATGATAGTTACAGTTTATCCATCTATCCATTACTACATCCATCTTGTTTATGAGCCTTGTAGTTTGTCTAATTTGACTTCTATTGAGTTTGGTAATTAAGGACCGACCTGTCTAGATTACACATCTTCAAAATTGTTAGTTTTATTAGAGAGAAAAGAATAAGAAATATAGTCTAAAATACTTTTGGATTTGATGGAGTGAACTGATGGCAAGAGACTGTACGAAACCCATTCCCACGCCCTCAATGACCACTAGGGCGCGGTGTAACACCACCCTCCCTGTCACTAATTGGGTTTGTTTATGATTAGAAAGACTGTCCTTCGAGGATAATTGTTATAATGTGTCACTTGGGTATTCCTACAAAAACAGAAACCATTGCACGCACCTGGTTTGTTTGTCTAACTTTTATTTTTTTCTTTTGTTTTGTTCTAATATTTACAGTCCTTGTTTAGGTGGCTCGTTTAAGCTACATTTAATTTAATCAGGTCTTTTCTGTTTGCAGCACCATTTGGGCATGTTTTCTGTCAGTATGTGAGTGTGGTCGTGAGCAGAGAGAGCAGCGCTGGTTGGGTCCCTCCCACACAAAGCTACAATAGACTCCGGCAGTGCGCAGCCTGGACGCTATTATAGCCCTAATCCTGGTCCATTATACCGGGCCAGAGAGAGAGAGAGGTAAAGCTGGAGATGAGGTCATCCCAAACACCACACACCCAGGGTCACTGCCTCACTATAGAAGAGGGACACACAGATAATATGCAGGGAGCTAAGCATGGCGCTGCGTCGTGTGGTCAAAAAGCCAGCGGAAGACTAAAATTGTGAGGTTGACTGAATGGAAAAGACAGAGAGGTTAAAACCTTTTTTACCAAGCTGAACAAAGCACTCAGGAGCCACATGGGTGTTGGTAAAGTACTGTTTATTTCATATACCACACTACAAGAGAAGCATCAGAGTGTCCATTGTGTAAATCTAATTACAGTTGGTAAATCAACACTTGATAACCAACTGTAAGAATGTGAAAATTCACCCAAGGAGTGAAATAAATCCAGTCCAATTATCAGAGTTGTACATAAACAAATAATAAATACTGAATAAATAAGTCAATAAATAAAAGAACAATGTACTGAACCTACACCCAAACAAAATAAATATCTCTATGTTTTAACCCTGGCAATGAGTTCATAGGACAGTCAAAAACTCCCATGAAGAATGTATTTTTGCATTAGTTTCCCTGCATTCTCACATTGCATCAATAGCCCATAGTGTTCAGTCCACAGTGACCCGCCCTGTGGTGCTGCTCATTGCATATAGGTGATAATGCCACAGTTTGATTTCCATGGACACAACCACCTAATTTTGCAATACATGTCTCCTTTACCAGCGGTTGGCAGTAGTTGAGCGGACAACCATCTCCACTTCAAGCAAGTCACCACTTCCACTAGTAAAAGGTACATTTCCAAGGTTTGTACAACACCAAATCAGTATCCTATCATTTATTTAGCACAATCACTGGAGGTCCCCTAAAAGAGGCCCTTATACATTCTTTTATCTATGATTATTCTTACAAAGAATAACAAATCCTGGTGAGCTTCAACATGTTTTTTGGTAGGCAACTGTGAAATGTTAGCTGGCAAATACAACTGCACGATGTGGATACAAGCCCAGATACCACCCCACATCAGCACCACTGCACCACTAAGACCTCAGAGTGTTAGCAGCTTATTGTAAAAACAAAACTACACTTTAAACCAGGCCTCTCATTTATAAGGCGAAACACTAAAGGGGAAAACCTCACTGAATTCACCTGAAGTGTGACACCTTAACTGTAGAATTTCAAGTGCATTTCAAGTCTATATTGCATAGATGTTACGGATCATATATAATGGACTAGTAAAACTGTATATCTGTGTTAAAACAAGATAAAGCCCATTTAAAAGCATAGGATTGTCACCATTGCACAAGTATCGCAAGGAACCAAATGTGCAACCATCATTCACAGTTAAGTAAGTTCAATAAGCAGCCTATAGCCAAGTCTATCAGTCCATTGCTCAGAATAGTCACTCGGAGGTGGTTTTCACAGTTGTAACCTGCCAGTGTATCTTCTGGACAGACACACACACTACCAGATTTTAATTATAGGTTGTGTTCACGTGCTAGCATTTAATGATGTTTTTCGAATGAAATATTTGAACCAAAAATAATAACCTAACCAGATTACTTTTCAGTAGTGATTCCCAATGCATTTTGCCACCAACTTTTGTTTAAATAGGAAAAAAAAAATCAGTAGTAGTAGTAAATTTAGTAAACAGTAGTAAAAAAAAGATGTTCAGTCATGTTACTTTTTGTTTCGTGGGGATTCATCACAGAAAAGATATTTGCATTATGATGGTTAGGGAAGGAATTGTACCATAGATTTCAGACCTGCCCTCCACCTGAATATTAAACTAGGATACTGTGCAGTCACGTGAAAACAACCTATTGAGTGAGTTGGCTGGTCTTGGCTCTGATCTTGTTCACTCTGATGGTGTGGGTTGAGCTCAGAGGAAGTAGTCCGAAGGTGGTGAGTGGGGGTTAGAGGGCCGGGTGGGCGGGGCGTCACTGTTGCCGGTGTGCGTGGTGCCCAGGAGCTTCTCGTAGCGAGCTTTGTAGGTGTCCCTCTCCCTCAGAACTCTGGTCAGCTCACACTGAAGCTGCTCCAACTGCAGACGAAGATGTTTGGTTTGTGGGTCAAATCGCATTATTAAATATATTATGTTTAAACATTTACTTGGCAACAGTCAGGGTGTGGACACTGAGACCAAAAACAAAAGTAAACAACTATACTACAGCTGCGTTAGTCATCACATGTTTACCTGCTTAAGAGGTTATTATAGAGATGTTATAGAGTATAGAATGTACTTAATGGTTGTTTGAATGTCATGCCTTGTTAAAGAGCTTGTCCTTGGCCATAGGGGCTATATTAAGTACACAATCCCACTTGTAAAGCTTAATATGAGGGTTATGATTAGGCCTGGAGTAAGAAACAGCTTCAGGGTAATAAGATGAAACATTAAGCACTGAGAGCACTGAGAGGTATGAGAAGTATGTTTACACCACCAAGAGTGGGATTTCTATTTATGAAAATGTGTAGTAATAAGGTCAAATGTTTAATTTAGTTACTGTTTTTGTCCAAGAGATTATTTAAGATTTAAATGATACCATACAATTTGGAAATAGAGGATACAACTTCTACACTCACAAAAATAGGACATCCCTCTATTGGTTTGTAATGTTTAATTGAGAAGCGTGAGTACAATTAATTTAGTTTTCCTTCTGTGGTTGGTTGGTAATAGCATCAATGTGGACAAAATTAGCAGGTGCAAAATTGTGTAATTGTTCTTTTGGATACTTGTTTTGAGAGAAATCAGACTTAGGCCACTCGCAGCTGTCCCTACAAGTCAGCACATTCTATAATATGAACTGGCAAAAAGTTACACCTGTATTTTTGTTTATGCGTACACCTTACTTGTTTTTGTTTTCTTAGCAATAGGAGTCTACAACATTATGTTTTACCTGTTGTGTGAGCACATGTTTCTCCGACTCCAGCGCGTGCCTGTGCTGTAGGCGTTTGTAGCGGCAGGACTGAGCGTAGCCCCGGTTCTTGAGTGTGCGACGCTTCTGTTTGAGTCTCACCACCTCCTCTTTACTGACGCCTCGCAGGTGACGGTTCAACTCCCGCACTGACAGACTCACCAGCTGCTCATCAGAGAAGCGCTCGTTCACCCCGCACTGAGAACAGATGGGGACACAGGCGGAGAATATGCTGTTATTTGTTAATGGTGGATGTGACAAGCAAAATGACAGGCCCCCTGGTGTTAAGATGAAGGCAGCGATTTAAAATGGTATTTTTGTGTTTTGTTTTTGTTTTTTCATAATTGCGTCATTGCATCCACTTAGAAGAAGTAGGGTCTTAGCAGATGTTTTTGTTGAGTTATTTATATATTTGTTTCCCATTCCACTGTGCAGTTATTGGACAGAACGTTTAAGGGAATGATTTGGTTCCAGATATAGTGGTATAGTGAGCTGAGTGTTTTGCCTACTGGTCGGTAGTTGGTTCAAAGTTCTGTTGCTGTGTTCCTGGGCAAGACACCATATAGTGATTCTTTTAGTTGTTTTTGCATAGTCCATGACTGTATTATTATTTGCATTATTTATTCACTCCTCACACTCACTATTGGTTTGCTACTCATGTAGACACAGAAGCCCTGAGGCTGCCTGACTGCCAATCTGATCTAATGGCATCTCTAAACACCACTTACTGCTCACTCATATATCACATTCCTGCATATGCAAGTTAGTGTATATATGTAAATAGTGGAAAATAGGAACTGTCTTAATGTTGTTGTTTTGTCTTGTCTTTGCCTGTTTGGATGTTATTCTGTTGTATGTTGTAATTTCTGCCTCTTGGCCAGGTCGTCGTTGAAAATGAGAATTGGTTCTCAACTGACCTACCTGGTAAAATAAAGGTTAAATAAATAAAATAAATAAACACTATGGGATTGAACCACCAACCATCTGAGCCACTGTCACCCATGATGTGTTCTCTGACAGGCATAATAACAAGCTACCCAGGCAAAGTGTTGTCACTTAGTTTAGATTTAAACCAATCTCTTCTGTTTACTTGTTTACTGATTTTAGATTTGATTGGTTGGTATTGACAGACATTAGACCTTAGGTAGTTAGCCTAATGAAGTAGCAGGAGGTGAAGTTATCCAATAGCTCTCATAGGCCTACATGTAGTGAATGTTGTACTTGTGATTTATCATATGGGACGTGTGAGGTTGTTCGTGTGTCAGGGCCCACACTGGAACAACCCATGTCCATAATCTGAGCTGTAATCTGACTAAGTGTGGGTGACAGTTATCAGGATTACACACAGCAATAATAGCAGATATTATCATAATCTTATCCAGTGTTCACACTGTGAGCAGACATCTCATTGTCCCCAACACTATTCAAAATGTTTAATTAAAACTGTACAAAAGGCTCCCAAGAGAGAGACAATTGTACAGGAATTAAAAATGCACTTTGTTAGAAGAGCTTTGGTGAGGTAATGGTCTGATTAATTATATATCAGTTTGCCTCAAAGATTAATGTCTGACGATGTAACTAATCCCAAGAACATGCTTGAATTATGTTCCAATAAACTTCCATTAATTCCACATTACATTTTCAAATATTATCTCTTCTAATGTATTTTAATTGAGTCTATAATGGTTTAATTTATTTAGATGAAATTACACAACACGTTGTTGCCAAGTAATATTATAAAAGCCTCTAATCCTCTTTCCAATGTAATTGTTATTCTGAGTTTTGCCATTTTCTCTGTGCTATTTAAATGTATTTAATTTTATTTTTGGCTGGCATTGTTGTTGGGCTCATTTGTCTGTGTCTTACCTGGCTGACCTGTGGATGATGCTGATGGTGCATGGGGTGGTGTGGGTGGTGCTGGTGATGGTGTAGCCTGCCCTGTGGACTGAGGGGCTGGGGGTATGGCCCTGCCCCGGGACCTGCCCCGCTGAGGGACTGAGGGGTGGAGGAGAGGAACACCAGCGGGCGGTGGCACATGTCAGTCACTTTACCACACGACATGTCCGCCCCACTGTCACTACTCGAGTCCCCCATGTTACTGCTGGAGCTCTGAGACAGGCCTGGGAACTGAAACACAAACACACGCTCAGTCTGGTATAGTTACTTTTAATGTAACTATACTATGTGTAGTTTTACACACATTTAGCATCATGTGTCAAAGCCATTGGCAACAGTGTTCATTTATCAAAAATGTGTTAAACAGAATTTAGGTATTACACTTAGTGAGTTATTGAATTCTTGTGATGAAAAACTAACTAACAACTCTGGAAAACCAAGACCAAAACTTGGTAAATATCAGCTAATAGCATTTTTATATGTACTTTACTCTTTTATATGGTAGCGCCTGGAACACTGAAGTGAAATAGTAACCCTTTGTGTCATCTTTTTCAGGGCATTTACCTGTGAGCTGACGGCTGCAGCAGCTGAGTTGAGCAGAGCCTCTACAGCGTCCTCACATCCCAGAAACCCATTGACAGGCCCTCGCTCCCTGTCCCCTCGCTCCGGGACGCCCCCGAGTGCCCCAAGCAGGGTGGCTGGTCCTGTCACTTCTCCTCCAAACTGTTGCTGTAGCGCGGCCAGCCAGATGAGGTCCTCCAGAGAGGCGGGCGTGGGTCCCTGAGCCCCCGCATGGGACGGGCTGCCCTCCACGGTGCCCTGAGCCCCTGAGCCCAGCCCTGAGGAGAAGCCACTGGACAGGGACAGAGGGAAGGAGATGGAGGAGGATGAGGAGGACAGAGAGGAGGCCCCAGAAGGCGGGGGGTGGGCATCACTCAGTGTGGGCGAGGGCGGCAGAGAGTTGTATGGGCTAGAGCTGAGACTGGAGTCCTGTGGAGGGTGTCCTGTGTACGGTGAGCTGGGGGGGTCATGGGACAGGCCTGACTTTGAGTAGGAGCATTGAGAAGGCAGAGGAGGAGTGTCTGATTTCACCTCAAACTTGAGGAGGTCAAAGTCGTTGAGGTACTCCATTGCCAGAGGGCTGGGGGGCAGAGAGGGCATGGGCAGTGAGGGGGACGACATGATGCCTGTTCTGGAGCTTAGTCCTGGCTCAGGGTCGACAGCAGGTCCACTGCTCCTCCTCCGTATGGCTCATAGACACTCTGATCCCTGCCTGTGTCCTGGGCTGAAAGACTGAGAAAAGTTCAAATTATGTAGAAAAATAAATAATAATGGTAATGGTGACACTGGCTGTTTAGACGGGGTTTGACATATTCAACAAGACACTATTATCCTCTTGTTTTTGTAGCTTAACATGTTGCAATGTACAGACGTCTGTATCTTTTCATTAATCTTTACTAATATAGTACAGAGATTAACTATTACATTGTTAATTTGTGATAGATAATATACATGTATTTTGGGACACACACACAGCTCATCCCCCACTGCCCGTCCACGTGCCTTTGGATAACACACGACAATCACCTCTATGAGCACGTCCAACACAGGAGCAGACAATGCCCCACCAGCTCACAAAATTTACAACAAATTAAGTCCTCTTTTACTACTATGGAAGAGGCTTCAGTACATCTAACTGTCATAGTCATATTGTTATCTGATGAATTAAAGGTTTATGGATTTTTAGACCATTTTAGCATCTACTAAGCTCCTGTTGCTATTATATGGTACATAATATTTATACTTCCATCTGTCTGATTCATTGTAAAAAAAAAAAAAAAAAGCATAGCATAATGTAAGATTAGTGTAAGATTATGCTAAAAAAGTAGCATAATCTTACACTTCAGTGTAGTGTAAATTGGCAGGTTTAGCTTTTAAAAAAAAAAAAAAAATCGCCAAATCTTTTGTTTTACATGTCATTAGCTTGTATGAAAGTCATTATAGAGTAACCAGCACGCACAATAAAAGGAGATAGTATCATCATAATAAAGATTATAGATATTATACCTTTAGTCTGATATCTATGTAAGATAACTAAAACATTACAAAATGAATATCTGGTTATAACATTTCACTTTAGTTGTAACATTGTATGTCTTTTACATCACCATCTTTACTCTACAACGCAGATGAAACACTTTTAACAAAACTTAACAAACCATAATTTGTCATATGATAAAACTGTGTTTTTTAGAACCGTAGGATTTTACTGTGTGAACTACATCAAAGAAAGACATCGAAGCACCGAGTGGTTTCGCCCGACAATACTAATTACATCTTTTCACGTTTAATAGTTATCATTAACAGAAGCTTGTAATTAAAAATCCACCTTTGACTATAGAGGCCCAGCTTGGCCTTTGCTCATTAGTTTTGCCCCCTGTCATTTCAAATGGATTGTAAAAAAGAAAAGCAAACAGGGACAGGGCAGCGGTGGAGGCCTCAGTCTGGACCAGGCAAAAAGCCAACCCCAAAAATGCCACACTCAGAGAGACATGAGAACAGGGGACTCAGATAAAGTTGGTAAAGTAAAAAAGCCCTCTTACCGTTTGTCATAAAGGTGGAGTTTGGTGGTGGTTGGGGTCCAGTTGAACACCCCTCACACACTTTGGACTAAAGTACGGTTGGCCTGATACAGAGGAAGGCTGCTGTGTGTCTGTGAGAGTGCAGCTCTGAGTACCACTGCCCCCTCTGTACAAATCCCCTGAGCGCACCCACAGCCCTTGCCCCCCTCCTCCCCTCTCGTCCCATGGTCCACAGGCATGTCCACCAACAATGTCCTGACCCGTCGTATCCCCATTAACTAGTATGTTTCTGTCTGAATGCTATTTATCACGTTTTGTTTTTTTATTCATTATAGTCTCCACATTTCGTAGTCATATTTTGTATAAATAGTCATATACATAGAGACATAATGAAGAATCAATCTGCGCCAGGTACACACACATTGAAATATTGAAACAGATTATGAAATGTATCAAAACATAAATATATGCAATTTATATATGAGAGGACATAGATTTAATTAAATATGGGATTTAGAAAAAGACATTTTAAAACTGAATCACTGAGACTTTGTAGAGACTTTTTTTTTAGTTTAGATAGTTGTTGATTCATAGTAAATCAGTTTATATTTCTCTTTCAAATTATATATTGCAAGTTTTATTTCCATCAGCTCTTTTTTGTATTTTCTCACTCAGTTCCTAAAATTTCCAAGACTGAAATTTTCTCTTCATGTTTAGACCAGACAAAATGTAAAAATATGTCTCACATTATAATACATACATTTTCATTACCTTAACACTAACCTCCTAAATGTGAACTCTTCTCATGCTACCTGTTAGTTGTGATTTCTTTGAGTTGTTTACTTGCACATGTCACCTCTACCACTTTTCACTGTTTGTTTATGTTGCCAATGGAGCAGCTCCTGTGCGTTGGCTGTCATCCTCACTCAGTATCACAGTGGGTGTATTAAATCTGTTTTTAAGTCCAACGGAGAATCGCATAACAAGCACTTCTCAATGCTCCTTAAAAGCTAAACTTGTTAATCTCTTTGTGTCTTAATGGTGTCTCGTTGAGGAATCAGTGAGTTAAGAAATCTGATCTAAGGTGTAAACAAAACCTTTACCACGCTGACTCAAGCAAATATACAAGTAATAATGTCTCAAACTGGATTTTAAGATGATTTTGATAAACTGTGTAAAGGTACTGACCAGATTCATGAGAAAAAGGATTTGCAATATATAAGGAGACTGTAGACTGCTACCAAAAAGGCGCCGGTCCTTTCTTGACACATTCAGTACTAGGGATGGGACAAGATCTTGTGAAAGATAAAATTGCCAAGATTGTGCGCACATGAAGAGATCTCTTGAGGATTTTTCTTCCAACTGTTAGCAAATGGACTGGGCAAAAAGGCAGTGTACATTGTCAGTCATAATCAAATGAAATACGGAATAAAATAAATTGAGGATAGAATGAGGCCAGCGCAATTTATACAAATTATGTAAAAATTTTGTATCCATCTTGTGGACCCAATGTCATGTCTTATCGTGTGGGTATTATGTCTTGTTCCTCTGTTAAATACATGCTAGGAATTACTCTCAAAATTCCTCTAGTTTTTCCTTATTCAAACCTTTTTTGTGAATTATTTAGATTTATATTTTTAGTACATATTTCCAAAAGGTACCGAATTCCTCCAAAGTCACTGGATTTAGTTTTAAAATGTATGGTTTTCTTTAATGTTTTCGTCAAAGTTATCCAATTTTGATCCAAACATCTCTTTTTAAAATATAATCTGCCCCAGGTTCACAGTTGCTGTCAAAACATTCAAATAAAATGAAGACTGACTGGGAATTATGATAAGTAGTCGATTAAGTAGTAATCTTTAAACTTAGGTCAAATTGAATATTTCATATAAAGTAATATAGTATGTGTATGGTAAAATACACTAATACGCTCATTTACACATTTAGGGGTATTCAACTTACTATCTTAATCTGGCCAGTATCCCCCTTTAGAGATACTTATTGACCTAATTTTTTTTAACATGTTCTAGTCCTTTTTCTCTTCCTGTCTTTTTTAGACCTCTCTATCTCTGGGCCCATCGTTGGTGTGTCCGGGGGAAAGCTTAGGGGCTAAACTAACAGGGCCTCCCGTGAGCGTCAGGACAAAGGGGGGCAGACACACAGAGGAACTTACCTCATGCTCCATAGCCTGCAGCCCTCCAGCCATTGTCCTGTAGCGGCCAGTGGTCCGGCCCGCTGCACCTTACTCTCAGGTGGGACCTCCCGTCATTCAACTGGTGCATAATGAGTGATATGATCTGATTAGAAAAATGACAAGAGGCACTGAAGTATTGCCTAAATACTACTACTAACTTCTAATGAGATTGTGTTGGCTGCCACCTTGGCCAGATCACCAGATCAGAGATTCTGAATCTCAATGGGACTTCCTGATGAAATAAAGTTAAAACAATAAATAAAAATAAAATTAAATGTGGTGCAATAAATGTGAGTTTTACTAATTACATATATGCCCCCTATGGTATGAAAGAGTAACAGACCACTTAAAGCTACCATCTGTAAGTTTATTGATTGGTTTTTTTACCAGTAGATGGCAAATGTTTGTTTTAATGTGGATTAGTCCGGTAATTACATACATACAGAGATATAGCAATTTGATTTTTAAAGAGTCAATTCTAGAGAATTGTACCCTCACTTCCAGCTCAACTGTAAATTACAGGGTATGGGTAAGTTAAACATATTATGTCCCCTGAATGCGACCTATTTCCAGATCCAGTGTACAGGGAATCAGGCTTTGGGACATCCCAACAGATGGTGTGAGGTGAGGTTTGAGGGGTCGCACTAACTACCCTTATCCCACAGATACATGTCCTAATCTGGTGTAACTCTGCAGGCTTACCTCCCTCACTCTTACACTGCACCCTCTAATCAGAGCCAAGTGCAAATGCAATTATCTGTTTCTGCTCGCTGCTGTCTGTCTGTGAGTAATCTCATTCATCAACACGACGCAAGACAAATGAAACATTTACTAACAATGAAAAGAGCAACAACAAACTGGGAGGAAATCACCGCTCAGGGATTGGCAAAGCAGAGTAAATTAAGAGGTTTATTTGTCATTGCAATGAAGAGACAAATACCAGCACTATGAAGTACCTAACGCCCATACTTTAGTGACAAAACTGAAAATCACTTCAAAAGATATAAAATGTGAATCTGAAAAAATTGTGCTATATAACATTTCTCATTGATGGTCTGTATCCTGCTTGTCTCCATGGGGATGTTCTAGTTTTTCTGCAAATGTTGTTCAGTATGACAGTGAACTTTATTTTAGCATAATATTAAATTACACGTTTGTACTGCCCAAAATACCATTCATACACTTCATTAACTTCTTTCACGTTTTCCTGGTGAGACTAGCAATTAAATCCACTGAAAATCCACAAAACATTATTATTATTTCAAAACATGCCATATAAATGAATACAAAATCAATGCTACATGTTCTTTCGTTGTCCAACAATCATTGTTTTGATTGAATAATCCCCCTTTTTGGTTTGGTAGTTTTCTGTGGAATGGTCCATTAACTTCCAAGATGATAAACCAGGACAAAATATCAGTATTATAGCAATTCAACAGCATTTACACTACATTGTGATGACATAAATGTACTGATATTCTCTGACCTGCACCTACCGCTTGATAAAGCTGACAACAATTGACCTTGTGTTGGCTGACTAACACTCATGGACAAGGCCAGACACAGATACAGGCCAGATTCAGGATACTAGATAACATTAAATCATATGGATACATTTACTCCCTATTGGCTGTATGACCAAATGGCAATAGAGAATGGAAAAAAAAAAGTTTGTATTGTGGAATGGAATTTAGACAACATTTGGCACCAGTTTTTTGTTTTGTTTTGTTTTTGTGTTTTTTTTTTTTTTTTTATATTGGATATTGGTATCAGCTAAAAAAACATACTGGACCATCTCTGTTATATTTTAATGAGTATAAGGCCTAAAGCTGTCTTTTTGTTGTCACACAATACAAGAGCACAGTATTTTTATTTGATTACATCTGTTGTCTATTTGTTGACCGTTATGTGGTCTTTTCTTTTGCCTCATCAGTGTTTGTTAGCTTTCCTTAATCCCTGTTTTTTCTAACTCAGGTTTAATCCATCACTTCAACTATTAATCTTTAAATTAGCCCCTAAAGTTTGTGCTGCTCTTAAGGTATTTTCTGTCTATTATTGATTTCTTTCTGACCTCTTTGTGAAGCCTATGGGTATGTACATGCACACTTGTTTGTTTGGCCACATGCACGCGCGCGCGTGTGTGTGTGTGTGTGTGTGTGTGTGATTGTATGTTTACTCTGCTACAGCCACACGTGGGACCTCTTTGTGTGTCGACTTATCAGGCTAGTCGTGGGATTAACGCTGATTCTGCCCCTAAAACTAGCGTTAGATTAACACATACCCTAGCACCCATAAACCGTCTGTAATGTCGACTTAAGCAGTGAGGAACCCCACTATTACCACCCACCAAGAAGAACTGAGGAGTAGATGAATATATTCTCCTTTTTTCAAAACTTAAAGCATCAATGAAAATGATAAAAATGAACACTAAGGATCTGATAATTATCATGTGTTTGTAAACATTAGTTTTTATCATTACATTGTTTGGCTTTACTTTTTATAGGCGACATATAGGTGGTGACATTGGTGAAATGTTAAGATTAATATTTTGTTGTTTTCATTTTTCAACAGGCCCATCAATCAAATCCAGGCACCACCTCTACTACATGGTAAGTGCATGAATGCCCACACTTTAAATTGATGAAAAAAGATGAAAATAAAAATCAGATACACACATCGTTTGGTGCCACTACTTAAAGCATGTGTTGACCGTGATGGTCTAACCTATTTTAACATCTTAAAACTGAGAATAAATAATTATATTAAATCTGTTTCCGAAGACACCCATATGCAAATCTGTACTGTATGTATTTACTTATTGTATATGCATATGGTGAGACATGAATGAGTCTCTAAATGGGCAGACATATGAGCAGAATAGGGGGATGTTAGACCATTACTCCAGTGGTAAATGGGTTTTGGCATTTCAGATGATGAGGAGGAATACAGGGATGAAGAGATTAAGTGGTTGATACTTTGGCTCCACTCCCAGACTGAGACATAACACTAAATCTGTTAATTCAGTCCCTCCCATTCCAGGACTAAACATGAGATATCAAAACAGGACTTCAAAAATAGACAAATGCCAGTGCCTTTATTACAATGACTGATTTGAATATGTGTGTTTGTGCATATCATATAAAAAACAGCCTACTAAAAGCAAGAATCATTATAATATTACAATATCCAGGCTAAAGTTACTAAAAGTCCATAATATTTCATTTGGATATATTGAGAAATATTCCTGTCAATGCACATTTAATGTAAAATATTGACTAATAATATTGCTAACTTTGATACTTTGGTACAGATTTTACCATAAACATAAATATTATTCTCACCATCTATGCACTTTGCTTTTTACCTATTTCCAGACCTAATATAACCTAGTTTTGACATAAAACAATAAAATAAAGCAAGTTTTAAACCAAGACATTCTATTACAGCAGCATAGTGCACATCCGCATGTGTTGGATGAGCTGCTAACAGTGTCTTTATAACACAATAACCTGCTCTGAGCGGAGGTCTGGGTAAGTTGATTATGACCTCACACCTGTCGCTGAGCAGCTACTCCCAACGCGCCACTCCCTGACGGCCATTACTGAGGCGGTTCCCATGGCAACGCCTCACTCCTGACCTTTTGGAGACATGTTGTAATTAGGTTAAATTACACTGCATCTCCTCATTGTCTGTTTTCATGACTCATTTCCCATCTAAGTGTGTGCGCCTGCTGCAGGAGGGGAGATGAGGGGAGGGACTAAATATATTTTTATAACAAAAATCTATTCTATTATTATTTCTCTAATTAAGCTCTGTTGTATGTAGAGCTATCTGTACGTTTACTTAATTTGAACTTCATAGCACCAACATCAAGCTAATTTTATTAATTAGTAGCTATGAGTAGCAGTATAAAAATCTGCAGGACCAGCATTATTTGTACTGAAAAATCAGAATATGAAAAATGTAATTTGAAAATAAAATTTTAAAGGAACTGTTCTTCATCATGAGGATGTACTGTATTTGAGGTACACACTTTTACTACTATTTCTATAGAAATTAGTAAATTAATTTAAATTTGTTTACTTTAAATCTCCTATAGTAAAACTGACCCTATGACTAATTTCCATCTAGAGATTGTGTATTTGCCAAAAAGTGGGTGGCAATGATTTAGGTGACATTATACTAACGGCTTGTTCTTGTCTTCCCACACATACCCTCTCTCTCTCCTCTCTCTTTCTCTCTCTGTCTCTTTGTCTCTCTCTTTCTCTCGGCTGATGCGAGCTCATGTTGCTTGGTAACAGCAGAACGATGAGTAAAGCTGCTTGGATGCTTCTTGTGTATTGCATCTCTATATCATCTGTAAAGGAGCACAGACTCAATAGAGAGATCAAGCATTATATGCCTATTATCAAGTCCCATTCATTACCCATTTTCTATCTGTTGCAGAAATGTAGGGTTGAATATCTGACTTCCCACGAGCATCTTTCCTTATGATACAACCCAACAGAACTGCCCTTATCTCAACAGTTTCATCTTCATCAAACTTGCTTATCTGTTGTCTAATAGATTTCACCCATCATGTGTTAAAATGTTGTAAGAATGAAAGTGAATAGCAAGTTATATAGAAAAGCTAAATCTGGGATTTTTAAAAATTGCCAAATCCTCCCCAAACTATCAAAATTAAAATTGCAGTGATAATGATTTGATTGTGTGTGGTACCTTTTCACAAGAGCACTGTGGGCTCCTTGTTGCACTGGAAGATGTGTAGGAGTTTACATTCAGTGATATTTCTGTGAAGTTCTTGTGTCTGAGATGGAAAATTCAGTAATACTGAATCTGAATCTATGCATTAATCCACATGCACAATTCTTCTGTCTATCCAAGCTCTTTGTTGTGTTATATTGCTTTACAGGCTACGTCTTCAAACAGGCTTAAGTGTTAGAAAATGTGAAGACACTTTTTAGTCTGATGTGTGTGCACTAGCAAAGGTGACAGAAGTAGTGGTGGGTGATCACTGATTGAGCATAAGTAAAAGTAGTTGTAGAAGTATTCAGTATATGTAATATAGTAATCATAATCCATCAGATAAAAACATGCAGGTGTAATAATTGTTAAACTAATGAGTAGTCCTACATAACAGTCACACTTAATAGCTTCATTGACACTGAAAAAGTTTTTTCATCAGATTTGACAGACTATGTGATTTTGTAGAGGTGCTAAATATGCAGTAACAGCTTATATGTGTAGGATTTAACAAGCAGAGCAATTAGTGCCAGTCGTGTGAAAAATCACCTTCCCCCAGTGGCCCATTTTCTCATTTAAAATCTTTGAAATTAAAATTCACTCACTCTGAATGAATCAGCAAATTACAAAGATGTGTACTACTACTACTACTACTACTACTACTACTACTACTACTACTATATACTATACATTTAGCCATAATACTTACAAAATATTGAAGTTTAAGTTGATACATGTGATACACACTTGAGAATTTATTTAAGGGAAAAAGTACTAGTACTACTAGGCCTAGTAGATGTATAATGATTCAATTTGATGTAAAATAAATACATTTAACATAATTTACCACAGTACCACAAATAGCTTGAACATATGTCTGCTGAGTAAATATCAATTTCCATGTTCCAATACAAAATCTGGTGAAAAGGGTCAGAGAACGGTTGCCAATGACAACCTGTGAGACTGCAGCTCTATCCAGTCACCAGTGTATTATATGTGTGCCGTGGTGTGTTCTGTGCATGTGTTTAGGCCCACTCATTTGTAAGGATCAGTCGCCCCCTGCTGTTTCACATTCTTGCGCTCCTCTGTGTGGGGTTTCCATGACAATGGTTGGGGGCATTTCTGAGTTCAGGAAATAAATTTAGCATCCACCTTTGATTATGAAAACCCCGTCATTTAGCTGCTTGTTTCTAGGGAAAATGTTTGTGCATCTTCTGTTGTTCGGTGTAGAGTAATTATGAGACACAATCAAGATGTTATTAGTTATGATTGCACTCATTAAAACAATAATTGCAGCCAATCAGCAGATCATGACAGTTTTCCTTTAAGACTTTCCCTTCATGCTAATCTTCTGCCATCAATGTAACTGAGATTATCATTAAATACCCATTGTTTTTACTCCCAATGTTTTCTTACCCAATTAGTATTTTATGTTATTACACTCTATTATTATAGTTATTGTTTACTTTGAATTATTTCACTAAAACTCTCTTGAGGAAGCTGAAGTAGCAATGGTCAAATAAGAACAGACATGGTGCTTATACCAGCAAAAATATGCAAATATGTAAATTTTTCATTAAACTTTTATTCAGACTGTGAGAGTGCTCATACATAATATTTTTTTTTTCTATAAAATATATCAACCTTTCAATTCCTGAAAGCAAAACTAGATATAAACAATCATTTTATAAGAAGCAACTCATTTTCAAGAGTCAATCAAGGCAGTCAACTATCAGCAGTCAAAAATGCATTGCAGATTTACAAATCACATTCTAGTTATAAATACCTTTTTTTCTGTCTAGCACGGGGCTCATCCATTCACACTCACACAGAGACAATGATCATTTTTGAGGTTTCTAAATTAGCAAATACAGAAGCCACGAAAAAGTTTCAGCAGCGAAAGCAGGGACAGTAAAAGGTGATAGACATGAGAATTTAAAAAAGGAGGATTTGAACATAAGCGAGAGGTGAATGTTTTATGATGTGTGTAGGACTTGATCTCTTCTGGCTTTTGCGTCCTCGACTGGTTCTTGTTTTTTTTCCTGTTTTTATTTGAAGTACTCCTCAGCTGTCATGGCAACGCTCAGACCAGATGAGGTAAAGATCGGAGGCATCACAACAGCTCATCGGGACCAGGTGCTGAGTTGAAACTGTCTGTAAATGTAATGCAGAATACAAAACATCAGTGCATGTAATAGTAGTTAATCTTAGACTTAGTATTATAATAAGCTTTGTTAAGACAGTACAATAGACACTAGTGGTTCTCAAATGAAGGCTGAGGGCTCAAAAGTGGGTTGTATGAAAACTTAACATGATATAGTCTAGTTTCAGTATACCTTCCTTTGTTTTTTGATTACATGATAGTGCCTTACAGTTTATTTTGTGAAAAAAAAAAAATGTTCAGACAAGTATTGTGATGTAGATTTGTAATTTGTTTTTGTTAATGAAGAGTGCTTATTCTACACTATTCCAGCAGCATCAACATTTGAGAGAAGACTGAAACATGAACTGATAAACTAATGCAAGAATCCCATGCATTAAGGTCTACACTACAGGTACAAGATTTTTCTACAAAAAGACAGGATATTTTGTTCTTTGCAGAGTAAATTTCTAAATAATTGTATCTTTTGTGATTTGATGATTGTGCCAACTCAAATTTGACTCAACTGCGATACACGTGCAGCCCTATTAGTTAGATTAGTGTCACTTTTTACTTTTGACGTTCAGCTCTTTATACACTGCACTTCTTGTTACTTTTGACAATTGCAATTAATCATTGAATAGTCTTTAGGTATTGTAATCTAGTTTATTGTAACAAGGGCAGTGTGACATGCTCAACATAACTAAAATTAGCTGTCTAAATTATGAAGAGCTTTTATAATTAGCAGTGTATTTAAAATCTTAGTGGCTGCCTGATTGCCTGAATCAGAATGAAGAAAAATAAAAGATTATTTAAAGCCATAAAATTGAACTTTTCTGCCAAAAAATAAAAATAAGCATGTTTTTTTTTTTAATTTTGCATGTTTTTATTAGACGGAAAAACAACAAACATATGCTTATTGTGAGTGGGCTTGCATCTCCGCAAACCTGACTCTCATTTGGCCTAGAGGAGGGCCTCCTACTGCTTGTTTCCATGGAAATGTTGTCCCTCCACATTATGGCATAATACCAATTAAGGTGTAAAATAGTTTATGTTTCTTTTTTTTTTTAACAGGGTGCCAAAGTCAGAGCGGATGGGAACCAGACAAACACAAACAGCACAAACATGAATAGAACAGAGAGACTTGTACCAGACAGCTCCAGGGACTTATTTCTGTTTTGGGGAAGTCTAGGTTTTTTCACGGGGGGTTTGCGATTTGGGGGCTTCTCAACGTTATTGGGGCTTTCCCTGTCAGGCCCTGGGGTCAGTGAGGACAAAACAACAGTTAGCCACGGACTCTACATACAGAGCAACAACATATACGGATTATTACATATGTATCACACTACATGGAGATACCTGTGTCACATGACATGGCCTTCCTGCTTCTCTGCGGTTTGACTGGCGCCTGAGGTCTGAGGCCTTCATCACCTGACCAAGAAAGGAATTATTACTTTCCCAAAATTAAAATTCTAGATCTGGTTGCTTGATTTCTTTTCTCATTGTGAGTTGTGCCATTTCTTTATGGTTGTAGTTTTAGCCTAGTTTGAGTCCAAATGTAGACTTGGTTCCTGTTCTAGTCCTGGTTTAGTTCCAGTTTAGTGCTTATCTGGTCTAGGTTTAGTTATGTTTTTAGTCCGAGTTGATTGCACACTTAAGATACCAATTTTGGCCACAAGAGGTTGGCAAAGACAAAACAATAATTCATTTTACAGGATTACTTATAGCTTAACATTTTTACTCCTAAAAATATTACATTATAACAGTAAAATTATTATTATTTGTCCACCTGATAAAATGCTGACATCAAACGTGAACCCTGCAGTGTTTGGTGCAGTTACCCTGGCTCGCCGCTCTGTCTGGTAATCCCTGTGTGGGTTTGTGACCAGGAGGAGGCACAGGAGGAGGGGGTAAGCTCCTGTCAAAGGCTGAGTCTTTAGAAAAACTCACATATGCTGACGTCTTTGGCTGTCAAGAGAAGAAAGGACAAGTGATTACAACTCTAGGTATTGTGAAGTTAAGGTATTAGGATAACATGCGATTGTAAAATGAGATTATCCTACACAGTAAAGATGAGTTCCAGGCAGGAAAAGGGACAAACCTTTTCAGGAATGGGAGGAGGCTGACTGTCTGAATCCTTTCTCTTCTCCTTCCTTTCTGTCCTCACAGGGTCCCTCTCCGGCTCTACCTCTTCTTCTACACCTGGGCATTATAGATATATTTATGGGTATATTTTAAGGGACAAAGTGCAAAACTAATATTAAACATGATAACAACAAGATACACTGACCAACACTAGTAGTAAAATAGTGTAGAACAAATGAGTTATAAATGTGTCAGCAGTGCATTTATTATCACACCTTGAGTAATTATATGTTAATCGTGATAACACATCAGCATCAATAATGGTCACACTTAAACAATATATTTCAGGAATACACCATTTGCAGATCGACAGATTAAGAGCAGGTCAGAGCAAACAGTACTGCTTCCACAACATATTGACTGAAACTGTGAGTAGCACTTAATGAGAAATGGTGCTATGGTGTTATACATAGTGCAGCATGTGTGATGTGACATCTTGAGTATCAGATGATTAACAGATATTGTAATCATCTGATACTCAAGTGTACAAACAAGCACATTTTTAACCAGTATACTGTGGCAATTTAAAGGTGCATTGTGTAACTTTTCTGGTGGAGGGAAGCAGATGTGTGTAAATATTTATTCAGTTGTTATGTTATGTACCTGCTATGGTGTCTGCACTCTCCAGACGGGACCTCTGCCTTAGCTTGGACAGGTTTGGTTTACTGCTCTGTGGTGGAGGCTCTGGTTTGGGGACTTTGGGACCACCTCCTCCCCCTGTGGTGCTCCTCCATACCTCCCCTTGCCCCCCTCCTATGCTGGGACACACCAGTCTGTCCCCTCGGATGTCCTCTGGGCCGTGGAGCCAGTCTGCTGTTACCTCCGCCGCCCTGTGTAGCTCTGAGTCCTGCTTTGGTGATGGCGTGCGGTCTGAAGGGTAAGGCGGCAGAGGTCTTTGAGCCAGGTTCAGGGTTTGGACTGATCGGTCTGGTTTTCTTATAGAGTGCTGTCTTGTTTCGTTCCACTGATGTTCTGTTTGGACCTCTGCAGGCTTGTACTCAGACCAGGACCTGTCTATGTGCCGTCCGCCCGGTCCCAACTGCCTCTCCATCTTGCGGTCAATCTGACGTTGTGTGTGTCTGTCCACGGTCCACTGTCGCTCCAGAGCCCGGTCAGGGTGTCTGCTGTCAGTCCAGTAGCGGTCCATGGTTTTGGGGTCTCCAGGACTCTCCTGGGTGTGGTCTTCGTACCATTGTCTCTCGTGAGGTTTTTCGGTCTGTTGTAGCACATCGGAGGTTCTCTGCTTGTCGTCAGCCCAGTACTTGTCTGTTTCATCCAAAGGCTCAAATACTGAATCAGACTCAGACTTCTGCAGCTAAAACCAAAGAACATAAGGTTAGACATTTTGGTTTCTAGGATGATATATTGGTAGAATAATAATATCTCCCAAACTGGAGCTCTTATTGGGTGTTCCTGGTCTCTACAGTCACGAATATGAGAGCTAATTTTTGGTGATTGTAACAGTTTCTTCAAAATAAAAGGAAAAGAGATAACATACTTCTTTTCAGTTACCTCTCTGGGCGAGTAGAAGGGGTGCTTGCTGCCGCCCCCTGCTGGATTGGGAAAGCCTGGTATTGGTGGTGGACTCAGAACAGGGGGGCTCTTCTTCTGACTGTCAGCTTTTTTCCCATCAGCCCCTTCACCAGGAGACCCCGCCCTGCCTCCTGATCTAGGAGGCTGAAGGAGTGTGTATACATTCTCTGTGGCTGTCCTAAAGAGATTAGACAATAATTTGTACAAATAGTAACACTCATTTTTAATCTTTTCATAATTGTGTATTTCTGTACTTTTTTCTGTACTTTCTGTATGCTCTAATAGAAATGAATTGCCAAGGTTTACTCACAATCCAGTGAGTGTATATTGAATAATATTAAAGTTGTGTGTGTGTTCAGTTGAGCCTACTACTGCGTCTTGGTAATCCAGCTACAAGTGTCACATTCATTATATTGAGTGACAAGGCGGATTGGAAACAAACTCCTACATGACAAAGTTTTACCAGGAACAAAGTATTTTATTTCTTTTGGCTGAAGTAAATAGTTGTCTTGGTAATCTGTATTTGAAATGCGTTGATAATCTCTTGGCTGGCTCCTGAATACTGAGAGCCAGCCACCACCTGTCAGATACATCTGTGCACACATACTGCACTGACTCTCCGGTTTCTGGCAGCTTTGAGACACTTCCAAGTCCACAAAGTAAGACTAAAAGGAGTCAAGAAGGATGAATAAAAATGTATGATTTTAGTCCATGAGAAATACAGCTCTGAGGAAAAAATAGAGTAACATTTCACAGTTCAAAACCAGTGTTTGAACAAAATTAATCAAAATGTCATTTTTAGTGCATTTTACATTCATGTAGGATCATTTTAGACCTATCACTATCAATGAAACAAGAAAATCTAATCATTTGCAGAGAGGTTTATAGTGGTCTCATCTAGTAGTAAGTACCAGATCATTTCTTTTCTCAAAACTCAAAACTGGTCAAATAGGAGATACTCTTTGCTTGTTATATTATCGTAACTGTATAGTAAGAACTATGTTGGCAATTACAGTAGTTCAATTAACTGAACAGAGGAGAACTTGAAAATTCCTATGATTCATGTAAAAACACAATACGAATTAGTGGCTAACTTTAAACGACTCTTCCCTGACTTGTTTCATGAGTTCATAAAACAGAGCGGGAGGGACCAGAGAGAGGCCTGGGACAGGAAGACTGATTTATAAATAAATTGCAGTCTGCAGCAGACGTCTCTTATTTCCCCAGAACTGTATATGAATTTTAAAGCAAGAGAGTGAGGGACAGATAATGAGATTTTGTGCGGTGTCTCAAGGCCATAGCTTAGAGGAAAATCATAATGATGTGTTCACGGCTGTACAGACCCCGTGGGCGCCGTGGCAACACTGTGACACCCGTCGCCAAAAAACTCTGCCTCTGTGTCTGGACCGTGGCTGGGTTGGGTTTGGCTGCGGTTTTTCCTGAAGTTGAAAATGGCCAACATGTTTTTCCTCTTCTTCCTCCTGAGAGAGTGGACTTTGTGCAGCGAGGAGAGCTGACTGAACACAGGAGGAGACAGGTTCAGTGTCCACAATAAGACCAAGACAATTTCATTCACTGAGGTCTTTTCTATAGACCCTTTAAAATGCCAAGTCATCAGAATGTTCAAACCTCTGGAATGAGGGCAATAGAGGCAAAATGAAGTGGACCATAACACATTTTCACTAATTAACTGACATTAGATTTAAATGCTAATGGTTTTAATTCTTCTTAATTCTTTATAACAAAGAATAAGGAACAATCTTGAATTTTCAGGGTAGAAATGTCACTGCTTTTCTATTAGAAAGGGTAGAAAATAGCCTCAAAATTGTATTGAAGCTTTAGAGAGTACTTTGTGGTAAAGCATGTAATACATCTGTAGATAAAATTGTATTATTACAAAACATTGCACATAAATTACTGATCTACAAAAGATTCAAGTGTGCTTTGATTAGCTCTCTGGTGTTTCTAACAAAAAAGTTATAGTTTTCCAAGCTGATGATGCCCTAGCAAACTTCTGTATCACTTCAACAACTAAACATTTTATGGTATAAATTCAATAATAGAAACAACAACACTGTAAATAGTCTAAAAGTTTTGACAGGTGCAACATTAGTGGTAAAAGTAAGAAACTAACAGGTACCTGTCAGGGAGGACTCTCTTAGTGTAGAAGTCTGGGATCCCATCATCCAGAGGGCTTATTCCTCCATTTTCACTGCAGTGCTGCACAAATACAATTCAATATCTAATACATATACAGCATATATCATAATTTATATTATCACTTTTGAATTGAACTGCTACATGAACATTTGAAGGTTAAATATTTATTTTATAAGACTGCAAGAGCTATGTCCTTACAATCTCAGCTGGCATGTGTGCTCCTTTATGCTTTCGTGGCGGTCTAGGGCGCACTCTGGTCACATGATGCAGAGGAAGGCCCTGCGTAGGTAACTCTGACAGACCCTCCCAAGAGGCCGAGCGAGACAGAGGAGAGGAGTACGATGGGACAGAGGGGGGAGGAGAGGAGCTGGAGTCATCACACAAACCTGACACACAAACACGTGTGATTCTGAGGAAGGCGTATCCACTGCATTAGGAGTATATATATTGGAATTTTAATGTCATGTATACATGGTGACATTGTCGTCCATCATTTATTCATTTTACAATATAATCAAGTTATTTTCCACTGTCCAGGCTAGTGTTGTCTTGTTACAAAAATTTCAAACTCAATTTCCATATTAAAGAATATACAGGTACTTGATACTCAATGCCGATTTCGATTCAGTGATAATTAAAAACAAATTAAATTAAATTGAATAAAAAAAATGTCTTTAGACAACATACTTGTTCTGATACAGCTCAAGATCATTCTAAAGCTATTCAGGAAAAGTTCATTTCTGTCCTGTGAATGTGACTATTTTGTTGATACTTGCTCAAATGAGTATCTAGTTTTGATACTAGTTTTAGTATCAATTAGAATCTGATTTTTGATGCTTTGACAACCCTAGTCCAGAAATAGCTTTCTATGAAAATGAAAGGTTCACCTTGGTTTTGGTTTTGTCTCAGTTGTATAGTTTTTTTCCCCAAATATACATAATTACTACTATTATACTAACACACAATACTCACAATCATAAAGAGGCTTATATTGTACAGCAATGCTTAGAAAATACATTTTATTGCAGCATCTTAGTAGAAGAATGATGAATAAACAGCTGTCTAATGATACATAGACGGGAAATGCCTGAGTGGACAGAGGAAGAGCAGTACTCACTCAGTCTAGTGGAGACAGGACGTATCCGTCTTGTCCGTGAGCTGCGCTTCTTAATGGCTATTGTGTCCTGAAAGGGAAAACATGCTTAAGGGTTAGTATTAATGGTGCACTCATTGGAAATCCGCAAACAGGCTGACCCTCGGGCTAATCAGGACATGAACTTGTGGAGTGGTTGAACCTAAAAATCTAATATTCTCAGAATAAAAATGCATAAACACAAAATGATGTTTTATTTAATGAGAAAAATCTGCTTTAGAAAAGCAAGATGAGCTACGCATGTTGAAACTTATTCAGTTGCCACTGCAGTGCTTTTAGTGCTTTGACCATGAGACATACTGTATATTATGCTGATGATTACCATGATGCTAACTAGCAGAAATGATACAGGTATCCACTCACTATATTGAAAATACTCTTATTCATGCATCGGCTCAGTATATGTCACACGAGAAAATGTGAAGTAAAGTGTTGTTTTGCTCAACAGCAAATACTGATTGCCATTTAGAGGTCCTTTTTTGCATATATTGCTGTACAATATATTGTGTGTTGGATAAAACCATTCACCAACACCTTCACTTTACATTATATAGTAATTACATTTTAAAATTAAGACCTATCCATGGGTTATAATAATGGGCATAATGAAAAAATGACATTGTCATGGCAATTAACAATTTAAAGCTAAATATCATGGTGAATGGTGAAAAATCCTCCAAATGTCGTATAACAGGAAGCGAAAACCCATGAATATAGGCAAAAGGTCCTTCCCACTATCAGGTGCCATAATCACAGGGCAATTTGTGTTATTTACTTTGTCATAGTGCTTTGTCCTATTACTGATGCCCATTAAGGACCACGTGCACATCAAGGCCAGACGTATTTTCAGAAACCAAGACATTTAATGCACACCTACACCAGCTCCTGTCTTCTCAGTTGTCCCTTCAGCGCCCAAGGGAACTACCCAAGTAGGGGTATATTTGCCAGCCTAACAATACTCAGCTTTTGTGAGAAACTGTCAATCATATGTCCACAATGTCAGCTCACAGCTCGAGGCAGAAACAGAGACAGACCCCAATTATTTAACAGCCCTCTTCCCCTCACCAACTTTGACACTGTCCAGCTACAGAACAAGGTCCTTCTGGGGTTAGCAGCCTGGTATTGTAGTGTCTAACTTTACTGCAAGATTAGCTGTTCTAATGAATATGGCTCAAACTTCAAGTCCACTAAACTTCTACTTCTACCCTTCTTTTCCTCTCAATGTGGAAAAGTGAGACAAAGTGTCTGATGTCACTCAAATCATCATGAAAATAATATGCCCATTATCTGAGAAACATTTACACGCACACAGTATTCTTAGAGCATAATATATGCATAAGTAATACATTTGTTTTTATATTGCCTTCAGAGCTAAAGCTACGTTCAGTTCACACCATGATGTGATTGGAAATCCACTTGTCGCTCATTCAGATCATGATAAAGGAAGGAAAAAGCACATGGCACGTGTCTTTGTTTGAGCTCAGAGCTACAATAAACATAAAACCACTGAATCACCTATTGGCAGATTGTGATTGGATATTTTACTCTCATAGTGCAATGCCCACCTCTACATTCAGGTGGTGGGTCTGGTGAAAATGTTGGAAAATCTGGATAATGCAAATTTTACTAAACAAATTGTCTGGCATAGTACCATTTGTCTTCAGTGGTCGCTTGGGACCACTAACTGGGTCACACATGTTCTTAGTGGGTCATAAGAAAAATGTGCCTAAATCTTCTAAACTTGACATTTAGCTGGGAGGACCACTATTGCAAACAAAACTAGGGCTGAACCATTATAGATTCACTATATATTAATTGTACTTACAATTAGATTTACAAATCTGAGAATCAAATATATTTCAGTATAGTATTTGTGGAGGCGTAATACAAAGTAATAAAACAGAATATTTTGTTGTTTACAGAGGACATCATTTAACTTATATCATTTATTAAATAAAAGAATAAAGACATATACTTAAAATGGACTGAGTGGACATTTTTAGCAGGGTATACTGGGTTTAAGTACAAAAGTTCTCATTTCTTCCTACTACTTTTAAGTCTTTGACGTACTGTGAAAGTGCAAACTAAATTGGTTTAAATAAATAGAACTGAACTCACTATGCTGGTGCCGAGCTCCTCGTCTGTGATGTCCAGTGAGTCTCTGTGTCTGTTGTACCTCCAGCTCGTCCCCTCCTCTCCGACACCGTCCCACCGCTTCAAATGGGACACCTGCCGACTCTAAGTCACATACAAACCTGTTAGTGCCATTAACACTGTGTACTGTTTGTTTTAAAGATCAGAGAATGTGCTGATGCCACACTCTCAGATGGAGGCGGGAGCCAGTCGTCCTGTATTGATTATATCATATTTTAACAAGACATATCAATACAGTAAATCTTTCAAAGAGTGAATCTAATTATTTAGTGACATAGTTCATTATCCATCTATATTTATCAAATCACACCACATCAGTACATTACCAATAAAAATGTTAAGATAAGATGGAACTTTACATATTGATCTTACAGTAGAGAAAGTCTCTAGATAGCTTTTTAATGAGCAGATAGTAAAAAAAATAACATAAACTAGAAAAGCACTCAGAGAGCGCAGACCTCCGCCAAGCAGCTCAGTTTTCAAAGTGATCCAGAATCCAGGATTTCTTCTGGATCATCACCAAAATTTAATCATCTGTTGGATTTACCATTCGGAACATTTCCTGAAAATTTCATCAAGATCCGTCCATAACTTTTTAAGTTATCTTGCTAACAAACAAACAAACAAACAGACAGACAGACAGACTCAGGCGAAAACATAACCTCCTTGGCGGAGGTAATAAAATAAATATTGGAAATATAGAAAAAAATTCCTAATTAGAATTTACCAGGGTCTTGTGTGTGGTGTAGAGCTCCTGCAGAATTTGGTCCACAATGGTGTTGGTGAGATAGGACACCACAGAGAGCTTAACTTCTCTATAAAGCAAAAAGCAGAGCACAGGGATAAAGATTTATACAAGTGAGAGTAAATCAATGCACTGCTTATCAAATTCAGAGGCATTAGTGCTTACTCCAGGGCCCTGTGGACATCCTGGGCCGCTCGCTCCATCAGGGCGGTCCGGATGGAGGAGCGAGGGATGGACACTCGCTCAGAAACAGATGACAAAGAGGGGCTCATTCTTTCTGCTGCAGTCGATGATAAAGGGCACAGCTCATGGCACAGGGACACCATAGAGTCCACAATCACCTGCAGATTACATAGGAGTTGTTGGCTGCGTAGAAAGCTAATGAAATAACTACATCCAGTATCCCACATTTTCTCAGAGGAAGGAGTCACTTATGCTGCTCTTTGAAGGTGCATTTTAAAGAATCCTAAAAATGTGCTTAATTTTACTGGCCAAAATAAATAAGTGATTGGTTTTCAAATTCTAGGGTGCTATTAATAATAGAGTATATTTTGAAGTTTTAGTCATAGATTTGCAAAGTCAATGGGTCGTCATGGTTTTGGCTTGTATAATCCCAGTGTATTGGTGGTTCTGCTTAGATGTCGCTCCCCACTCATCACCCCCATTTTATACCACACTCTCTTGGTAATGAAATGCGCTGTATCTGATTTTTACTGTGTTAACAACATGAAAAGTTAACTATGTTATTTTAAACTCTTTGCAGCAGGAATTTAGCTGTTAGAAATGCTTTATAATTAGATGCAGACAGCACACAGTGGTCTCATTTTGACCCTTAAAGGATGCTTCTACAATACATTTGTACTGGCCAAAACAAATTTACTTTAATAAATTAAAAAAAGAAGTAAAGCTGACCAGCCCAAATATGTGACCCTCTACCTGTAGCTCCTTGTCCGCAGCTTTGGCCAGTTCTCCTGCTAAAGAGTCCAGTCTCTGCCTCACTGGCCCATCCACGGACAGCACATGTGCCAACTCACACAGGGAGGGATACAACTAAACAGAAGAAAAATCACCACATTTACTCCAACTTGGCTCTTGATAAAGTCACCTCCATGCATTGCGGGAAAGCCAATTCACACAGATCTCACCGCGCGGGAGTTCCTGGCCTCTTTTAACACTTGTTTAGCAGCTTGAAGCTCCTCCATCTCGCCAACGCCTCGCAGCACACACACCTGCTGCTGGACACGCACACACAACCGCTCCATCACCTAGGAAACATACAGAGAAAGAGAGTAACAAGACGCACAAAGCAGCCACGCAGTATAATAACACAAACAATGGTGATGATGGTAATGACCTGTTCAGCGGTGCTCGTGACCAGGCCTTGGTGCAGCCGGAGAGCCTGTCTTTGGGAAAAGCGCTGGGTTTGGTTATTCCTCACTAAAGCACGCTGAATCTGTGAAAGAAAAAGACATAGTGAAGAAGACATGTTGTGACTGAAATGATCTGATGCTGTTACAGTGTAGACACAAGAACTGAACTAAACTCATCAGGCATAACGTTATTATTATAACCACTAAACCGCTGAATGATTTCATAACCTATGATTTAAGATATTTAGAAACATGTTGCTTGTAGGTTGATGGTTTTCACACCAATTCCCTTGGTGAATTTGGCAAGAGTCACGTTGTAATGCAAATCATCTTGAGGTGTTTATGCTGGGTTTCATATGACATTACATATTACTATACTTAATATGGATGTTTTTGTTAAAATATAGTAACTTCACTGACTCAGTAGTCATTCATGTAAATGATATTGTAGCTTTTAGCACTTCATTCTTAAGTCAGATAAAAACAGCTTTTAAATTTTTACTCTAAGCCACTGTTAAATTACTTCAAATTATACTGATATGATAAGCATTGTTAAAGGAATCCACAGAATTGTTCATTTATCTTTTTTTCTGCCGATGTTCATTTGGTCCATTACACAGGCACCATATTGATTTCTGTCACAGCAGGAGCCCGTTTTATCTCAGACTTCACTCTATGCTCTTTGAATAAACTAGATACACATCAGCTTCAGATCTACAATGCCTTTTATTTCCCTTTCGTGTGAGCGGAGGATAAGGCCAAATTATTCTTTTTCTCTGATCTATAGGATTTATGGAAGGATATAAATGTCAAAGATGAACAACGATTAATGCCGTGACATAATACTTCAATCTACTAACAGACTTCCTCTAACACCTACACATTTTATTCATTATACACCACAAAGCATAAAGCAAGATGATAAAATGTTCATTTAACATTAACCAGTAATGTGTTATGAGCCTGTCAGTTACAAGTGAATACATGTTTTGATAGTCCCAAGAACCAAACAATCTTAAAACCAATGTCTAATCTTGACATGGGTTCCACAGTGTTGAAAATGTAATGTTACCATAGCAATGACCAAAACAGCAATATTCTTATTAATTCTCTTCTTATTAAGAATAAGATTGCACACTGTTTGTTATAGCTATAGTTGTGTGAGTTTTAGCCAGTGCTGTTTTTTTTTTACAGACATTTGGCATACATTGTTACCTTGGTAAGTGCTTGTTCTGTCCTCTCAGGGGCGCTGCGATAAGCCTGGCTGATGTCACTTAGGGGAAGAGGCATGTACTGCAGGGTGAAATTACTGAGAAGAGAGAAGAAAAAATAGACATTAAGTGGGTTAAAGACACAGCAAGTATTTCTATAACAAATCCTTCTGTAGTAAACCAAGACAGAAGGAATCAGGACTGAAGGCTATAAAGAATCTTAATCCAGCCCAAACTAGCACTTAACTCAACCTGAAATAGGGATTAAAACAATAGTAAATCACAAAATAACACCCAATACCAATCCAGAACATGACAAAACATGAAATTTAACACCACAGTCTGAGCCTCACTGTCCTATGGCATCAAGTGTTAATTCTTTCATCTTTGTAAGCCACCCATCTTTGGCCTTAAGGTAAATCTGAACCATTTGAGATAGCAAAGTGGAAAGCTACAATTCACTCGTCTCGTGTTACAAAATTCAGATCGGTCACATAATGTTTCTAAAAAGGCTGCAATTCTATCACACTAATCAATACTTCTCCTCGGTACATATGCTGGCAGATGTTACTTATAGATCTATATACAAAAACATTTAAACTGAACTTACTGTTCAAGCGCTCTGGCCACGTCAAGAAAGCCAGACGCGGAGGTGTTGTTGCGATCCCATGTCACACTCCTGCAGGGCAAGGACATGAGACGCATTCAGCACTTTTCTATATAATATTCTCCACACAGCATGAACTTAAACACATCCACTGACCATAACTCGTACTAAAAAAGCAAGACATTCTAATTTTCTTATGCCTGCATTTTGCCCAAACAGGGTCATGTGTGAAAGGAGCCAGGACAGATATCCCTGGATGTTTGGTTTGGGATTTGGTTTGAGTTACTTTAGTTATACCTGAGGGTTGTGTTGATTTGTAAAGCTTTGCTCAACATCTTTGCTCCAATGTCGTCCATGTTGTTCCCACTAAGGTCCACTTTCCTCAGACAGGTGTTGCTGCCCAGAGCGTTCACCAGAACTGTGCCCCGAGATCGCAGCCTTGAGTCCGTGAGAGACAGAGTCTGCAGGGCCTGTTCAAACAGAATCAATATACAGTTATGTAGAGCTGGGAATAACAGAATGCCCAAGATTCAATACAAAGTGTAAATCACTCATGGCGTACAATTACACAGATAAATTAAAGGGCCCAAATTGCAATATTTTCTGATCTGTTATAATGTTGCTTCCTCATCAAAAATATACCTGGAGTTGTATGTTGTTTCATTCACACATGTTTAACAGACAAATCTTGCATATTTAGGCTGAGTTCTTCTCTCAAACTGAAAACACTTCCACATTGTGATGTCATGTGGTAATACAGGAGTGCTCCACTGTGGTTTTAAACTCCATACACCTTAGAACACGGCTTAAAGCTCACAAGAATCAATTTTGTGTAATAATGGACCTTTAATATAATGGCCACTATATATCACCTAAAATATATTGCTGTATTTGCACCGTATTTGCAGTTTACACATATTGTACAGGGCCTCTTCATGCACTTTGTTTTTAGAGCCAAAACAAGTCAGAGTTGTTTTGTATAGGGCTACTGTATATATTGTCAGATGGTCATAATGTAATACCTGATGGCATGTGCTTTGTTTATTGTCAAAGATGTGAGTTATTTAGATGAAAATTAAGTTGGACGAATACATATTGAGAGCTGAGTTGAGAATGGGGACAGAGCAGCCGAAGGGGAAGGCTAAGATTTACTCCTCTGCAATGTCACAGCTCACCAGTGCCTTTACATGCTGTTTACACGAATTATTTACATTGTGTGAGGGATGTGATATGGACACTATGCTGAAAGGAGGAGAGAAACGGAAATTATTAATGACAGTGACACTTCTAACACAAAACATACTGCAAAAAGGAAGCCTTTGAGGATATGCAATATTAACTGTCAGCACAAGACGGGGGATTCAGCCATAAATTTTTAATGATATTTTTACACGGAGGGACATCTTTTATTAAAACACGTGCTGCTGTCCACTTAACCTTGAACTGTTCTCTTCTCATGCTTTTAAGCCTGAAGTCAAAACAGTATAAAACGTGAGTTTGTATTTAAAAATATCAAAATAATGTATGAGTTTCCCTGCATAATACTGGAAAAATATGAAAAAGATGAAATAAAAAAGGAAAATGAAAAAGAATCTAATGGAAAAAATACAATAATATTCAGATGCCTGTTCTAGTACATATTGGATAGAATGAAGAACTATAATACATTTTTGTTACCAGGACAATCACAAAATAGGGTTGTCAATAATGGCACAAAAAAATAAATTAATAACTGAGATGTTCTAGCATCTTTATCTTCAGTGAACATTTCAGTTTTACTCACACAGTCTTCTTCTTGTATAAGCTGCACTAACTTCTGCAGCACCTCATCCAGTAGCCTGCAGACACAAAGAGACACAGAGGATTAGCTGGTGTGGTCACTTTCTGCGGTTAGCCTGCTGTGTGCCTATGGGCACTTAGAAACAACAGTAAACCCATCACACAGGCATATTCAGGCGAGCTTTAAGCAGTTTAGGAACACTGAAGAACACATATATTTCCAGGGGGAGTGAAGCGTGGCCCAGAAATAAAAAACCCAGCACCTGTTTTTGATGTTGAAGTTTTTGCCCAGATGGAGGTGTTTGAGGGAGGGGTGTCTGGAGAGAGCAGGCAGCACCGTGAGCAAGTCCGCATCCAGACCTGTCAACCACAGAAAACACATATGAACATAGTGGAAGGAGCGAGATAAAAAGGCACTGAAGCTTCATATTTGCTGGTCACGCAACATTCAGATTACTTTATACATTACATTATGACAGACAGGTAAAGTTTTACATTTCCATAAGTTTTCGCCCTATGTCTGCCCACTTGTACTTACTTACTTTCCAAAGAATATGAGTCCAGATCATACATTAAAAATGTTTGATAGCCCTTTTTCACCAATAAAAAGATACACATAAATAGAAAAAAAAAGTAAATGAAAATCTGCTACTTGCTACTGGCAAATACCAGTTACAGTTACTAGACCTAATCCTAAAAGGCGAGGCCTCTCAATTCTGCAGTTTTGAAGAGGAAATCAATCCCTTTCTATTTTTATGCAATTTTAAATCAATATTACAGTTTACAATGAACAAAATGTGATGGCTCAACAAAATAGGTCAGCACATCTCCAAATCTCCATCTTTAGTATGAACACAGTCTGCAAACAAAAGTGGTTTAAGGAATAAATAGTGTTATTTACTGCCTAAGGTTGCCAGAGAAAATTATCTACCTCCTCCTGACGGGCACAGATTTGCATATTAAATTGGCATATGGCATTCTTGACCTGTTCCTCTCAAAGCTTTGGACTAGTATAACCCTTGTTGGCTGGATTCAAAGCATAAATAAACTAAAACATATGCTCTAAGGACCGGTGGCCAGGGTAGTAGATGGACATTTATTGAAGAGAATGCAAACCGTTGTCTGAGATATCCAGAGTAGCCACCGAGGAGACTCGAGGGAACAGTTCTTGGATCACAGCGGCGCCTGCGGACCTGAGCTGTGAGAGAGAGAGGGAGAGAGAAAGGTAGAAAAAGAGAGAGAAAAAACAATATGCCATGAATCACACGCATTTCAGGCTAAGTCTATAGAGATTTGTTCCATTTTTCTAGACAAAGGAAAATGTACAGATGGATTGCACAGGATTCAAAGAAGTCGAAGAATTTGTCGGCCAGCACATGTATCTTGTATTCTTTCTCTATTATACTGTAGGAAACTACTGCGAATACAGTATGTCAGGTCAAAATGAAGAACATCTAGTTTTGGACACATTTCTCTGCTTAATGCTATTAGGGTTGTAGGAAGCCGAAGAAAACCTTGGCAACAACTGACATATGGTGGGGTAAACTGACATTGGATATTGGTCAATCATGGTTCTATCATTTTAATGTCATGCTTTAGGGGCGTGAAGATGACCCCAGTACTTTTGACACGCACAGACAGATTTTATTTTCTTTCTATTTCAATATGACCAATTTAGAACAATAAGTATAAGTATAGAGAGTACATTATTTATTGTACTTAAGAAAAACTCTTACCTCACAGCCGCTAATGTCCAGATGAAGGTCATTGATATGGGGATTGGAGGTTAACCCAGTTAGTAAAGCCCTGAAGGAAATAAAAAAAAAACTAAGATCAGAGAACAGACAAGGAGATGAAACGCAGGAGGCAGACACAGTGCAACGGTGCATAACTTTACAAATCTGCTTTTGCCTTTTTTGATAAAAGAGCAGGAGAATATGAGAAGACAGGATGAGTACCTTAGTACATCAGGGGGCAGCTTCATGGACGACAGGCTGACATGATTCAAACTAAAGGCAGAGCTAAAGAACTGGCGGAAAAGTGGTAACGTGTCCTTCACTTTTCTGTAACATGGAAAACAAAGTGGATGAAAGAGAGATAACAGCAAAGTCCAAGTTATTGTGCTTATTACAGGGGTTGTTCTTAGAGCCAGATCACAATATCTATTTTAATGATTTAATTCATGTTTTCTTGGTATCTTCTATAGAGTCTTTAAGAGCTAAAGCCTTCTGTTGTTTCTGAAAGTTCACTCTTCACTGTGATTGGTTAGACTTCTACCTGTTTCGCACAATATACTAACATCCACCTGATACTTCTTTATAAAACTCCTATCATTGCAGATAACAAGGTGATTTTTTAAACAAATGAATCCAAAACTATATTCTTGTTACAATGTCAAAATAAATAATCAGACTAGCCATGCAAAAGTATGGAAAATCTTAAGATAAGGCTGAGTGGGTGCAATGAGTTAACCAGACAGAGAAAGTTGTTGACACAAATGCATAAAGTACAAGAGTTGTGCAGATTTAGAACCAAGTACCAACACCATATGAGAAATTGAGTTTTTCTGGTAGTTTAAGAGACAGAGCGACTGGGGTCAAATGATAGATGTCTCTGCTCAAATATTCATGAGTCCTATCTACGCACAGGGCTCTGGTTTAAAATGGCAGTCGACACACCCACACAGTGATTCCCACAAAACTCATTCTGATTTCCCATTAGAAGGGAGATAAAGATGAGATCAGGCGAAAGAGGCAGAGGAAGAAATGAGAGAGAGAGAAGATGGGCCATTTGAATGATGGAGAGTGTCTCAGCAGGTTAACAGCACTGGGTTTTTAAGTTTTAGGATTAAAGAATATGTAACACTGCTGTTAACAAAAAGGTCTTTGGTAAGTAAATATCTTTGTTGATGAGGATATTTTTAGATGATGAAGTAATTTAAGTACTTGGCCCACTGCATTTTTTTTTAAACTTTTGATGTGGATCGAGATCACTGTTTGGAGGAGATAATTGATCAAAGATACCAACTTCACTCACTAAAACAAAGAATCATAAGTGGCTTGATAGAAAGAGTATGTTTGCTCACTTTATTTTTACCATTTCAAGATAGGACCAGTACCACAGAGGTGCTGCTGGTGTTTTTGTTCATAAGAATGTTTGCTCTGTACTGTACATTCAAAACTATGAAGTTATGACTAACCTGTGAGAGAAGGAGTTTTTGGAAAGATTGAGAAAGGAGAGATCAGCACAGCAGCCCCTCAGCAGAGCCCCAAAGAGCTGCGTTAGACACAGGGTGGAAACAGTTAATCTGGCCCCAACACACACACATTATTTATTTAAAAGTCTCACGTAAACATTTGATTATCCCAAGATGGCATTACTCACAGAGTCCACACAGCAATCTGTGCCTGACAGATCCAAGTGGACCAGGCAGTTGGGCTGAGACAGAAACAGATATAAGCTCTGCAAATAGAGGAGCAGGGGTTAGTTGAGTTGAAACTTAATTTAGAATAAAGAATATGTGGTTTGTGAACTTCACTGATTGATCTGAAACATTTCCTAAAATATTAAAATCAATAATCTTTTGAGTATACATAAAATTAACACCAAAAACCTGTAAAACTATATTCATGGGTTTAAATCATATTGCTTTTTCCTGACTTCTAACAACGTAAAAGATATATTAAATAACTGCAATGCCCTAATTTTTCCTCACTCTGAAACCCATGGAGATCTTCTTGGCCTAAACTGGGGTTGACTGCATAAATGCACCTCTTGTTACATACATTAAATCCATTATTTGACTAACTTGAATCAATGGAGCAAGCTCATGGATAACTATGGGCACAGAGCTCTCTACTGTATGGATCGTGCTTTTTCAGAATCAAGGCCATTGCATCAACAAAGAGGAAATCTTTTGTCAAATGAGGCAGAGGAATGAAACAGACAAAGCAAACTGTGAGCTACAGCACATACGGGTGCTGCTTCAGTGATCCTTTGTTACTATGGTGTAAAATCAATACACTGATATATATCGAAACTAAACCTAGATACACATTTCAGAAGGTAATACTTAAACAAATGGAGTTTTCAAATGATCTTGAACCTCATCAGAAGTAGAGTTAAGATGATATAGTATATCAAGATGTTTCCCATAGTATCAAAATCAAGTTTAAAAATTCATGACAACACTACTAACAATAACAATAATGTTCCACTTGAAATAAAGTGATTCTGCATTGTTTTTGTAGAGTGAGTGGAGTTTCCAGATGGCTTTGGTACTGACCGAGCAGTCCTCTCCTGACAGGACCCCGGGGTTCTTGCTGAGGTCCAGGTGCAGCAGTGAGTTTGAGTACTCATCACTGGAGCTCAGGGCCTGGGACAAGGACGCCATTCCTGAACAGACAGAGCGAGAATTTTGCCTGTAAATACTGTACGACAACTGTAGGTAAAAAGTTCAACGCAGGTAGTATAAAAGAGAACTCACATAGAATAATAATATCATATAAAACAAGATATAAATACAATATTAAAATCTTTCTCCGAGTTGAGTTCTAGATAGTCATAATAAATCAACTGATATAGAATGCTGAATGTATCTGAGTAAAAGCAAATGGCAGTAGTAGTACTATTTTCAAACCATTTTGGGCCTCTGCATTATTGATTTGCCCTGTGAGGCAGGTAAGCGGGTGTAACAAGAATAAGTGCAAAGTGTCTCTTCATTTTCATGCAATATTTAAATTCTCCACTGGGTAAAAGCTAAGATGAGACAGCGATGGGGGGCAAAAGGGGCCTACAGGGCTTCAGAAAAATACTGATCTAAAAAGCATGAAGAAAGAGCTTCAAGGGACTATTACTGACGGCTCTGAAAGATTTATATTCACGAACTAAAAATGTGCGAGGAACTGTCAAAGCTGCTTCGTTAGTTTCATCAGATTTAGACAAACAGCTGGCTGAGTTAATTGAGGGAGCTGAGTTTGAGCTGAGTATGAGAAAATATTAGGTACAATTAGGATGATAATTTAAAACATTAACCTTTGGAGGTGAGAGAGGTTTTGGAGAGATTGAGGAGGCGCAGTCCTTTGCTGAGGCGGCATATCTGCTGGATTAGGTTGGACACACCTGTAATGACAATGAAAGTGGACAATGCATTTAAAAACAAGCTGTGGTTTAAAATTTATGTTTTCCTTATTCAAATTCACTAAACTTTTACTGATGTTACATGTAGAATGTAGAAACTGAGGCATCTCTGTGTATATCTTTTGTCATTTAACTAGAAATAGTGTAGTGTTCTATCAAAATAAGAACCAAACCCTGAATATGGGGTGAGACTCCTGAAGACTGGTAAGGTTTTCTCATAGTGTTTTGTAGGTGGATGCAGGGATAAGGCTGGTTTATATATAGGTTCTCTAGATCACTAACTTTGATTATATGTGTTGCATCAATGAAGACTGACAAATTACACTGATCAAAGCATTTAGCCAGGTGCACTGAGAAAGGATGCTGTGGCAGGCTGTAATTTGAAGTTAACTGCTAAGTAAATCCAAGGTAAAGGCACGAGAAGAGATTTGTCCATAAAAAACATTGACCAGTGGAATAACCATTAAGTTGCCATTGTTGATATTAAATTGAATGATTATACCTTGGTTGTCGAGGGAGTTGTGTGCCAGATTGAGAGAATGAATGACTGAACCAGGGTTTTCTGAGAGCGCCGTGGACATCTTCTGTGGGAAATCTCTGCAACAACATCACACAGGCAATTTTAATTTACTTTGATTAAAAATAAAACGTTTAACATCCTAACAAACAAACTATGCCACAAACATGATTTTAAAAAGCTTTCATTTAAGGACTATCCATGAACAAACTATAGCTAAACAATATCTGTAAATATGTGCTCCAGTGCTTACGATTTCAGCCCTGCATTCTCCAGCGTTAACTCCTCGAGGCTGGATGATTTGCTGACAGTGTGTAGGACCTGCTCTGCCACCTCCGAGCCCTGTGGAGAAACATTATTTCTGCATTAGTCTAATCATCAACATGCTGAAATGCAGAGCTTTGATCTTACAATACGCAGGTCTTTGCAGTAAAGTTTGGTGAACCAGGTGTTGTAGGCCATTGATGCTACAATTACCGCCAAATCCCTAAATAAGAAATAAAAACACAACAGAGTTTGTAGTCTTAAAAAAGCATATTTTTCAGTATTGCAGATATTGAATATCACTGTATAGGCATTTTGTAGGTGATAATGTCCGAACTAGTTCAGACTAGTTCAAAGCTCCTCACCTGCTCTCCAGGTGGCTGAAGTCCAGCAGGTTAAACTCGCGGTTGTCCTGGGAGTGATATATGGTGTCCACATCCTATAAGCAGCAGCACAGGCCCATAAATCTATTTCTCTGTGGTCTATATAACCTCACAATACTTCTGTGGACAGTGTCGTACAAAAACACTCCACAGAGCGCTCGCTTCTTACCCACTGCACTTCCTCCTTGCAGCTGATGCCATTATAGTCACACAGAGCGGCGTAGGTCTCCGAGAAGCCTCCTGGGACAAAGACAGGCAGAGGGGAAAATAGAAAAAAGAGAATTTCAGATGATGTGAACAGATGTCTCTTTCACTAATAAACTCCCAAACAGAAACAGTCGCCCCAATTATCAATCATGAGTTTGTGTGACAGCGGCTGTATAAGGAACATCTGGGAGAGCATTTGTTAAGATTTTAGAGCCAATTTCCGCCTCGGTCTGCAGAATGAAGTGCCCTGATTTGTAAGCTGAGTTGCAAAATTGACAGAGTGTAAAAATTCTAGAGAATGACGGTTCCATTCAATGACAAAGCATAGCATTAAGATTACTTTGTGTGCAAATGCCAAGTGTGGAGATTTAATTTGTAGTGACTTGTATCTTTAGAGATTAGATTTATTCTACACCGGATTCCCTTTTGGGTGAAACAAAGATCAAAGTGGCGTTTGTAATGACCTGACTAGGGATGCACAAATACATTTTTTTCAGCTCTAATACCAATATTGATATCAATACTTTGACTTTAAGTATCTGCCAATACCTGATACCCGATACCAATGTAAGGACGGAGAATGGCACTTATTTACATAAAACACAGTTAACATATTACACAAGAGATCCAATTGTGTTATGTAACTGTTGTTTATCCTTTAAAGAACTACTGATCAGCTTTGTATCAATAAAAGTTCGAACATTATGAGACCAAAGTCAGCCTGTAAATAGTCTTATTGCATCCAATAAAAGGCCCAACCAGGATATCGGTTTAACCGATATCATGTGACCGATATCCGATGTAGCTAATTTTTCAGTATAAGATAAGATAAGATAAGATAAGATAATCCTTTATTTGTCCCACAATGGGGAAATTGCAGTGTCACAACGCAAGTTACAGAAACAGTAGGAAAATAAGAGCATCAAAATCAAGATAAATAATAATAAGTATTTACAATCAACTAAAAAACACAACACTGTAAAGCTCAAAGGCACAGGAACGCTGCACAATAAGTGTTTTTGATTCTGAGATAATTGTGAACAGTGCAGTGATGGACAGTGGTGGGTAAATAAATAATAGCAGGTACAGTGACTTTAAATAATATTGCACATTGTTATTATTACTATGGAGATGACACATGGTTGCTATGGGAATGACACATGACTAGCATTGTTCATTATACATGTATGCAGACACCAGTATCAGTATCGGTATCTCTATCTGATTTGCATGTTAATTTGTCCATTTTTGAAGCAACTATTTTTACCTGGTCTTGTTGAAGGAAAGTTAATTTAAATGTATTTTTCCCCACAAAATGGTTCAGTCTTATAATAAACTGTCCTCATTTGTGTTACAGTGCGTGTGTTGGATGCTAATGTTTCGTACCACATGCCCTCTGGGTCTCCACTGAGGTCTCAGAGCTGGGCGAGTACTTCTTGGAGCCCTCTGAAAGGTCACTGTCTGAGTGGCAGATGGATGGCCTGAAAGAAAAAGAAATGAAGTAAATGTGCAGTGCAAATGTGAAAGAAACATTGTAAAGAAAAGAACTGAAAATGTACTACAAATATACAGGCACTGGCTCTCACAATATTCAAACCAATACACTGGCCATTCTAGTTTATGGTAAATGCTCTTTCTACATACCTACATATCTGACATATATCTTTAGTATGTATAAGATTGTGCTGAATTGTTTGTTAGAATTTTTCAGTTTTAACCTTTGACTGATAGTTTAATGGTATGATAAAGGAATGAATGTGTGTGCTGTTAAATGAATTTGTGACACTCACGCAAAGATGGAGTTGTTGAATATCCGTGACAGGGCGTAGTTGATATGATTGACCACATGGTTGAGATGTTCCCTGCACTCAAACCTCAGGGAGAAGCTGGATTTGTCGGTGTCAATGATAACCTGAAATATAGTCATAGTAATTTAGTGAGTTCAGCTGTAGCAATGAACAAAGTGTTCTCAAGGCCAAAGTGATGCAACTGCAGTATTATAATATAAAGATATGAGTCTGCTACAATAAACGACACAACTATATTACAGCTTTACTACCAGATATCATAAACCTTGCAATTAGATCTGTGATTTTTGCTTTTTAATTGTAGGATTCAGTTAACTGTGCACATTTTATACACATCCAGGTGCTTTAACATTTGAAAGAAATTACAAAAAATAGAGGTTAGTAGAGGTGTTAACTACAGGATTTGCAGGTCTTAAACATAATATGAACCTTTATTAAAATGTTCAGTTATTTGGAGAATCTCATCTATTGGATCTTAGCTTAAGGTTTCCCACACTTTTTAGGCAAGAGAACAGCACAGAACTCCCATTACAAATTATATTTTTTAACACTTGCAATGATTAGAAGCAGAGAAACATTTCAATCTTTAGTTATTCTATCCATTTGAATAGTTAGTGGCTGATTTTTACTTGAGTCCAATAGCAAAGAGCTATAATTTAAAAAATATATATATAATCATAAGCTTATACCATAAAAAGCTGTGTGGTACATACCTGGTGGTCTGGATGGGAATTCAAAGCCCTGATCTCCAAGAAATTGAAGGTTGTTTCTACCTGGAAAAAAAAAAAAAGATTTAACAGTGAAATCATAGCTGAACACTGTATCAAGAGAGTTATATGACTTTACCTTTGTGGGAATCTTTGGCGCCATGAAATAAAGACGCCATGTTGTGAGAACCTAAAAATGAGAAACAAGAACATTTAATCAAGATTGCCCAAAAAAAGTTCACAGCATAGTCATACTCCCCGCTGAGTGGCAAAAATAGTCCCAGGTTTTTTATGGTAATGATAGAAAGAAATGGCGACCCACGTATTGATCGAGCTAAAAGCCTTCCATGTCAGAAACACTTTGTGCGACATAAATAAATTAAAATATAGCAATGCATGCTGATGAATTTTGGCATGTTGTAATGTTTAATCACATTTAGGTCAGTGTAGTTGTAATGTGTGTACATTACTCTGGGCAAGCAGGAAAATTATCTATAGATTTAATTTGTGACACACAGTGAAGCGTTTGGCTAAATAGGTAATTATTATAACACTAATGGTCATTTAGCATCAGCGGGGGATTTAATATAATAACACAAAATGCCTGGGAAACACCACTCATTTTATTAGCACATTTACTCTGGGCAATCAAACTGGATCAGAGCCAGAAGTATTGCTTTTGCCCACCACCACACAACGCTATGTCAAATGAGCCATTTACCGTAACTACGCTAAATAAGTTTGGCTTAGTCAAATGGCTGCAATTGAAAGACTGGCAACAATGGATCTTATTGAATAGGCATTTTTCTAGCATGGCATTTCAATAGCCAAAACAACAAACTGCACATTACATACAACATCTACGATAATGTAGATGTAGTCTAACAATTTATTTTATGCTTTTAAGACCCTCACATGAGTGGGTATTGTGGTTGTTGTAGAGTTTTGTAATAATAGCAGTAATACTAGACAATGTCCGTAACTAGATACAGAAAAGAATACTTAATTTAATTTACAGTGTTGACCTTCTTTTTACTTCATTTCACATTTACTTCAACTTTTTACCAAGGTTCAGGTTTGAAGCACCTCTTCCATCCCTTCTTACTAGAAACATCTGTCAGTCTGTAGTAACTGGATGAATCTGATAATCTTAAAAACTCTAAAGGCAAACAGAGGGCAAACTCTGGGCTATAGTGGTGTCCTCCCCTCTTCCTCTGTCTCTCTTCTGCCTCGTCGTTCCCAATCATTTACTCTCTGTCCAAGTCACCCTCTGGACCTACACCATCCGCATGCCTAAATAAAATAATTAAATTACACCTCACTTTAGTCTTTTTGCAGAGGAATCCGTCAGAGGAGCACAGACATAATCAACACCCACACAACCACAGAAAGGTAATAAGTCAAAATATGCACAATAAATAATGAGCCAAGAGAGCAGAGGGGAGAGCAAGAAGGGTCTGTAGTAGAGCAGGACTAAGCCAGGACTAAACCAGGACTAAACAGGAATGGTGGGTCTAAAAAATCACTATAAAACACCTATTCCTTAATAAATGTACAGTATATTTCATGTATTTTATGACAAAGAAGCTTGTTGCAGATGATTTGTCAAATAACATGCAGATTAACTGTAAATAATACAAAGCTCTTAAGCCAGAGTGAAAGATTTCCTTAAGACTGTTTCACTAAAATATCAAAAAGCACCTCACTGTGCCAGGCAGGGTTAAGCCGGGAGTGATTCACCACATGGCAACGGTAGGATCAAACAAGGACCAAACAAGCTTGCACCAAAGTAGAACTAAAACAGGACTAAACTAGGACTAGACCAGGACTAAACTAGGATTAGACGAGGACTAGACCAGGACTAGACTGGGACTAAATCAGGACTAAACCAGGTATAAACCAGGACTAAACCACGATGAAACCAGGACTTAAGTAGAATAAACTGTGACTAAATCAGAACTCACAGGTTCTAAACTATCCAATCCAATCCAACTTTATTTGTAAAGCGCATTTATAGCACTAAGACAGAACAACAGCAGAGAGAGGTGGCGGTGATCAGATCAAATGTGTGAGATGGGGCTGATGAGGCGAACAGCATTACAGATCAAAGGGTCTGGAGGAGGTGATAAGAGGCTGATTGTGTTACATTACTGAGATGAGGAGGTTATGGAGGAGCTTAGATATATTATATTTTGCAGGTATATATGATATTAGACTATTACATATGTAGATCTTTAGTTTGCTTAGTTTGTTAGTTGTAAACTGCAATATTAATCTCAAACAATTTAATATGAAGAAGAAACTGGCCCATTGACTTCCAATTGAGAAGCCCGGCCTCTTCATAGTGCGATGTCACTGTAACAAGCAGGACATTTTCATTTACTTGTCACATTTTCCAACTCAGTATGACTCAGAGTAAATGGGTGGGGTAGGGTGTAGGTGAAAACAGACATTTTCTGAGCACTTACACCTCAAATGCCGGACAACAGGATTATTCAAATATGCATGAATCAATCAGTCAATCAGTACAACTAGAGTAAGCTAATGATGAGGGGGAAAGACTTTATAACATGCTCATGAAGTTTTATTTTACATAATGCGTCTTCTTTAAAAAAAACATGTATGAATAAACAGGAGTGAAAAAAATGCTGATGCAGCAGGGACCACCGAGACTTATCAAAGTACTTCGCTCCAAACAGGCCCACACTTCATAATTATCCTGTTTAATTAGAGGTTGGACAAGGTAACCTGAGAAATGAAGTGAAGGAGCGTACTGAAAACCTGGTAGCAATGCAAAAACATATTAAATCAAACTATAAACCAACACAAAGTTGGTGAACTACCTATCAAATTAAAAATGTATTTGTCTTGAACAACATTTATGTAGAACAATATTACTAACTAACAATACAAACTACCAGCAGTGCTCAAGCCACCCTTTGAGAACCGCTGATGGAACTAAGTTCACCCTTCTTCCTCAAAATACATAATTTCAAAATACACAAGTTTTAACAAATGTAGCCCTTATGATATGCACAGCCCACAGAAGAGGAAGTCCAGATTTCTGCTTTAACTTTTGGATCAAAGTTTTAATAAGTCCAGACTTGGAAAAACATTCCTAGATTGATGTTTTGTGCTGATGGAGTCGGACATATCTAAGTGTCTTCGTATCAAAGGTTGTAGATGGAGTAACTCGTTTTAACTGCCCAGCCTCACCACATGATGAAATATTAAAACAGAAACCAAAGAGGAAGTGGAGGTGGTTGTGCCAAGCCTGGGCATAGGATGAAGGCTTATTAGTTCATGGGAGACAGCGGGACGGCAGTGACCACATAGATATGCTGCAGTTTGTTTGGACTAACTTCATCCTTCTTTATGCACATGAGCTTCACCAAGAAGTCAATCAATAGTTCTTTTCACATGTCGCTCCTGCAGTATCCACTCTTATACATTACATTCACCAGCCATGTAAGAGCAAACCTCAGTGAAAAATGTATAGTATAGTACCTTCCTAAAATATCCAATCAATACCTGTTATGTTACAATTACCCACGCTGGAAAAGTTGCTCCTGCACTGACAGCTGAAGGGTGGGTCAGATCAGATGCAGAAAATACAAGAAATTCCACTACAGCAACAGCAAAAGTATCATAAGTGGCCCACCCAATCAGAAAGTCCCATCCAAAATAAGTGAACACTTGACTAGATATGTCTTTGTGACTACAAATGACTAAAATCTTACAGCCCAAGCTTAATTTGAATATTAAAGGGCGGGCGATACACAAACCCTGAAAACATTGATCCGTCCTGCCGACGTCGGCGTTGCCGACGTATAATCTTAGACGTCGAGCCGACGTCTACACGACGTCGTGCAGCCAACGAACATTACGCAACGTCGAACCGACGTTGTTTGAAGTTCGCGATTTTTCGGTATTCCGTCATATCTGACACAGGTTAACGACGTTGGCGCGACCGTCGAGCCGACGTTTGTAATGACAATTCGTTTCAATAGAGCTCCGGGAGATGACGTCACGCTATCCCAGCATGCACCACCGGGCGCCATCTTGGCAGGAATTATTGTAAACAAACTAACTAACTAGCCTACAAAACTTCCAGCTTACAACGATGGTAGACTCATGCTGTGCCCCTGGATGTACAAACCACCGAGGACAAGTTAAAGATAAAGCCTTTTATCGCATTCCCAAAGATCCAGCTCGGAGGGGAAAATGGATTTCTGCGATAAAACGGGCAAGAAGCGCGCTGAAGAAAACCGAGCGTTGGAACCCGTCACCTAATGGATTTCGCTTGTGCAGTGACCATTTCATATCAGGTAATTTCACGTAAACATTATACATTTCATATTATCTTAAATGGTGCTGATAGTTATTGTTTTGGACAATAAATATCACCGACTAAACTGGGTGGATTGTATTTCAGTCGGACGAGCCGAAACGTCCTCAACCTAATCTACCAACCCAGTCTAGTTGGCGATATAAACCTCACTGCGGTGGTTAATGTCCAGACCTAAAAACGTATTAGCTAATGGGTTGCATTCATGTGACATCACAACATTTTAAACTGCCTGTATCATTGAATAGTGAATATTTTTTCTCAGTGTAATCTTAGTGGTTTCTTTACTTAACGTTACTTATTTTGTGTCCTAGGTAAAAAGAGTGACAACCCGCTTTCACCTGACTACATTCCATCGGTTTTCAAGTATGTGCCGTCACCCGTGAAAAGTGCTAGATTACTCACTGAATATTGACTAATTATCCATTTTCCAACTGGATCTTGTCCAACGTGGTTTATCGGCTTGTATTTGAAATTCACTTTAGATATATTGTCTAAGATTTGGGTTCGTAATTTTGGTTGTTATTTTGTTAGTAATTCCATCCAGTGCTGGCACACGCACGGTGTATGCATAGTTAGGGTGTGTTTAGTTGATAAAAGTATGAAAATATGCTATGTTTTGGTGCTATGATTTCTCATGATTGTTCAGGTATGTTTTGACATGTTGGTAGTATTTTATTTTTACATTCAGAAGTTGATCTCATTACATTTATTTCCATCTACTTATATAGGTACACAGAAACTTGTAGTGCATTTTAATGCATTTGAAATGTAGTTAACTTTTTCTGTTGTAAATCAGCCTTCAGCAATATATTTTGGTAACATTTTTTGTACATTGTAATTAAGAACCACCGTTGAACATTATATTTTGATAATATGTGTGTACATGAATTCAAGTATTATCAATAAATGTTGCAATACTGCAACAAAACCTACATGCACTGTTCACCTGTGATTACTTTCCATAAAGTATGCAATTTAGTAGTACAATATATACAGTATATAAAAAGCCTAATTAATAGTTGGGTAGACGTTGGGCCAACGTCTATCCAACCGTCTTTTGATGACGTTGGCCCAACCACTTGCCAATGAGCAAAATGACGTCGGCCCAACGTCAACTGCTAACGTTGGCCCAACGTCAACTGCCAACGTCTAGCCAACCGTCTTTTGATGACGTTGGCCCAACCACTTGCCAATGAGCAAAATGACGTTGGCCCAACGTCAACTGCCAACGTTGGGCCAACGTCAACTACCAACGTTGGCCCAACGTCAACTACCAACGTTGGCCCAACGTCCACACATACGTTGGCCCGACGTAGGGCCAACGTCTGAAACTGACCTATTGAATGTTGGCAAGACGTTGGACCAACGTCTAGCCAACCGTCTTTTGATGACGTTGGCCCAACCACTTGCCAATGAGCAAAATGACGTCGGCCCAACGTCAACTGCCAACGTTGGCCCAACGTATACACATACGTTGGCCCAACGTTGGCATGACGTCGTCATGTTATCAGGGAAAATGAATATATTTTAATGGAGTATCCAAATAACAATACATTTTATGGAGTATCCACATTACAATATGCAGGCGATTGTTTCTCAAAATCCACTCCAACAGAAATGTGCAAAAACTTCTCTAATATTAACTATTAATGTGTATTAGCTGAGGTTTAAGTATCAAACAAAAGTGAAATGACTGTAAAATGACCCACAAAAGTGCAGAAAAATAACTATTTTGGAAGTTGTTGTTGGTTTTTGCAACATTTTATTATGAACAATATACTTACTCAGTATTCCAGTTTTGCATATCTTCAAACAACATTCATCAAAATTCTCTGTCTGCCTCTATAAATATGCCATACTTTTTGTCTCCATCTTTGGTCCCATCTCTGACAAACCTGCATTACTAAAACACAGATTTATGTTTCTGTCCCAGACGGACTGATGAAAGCTCCCCCTAATCAAAGGCTTTGAGCTGCTCTGCTCCATGCTGTGTCCACAGTGGGACTCCAAGACACCGGGGGGCGCTCCCACACACACTGTCTATCCAATATTCATCCAGCTGCCTCACTCGAGGGGAGGCCACGCAGTGAAACCTACGCGCATGTCTTCCTCAATGTTACATGGTGAGGGCCCCAGCTGTCTAAGCCAACCATCATATGGTACTAAAATCTATGACTACTACAGTACAAGTGAACATCAAAGACAAAGTACACACAAAATGCCAGCGTCAGCTCGTTAATGTGGCTGATGAAGACGAGTTTGCCCACATCAGCAGCCATCACACCTGACAGAGACTTCAGGGGAGAGAGAGAAGAGACATCTTACCAGAAGTCTGTCCTCTGATTTCCCATTTTTGGTGTCGAGCTTAATGCCACACACAAACTTGATAGATGATTTGTCGATGAGCTTCCTGATGCTTTCTGTGAATAAAACAACAAAAGACTGACATTAGAATTACAGCATTAAAAAAAATCATATTCAGTGGGCAATATTGAAATACCAATTCTTCAGCATGTGAGGGTACTTCTACCACAGTGAAACATCCAGCAGACTTAATATTTGAGAGAATTACACAAATTTTAATTACAAATTCGAGGATGGTAATAAATGGCAAAAGTAACTGACGCTCTCTTTACCGTCACAAAGTCACCTATCACTGCCGAATAGAGAGAAGTGCTTTGAAAGTACAGGCGTCCATTTGACTTGAATAGATGACCATACAAATCAATTCCTCACGATCAAAGCAGACAGTAAACGGTCTTGACCTTTGGCGGTGGCTGGACAGACCTCTAACCACTTTAATAACCGAGGAGGAGACTGTCTCATCATTCAAACAGCCCACTGATGATATTCATACACTCAGATACATGCCTGAGAATATTCTGAAATCATGTTCTACAACAGAGTAGAAGTGAACTGTCAGATTTGTTTGTTAAACTTTGAAAGAATATGATTCTTCTGTGAGCCATGGGAAAGTAGTGAAAATCTCAATGTCATTTTATTCAATATCCAGAAAATCCAGTTTACTATATCCAAAAGGTGTAGATCTTAGATGATAGATATCAGCAAGCTACTGAACCATGGGCCTAAGGGCTTACCTTGGCACTTTCCTACCTCCTTTGGAGACTGAAACCATTTTACATCAAAGAGCCATTCAACCCTTTGCACACACAATCTTACTCTAGTGTACAGAGAGAAGGGCATCTGGCCCAATGACAGAACTAAATTATGCACTGTGGCCTTGGGGTCAGGGGGCACAAACGCACTATCAGCTGAAGTATTGCTGCTCATTCACTCATAATTCATTCACTCTAATGGCAATTTAGATTTCATATTTTGGCTCAGGAACAACACCAGAGAGAATCTGACTCAAAATTTCAATGGTGAGTCCACTAAAGAAGCCACTAAGCCAAGAGAAGCCACAACCCTGTGCAACCAGTTTCACATATAACTTTTCTTTTTGCTTCTGAATGTGTCTGGTTAGTGATTATTTTTTACTAAATAACTTTGTTCCACATACATTTCATAAATATTCTGCATCTATGTCACCATCAAGGCCACTGTCAAACTGCCTCTAAATGTTACATAAAGCAACAATCGTGAGGAAATTAATAATAGAAAGTTGTTTGTTACATCTTGATCTTAGCAGAACTATTTTCCCCGTTCCCTATTGCTTTGAGTTCATTCCGGCGCAATTACCATTGTATCATCCAAATGTTTCACAATATGTGTTAGTGACATCTCTCTCACGGGAGACTTGCATGACACATCGGAGCTTTGGGTTTTCTGTGATTCACCGAGAACTGTTCCTGTCAAACTGGCTTCAAACCACCACCACTGATGCTGTAATCTCGTTATCATCACCACATCCTGCTGGCCCCATAGTCAAAAGAGGAAACTGACTGGTGTGCCAAACCAAGCAGCCACTCTAACATAAATGCAGTATTGTCAAGCAGTCGGCAGGTGATGCAACATTTACTAAAACCACGACTAAAGGGTTTACAAGCAAATCAATACAGAGATTTCACAGTTGTATATTACAGCGGACATTTTGCAGTCTGTCTGGAAGCTATATCTTTTAAATAACAAAAAGCAAAACACTTGGGCGCTTATTGAAATTGCTTCACTGAAATTGGCTGCATTCTTAGGCCTATTATTTTAAATATAATCCATGCTGCGCCTTCTGATTTAGGGCTATTCTGAACATCCTGAAAGCTAAGAAATCATATACAACATTACCACTATAACAACTGGTTAATTATGCACATTATTTTATAGAGGAACATTTACCATCTGAAATATTTAAAAATATAAGTTAACTGGTGTGAGGTGGTCGCAGCTGCTTCAGTGTTGAGTCCAGTCTCTCTGATATCTATCCCCGCTCTCTCTTCTAATTTCAACAGTTATGTCAAAATAGCATAATCAGGTCTACAATACCTTTAAATAAATCCTTTATTTTGTCAGTGCAGCAAGCATATTAATAACTGGCTAATTGTAATGGTGTAAATTAGATGGCACATTTGAATTCTAAGACAGATAAGGAGGCTGACTCTTTCAAGAAGCAAAGTTTTGGCCAATCAGAAAGAAGTGTAGTTTTGCATTTAAACTAGCTAGACACGTGGATGTCAAGACTGGGCTGAATGACTTGCATCTAAAAACAACACTGAAATGCGAGATCTGAACAGCCCTAAAATAATACATAAACAACACAAGGTAACACAATAGACTTGGCCCAACCACAGAGTCAATAGAAAGTGGGTCTCATTCAATTGACCTTGTGAGGTGGCCCCGTGGCCCCTGCTATAGTCAGTGCAGGGATGTGGTCCAGGACTCCAGATGGAGCATTCGGCACAAGCGCTTCCCAGGTGACTGAATGAAAAGATAAAGATCTCACTGGATTCATCATCACAGAGAGCCTAATAGAGCCATTAGCGGTAATTAACACGCTCAGTCCCGGTATCATAAGCACGTGTACAGAGGTGTGGACGCGCGAGCACTACATTTCTTCAAATACACCATTCTCATATAAACATGCTGTTTGGAGAATATCAGAATAACAATTGTGCAGCCTTGACGCGCTGCTTCCAATCGCGATTTTCGTTGGCAAAAATCGGAGGAGCATCTGCTTCTTTCAGCGCCCCGTGTACTTTCACACACACGCGCGCACATGCACTACAGCGATGGGCTGACTGGGGCGCACGAAAACAAAGAGTAAAGACTTAAGGCCAGGGTTAACGATGAGAGCGCGGTGTGGATGGGGCGTGCGGCGGACACAGCGCAGGGGCACACCACACTCCGCCGTGGCCTAAGGCGCGGGTTCATTAATGGATCATCCCTGAGGGGCATTTTCACACAGCTGTCCCCTGCACATCCCAAGGTAAATAATGTATCCGCATCCCACAGCTGAGCGGCAAACGCGTCCCAGGAAGCGCAGGACAATATGGAAAGGTGTTGTAGCTCTTCTTGACAATCATCCAATTCGTCGCAGCCTTCCCCCTGAACGCACAGCCAAGAAACAAAACCCCAGAGAAGATGCACATGCCCCAGGCGCGCCTTTACCCACCTGTGATATCCTTGTTCACGCTGACGAACCCAGTGGCAGTGGTCTCTTTAGAAGCCATGTCTGTTTCTCCGGATCGCCACCCCGCCTCCTCCCTCCTCCCGCTGGCCCTCGCTCGTGGTCTTTTACAAATGGACACGAGGGATGGACTCGCTCTCCTACAAATGGACAGCAGGCATTCCAGCGGAGCAGCCCGCCACCGCCGCCTTCCGCTCTTCCCTGACCCAGCCCTGTGGATGTGAGGATGAGGAGCGGGATGAGGAGCAGAGTGAGCTGGGTGAAGGGGGGTGCTGGGCGGGCTCGTGGAACAGAGGGCGGGGAGCCTCCATAATAATGAACCAGTTACCTGAAGCTCAAGAGTGTGTGCAAGAAAACATCATGTTCTGAAGTCTGTAATGATCCATTTGGTGCAGTGAAGGTCAGGCGCAACAACTTCACCTACACACTGGCTACAACAGATATCACAAACACAGTCATGTGTTGATGGAGGGTTCAAGACTTCCAAGTTCAAACTTTAAAGTCCCTCTTATTTCATTCAGTGTGTTTCTAAACCTCCAGTTTACATGATTGCAGCTGTAGAAATCTTAAATGGTGGACTTTTAATCTTTCAAAATGTTCTGTCCCTGAATAGACCTATACTGCCAAAAGCCCATAACTGTTCATATATATGGCACATTCCAAGAACTTGAATGAATGTGAGAAACAAATGTGTCTTATTAAGACACAAATTACATCATCTTTAAACAATTAAAAACAACAATATTGTCCTGACCTAGATCCAAATGTTGATCACATCAAACAGTTCCTTAAATAAATATCCATGTCTTCAAATATTGGATATGACAACTCTAGGATGGTGCTGTGCTGAAAATAGATCAAAAAGAATAGTTTTAGACACAAGGAACAGCAAGGGGTTGAAAAACATTGCATCAACTCAACTTTCTCAACTTTCTTTGGTGGACAACAGGAAGGAAATGTCCCACCAAGATGACCATCTCCCTCTGTGGTTTATAAACACTGCTGCATGCACTGGATTTCAGTCACAAACATATAGGGAAGATGGCGCAAGTATACTTGCTTTTAAACGCATAAGTAAAATAGTAAATATTGAGACAGGATCGTATGTACTGTATTTGAGCTAGAATGCACCTCGTTCTTCTCTCTTCATTGCTGGGTGAGTAACAGATGGAGCAACCGACTGGCACATTTTCACCAGGAAACAAACCACATCCACACATTTTCAGAAACACACTGTTTATAAGACCTGTGCTCTAGACTGATTTACACTACTCTGCCAAAACATTTTGAGAATGGATCAGTGCCTTAATGAGGTTGTGGTCTTACTTGTAGTTTAAACTCTTTGTACATTAATATTTTAAAACTACAATTTTGCATATTGCTGTTTTTGGGATTCCTATTATTAGCTAAACACAACTGCTACTACAGGATATCTTGGTTTGCTTAAAGCTCTAGCAAATAGACCATAGTGTGTGCACATTCCTTTTGCTCCCAATGGAGAGGGTAACACTAATTAACAAAAAGCAGTCTCTGAGGCTAGAGTTATCAGAGGAGCGCATGATCGGGGGTTGAATTGGTGTACAAATTTCACTTTTAAATTGGTTCATGATGTTGGTTATTTAAGTAGTTGTATCAGCAGTGGCCCATGAGTGTGGCAGTGGTCAAAGGAAATGGTGGCCTGTGCTGCCTGTGGTGGTCTCATTTTACACCTGAGTGACATGAAAACACACTGTACCCAAAATGTCACCCAGCGCTGGAGGGAGGGCAGATGTGTGGGCTGAATATTTTCTGTTACAGGTGCAGCTCTGTGCATGGAGCAAGTTACTTCGACTGAAAATACAGGTACGCAGATATAAAACATACATATAAAAACATTTACACAAATCTCACATGGCAACAGAAGTGCTGGCTGATGGTTTTTAAGTTTTCCATCTGCACTAAGCCTTTTTACTGCCAATGTAATATAGACCAGTATGCAATTGGCTTAATATAATGCTGCATAAGATTTTATACATTAGAAAAAGTATACAAATCTGTTTCTTCAGCGTCTTGAGTTGAAATCCCAATTCTTATTTGCTAAATGACACTCATTCTACAGTGTTTCTGCTGTACTTTGTTTTATCTTTAAATGCAATGATAATACAATATAACTATTATTTTGTTAAAAATGCTGCTATATTATTACATGCATGTATTGTTGTTTTACATAAAACCAGGGAGAAAAGTAAACTATAATATAATATAATTGCCACCAAATATAGTGTCTCTTGTGTCTCTTGCTCTAGACTCTGTAACAGTCCATGTATCAGTGTGGCCTCCTGGTTCAAACCTCCACCAGGGGGAGACTGTGTTACTGCTCTGCTCTGTCCAGTCCAACTCCAGTTCAGTCTGGGCCTACCGCTGGTTCAGAGAAGCCCCCTTCAGTGCGTTGGTCTCTGGACCCAGGATCTGGGTCTGTGGGGTCAGCCTCTCCATCAGAGCCGTCTCCAGGCAGGACCAGGGCAGGTACTGGTGCCAGGCTCAGCTCTGTGATGGAAACAGGACTGTGGAGGTACAGAGCCAAAAAGTGGATCTCAGAGTGAGAGGTGAGTGGAGACTGATGGAGAAAATGACTTTATATTTTTATACCTTTATTTGGAAGTTTACAACATCCATTGTTTCCCTTTTATCAGATCTTTTTATATAACAATAGTCATATAGTCTACTTGATATTCAAATTTTGTATATCTAGACACAATATTATTAATATTTCAATAATCTGCCTACCTCTAGCAGTAGGTCTTTCTCATACTTGTATTTTACTGGTGATATAACAGTAATAACATGAGCACACTGAACAGATATGTTGTGAACACCTGGTCTTCATAAATATGTTATGTACTGTCATCTGAAAGTTTCTTTGGCAGTATTATATGGCCCTGATTATACGATGCAGTATGTAATTATACTGATCACTAATCAGCATTCTTTAGCTGTCAAAGTAATATACATTGACAAAGTGATATAAGTGTTATTAGACAGAACATTTTGAGAACTTTTCACGTAGGATACTTTGTTTTAAATTATTAAAATGTATGGCAACAGTCCTTATTACTCCTCATACACATAGTATACAGGTGTTATTTCTTGTTTTAGCTAGTGTACTACTGTGGTGGTGTACTACTACCACAACTACCCCTTGTATAACTTGTGAAATTCTAATTGCCTGACACTTACTTTAGTATGAAAGTAAGGGAAATGTGAAATATTGTAGCAAACTAAGCAAGAAAATAAATAAGAAAATCTTTCAAATGTCTCTTTTTTCTGTCTCTCCTCTAGACTTACCTGGTCCCACACTAACAATGAGCCCTAACAGCCAAAATATCTTCAGTGGAGAGCACTTTATGTTACATTGCCCCAAATTTCCCACTAACTCTTCAAACTGGAGTCTGTGGCACTTCTCTCTGGACAACGGGGTGAGGTGCTCTGACCTCCGCACTGACCACTGCTCTCCACTAGTGGGCGTGATTTTGCCAGAGTCAAATGGTTGCATGTTTTCAGCAGCGAGTGGGAGCAGTGGATTGTACTGGTGTGAAAGTGCAGGGGATCGGACAAATGCAGTCAACATCACTGTGAGCTGTGAGTAGTTCAGAAATTGTTAGACAGTTTTAACTTGAATTTATTCAGTAAAAAAATGTCATGGATGGGCCTTTTGAGTCTGACCCCATTACTACAAATACTGCTTACCTTTACTACTAGTTTTTGATCAACTTCTGAATGTGTATGTATGTATGCTAATATATGAAACCATGTTATGAAAGCAAACCTGTGTATATTTATTTTGCAGATGCTCCTCTGATCTTGAGGACTCCTTCCTCTCCAGTGCCACTGGGCCATAGAGCCGTCCTCTACTGTCAGTATCAAACAGACAACCACAGTCGCACCAGCTTCTATAAAAATGGAGCAAAAATGTATACATCCAAAACATCACACTCAAATAAAACTATAACGATGGCAATAGAAAACGTGACACAAGAACATGAAGGGTTTTACAAATGCAAGTCTGAGGACACTGGGATAGAGAGTGAGGAGGGTTGGTTTTCAGTGCAAACAAGCCAAGGTGGGATTTATTATTTATTTGTGTTTATTATTTTATTTATATACATATCAATATAGAATTATGGATGTTTTATAGGGGCCTTGACAACACCAGAGCATGAGGCAGATGCCACTTATGGTGAGCTTATGATATGCATGAATTCAGTAATTTATAGAAACATTAGTTCAACATTGTGTTGTATGGACTAGAACACAGGGAAACAGTATAGAAATAAAAATATATTGAATCAAAACAGAAAATTGTGATTAATCTTGATAATTAATACCAATAATGACAAAATCACATAATCAAGATAAATTATTATTTGCTCCTGCTCTGTAGTGCACTTGTTTTTGTGAGTGAAAAACTGATGGATGGAACATTAAAAGAGCCTGTTTAAGTACTTCAAATTCTCATTGATCTTGTTTTCGTTCAGGTCCTGGGCTGTGGATCACAGTGTCATGTACCATTGTTTTGCTTTTCCTTGTGTCTGTCAGTGTGTGGCTCATTTGGCGAAACAGGTGACTCTCTGCTTTGCTTTTAAAACTGCTCACTGCTTTTTAAATCCACCATTGTCACTGTGTTGGAAAAGACACCTGTCTTGATGGGATTATGTGGATGATAGGAGATTGGAAAAGCCTTTCCACAGTATAACAACAAGTAAAAATCAATAATAAAAAACATACCTGATTATGGTGTCTTCAAACAGGTACAAAGTCATATGCACCAATAGCTGGCGGCTCCATCACACACAGGATATTCCAGCTGTAGACCCCCCGGTCACTAAACAGGATGGCACGGAAATTCAATGGGACCTGTCCTGGATGGAGATGACCAATCTGCTCGATAAAAACCTGTATCCAGGAAAATAAGTTTTAAACAAATACTGTTGTTGTTGTTTATCCAAAATACATTCCCTAGAGTATCATTTTTCAAACACCGGATGTCTAATACGTGGAAACCAAATAAAAAAGTAAAGAAGAGTCAGACTTAAAATCTGGTATCTATGTTTGTCTGGGATGCATTTTCAGTCTCTCATTATATTTTCAGACAATTATAGATCAACTGAAGGACTCACAGCGCAGTGCAGCTTTGCACTTTTGACAAAATCTGTCATGCAATACAGAATTTCAAGATGAGATATGAAAAAGTACATCTTAAATGCATGAACAAAACATTTATCAAATGCAGGATACACCATTTGATGACTTGTGTAAAATGGTCTAAAACTAGGAAATGAAGGCGGATTTGGTAACTAGCAAACGTCTAAATGCCCCCTTATACCAGCTCATATTGGGATAAACTTGATTACTTAAACTTGAAACTTGAATATTAAAGCATAGCCAAGTAACCAGATACTGTAAAAAAAAAAAATACAAACTTACTTTGTATATCTTTCAATATACAAATCTTTTATCAAAGCTGTAAGAGATGAACAGAAGAAAGCTTGTGACTCACCAGGCTGAACTAAACCTAAGCCAAAACGTCCACAGTTTTTGTAAATACTTAACCTTGACAGCAGATTTTAATTGACCTTTATTGTGTTAAAAAGAAACACTGGAGAGAGACGCTAAATTTAAAAAGAATGATCTGGATGAGGCAATCAAGCTGCTTCGTTGATTGTTAAATGCACTGCAGCAAATCACTGTCATTTGTTTGCATGATGTACTTTTAGCTGATGATGCACTGCAGATGTCCTACATAGTAATTAACATTAAGCAATAGTCATTAAACATTTCTTTTATTATCATAGGGCTAGTACGAATGAAGAACTTTTTACTTTTTAAATCACCACTGAACTGAGTGTGTTTTCTTGATTCTTGAGTAATTTAATCACACTGTGCAGCACTCATCACAGAAGTTACCAGATTTTTTCTTTCTTTCTTTTTTTTTCTTTTTTTTTTTTTTTGATAATTTTTAAATGCAGTTTATTTTTAATCAGGGTCATTCTAAAAATGGTCTTTGGATTGTTTGGTCTAATTTGAAAAATAGAAATGGCTCAGCAATTGAATTTCCAAGAAAGACAGTAACACAGATGCATCATCCAAAACTGCAAACGCGTGATGATATATATATGTATACAAATTATTTATCAAAATTTCTGCCAGAAATACATAAGGCAGACCTACAGCTACTTTATACTACGTGAACTGTTAAGAGACTATAGAAATTAAGATAATATATATTTTGTTAAAATTCTGTATAATCCACTTTTGGGTGTATGTTTTTCAACATTTAATGCAAACACCTACAGAGAAAACTAGGCTAGCTAATATTACAGCACTTTAGTAGAAACTAATGAACACAAATTATCCATCCTATTCAACTAAATTACACTTAGACTGAGTGATTAATCGAACAATTATGACAAATCACAAATCAAAAATCGACAAAAAGCTTACAGTATTTTTGACACCTTTTCTTGTTCTGACATATGATTAATAATACTTTTTTTTTCTTACATATTACTATATTTTAACATTAAAAACGTAATAGGAGCTTAGATGTAGCTTGCTTGTTATTTGAACAGATCCAAGTTGTTGCTGGTATAAAAATCTCGTCTGCATTCTCCTCCTTCTCCACTAGAGAGCAACAAAACACCACCATTAAACCAAGGGCGAGTCCCGTGACGCAATAATCACGAGACGGAAGTACAATTTGTAGTCCAGTGACACAAATGAAAACACAATTCTGTTAAAAGCAAGGAAGCTCATTCATTCAAACGGTAGGTACTTAATCTACAGATACTCCGACATTGTCTCCGCTTTTGTGGTGCAGTAATATGCTCAAGTATCAACGTATTTTGCTGATGTTCTCAGAAGCAGAGAGTCAATTTGTTTACAACGTGGCTAATGATAAAGCTAATTGTTGTTGTCATATCTCGTTGAGGTCTTTAAATTCCCGATTGTCATATCTTAATGCAATATCTTTGACTAGCTGCGATGCCAAAAGTGTATACTTCAAGTGTCATCAATCAGCTTTAGGTCACGACTTGCATCTTTTTTTGTCATCAGGTTCTGGGACAAGCCCCGGTTTACATTTGCACAGGATGGTAGGATATTCCACATGCATAATTCCCTTATCAAACTTGTATATATAGCTACTATGTATAGAAAGATACTTTTAAAAACTTTTTTTACTAAGACTGTTTTCTATTGCAGCACGGTAGAGTGAAGGTAAAAACTACAGCCCAGCAGGAGGAGGAAAAGAAGAAAGAGCGTGAGAAAAAACTCAAGATCTATGTGGCTGCACGCGATGCCTGCTTTGCTAAGGTTGTTCAAAAGTGCTTTATACTTGCATGTCTGCAGCCTCTAGGTTCAAAAGTTACCTTCTCACACCCCCTTTCTGTCTTCTGTAAAACAGAGAAAAGAGGGCATCAAGGATGAAGAGGCACTGGAGCTAACCCAACAGCTCCTGTCCTCTAATCCTGACTTTGCGACCCTCTGGAACCAGCGGCGAGAAATCCTCCTGCACCTTGAGACCGTAAAGTTAGTCCAGTACCTCTTCACGTTGTCACTTGGTCATGATATCTACATAGGTTTCATTCACAGGAGATAAAGGCAGGGATGAAAATAGCTCTGTGATTTATGACTTTAGGGACGAGGATGAGATGCAGAAGATTTACGAGTCAGAGCTGCACTTCCTGGAGTCATGTTTGAAGGTGAACCCAAAATCTTATGGCAGCTGGTTCCACAGAGGATGGGTGTCGGCCCGCCTTCCACGACCCAATTGGGAGAGAGAGCTCAGCCTTTGTGACCGCTGTTTGAGCCTGGACGACCGCAACTGTGAGTAAAAGACTTAGATCAACTTTCAAATAATCTGTTACAGTTGTAATTATTGAATCAGTTCTATTTTAATACTAAAAAGGAGACATTTCCTGATTTACCTTTTAGCCTTTAGTTAATTTGTTTCTAAAAAGCTGTTGCTTAAGCACATATCACACATAAAGTAACCCTAGTGGCTGATATAAACTCCAGTTGATAAACATAACTCTTAAAGAATAAGCAGAAAGGCCAATTAAATGAATGAAATAATATTCACAATTATTGAAATGTATTAATATTATACTTCATTAGGACTGAAAAAAATAACACTTTTTCCAGATGTGTATAATTTGCTGACATATTGTATGCTCATGTCTCTTTCAGTCCACTGCTGGGATTACCGCCGGATGGTAGTGAAGATATCTGGTGTCCCTGTAGAAAAAGAGTTGGAATTTACTGATCGTCTCATTGGTTCCAACTTTTCTAATTATTCGAGCTGGCACTACCGCAGCACCCTCTTACCCCTGCTTCATCCAGAGTCCCCTGACCCCAAGTTGAGCATGGATCCTCCATCTTCGCAAACCCACTCTCATCGTGTGTGTGAAGAGCAGCTACTCAAAGGTATGTTTGTAATTTTTAATAATTAACAACAGCCAGTCTGGAGATTTCTTATTGTTTCTTTGATCATTTTGTTACTCTAATCAGGCTGTTGCACATTTCTCTCATGGGAGACAATAAAGGATTATCATTTTTTTATTACCCTATTAGGAGCACATCTCTATGGTTTGCTCTCATATGTTGTGTTTTATCCTTATTATGCTTGGTCTATTATAATAATAGTTTTCCAAGGAAACAAATGAGTAAAACTGAAAATGAGCATTCACTTGATTGAGCTAACCTTCAAACAATTCAGCAGTTTTTGGTTTACAACAGTTCCTTGTTTGAAACACTTTGATATTGAGCTGTCCTCTGCAGACAAGAAACACTTCACACTTTATGTATTTGATCAAGTCATATTGTTTGTGTAGATTTTTTGCCACAACACAATTTTTTAGGGCTAGGTAACTAGGGTTTGATTATTAATTGTTAAATTATGTATTTAATTTGCCATTTTATACCTGATATGTTTATATCCAATACAATAATACATTATTTTTGTCATTTACCAGAATATGAGCTTGTACAAAATGCCTTTTTCACTGACCCCAATGACCAAAGTGCATGGTTCTATTATCGCTGGCTACTTGGCAGAGGTAATTCCAGTGTTGTTTTGTCATTCATTCTTTCTTTTGTTATCCACCGCACAGTTTGACATAATGTTTTTTGGGTATTTTTATTTATGCAGCGGACCGTGAGGAGATGATAAGCTGTGTTTATGTCTCTCGGGATGAAGAGAGAGTGGTGGTTGGCTTCTCCAGACCTGTCAACGTAAGTGTCTTCATTTTATTTCTTGAAGAAAGTAAAATTGGAATGTATAGTTGTCTTACTATTCTTTTCAATTGTACTTTTAGGCACAGTCCAGTGGTCTGTTTTTGGTCCTCGATGGTCAGCCATTGAAAGTCGACTGGAGAAGTGTTCATCCCTGTTTCAAGCATAGCCCAGTTTGGGTATCCTTTGTTACATAGTGCTTGTGAGGAAAAGGGCTGCGTGATAGGGCAGAAAAATAATATCTGAAAATTCAGCTAGAGTTTCTTGTTCAGTTAGAAAAAGATACGTTTATTGATCTACTATATGTAGAGTCCACATAACACTGGTTGGTTAAATCCACCTGTCACTCAAACAAAGGTAATGTGGATGGCTTATCTTTGTGTTTAAGCATAGAGCTGCATTAAACAGATAAAAACATTGTGACTAATATGTAACAAAAGTCAGTGTCAATACATGCCAGATAAACATATAGTTGCAGTTTGCCATAGTAGAGAACATGCAAGTAAAGTCTTGACATGAATTATTTACAGTTCACAGGACAAGCTGAACCAGGGCACCTCTTGTTCTGCTCAAAATGAATAAGAAGGCTTATGTTATTAGGTTCTTTTTTCAGACCTAAGGTTTGTTTTCATACCTGACTGCTGTTTCGACTGCTCACTAGCGGTCTTCCTCAGAGTGGTCATGTGATGTTGCTGTGACGTGTCCGGTTATATGATTTATACAGGTTTTGGCGCTGTTTTCCTACTGGTGGAGGCAGCGCTATCTGCAGTCCGACTTCCTCAGAACAGTAACCCAGGTGTGTCAGAGTAGAAAAGCCTCATCGTCCCAGTTGATAGTCTCGTGGGCACGTTTTCCATATTTCGAGTGGTTCTCTCTTTTACAGTGGTCAGAAATGGCTGATTTGAGTTGTTCTTGTTCTGCTTTGTGTTTTGTTGCTTGTGTGCACACCTTCGCTTTTGACTTCTCGCATTCTGTCCTATGTTCCTTTTTCCGTGTACTGAACGCCCTCCCTGTTTCCCGATATGTTTTATTGCAGGACATGCAGTGTATTTCGTCATTATATTTTTGCTCCGGTTCCATTTTATCTTTATCTTTGGACGAGTAATTGCCTGAGTTTCCTGTATGGTTTCACTGGTGTGAACTGGAAACATCCAGAAGAAGCAAATAATGCACATCGGGACATGAACATTACACACAGGGAAGATGGCAGCATCAAAATAAAAATAAACCAACCCACACTGACCAGTACCTCTTATGAACATCGGAACATCCCACAGCCCACAAACTCTCCACAACGGTCTGAAGCAGTGCCAATACCCAAAATGGGTAATAAACAAAGGAAAACAATAGGCCAGAGAGAAAGAAAAACGGAACCAGAAAAACAAAATTAAAACTGAAAAAAGAGCTCAGGCATGGTGACATTACCGTACATCAGGGGTATAACAGACACAAGTTCAGAGGGCAATGAGAAACACAGTATCAACAACCAGTGAAACCGTACAGGAAACTCAAGCAATTACTTGTCCACCCAAAAGATAAAATGGAACCGGAGCAAAAATGTAATGTCATATACAAAATACACTGCATGTCCTGCAATAAAACATACATCAGGAAACAGGGAGGGTGTTCAGTACACGGAAAAAGGAACATGGGACAGAATGCGAAAAGGAAACAGCTAAGACGTACACATGAGCAACAAAACACAAAGCCAAAAAACAGGAACAACTCAAATCGGCCCTTTCTGACCACTGTAAAAGAGAGAACCACATTATGGACGGGGATGGTGCAAACATCATTGGGACAGAGGACAACAAACATCGTCGCTGCATTAAAAAAGCAATCGAAATATAGAAACGTGCCCATGGGACTATAAACCGAGACGAGGGGGCTTTTTTTACTCTCACACACCTGGGGTACTGTCCTGAGGAACTCAGACTGCTGATGGCACTCTTATCCTGCCTCCACCGGTAGGAAGACAGCACCAAAACCTGTACAAATCAGCTGACCAGACACGTAACAGCAACATCACGTGCCCACTCTGAGGAAGACCGCTAGTGAGCAGTCGAAACTATCAGGTATGAAAACAAACCATTGGTCTGAAAAAAAGAACATAAATTATCAGAAGACCAAATGAACCTCATTGGACTAATAAGGAGGCTTTTTAAACGTGACTCACCCCAGACATGTTGTTCTGTTGTTATTCTGAAGTGGCGCACAGCCGCAGCTTGACTTATTACTCAATAGTTGCATCTTATGCCTTTGGAACATGCTTATCTTTATTTGGAGAGTGATGTACTGGATGTGCATTATTTAAAAATACACCCAGAGCCTTTTCGAAAAAAACTTTGCAAAGTCAGATAGGAAATTATTGACCAAACTTTTTAATATGTACCAAGGTGAAATGTTTTCATTAACAATTTGTATACAGTTTTTTAATAAGGCAACTGTTGCCAGAAAATGTTAAATGTTCATAAATTCAGACAGTGAGAAATGGTTTAAAGCCTTGCGTGCTCTGTGCACCTGTCCAATGGGAGAGATTGATACATTTGTTAGGAAATACATGTCCTGTCAGGACCAAGATATTGGACATAGCAGAAAAGGATGAGATGGAGGGGTTGAGGAGGTTGATGTTTATTCTGCTTGGTGAAAATGGGATGGTAAAAGCCTGTGGCTTAGAGCTGAAAGAGCAGGTTTTTCAGTTTTCCGGGGTGAAATTGTGCTTGAGCTTCATTTAGACGTTTGAACTACTGGAAGAAGGGCTTTCTTATCATGACCGAGGTTATGCAAATTATATTTTTGTATTTATTCAAGCCTGTAGAGGCTGTTTTTCTCTGAAAATTTCCAGCCTGCTGTGATTTTAAACCTTAACATGGACTCAGATATGCCATCTCCCACCGGGAACAATAAGTGACATCACAAATGAGCACAATCTGACAGTGCACTGGAGCGAGAGACCCACTCAGAGAGACTGTGCTCTGTACACAGGTAGCTCACTGTACCCCGCGGTCTCTGTGCCACGTTCCATTAAAGACCTGCTCCACAAATGTGTTTCCTGTTTTAGGTCGGACTGAGAGCTGGTGTCGAGACTCTGCCACTGATCAGGAGCTGTTCAGGTACTGTCTGTCAGGCTCAGGGCAACTTCATTCATTTAAATAATCTCTACCCAGTCTCTTGCGCAGCTCAATTTGCTCCTCTCTCAGTTCCTAACCACCCAACAAAAAGTATACTTTATTTTCTGTTTATGTATTCAAAAGTGTTTCTCATAAAAGCTGGTGATGTGCATAGTGTGATCACTGCCATATATATGAATGAAAATATAAATGGATTAAGACCAACAGTGAATGTAACACTGAAACTATTTGAAGAATACCTCAGTTGAGTTTAGTGTTAAATCAGTCCAAAGAAACTATTGGACTGCCTTTTCCCCCCTTTTACTTTCCCTCTTTTTTACTTTTTGTTTTTAGCCAGGTTTCTTTGTTTAGCAAGATGTAGCATCTTCGAGTGGTAATAAACCATGACATGTTTTGACTACTTCCTGCAGTCTTTCTCAGATTACAAATGTTTTTAGCAATGTTTTCAGCCAGCTATTATTCTGCAGCCATTTGAACCATTTTTCCTGTAGATGGGTATCTCTGAAGCCTAAGAAACTTTTTTTTTTCTTAATGTAGATGAGAGAAATGTTAACTGTTTTTCTTCAGGAGTGAACTCTCAGTGGAGAAGACCTCCGTGCTCCAATCTGAACTGCAGTCGTGTAACCAGCTACAAGAGCTGGAGCCACTCAATAAGTGTAAGTGGTGCTAAATCTCTATTCAGACAGAGCCAGATACAATCAATGTGCTTAGGGACAAGAGTTACTGGTGTGTACTTTTCAATGGCAGGGTGCTTACTCACCATAATCCTCCTGATGAGGGCGCTAGATCCCCTGGGATACGAGAAAGAGACGCTTGCTCATTTTGAAACGCTCAAAGTAAGTACAGACTTCTTTTGAAGGATTCTGACAGACAGTGGCCATAGAGACACCTGCTAATGTCTGATCTGCCATTCATGCAGCAACAGTAAAGTGCACTTATTACTTTTTTTTGCTGAGCAATAACCTTGTGCAATTTCAAAGGTAGATGTAATGATTGCCTAATAATTGTTGTAGGCGATGTAGCAAACAAAAAGTTCAGTCCATACATTAGTTTCAGTGTGATCACAGTTTTTCTGTACTTTCTAGCGACTGCCATTATCTCGCTCTCTCCTTCTCTGTCTGTCTCTCCCTTTCTCTCTTTCTTAGGAAGTAGACCCTATGCGTTCATCTTACTACAGCGACCTTTGCAGCAAGTTCATGATAGAAAACACAATTCTCAAAATGGAATATGCTGAGGTCCGAGTTTTCAGCATTTCTGACAAGGTTGGTTAAAGAAAAATCACGGCTGCTTCCTGTTTTCATCTTTGGTTGTTCCTTATCAGGGTTTATCCATATGTGTTACATGTACTACATATTATGTATTCTAGATTTGCATTTGTTTTACAAATAATATATTAGTTCTTCAGTCTGGCATAGACCAATTTACAGGCCCAGTTTAGTAAGATATTTACTACAGCTTGGCTTGGTTAAGTCCCAAGTAATATCTGGTTCAGTCCAGACTTAGTCCTAATTGGGAGGCTAAATATTTTACAATTCTGTCTTTGGTGTCAATGGCTAATCTTTTTTTTTTTTTTTTTTTTACAGAACTTGACCACTCTTTGTCACTTGGATCAGCTTGTATTGGTCACCCATATCAATCTTTCATCCAATCGGCTACATAGGCTGCCTCTTCAGTTGGCCATGCTGCAGTGCCTGGAGGTATCACAGCTCTGCTAGATGAATCTGAGTTCTTCCGTTCTTATCTTATCCCAGTTGGGGGTCACAAAGCAAGAGATTGAGTGGATTTTTTTCATTGTGTCTTAAATGGTTTCTTCACACTTTCAGGTTTTGGAAGCCGACAATAACTTGATAGAAAACCTCGAAGGACTGTATCACCTTCCCAAACTAGAGGAGGTGCTTTTGAGTAATAACAGTATCCTTTAATGACTATAAATCCAATATTTGTTTTATGTTCAAGGTAAATTATGTAAGGAGGTGACGGTCCGCCACCATAAAAGTTACACAGTGCACTTTTAAGTCACCATGTCCTTAATAACATCTTTAGTCAATCAAGAGGCATTTCAAAGTCAAATTCACATAACTTACATTTAATACAAGTGGAAAATGATCAAAGCATTTTACTGCTTATAGTTGATAAAAGCACAAATAGACATTTTGTCTGCTCTCTTTTTTCATATTAGATGCATTTTATATGACAACCAGCCATGTACTGTGACAAAAATAAACAATGTGAGTTTAATGTCTGCACCAGTTAAGAGTTGGAATCAACACTTCATAATATGCAGCAATTTCTAGGATAGCATCACTTCTATCCTAGAAAACTGACTCAAAAAACACTGGCTTGTGACCTACTTTTAGGAACATACTTTGAAGATTGCTACACAATTTATGTAATGAAATAGATTTTTTTCTAAATCTTCCATATACAAAGTAACATTATGACATTTTTGTACTGAACTTAACTGTCTTAATTTAAATTAGCTCCGATCTATTTTAGATCTAGTGGTGTTTTGTACATTTCGTGTGCAATAATAGTAACCCTAAAGTGTACTGCCAAAATGTTCTGAAATTCTCAGTTCTACCTTATTTGGTACTACTAAAATAAGTTAATTGGCTTGCTGCCCGAGGAAGTCATTATCTGTCATTATAGCGTCCTTGAACATTGGAGTACTAGTACAAAGGTTTTATTTGAGGAAAACCAGTTAGATAAATTCACTCTAAAAAAATCCTCTAGTGAGTCAATAAAAGCGTGAATCGGCCCTCAAAACAGCCTAAGAAACGATGACTGTGTGTGTGGTGTTAAAGTTGCACTACACACAAATCTGGTGTTTTGAGGGCTCCAATAGCAGCTGAACTAATGGCTTTACCTCAGCGCTTTTTTCTATGTTGAAGCTACCAATTTAGGAGCTACAATTTAAGTTTCATTAAGAAGGAAAACGACTCTTAACAACACGTAATGTCCCTTGCATGCTCCACTTCATCTGGTGCACTTGAGGAGAATTAATAAGGTTGTGACACTGAGGGCTGCATCCAAACAGTTGTTTTTGTAATGACTGTCGAGTTACAGCATCCTCCTCCTATATTTAGGCTTCCCTCAAAATGAATTCCTGCCCCATTGTCTAATTTAACACTGTGATCCGACTTCTCCTCCAGACACTCTGCTATTTATTGAGGCAATAATAAGAATAACTATTAAGTGGCAAATTGGCAGAAGAAAATTGAAAGAAAAAAAAAGATTTCTGCACTGAATATGTACAAGTATGAGGAGTGAAAGTGCAGTTTACTCATTTTTTGAATGCAATTTTTTTTGGGTGTGAATTGTCAGCAAAGACCGAGGGCAAGAAGCTTATTGTTGGCATCTATCTAAGAATAGTGTTAGATATGTTTTCCTTTGGGGATGATTAGCTATTTAAGCATTCCTTCAGTATTACTGTTGCAATCCCCAAGGCGCAGTAAACCCTTCTTGAGCTATGTTGATGGTCAGTTGCTGGAGGATTTGTCTGTTGTGTTTGTCTTGATGGAAACTATTGTCTTTCTAGTGCAAATTCTACTAAAATATTGAATGTTGCTACCCATGTTTTTTCAACTTAACCATGCTGCTCAGAAATCTCTACACTGGCAGATCTGCAGCCTCTGGCCTCGTGCCCCAAACTTAAGCATCTTGATCTCCGTGGCAACCCTGTCACTCTGAGCGACGGCGTTGAGGCTGAGATAAAGGCCCTTTTGCCCTCTGTGACCGAGCTGCTCCTTTGAAGGGGCAACCTGTCCTAGCACTAAGGGTGGGCGATATGGCAACAAGTTAACATGATATTTTGGCCTTAGACTTGAAACATAGTTTGCTGCCTTTAAAGGTGCACTATGTAACTTTTCTGGGGGTGGATCCGCCACCAGCTTGTCTCATGAGTGTGTTATTGCTTTACCTGAAAATTTCCACTGTATTGTAGAAACTTATATTCATTTATTATTTCATTCATTTAATTTCAGGCATTTTTATTGATGCAAAAATATTTAGTTTGATGGATTCACCTGCTTGTCTCCATGGTGATTGCCAAGTTATTTGCCATTCTATGGAATGTTCCACATTACCCACATTAAAACTTGAATAGTACACCTGGTTCTACTGAGGCTGACCAATAGAGCTCAGGATTGTGTCGTCATACTACATAGAAGTTTTAGATGGTCAATACTTAACTTAAATAAAAATAATAATAATAATAAATCAGTTTTATATAGTGTTTTTCTGGACACTCAAAGACACTTTACAGATCATTATTCATTCACTCCACATTCGGTGGTGGTAAGCTATGATAGTAGCCACAGCTGCCCTGTGGCAAACTGATTGAAGCGAGGCTGCCAATCTGCGCCATCGGCCCCTCCAACCACCACCATCACTCACGCACACACAACTTTCATACTAGGCAATGTGGGTGAAGTGTCTTGCCCAAGGACACAACAGTTTTTCGCAACTGTCGCCCCGCTGTGGCACCTGATTTTTCCCAGCGTCTCCCATCCAAGTACTAACCAGGTCCCGGCCCTGCTGAGCTTGAGCTCTGACGGGATCAGGCTTTGACAAGCCGGTATGGCCACTAAAATGCTCTGACGCTCTAGGTTTCAAAGGTAGTCATCTGGACACTGTTTCTGAAATCAGGTCATTTCAATTCCCAATGTCTTGGTTTCAAAAAATGTGTCGAGATGACCTCTGAAACTTTTTCTACTTTGAACCACTCATGGACGAATGAGGGATTACACCTTGAAGTTTCTAACACTGTAGAGAGCTGATTGTATAATTTACCACTAGTGATCCAGCAGCTTATCGGGTTGTTCCACACCTCATTTGTTTACTTTTTTGTTTTGGCAATTGCAGCTAAATGGATGTTTTACACTGCTGCTACAAACCTGCAGGATTTGGTCAATAACACTTTTATATTTTAAATCCTATAGGTGAGAAAACTAGATGACTCGGGTTGATGATCTTTCTAGATTGGCAGATCTCCCCACGTTCACGATTGTATTCATTATTGTCATATCGCCCACCCATCGTGGGTAACTTGTATCCACTGTCTTTTGCAATGCTGTGTATATGTTTGTGTTTGCAAGTGAGAAAGAAAATTAATTGTCATGGTTCATCATATGTCCATCACTAGGCTGCACCTCCAAAGGAGAACTGGCATCAGCTATTTGTCCTTCCCCTGTGTCAGTAACCGTAAATATGTGTGGTTAAGAGTGAAAGAAAAAAACAAGTTTGACTTTGTTTTGTCATCTCCAAAGTGTCACGGTTCAAAATGTGTCCATCAACAAAGTGCTCCTCTGGCAGGTTGGTACTGGGGCATCCCTCTGATCTGCTGTCATCTTTGTCCTTCACCTGTGAAAATGTGTGTGAATGTAAATCACGTGACTCTGTCTCATCAAAACATGTCAAACCAGCCCTTCTGTGATGAGAGTAGATATCGACCATTATGGCATATAGAGACTCATGAAAACAACTGGAATACTGGAATGCTGTTTTAGCACGTCAACTGAATATGAAATACTAAGCCCACAGTATTATGATAATAAGTAATATTAAGCATGTTTTTATCTCCTACAAATTCTTCCAAGAAAAACCTGATTGCCTTTTGAGCTAATGGAAAACCCTAAATTATGCCCCCCATTCTGTGATAGTTGGAGGAATAGAATAAATGCCATTAATACTAACAGTTAAAATATACAGTACATTGAGCATTTCTATCAAATTACTTTTACTTCCCGTGTATTCTACTTAAATGAGATGTGTCTGTATTTGCATGCGTGGTGAATGAATGCTCCGAACACAACTTGCCCAAAAGCATGCAAACACACTGATAATGAAGTTAATTGACTGTAATAGACTGTAAAGAAATAGTGGCTTATTGCAGCTACAGGCTTTGAAGTAATTTGATCAAGGGCTCACGAGACGATAAAAGCTGTGCCTAGTGCTTTCACTCTATAAAAACGTGATGATATTTAGCATATTTAATATAAACCAATCACGCATGACATTATGACTACCAACATAAATACAGATTAATATTACAGCGTTCATTTGGTGATACTGGTCCTGCTTATATACTTCATGAGTTAGAAACAGAAAAAAGTGTAAAGGTTTAACAGCATTTTACAGAGCAAATTGTGCTCTTCTTGTAGTGGGGTGGTTCAGTCTGCACTGTCTATCAAGTGGTCCAAACAAGGAGCCATGGTGGTCTCTTTGGGCTGAAAGGACTGTAGAGGAAATCTACTTCAGTTGAACTTTCACAGGTCCTGTTGTGTCAGAATAGACTGTGTACCTGACTTTGTTTCTTGTGGGGCTGCATAGTTTTCAGTCATTCATTATGTTATGCTTGACTGGTATATTTCATAATAACTCACCATTTTAAAGCTGGTCAGAATGCCACTGGTTGCCAATGCACTTACTGTATATTGTCTCATGTCTCGTAACTGTTAGGTGTGCCACAGCTACAGACTCTGATTCATCTGGTATTGTCTTTGTTCACTTGTTTAAGTATTAAGTGCATTAAGCAACACACCACCTCAATAACGTTTGCTTTTCATTTGTCGTTGGATTTGAATTGAATCTGGAAAGTAAGAAACATTTTGGGAGTGTCTTAACAAAAACACAAGACTGCAATTTATTCTTTTAAGACAATAAATTAAATGTGACGTACATAGTGACTTTGTTACAGCTTATGAAATTTAATTCATCATTGTATGTTAACCATCTCGTCCTGCATTTCACACAGGTTTTTATATTGTTGTCTTTTTAGGTGGTATGTTTGTTTTTTATTTTATTTTATTAGTTTATTCTTTTTTTCCAGACGCAAATATTATCCTTCCTATTATAATGTGTTATTATAATTTCAAATAAAGAAAGGATAGTGTAAATGTTCATCATAGTTTTACTCCAATCTAGAGTTATTTGTGAAGAAAAGTCCAAAATTTACAGAAATTCCACCATCTATGTGATCAATGCACAAATTCCTTCCACAGTGCATGGGGAATCCAACATGCCATGGGAAATTTACACACAAGGACAGTTTAAACATTAATTTAAGAACAAAAAGGGGTTGTATTTTTATTTTCCAAAGAAAAAAAATGTAGGATGTTTTGGTAGAATCTTAAATATAACAATAACAAGGGAACAGTGTTTTATTCAAATTAGATATCTAATCTGTCACTAGATAAAAGGAAATAGCCAAAATATGTAAACTCATTGACCGTACTGCATGCCTTGGCTGCCTAAACCAGTTTGTGCACATATTTGCATATTTTGTACCTTGCATATGAATCAAGAACAGGGTGATTGTGCGATTGAGTTTTTGGGCAGTACCAAGAGCCACCTGTCACTCAGCCCCATTTCTGATTTAGGAGATTATTTGGTTAATTTACACGGTTTATTTGGCCCGCTTAGTTTATTATTGAGTTTTATTTTTGGACAGTCCCCTCAGTGTGGGAATTCAATTGTACACCAATATCTGGAAATGATACAGTTGGCTGGTGACATGAGGACATTGGTGTGAATAGTTATGTAGTAATTACACAATGAATATATGAGAGTAATATGTCCTTGCATTAAGACATTTCTAAAATAGTATGTTTGCTGTTATAGTCAATAGTTTATCCTGCAACTTCAAACTGAATACTGTTACATGCAATAAACAAATGATAATTACTACTACTACTACTACTACTACTACTACTACTACTACTACTACTACTACTACTACTACTACTACTACTACTACTACTACTACTACTACTACTACTACACATTTTTGAAGGCGATAGAGAACCTCTGGGGTGATATTTTGTCCATTTGTCCACTGGAATAATTGAGTTACATTGAGTTTATTAGTTACTAGAGAGATATGTGGGAGCATGGAAATTGACTACCACTACACCCATGCAATTATTAATACTCATACTATTACGTTACAGTTTACGGGTAATTGGTGGATGACTACAACTATGTACTACTGCTCCTGCTATTACTTCAACTGCAGTTTGCTAGTTACACAGGCACACAAGTATAAAGGGCTCTAGTTGTTGGAAAAAGAAAAGTATATTCCAAGACTATTTCAGGCAATTAAAAGCTTTTATTAATGTGTTACAAATAAGTAGTTGCAGTTTACTATTAAGTGTGTCACACATATCTGGGCTGGCAACAGAAGGCGTGTCCTCACTCTTGAGTCTGAGCCCAAACTATTTAAAGTTGCCTTGTATGATCTTGTAGAAAGTTCAACTCCTCCACGCACTGAAGATTTCCTACATCTGTCTCTTCTCCTCCTCCACTTAGCCACGTGAGTGTTTTTTTTTTTTTTTTTTAAATGATGTATAGTGTCACACGGATATTTTTTACTTTAGTTTTGGAGAAGAATTTGTAACTTTAATTTTGTAGTTCCTCTTAGTGAAAGGAATGCTGACGAGGTTGACAGTGAATGTGGATAGGAGGGAAAGCTAATTTGAGTAACTGAGCCATAGTTATATTGTAGCTGTGTTATACTAAATTTCTACACATCAACATGGGTAAACAGAGCATACTGGCTGTCAAATGGAATCATTGTCACAATTGTTTCATTAAAAGTTTAATTAAATATATCCTCTTCTATAAAAAGGCTGATAAACAAACATAAAAAACTAACGTGCTACTTATGAGTCCAATTAATCTTATTGAACTGCATTTTGCACATTAGCTCAGCAGTTCAATATGACAAGAGGGCTTATCATGAATATTGCAGATGGCATTTAAAACAATGAAACATTTCTCCTGATTTGCTTTTTCTAATCTGGGGTTGCCAGCCACAGTAAATTTTTGCCTCCAAGTGTGCACTGTTCCGATTGGGCAAATCTTTTCATTTGTTTATATGGGCTTGAACAAAAGGTATCTCTCATAATTACTTGTTGTTGTTGGATTCATTTTAAGATAATTAGCCCAATTATTTAATTATTTGGCATGTGACTTTAAAGTAGTGCAACTTCAACTGGCTAATATTAAGACATTATCTACTTGTGCAAAAGGCTAAGTGCCTTTATATTACATTCACTGAATCCTTTGTGTACACAACCTAAAACTTGACCTCCCATCTCACCCCTGGGGCAGCTGTGTCACGAGCTCTGAGCATCAGCACCCTCCTGGGGCAATTAACAGCTCTGATTAATAACACACAAGTACATTATATATCTGACTGCTGCTGACGTCTTACCAGTCAACTCTGACCAACTTGTTTGAGCATCACATGCACAGAGTGAATGTTGAGTATCTTTCTGTAGAAACAAAAAAATATTACAAGAAAATGCTAGTTCTGCATAATTTTAGATCTTCAAATGTTCATTTTGCTTAAAAAATGAAATAGGTACTATAGTAGCAGACTGGGGCCCTTTTTGAGTGGTGTTAATAAATTTGTAGATCCACCCAAAAAAGTTGTTAGCGCTATTATAATCTCTCAGATATTTGTTGGAACGCCCAAAAATATGTCCTGGCTCATTCACACCCAAATATCGAGATGAAGAGGAATGCATTATCCAAAGCAGAAGACGAAATAGTCTTGTTTCAGTCGTTGAACTACACAGTCACAATATTCAATATAGTAATCACATTGCACTTTCTTCTCTCATATCATGCTATGCTAAAGAAAAGCATTGAATTTTTGGGGCCATTGTAGATGCATATGATGTGGTGGAGTGGAGTCCCAGAGCGGGGGCTGGCCTGCTCTCTTTAGATGATTAACTGATGACGATCTGAGCTCAAAGCAGCTTCACTTATCGCCTGCCTCATCTCCTCTCGTCACACGCTCATATTCTGTACTGTGCCCCTTATCTCTCTGTGATTTATCCAGGACATTATTGAACACACTGGAGAATATACTGCCTCCATCACTCCATAAATACTACAGCTTATTGTGCTTCATAATAAAGCGCCACCTGCCAAGATTTGCTCAGAGAATGACAGAAGTAATCGAAAACTTTGTGAGATGGATTATTGGTCAATTAGAGATGTGGTGCACTCAATGACCTCATAACAAGGAAGTGGCATATAATCAATTGGACTTTGTCAGAGCCAAAATAGCATTCAAATATGGCTCACTGGGTTTAAAGGTATTTCTCTTATTTATATATATCCAAATTAATCTAATATTGATTCCATTGTAATGTTAAGTTATACGCAATTGCAAAAAATAGTATTATATTTATATAATGTGTTTTTGTGAAGATGGTTTTCCAAATGAAAACAGAATAGGCTAGTTACAGATTCTATGTATGAAAAAAACAAAAAAAGAACAAGATCAGATTTGTCGTCAGCGAGCGTATGGTATTCTATGTCAAGTTGTATTGCTTTATTTAAACCAGGAGTGCTACATAATGTTTTATTGTTTATTTATTTATGCTACTGCCAGTCATTTTCCTCCGCGTAGACCTTTCAAAACTATAATATAGCCACTTAAAGATGCTGTCAATCATAAAGGTTTATGGCACGACCAAGAGACCCACTCAGTCCACTTCAAAGTGCCATTTAATGTAAGTGATTAATGTGCCAAGAAATGTGTATATATAAATAACTTTATGAACTTTATGCTTTCTATAGAGACTTTTACCGTTCTAGCACACTTAACGGTCCTACATTGCACAAAATTGATACTTGTGAGCTTTAAATCATGTCATAATATTGTTACCTCATCAAAAACATTACTGGAGTTTGTGTTTTGTTTCATTCACACGTTTGAGTAATCCTTTATTATTAAAATGCTTTGTTCCAGCTTGTGATGTCATGAAGCTGTAAGTTTCTATTTGGAGTTTAAGAGCACTTCCTGTATTACCGCATGACATCACAAGGTGAAAGAGAATTGAGCATAAATATGCAGAATCTGTGCATTAAACATGTGCAAATGAAACAAAAGACAACTCTGGGTCTGTTTTGATGTTTTTGAATAGCATTATAACATAGACCAGAAAATAGTGTAATACAGGCCCTATAAAAGATATTTAAATACAAAAAAGGCTTACAATAATATAGTTACATCCATTTTGCAACATAAGGTCATTTTGAGTCTGTGGTGCAGCTCACACTTTATATTTTAGTTCAGATATTTCACATACATATAACTGTGTACAGTTAAATCTATGTAGTTGGATCATCTTTTCAGGAACAGTGACTGCCAACATGTGAAAGAAAGTCACAAAATATCAATTGCAGCAAGAATTACAAGAATTATTATGTCCCAATATAAATGCACATCAAAATAAGTACATTTAGCAAAGGCAAGGACATTTATCACCTATTTACCAAAAATTCTTTATTAATCAGTCACCAATTTCACTCAAAAGCCAAATATTACAACTAAATTAAATGAAGTTATTTAAAGAAAAACATGAGTCATTTATCAACCATAAACTACATTGGATTTCCTATTCAAACCTTGTCATGCCTTCAGGTAGAATTTACTCAGTCCAATCAGAAAGTCTATAGCTCGGATGCCAAAACACGATTGATATCCCATTACCTTTTATGTGCTGTTTTATGTTTTGTTGTTTTGATGTTTTTCTTTTTACTTGTCATCTGTAATTATGATGCCAGCAATCCTCATCTTTCTGTCACCCACTCATGTCTGTGTGAGTTCTTCTGCCGTGGACCCATTTGCATTTGAATAACAAAACTGTCAGACAGCCTTGTGTGTGCTGCTTTGGCCACCATTAAAGACTAAACATGCATGCACAAAATGGGTGTAATTTTCCACATCTCTTTAGATAGTTAGGTTGGAGGTGTCTTGGTAAAAACAGGTCTAGAAATAATACTTTTTGGCGGAGACACCGGGCTATTGTGAGAAGGTTTTGAATCAATAGTGCAGTCAATAAGATCTTTTTAAACGGCACACTGACACGACACTGCCTTTTGCATCTGTAGCAAGCATTTAGCAGGTAATTTTTCCAATAAAGTCAACTGGGATGATCCATGCGGTCCCCCAAAGTTTCTAAATGAAATCCCTTTAAGTCATATTAAATTGCTGTTTCTGCTGAACTTGCAGCAACAAGCAGCCAAGATCTATAGTTTGTTAAAAACCCATTGCTTTTCCTAATAGGACCTGTATATTTGAGAGACGGTATGCATTTTCTAAGTGTAGATTTGTTGGTGTGTACATTGATATAGCTAATAGGTTCAAAAGAGCGTGTTTAGCATCTGTAAGAAACAATTTTCTAATAATTTTTGTTACGTGAATTGCATGAGAATATGGAGTTGTAATAAGGAAGGAGTTGAAACCCTAGGAGCATCTTTCATCCTTCCCCCTGATAGTGTTTGCACAGCCCTCTCTTCTGTACAACCATGTAAACTGTGGTGGCAGCTCTGCAGGGACCCACTGCTGAGCCTGACTCACAACCTACTGGAAGAAACTCACTCTGGGTTTCATTTGGTTATTTTAGTAAATTGTACGTTTACAAATAATGTTTTTTTAAACACACTTTAAAAGTCCTATATCACGCAAAATGTGTAGTATTAAAGAGATGTGTATGAAACATTTGCATGAAAGATAATTTGCCTCTGAATCAAACCTGTGGTTAAGTTGCAAACCCATGATTAGGCTTCATGCTTTCCTCTTTCCCTATACAAACTATTATGCTTGGGTCTTATTTGTCTGTTCACATTATTATCTTGGTAGCTGCTTTGTATTAACATTCTGAGTGTTTGACAAACAGAGAAAATTTGCACTGTGGATTCATTGCTGTTGTGCTGGATGGGATTAAAATTACAAGGAGATACAGTGGGTATTTTTTCAGGTTTAGAGCCAGGATCTGGGCCAGGAGTTTTTTAATCTGAAAATTACACTTTTTTATGTTTATTGAGAGCACATGGAAACCAATCTTACCAGTCTGAGACCTAATATTAGAATATGTCTAGATTTTAGTTTTGATCAACTCCAAGTGACAAAAAATTGAAATTGTGATATGACCTTTGTGACAATATACTGTTTTGGTGATACTGTAACCGTGATTGAGAAATACTTTATTTAATGCCACCCTAAAAAACAAGACAAGTTTTCCCACACTTCCTCCTGTATGTCGGCCTCTGTCATGTGTGTAACTTCTTTTGAGGCGTGTCCGTCAACTGCTTGTCTTCATGGAGCTGTTATTGTTTTGTCTGATATGTTCCACAATAAAGCATTAAACTCATCTGTCTCCATGAATACGAGCAAAAACAAAACTAGGCCAAGATACTGGTCAGATCTGTGGAGAGACATCTCAGTGTATCATAAGAATTACTGTTTTTAATGGTATTTTTAAGCAATAAAAACACTGTAATGGAATAAATGCAAAAGAGACAAATTTACTACAATGCTGTGGAACAAACCAACAAAACAATAACAGCTCCATGGAGACAAGCAGTTGGTGGACCCCCCACAAGAGAAGTCACATACTTAAGTGAAGAGTGAACTCAGAAGCAGGAACTGTTTAAAATACTAAGTCTATATGAAATGTGATAAAACAAAATTGTGCTTTTTAAATCTGGCTCTAAGAAAATCATTATATTCTTTTTTTTTGGCATACCACACACCCTCCTACCTTCATGGTGTCGTCTTGATGGAGTATTTGCCCTCTATAATACCCCAAGGTAATATTGTACCTCCCACTCCCACTATTACTTTTTGACTTTCCACTTATTTTGTCTGAATCCTTGCTCTGACAACCCACCAGCTTTTCCCATAACAAAAATGCTGCAGCTCAGATTTGTGTTTGTATCTATTTTACACTGTTGTGACAAAGTGCTGGGGAGCTTTACATATGACAGGGTAAATGCCTCACGTGCCACTGTTTTTGTGATTCTAGGCACACGCTCACCTCCCAGAAAATCTCCCCTCTGTGACTCAAGTATAAATCAGCCCCAGCATCAACTCCAGATGTGTCCCCGATGCTATCACACCCTTCTGCTGCTGCTGCTATGTCTGCACTTATAACTGTACGCTCCCAAATTAATATTTATACCGCGTTACCCCAAAAAATCCAATATGTTCATTCAGACAGGATTATCCCAAATGACTCAGTAAGTCCCAAGAGCAGCACCTGAGCTGTCCTCATGCCTCCTGGTTCTTATACAGTGATATGGGGACAAATGTCTAATTAGAGCATATGTGGCTCAGACATGGATTTTCGGATTATACAGTTTTGTTCCAGGTTTAGTGTTTTCTCCTCTACTCCTATAGCTTAGAGATGGTTAAGAATTGGCTCAGGTTTTTTTTTTTGTCAAGCTATAGCCTGTTTAGTAATATCTGGAGTTTAATATCAGTGTTGTCGCAATTAGAATAAGCACAGTTGTTATTTTGTTTCATTTCAAGCAGCTTTTCTCATTTACATCAGATTAGAAGTCTAATCTCATTTTAAACCATTTTTAGATATGATTATGAATGTTACACTGGGGACTATAGGATCGTGTTCAGTCCCAGTCCTTGTCTACACCTGGTTTTGGTTGTACCTTAGTTTTTATTTTGTATTTTTAAAAAAATGTTTTCTAAACAAAAGCACATCTTGTACAACATCAAAACATTTCTTCACTGTGACATTATCCAAGTTCCTGCCCTATATTCCTTGGCTCGCCTCTATATCCCCACACTAATGTTTTGACAAGCGTGCATAATAATACATTTTCCACGCAAGACATTACAGGGGATTCATGTTTGATGCTAAAATTATACTGCCACCTATTTTGTAATATGGCTTGGAGCAGCAAATAAACTAAATTCTCATTATCAGTTTGGAAATAAATAAAACATGTAGCATTAGTGCTATCAGTAATAACCCTGTCAGGAGTGCAGGGTGATAAGTGGGATTAAATGTCAGTCATGCCATTAGGAAAAAGTCCAATCTTAGATTTTATATTTCAGGTCTAATTACTTTACACCTCCAGAGTAAAACATCCCCAAAATCTTTGAGTCAGTTCCCAGTTTCTGAACTGAGTGAGATTACTCCTAAAAGAAGCCTTATGTCAGCATACTACTTGAGTATAATATGCTGTGCTTACCTCACATGTACTTACCACTTTCACTAAATAAAAACACATGACTACAGTCTGGGCCTAAATCTCAGAGGGACTATGTAAAATAGGTTAAATAGACCAAGATGGACACAAAAAATATGATATTATATAAATCTAGGATGTGAGAACCAACTTTCTGTTGACAGGTTGACTGACCTATTGACTGGTATGGCCGTGAACGATACTTGGCCTACTAACATCTAAAATAAAGCATGAATCAAGCATCCTGGCAAAGTGTACTGTATGTATTTACATATACAATGCAGAAAGTGCAAATGTGTAGTGTTTGCGGGCAAAGACTTTTTTTTTTACACTTTCTCAAACTAATTGCAGGTCAAATGACTTTACACCTCCAGAGTAAAACCTGTCCAGAAGTGTTCTTGTGTGCCCACACCGGTCCCATCTGGGTCGTTGGTCTCACTAACCTTGTCCTGGATGTGTGTGGTGGCAGGATGTCCGTGGAGAGCCGGCTGCACGGGAGCGCATCAGCTGTGGGTCGCTTTCCAACCACGGGCGACGAGGCACAAAGGGAAGAACCGGAAAAAGAAGAGCAAGATGCGCCGGAGGAAACCGCGTGCCGCCGGTGGTTACGCAAGGCCTGTTGGTGCTGCTTCCCTAAAACAAAAGACGACCTCACGAACACCGTGGTCACCGGGGTGGACGACAGCGATGGAGGCGACAAAGAAGACAAGCCCCCAACTCCTGAGGATGATCATGACATTGAGCTGGATGGTAATCCAAATTCATTAAGTCATGGTTAAAAGGGGAAATTATAGTCTAACTGTGAGGCACAATCAAACAACCAGACAGAAGAATCAATAGGCTACTCTCAACCCATGGCTATCTTAAAATCCTGTTTTAAACCCAGAAAGGCTATACAAAGTTTGCTTAGACTTTTCAAATATAAGATAATTCATTCATTCGTTCATTTTAATATATTTTATTGTAAAATTCACAGCATCCATCACTATAGGCGTCTAAAAATTATTTAAATAAGAAACAAAGCAATAGTTATTGAATAAGAAAGCATTTTCGGATTACTTGTCAAACCTGTTAATCTTTATCTTTATCTTACTTACCAACTATTCACCTTTACAAATGACCTCTTTTAAGCAAATAACTGGCTTAACATAACCTTACCTTGATCACGTGTCTTGGTTTCAGCAGCCCCTGTCCTCCGAGTCACAGCTATAGACCTCCTGAAATCCAAATCGGGGCAGAACTGCATGGAACATCACACACAGCTGTACCAGAGCAAAGACTTGATCATCCGAAGAGGACAGACCTTCCAGATGTGGATCACTTTGTCTCGAACTTTTCACCCCGACACCGACAAAATCCACCTGGAACTCAAAATAGGTTAGTCCCACCGGTCACATGCCCTCCTCGGTGAATAAGGAGCTGTTATCAGTGATGTTGATAAATAGTGGGATAAGCAGGGTCGATCCACATGACATCCTTCTTGTAGTGTGGTGTCAGTGCACTTAAGCATCTTCTGTCCCACCTCACAAGTAAAATATTATAATAGCAAAACATTGTACTGAAAGGTCCTGTACCTGATTTTGAGCCACGAATGAAGAACATGTTTCAGTTTGAACTTTTAGCCTCACCCACAAAGTCCATTCCTTCAGGCTAATTTTGAACCATGAAAAACAGTCAAAGTAGCTGCTTTTACAATAAACTGCATGGTGTAAATGTATTTCTTATAAATCCATCAGGCCAAGTCAGTTCTGTGGAGTAACACCATTAACAGTAAGAATGCAAGTTTTTCAAAGTATTTTAAGCAACATCAGAAATATAACATAATGTAACTTTAAGTAGAAAGTAACTATTCCATTATCATTGTCTTATCCTTTGCAATCTTTATTACTACTATAGAATAATTCACAATGCCACTATCAGTTAAATCACAACATCATGCTCTGCAAAATACTAATACTTACTTAAGAGTTTCTACAATGTAATTCAATAAAATATATTCAAGAAAAATGCATTTACTTACTGGTGATCTTGACTGATAGAAGGATAGGCAGATTAACCCAAATGCATCCTGCTTGTGTCCCAAACATAAAAGATTCTTCCCTTTCTTCTGCCACTGGCCAAAAAACTGTGAGCATTTACATTTATTTGTGATGCCTGACAAAATCACTTTTACCCTCCCAATGAGTCACATAGATTTTATATAGTCATTTATTGCGATATGGTTAAAGGTGCACTGTGTAAATTTTTTGGTAGAGAATCTGCCACATACTACTATGTGGAGATTTTGAATGTTCCACGGTAAGGCATTAAACTTATCTCAATGTTGACAAGCAGATAATACTAACATGCCATGTCTGTGGAGAGTTGACTCCTGGATTGTCTAAACCCCTGTAACAGAATCTTTGAGAAATTAGAATATATTCATAAATGACTGGTGAGTATTATTTTGTATTTATCAATTTAAACATGATTTAAACATGACATGTATTACCAGTACCGTTACTCCTACTCTTAAAAAATCTTTTTTGCTATTATTGCTTTCACTGTTCCCACTACTAGCCTACTACAAATTTTACCCAACTGAAACGTATCAACAATAGCCTATACTGTGCCAGAACTTACTCACAAAAGCTGATTAGAAGTCTCTTTTTTTTCTTTTTGGCTGGTCTAATCCTGAGGTGACAGGTTACATTCATGTGGGAGAGTAGAGATGCCGTGTGCAATTTAATGCCGCCTCACTGCTCCACTGCTCTGGCCTCTTGTATGTTCGTCGCTGTGATCATTTGGTGAATGACAGGCCACAAACAAGTCAAGTTCATATTCCAGGATTCACCGTTGTACTATCGCACCACATTCTATGCCGAAATATAAAAAATATCAAAATATCTTCAGTGTTAAATCTAACATCTGTAAAGCAAAAGTGCAATTAGATTTTTTTAAACCTTGCAAATTGTGGTCATGGGCTAACAAATACCTTTCTGTGGTAGAATTCTTAAATCTGGCATATTTACATGTGAAACATGTTCATTTATATCTACTCTCCCTTTTGTAAATAATAAGATGAAGAAAAAAAGTGAACATAACCTCAAATGAAGGGAGAGATTTTGGTTTCCATTGCTATGGTAACACGTTTGGTTGCTATGTTCCAGCACTGAAAGAGACAGACAGCTATTTTACAGATGCTACATCCACCTGACTCCTGACTGCAAAAACGTAACTGGTGTGGCTACTTGCGGTCACCACCGGATTACCCATGATGCATTGCCCCCGTCAGTGAGTGTGTAATTGTTGCTGTAGTGAGCGGCTGAGACGACATAAGCAAATATAGATCCTGCAATTACAGCAATGTTTGATCACAAGAGAAATCTGGAAAGGATAATTATTACCATGTTGGTTTACTGTATAATTACATGTGCTCTACACTGATATATACAGTCAAGACTGTGGGATGTAAAGAGTACCAGTACTAATAAACTAGTATTATTATAAATAAAACAACATGTTTTTGCACTATAATATTAATAGATTGGCGTTGTTGTTATTAAAGGCAAATCAACAACATTGGTAATAATGCTGTAGCAAATCTCACATTAAATTCATTCAATCAAATATTCTACTAAATTTATAGCCTTTCCTGATCGTTTTCAATGGGAGCTGTTCTAAATTGTTATGTGCAGAACTCAGCTACACAGGGATATTAATTGGGAGGTTAACACAGTGCAGACAGGCGCAAATGCAAACCTAAAGTTGCATTGGAAATTGAATGAGAGTTGAGGAAAAAATATGACCCCAACACTGACAAAATCTACCTGGAACTCAAAATAAATCAGTCCTGCCAGTCCCATGCCCTCCTCGGTGAATAAGGAACGTTTATCTGTGATGATGATGATGAATATTGGGAGAAGGGTTAGGTCGACCCAAGTAAATTAAATTAATTGGTTCATTGTAATTTTTATGGACAGAATTGAGCGAGAGGTAATTAAAAAGACAATTACTGTAAATTGTTAAATGTATTGACAAAACAAAGAGTAAAAGTGCTTTTATTGCTCCAGCTAACAGCCAGCAGACAATACTCATAGTCCATAATGCCAGTCCAAGCCTTTTGATATGGTTGTGTTCCAAATTGTAACCATTTCATTTTTAAAACAAGCCGCTTGATAACACCAAAGTGCCAATTTCCTGATCTTCGTTTTCATTCAGCACCAGTTTGAACAGAGCCTGGGGCAAATGAACGGCTGCCAAACTCTGCTGTCTAAAACAAGCACCCTGCAGCAGGTTAATCAGTCCGCCATCGCGTACACACAGCACCCCCCATGCCTCTGTGTGCAGTTTATAGCTCAGGGATGCAGACATTTTTACAACATGCAACATAAGTGTACAGATGTAGTTACTGTAATAAGACTGAGAACTAAGACTTGTCATAGGCCAAACTTACTTACGACAGATGTGCCTTTCTTAATGTATCCTGTAGCCCACGTTATTTTGTACAGTTTACATATCACACAGCCACAGTTGTTTTTCCTTGTGTAAATTGTGCAATCTTTATAGCCTTGAAGGTGCACTGTGTAGCTTTCTGGTGGAGGATCCGCCACCTGCTTATCTTCATGGAGATGCTATTGGTTTATCTGGCATTAAACTTAACTATTTCCATGGAGATAACCCCACAATGCCTCCAGGCCAAGCAACAGGTCAGATCTGTGGAGAGGTGAGTTCACACACTGTAGGAATGTGATGTTTTTGTTGTATTTTTGAGCAGTAGTACACCTATAATTGAATAAATGCAGCATAAGAGTTTAATGTTATATTATGAAACCTTTCAGGCAAAGCAATAATATCTCCAAGGAAATAAGCTTATTGCAGACCCCATACTAAAAGTTACATAGTGCATCTTTAATAAAGCCTGAATCATTCTTAATAAACTTTTTCTTCATTATGAATTAAGTCTTCATTCATGCTGTACAAAGAGTATTAAAAAGGATAGTCATTATAATGTTTACCAGTCCCTTCTACGTTCAGTTTGAATCGGACCATAGATTCTATAGAAATCTGTGCCCAGTCCTTTATGAAGTTTTTTTTTCTTTGTCCTTTTTTGCTAACAGCCATATTTGTTTTGACATGAACAGCATGTTTTTCTCTGATTGGTTAATCCACCTGTCAATCACCCCTATCTGAAATCAGGGAGACAGGATGCAGACCCACACGTTAATGTCAGGCTCAGACTATACTGTATATTGTGATGTCAGACCCTTTGCATCACACAGCCACAGTTAAGTACATTTCCTTGTGCAAATTGTATAAAATCTATTCTGATTGAGCTGCCACTCTGGTGATCTGATCCTCTGGAGACACTTTTCATGGTTAGTGAGAGTTTTTCCCACAGGACTCTCTCTCTCCCTTAGTCATAGCTGTCATGTAAGTCAACTCCTGTCATTGTTCGCTGTGTATGCTTAAGGTGAGGTTACTATATTTTGAAATGCATTAATACAGTGTCTTCCTTATCCATTTTAGGGCCGGTTTTGTCAGGCAAGAGACTGATAGCCGATCATGAGATGACATTGCAGCACACTGTGGTATTTGCAGACACAGTGAAAGACAAGGTCACGCCCGGGCAGATATAAATCACTGTTGGTCATTTGTCTTCTTTGAGCTGTGACCTAATTGTGCTTTTCTGATTCAGTTTTAAATAACGGAGAATATATTAACATACATTATTAACTCCACTAGAGCTGTTGCCCTGAGTCACCGTAACTTTTAGGAGCAAAGTGCTGGCAAAGCAGGAACTCCAGCTATAAGGATCAACCATGCCTGAAAATGCACAGTGTTTAGACAATTATTATTTTATATTAGTCGTGGAGATGTAGGGGTAGATAGTTATTCAGTTATATGATGTGAAGTTAGGGTTGGAAAAGGTCAGACTTTGTTTCTGTAATTTGAAATGAAATGAACTGACAAAACTATGTGTATATGAAAGGCTGTATTTATTGTAATGGCTCTGAAAGTGGGGGCTGGATCCTGGGAATAGTCAACAAAATATTGTTTATCTGTTTCACAAAGCTCTAAGATAAGACCAGGAAAAACATTATGAAAATCTAACCATAATCTGTGGTAACTGATGCAATTTGGCAGCTTTCAGCCAGAATATCTTGAACCACAATATCAACATGGGGTGAGAGATATGGCAAAATGAAACATATCACAATTTCTGCACTGCCATTTCTTATCTCCACCAATCACAGGCTGAGTTGGGTGAGTGTGTGCATGTGGGTAGCGAGTGTCTGTGTTTACGCATAGTAAATAACAGAGCTGGGTAGATTATCAAAATAGTGATTGTATGCTCTGTGTTCTAAAATAAGATGGGTGTTCTGGTCAAAAGTATTAATTAAAAAGGTAATATCATGAATGTTGTTTTGAAGATATGCAAATTTTAAATCGAGTCTATCTCATATGCAGCAGAAAGAACTGATTACAAATGAAAATGGGAAAAAGTATGTTACAAACTTCCAAGTAAGGGTATAAAGTCATATTTCTGCACTTTTACAATTACAATCTCTTCAGACAGGCATATCACCATTCAGTTTTTTGAAAGGCAAGACTCACTGAAAACTGGTCCAGTTCTTTAGATTTTAGTCACCTGCTGCGGGTGCACCACTGTTTATTTTCTTGAACTACTTTTGATCAATTCTGTCCACTACAGACCAGGAACACCCCACAAGAGGTGCAATTTTGGAAGTGTTTTCTACCATCACAATCTAGCCCTTGTCAAACTCCCTAAATTCCTTCCCCTTATTCCTCTTTCTAACCTGCTCTCTTTCCTGCGTTTTTACTTTGATTTCAGATCTCTATGCAGGCTAACACAATGCAGTAAAATGTACTAGGAAAACCTGTCAATTTACTATACAACCTCAACAATATCAACAATATGATAACTGAAATTACACATCACGTAAAAAGAAATACAAAGAAAAGATAAATGCACATCACACAGTAATTAATAAATGTTGTCTTTAACATCATCAAGTATGATTAGTTGTCAGTTGTCATAATGTTTTGGGTTATGTCTGAAATGTGTATATTTTTTATTTCTCCAGGTTCAACGCCCATGGTCTCCAAAGGCACCCATGTGATTATCCCCCTGGTGGAGGAGCTGCAGGATGATCGCTGGGAGGCTGCTGTAGTCAAACAGGAAGACAAAAGCCTGTTACTCTCAGTGAATTCTCTACCAACGGCAAATATCGGACGATACCAACTCACAGTGCACACGGTGTGTCCCAATGGGCAGGCCGAGTCCAAGCTAGACCTAGCCAACAATGTCTGCATACTCTTTAACCCCTGGTGTGAAGGTGAGTGGGGACAACATTAGTGAGAATAAGGAATAAATAACAGATCTGTACAATGTTTTAAGCTCTCTGTTTCTCTCTGAGTCTAACAAACATTTTAATCCCAGGGAGAGAGTCATTTCAAAGTAAAGCAGTGGGGTGAATTCCTCCAGTTCTGCTTGGGGTCAGCTTTGCATATATTAAAGAATATTAAAGTTGCAACACAACAAGCAATGAAAAGTTGATAGCTAATTACTAGTGATTAGTGAATATTCTTTAGTCAATTACATGTTATATTTGTTTTTAATATGTATTTTATAATGATAATTATCTGGGGAAATGTAACTTCTACATCATAGCCAATCTATAATGCCACTGTGGAAACCTGACAGAATCAGACAGGGCGTGACCAGAGTGCAACAGCGTCCAGTCTCTGGACGTGAAGAGAGAAACAGCTTCGGCAAACTCCACGCAGAATGCCTTCAGATAGGTCGCTAAAATAAGAGAAAATGTTCAATTCACTATATTGCTCATATAAAAGATAAAAACAACCATTTTACAGCGGGCTCTTATTTTCTTCAGCGCTGTATGTTGATGAGGTCTTCTGAATCTTGTAGACACGACAAAAACACAGTAATATCTCCTCTCTGTGTGCAAAAGGTCACTTTTTAAATGCTCTCTGCAGAATGTCAATTGGCCTGGTTTAAATGCAGCCTGCTCAGCCCCAGTTCATGTTATTGGCAGTTTTAATGATGTTCTGCATGTCTTTCTGTCAGAGGACACAGTTTTTATGGACTCAGAAGAAGAGAAGCAGGAGTATGTGTTGAACGATGTTGGACTCATTTACTATGGCACCGAGCTGCAGATTGGATACCGGACCTGGGACTATGGACAGGTGAGTGGTGACACATACAAGGGATGCACAATATTTGTGTAAAATGAACATAAAACATATTTAACCAAATATAGACCTAGTATATTGACTGGTTCAGTTTTAATTTTAACAAGAATCAAGTAACTAACAAGGTCATTGGCATTAGTTTTAGTCCAAATATATCTTAAGTTATTGCAATTCACCATTGCAATAACTTAAGATTTCGATAGATCAGAGAGGTAGAGATAGACTGATAGGGTCCAAAAGTGCTTTTCGGCCTCATGTAGCAAATCACATTTTTGGTTATATATTGTGCTCTCAAAGGCATACAGACATAGAGTATACTGGAGTAAATGAAATATAAATCCTTAAGTGTGTCTGTCTTTGCCTTCTTATTAGTTTGCAGATGGGATTTTGGCCGCATGTCTCTACATCCTGGAGAAGAGCGGAACTCCTGCATCGGGGTGGGGAAACCCAGTGAATGTTGTCAGGATTGTTTCAGCCATGGTAAAATCTGTTGTTACATTAATAAAATATAACACAAAGCACTGTGTAAAACACCTGATTTAAGTTTACTTGTAACATTTTTAGACTTTTTTTTTTGAGTTGAGGAAAACAACTTAACATTTATTGGTAGTCCTACATCCTACGTTACTTTACTTGAGGTGTAAGCAGTTATACGTCTCCAGGTGAACTCAGTGGATGACTTTGGTGTAATCCAAGGAAACTGGTCAGGGGAATACCCAGATGGCACGGCTCCCACAGTGTGGACTGGGAGTGTAGAAATCCTCCAGCAGTATCACAAAAACAATGGTACCCCCGTGTGCTACGGACAGTGCTGGGTCTTTGCTGGAGTGGTCACAACAGGTAAATAATAATAATCAGCTTTTTTTCAAACTAAAGGCAAATGGAAATCTATGTAAATCAAATTAATTCACAACCAAATGACTCCCTTACACTATTCTTTTATCAGTCTTGAGGTGTTTGGGCATTCCCACTCGCACTGTGACCAACTATAGCTCCGCCCATGACACGGATGTCTCCTTGACAACAGATGTGTATTTAGACGAGAACCTGGACCCTCTTAACGATCTCAATAGAGACTCAGTTTGGTGAGTTTTTCCCATTCTCCACTTATACTTTATTTTCTGGGCTTCATGACCAACTCTGTCCCTGCAGGAACTTCCATGTGTGGAATGACTGCTGGATGGCGCGGCCCGACCTGCCCGCGGGCATGGGAGGCTGGCAGGCTGTGGACGCCACGCCCCAAGAGACCAGCCAGGGCACTTTCCGCTGCGGACCAGCCTCTCTGACTGCTGTCCGCAATGGCCAAGTTTACCTCAAGCACGATGCTGCCTTTGTGTTTGCCGAGGTCCATCCAGGAACACTCACAATAACACGATTCGGCTAATTTATAGCTTAATAACATGTGCTCTGTGGTGCACAGGGGTAGAGCAGTTAGCACTTCTGCCTCCCAGCAGGTAGTTTGAGTATGCATATCATCCCTTTATTAATAAGGGCTTTCTGCAGCTTCCAGCATGTGGTAGAAGAATTGGTGTGCCTAAATGCCCCAAGTGCAGAGAAGAAAGAAAGTTTCTACATTCTTGTAAACAGTAAATGACTCCAAACTGTTCAGTTAAACAATAACTGAATAAACAGCACCTAAAACAAAGTGGTGTGTTAAAATGAAATGCAAAATGCAAAGCTATAAACAATCCTGGGTCATTGTGCAGTGTATCAATAATTTTGTCTGAAAATAAGGATGAATATGGACTTAAAATGGTCTCAGTCAATAGCCACAATCATACGCCTTGTAGACCCTGTGTAACTGGCATTGACATTAAAGTTACATCTAAATGAGCTGGACCCACAGCAATGCATTGTCTCTATTGTCATCCGCAGGCAAGGTATTCTGCGTCCTTATTTAAATATCATAGTTGAATTCAGCAGGTTGCAATATAAATTTTATAATATTTAATATATTTATATAGATCTTTTTGACATGTAGACTTTACTACAGAAAGCAGTGTTGAAAATGAGGTGAAGAGAAGAGTGGACAGAGACAGTTGGATGGTCACAGCCAGAAATCTCACAACACTGGGCACAGACTACATGCCTCTGAATTTGCATTGTTCAAAAATCATCAATACATACTGATAATATATTTTCTCTTTGACCTTTATAAACATGAAACATACAGATACTCCACATAATCTTGACCTACAGTGTGACCATCTGATCTCACTGTTGTTTGGTGTTTGTAGATTGTGCGCGCCTTGCATATTAATAATTATTGCCATATGGTTCGCTTCAAAATTATGCATGATGTGTCCTCTCTGTTTGGGAGTCATTTTTTATGTAAACTTGTTGCTCCTTCAGGTGAACAGTGACAAGATCTATTGGCAGAGGAACGTGGATGGGACATTTTCCCAAATCTACAGTGAAAAGAAGACAGTGGGACACTCTATCAGCACCAAAGCAGTCGGATCGGATCAACGCAACGATATTACACACCTCTACAAACATCCGGAAGGTATCTAAAATATAACTCTAGCAAGATTAGTCTATAAATGAGAATGTCCTGCCCACATCTGTTTATTTCAATATTCCATTCAAAGAGAAAAACATATGCCTACTTTCATTTATTGAAGTATAAAATTGTATATTATGTATTCCAGTAACAAGGGATCACAAACAAGTGTATCATTGTGTTTGTTACCAGACCTGGATTAATGGGAGTCATATTCTGCATAAACTTGTCTATGGTCAAGATTTAGACAAACTTTATTGATCCATAAGGGAAATTATTTGGATACAGTAGCTCACACATCAGAATATAATATAATAACAAAGAGCAAAAAATAAATGGTATAGCAAAAAAGATAGCAAGATACAGGTTTCAAATAAGACATAATTATATAAATAAATGTATATGTACAAGTAAAAAAAAAACAACAGAAAAATAATAAACATAAAATCAAATATAAAATCACAGCTATGTACAAGAGACAAAAACAACAGTGCAAATAATATGCTGATTGACAGGAGCCTGTTGGAGAATGAGCTCCTCTGTCCCTCTATAGTCTGGTGCAGTGGGTGAGTTGTTGTACAGTTGTAGGGAGTATTATCTCCTCTGTCCCTCTATAGTCTGGTGCAGTGGGTGAGCAGGAGTGTCCATGATGGAGAGCAGTTTGTCCAGTGTCCTCCTGTGACAAATGTCTCCAGCTCACAGCCGATCACGTAACCAGCTTTATGGATCAGTTTGTCAGTCCGCCCAATGTCTCTTTTACTTGTGCCGGGGCGCTGGCCACCACAGACTGGTAGAAGATCTCCAGTAACTCGCTGCACACGTTGTACACAGCATTACAGTTGTCCCTCCAGTCCAGCCTGTTGTTCACATGGACGCCAAGGTACTTGTAGCAGTCCACTATTTCCACGTCATGGCCCTGGATGGTAATGGGCTCCATTGGTATCCTCTTCCTCCTGAAGTCAATCACCAGTTCCTTGGTCTTGTCAATGTTCAGGAGCAGATGATTTGCCTGGGACCACGCACACAAAATTTGCAATCAATGTGCTGTACTCCAGCTGTGACGGACAGCTGAGGAACCCAAGAGCAGACACAGGTCAATGGGGAATCGGTAGGTATTTACAGACAGAAAACTTCCAGGAATATTACAGGTCAAAGCAGGACGGAGCAGGACACTGGAGCAGGTTGGCAAAAGAAACTCGACATGGAGACTGGAGCAGGTCACTGGAGCATGGAGATCTGAGGCAGATGGACAGAGAGGTAAGTAATGCGAATTACAGGTAGGTAAATCAAAAGTAGCTGGAACGTAGCACTAACTGAAGGAGTATTACGATCTGGCAGCGCTGAGCTGGCAAGAGTGGTTCTTAAACCCTGCTGATTACAGAGTGGGCCCAGCTGAGATCGGCTCCAGCACACCTGTCTCCACTCCTGAAACACAAAAGAAGGGGAGGGGAAGGAGATGAGGTCAGAGGAGCTTGAGGGGCTGTGGCACCAGCTCCTGCCCATCCCTGATACACCCTACCACTGCAGAGTCATCAGAGAACTTCTGCAGATGGCAGGACCCGGAGCTGTACTGGAAATCGGAGGTGTACAGAGTGAACAGGAATGGAGACAGGACTGTACCCTGGGGGCTCCTACATTACTGACCACAGTGTCAGACAGGGTGGTCCCCAGTCGCACATACTGAGGCCTACCTGACAGGTAGTCAATAATCCAGGAGACAATGGAAGATCTGACACCCATCCTGAGTAGCTTCTCACTCATCAGAAAGGGCTGTGTTAAAGGCACTGGAGAAATAAAAAAATATCCTCACAGAGCCCTTGAGAGTGAGCCCGCTGCAGAAGATAGATTAAAGCATCATCCACACTAATGTGGGCCTGAGAGACAAATTGTAGAAGATCCAGGAATGGTGCCACCAGTGGTCTGACCTGAGCCAGAACAAGTCTCTCAAACACTTTCATGACATAAGATGTCAAAGCAATTGGTCTGAAGTCATTAAGTCGAGATGGAATAGGCTTCTTGGGCACAGGCACAATGCAGGAGGTCTTCCATAGCACCGGGATCCTTTCAAGCTTCAGGCTCAGTGTAAAGAGAAAGTGCAGGATCCCAGTGAGCTGTGCTGCACATGTCCTGACTTGGTCAGGTCTAGGAGACTTGTTTTGGTGAACTTTCTCCAACTGCCTTCTCACCTGCACAGGTGACAAAGACATTGAGCTGGGTTCCTCCATGGGGGTGGGAGTAGGTGTAGGAACAGAGGTGATAGGCTGATGAATGGTCCTCTGAGTGGTCTGTGGTGAGGTATGGATTCATGTGGTGTCAAATCCTGCACACCAGACCCATAGGGATAGTTTACTTTTTGTAAGGAGGTTGTGAGTTCAATTCCATAAGGTTTGGCTGACTAAACCACTGTGGAATGTTCCATGTTACTCTCATTAACACTCAACATTCAAAGAAACTTAATTTTAATGGGAACTGGTTCAATTGAAATAATGGTTGCCTTTGGTGAATGGATATCATGGATTATTGGTCTACTCAATCTAAGCTTTACGAGTTAGTATTCTCTTAAGCGGTATTAAATGCTTTTCCCTATTAAGGGCTTTCCCCTATTACTTCTTTGGAAATAGGGAAGAAAGAATGAAATAATATAAGAATCAAAACAATTTCACATGACAGGTTTAATTGATGAGTTTTATATTGTTCTTCCAGGCACGGAGGAGGAGCGTATTGCTGTAGAGACTGCATGTAAATATGGGACCAAAGCTGAAGCCTGCACCACTCCCACAGCAGAGGATGTGTCTCTGGAGGTGTCCATGGAGGGGACAGGTCCACAGATGGGGAAGGACGCAGATTTGACTGTTAGCCTGAAAAACAGCAGCTCTGAAAACAGGACAGTATCACTCCACAGTCAGACTGCAGTCATGTACTACACTGGAGTTCACAAAGCCACTGTGAAGAGGGACTCCACAGACATAGACCTCCTGCCCAATGAAGGTGAGGATAATGCTCTGTGTTACTCATAAGTATACATATTTTTATTTTAATCTTACAATTTGCTTTAGATTAACATATTTACATAGAAAATTAATTTGGTCTTCTAACTTTAAATACTTTGATTCTTCATTCAGACCAATGTTTGTAGTCATACCTTGATATGTTTCAGCTCTGAAAAATTATGTTTTATTATATTTATTTATTGAGTTCTCATCCAAAAACACATGAAGTTTGTTGACGTGTACAGATCAGGGTGGTTAGCCATCTAAGGTTGGATCCTTGAGCTGGCGTTTACTCCTCCCTCTGTATCTCTGATCTTCTTGTCCTTTATTTTTCATTTTTATTTTTATTTGTAGCCTTGTACCATATGCCTTTTTAGGTCAGTTTAAACCCTTTTGGCAATGAAAATTTATCAGCACTGACCTGCCCAGTAACGCTCCAGTTGGAACAGGGCTATTTTCTGCATTTGGCAGTAAAGAAGATAAGTTAGACACTCTAATTCTTTGGAGAAGAAGTTGTTTTGTACTTTTACAATCTTATCTGCTTTGGTCGATATTAATTAATTGGCTAATATGTGAATGCCAGCAGTTGGCTGGATTGTAGCAGAGCAACTATGGGCCAGACTTTAAATTATATTCATTCAATTTAAATTGAATTCATTCAAGATTTTTTTTCACTGTTTTCACAGTTTTCTTTTTCCAAGCAAAATATATATTTTTTTTGCAACTGTAGATAAGGTTTCAAAGGTATAGTCATTGGTACACTGTGTTTGAAATGAAGACGTTTTGGCCATTTAATTCCAAAAGAGTGTCTAGATGAAACCTTTTCTTCCATGGACCAATCCTGTACATATGAGGGATTACACTCACAATTGCAATTTAATTACTCCGCTGGCTATTAATTTAGCTTTTCCTGGTCACCACTACAGTATTCAGATGCCCTTTGTCGTTTCTTACCTGTCTCTGCTTGGGTTTCCTGCGCAGGTGGGATGTTATAGGAAGAATCCAAAAACCAGGCTCTGCTAGTGTGAATACTATTTTTTACAAAAACAGTATAAGCCAATTACAGACAGAGCGTCTGGGCGCCTCGAAGCCAATCAAAGGAGAACACCTCGAACAAAGGCTTTGCACACATATATATAGCATTCTATAGGACATCCCACTGTAATCTGACTACTGCTATATATCCGAGATGCAGACTTAAACATTTCCAGATATTATTAGATTTAGGGGTCTCTCGGGCCATCATGACAGATTAGAATGCAGAGGCCCCTCATAACTTATTTAAAGGGGCTGTATGGTTCTCAAGGTTCAAAAGGTAAAGCAGATACTACACCTTCCTTGCATAAACTTCAAAACTTGGCAAAATCTGGATTTGGGAGTGGCACAAAAAATACATTTACTTGCTGAGACTCACTGAGGACCACACTGAAAGCCTTTCTTATGTGTTGGCCACAGTGAAGGTGTTGGAGTGGAGTCTGGAGTACAAGGACTACAAGGAGGAGCTGGTGGACCAGGCTGCCCTCATGCTCACTCTGGCAGGCAGGGTCAAAGAAACGCAGCAAGTCTTAGCCACACAGTACAGTTTCCGCCTCCGCAGTCCAGACCTGACACTAAAGGTAAAGACAACAGACTCTGAGCTGAATACTAACACTGTGGTTAAATGTGATTACATTACTTGAGTTGTTTTTCTGTCTCTCTTGTACACATAGCCGATCGGTAAAGCGGTGGTCGGGGAGAAGATGACAGTGGAGATTTTGTTTACAAACCCACTCCCACAGAAGCTGAAGAGGGTCGTGTTTCATGTGGAGGGGCTGGGACTTACGGCCGCCCAAAGTATACACTATGGGTAAGTGATGTCAGTGTAAGGATTGTCAGACTATGGCATCATGTACTGATCTTATGTATCTTAAAATAATATATATAACTCTCATATATAATGTGTTTAATAATTTAAGAATATGGAATGTCAATCCAAGACTAAACTCAGAGAGACTAAACTGTTACTAAACATAAATTTGTCCAGGTCTACCACAAGACTAGAACCACAACTAAAGTAAGAGTAAACAAGGCTGTATGAGGATGAACCATGACTCAACCATGACTTAAAACTATTAACCATTATTTTTGGATTAAATAAGGATTGAAACCAGAATTATGGTGGCTTACTGTGCAAGATCAGTTTGGGTGACAGGGTGTTGGCATAGGGGTTAGGTCACAGCACACACTCCAGAGGCATTTTGGCAGTATGTCTCTGAATGTCTCTCCCCACTCTTGTTATATGCCTACAGGCCCCAGAAGAAAGGCTTTATATTAAACTTAGTCAAAACCACTTATACGCTCTAGATATTATGTGATGTACTTCTTCCTGTGATCCCTCTAGTCATTTCATGCTGTTTTCACAGTGATATACCCAGCCATGCTTCTGTGTCTGTGAATATAAACTTCGTGCCCACTTTGTCTGGACTGAGGAAATTACTGGCTTCACTGGACTGCAGGCAGATCACACAGGTCCATGGAGTGGTCGGCATCAATGTGGAGGAAAAGAACAATGCAACTTTATCATGATTTTAAGGAAGGAATGAAAGTGGGTTATTAATATTGAAATGAGTGTGTTGTTTTTCTGCATTTATGAACACTTCACTTTGAGTGGGTGAATGAGAAAATTGCGCAAGGATCAAGAGATTGTGAGTAATTATACAGAAAAAGTGTGATTTCAACTCTTAAGTATCAACTTGCATCATGTTTTGAAAGTTTTAGGTGCTGTGACATCCCTCTCTAATATGCACATTTTTATGGTGCACTAAAAATACACAGTTCAGGCACTACATTCTGACCACCTTCCAACTGCAACAGAGAAAAAAGTCCTGTATATTCATACATATTTCTGAACCTAGAATTAACGTCATAAACACACTTATAATATTGGGCCAGACAAGACAACCTAGTTGGTTCTCCCCACGTGCATCACCTTTCATCAGTTCACCTCTGTTATTGAATTGAATAATTTTTATAGAATGCAAAAGGAGAAATTCAATTTGTCAACTGGACAAAAGTTTATTTGGTCGAATACGTTTCGCAGCTCATCCAAGCAGCTTCTTCAGTTCTGGTCAGACGCTGGTGGACACTGCGTCCACCACCTCTAGCCAGGTCAGGTCCAGAGGTGTGAAAACACCCATTATGGCCCTGAATGGTTATGCTAACTACACCCCCACTCCCACTGCATATTGAATAGACACACCTAACTAACAGGAACTGTAAACAAATAGGTGTGGTAGTCTCAGAGTAATTTCATTGTAGTTAGCTCCTCCCTTCAGGCAGATATAAAGCAGTGTTCACCAGCGTCTGACCAGAACTGAAGAAGCAGCTTGGATGAGCTGCGAAATGTATTCGACCAAATAAACTTTTGTCCAGTTGACAAATTGAATTTCTCCTTTTGCCATGGATTCTACCTGGACGACTGAGGGATTCTACACAAATTTTTATAGATGTTGAGTTAGGGGTGCAGATATGTATCTCTTCTGAACCAGTCCTCTAGACAATAGAATCTTGGCCTTAACAGCTCAACTAAAATCCTCATGTTTGCAAATTTAGACTTCAGTCCGACAAGGCACACAAGTATATTGTTTGTGTCTATATTAGCTTCTCCAGCCAGACAGTATATCCTCTCCAAATATTTAAATTCTTCTAAAAATGAGTCCTGTTGGCATTGCAATCAGCTATTCACAACGGAATATTACAGCTTCTGAATATTCAAAAGTGTCTACCAGGAAAAAGTCATGTGACTGAAGCATGAGTACAGAGGATTTTCCACAGCTTCTGGTTTAGACCCAAAGTGTTTCTTTGCAAGTTAGTTATTATACTAACTATATTATGAAGTAAATTTATTGCATATTTTGTATATTGTATCTCATAGACAAGCACTTAAAGTGTTCAAGTGGTAAAGTTATATGTCATTCACTTTTCCTGCCAATGATCTTAATGTGGGCCTAGTGCCTACTTGTTGTGTTAGCCATTTTAACATGAAACTTAAGAATGAAACTGTATTTGTTGATATCATATTTATATATATTTTGTTTACTTCCATGCACTGACAGAAATGCTCTATTTTAAATAGAATAAAAACTCCAAAAACAAAAGCTTTAAAGTTAGAAACAATTGATGCACTGCGTCTCTTTGTGTTTTGAAGCTTTTAATGTTTGGTTGCCATGGATCCAATCATTTTATAGGACATTGAAAATACGAGCCGTCAGGGCAGAGAGACTGGCAAAGTGGAGTGTGCACGCTGCGCCGTTTCTTTAAGTCGCTGTCAGACACAAGTGTTAAGGGAATATTAATGACAGACAACCATCTTTCCAGTACAGACGCACTCGAGCAGCAGAGGAACCAACGCTATGTTGATAAATAAATACACAAGCTAGTTTTGCATACTTTCCACAAATAGTAACATTTCCATCCATGTCTATTACAGTGTTCAATAGTACCTTTTACATTAACGAAGAACATATGCATATTTAAAGGACATGTGCACAAGCTTAAATTATGAAAGGCTCTTTATCCCCATTCAACCAATGGAATATGAAAACAATTACACTGCAGCAAAAAATCATTACTCACCTTTACTGTTTTAAGTGTATTTTTTAACCAATGAAGGAGTGCAGCTTGTATGGTTCCTTATCCATGGATACAATGATTGGAGCTAGCCAAAGACCTCTAAAGTACAACTGAGATTTTCTCCACCAAATGCAGCTGAACATGCACAAAAGCTTTTTTGTGAAACTATTTCAAGGGAATGACTGATCTCATCTCAACCCCAAGTAGGGGAAAAAATAAAAGTGCGACTTAGAAGAGGTCTCTCCTGCTGTGTGTCCAGAGTTCTCCTCCTTCCCCCTAGAGGCTGACTGTGATGCCCAGGCTGCAGGACACGCAGGTGGGACACTTTAGTCCTGAGGGCTATTACTCACCTCACTGTCCAGACACATGCTTTACTAACCAACCAGTCCTCCTGTTATGCTGCACGTTTTTGGTGTTTTACATTTATTTTAAATGCCAAATGTGGGCATTTAAAATGTGGGCAAAATTGCACCTTGGGGATAAACAAAGTTCTTTGATTGATTGAACAGCTGACTGGCGACATAAAACAGGCTACTGAGCAATAATAGGCAAGGCTGAGCTTATCATTGGTCGAGCAGGGCAGATATCTTGTGCAGGTGAGGCAGGAGGAAGTGGCCTTCCTGTCTGAACTTTTGATTTGCTCCATCAGTAGATTTTTACTCAAGAAAACTACACTTTCTCTCATTGGTTTATAGCTTGACCTGAAGCTGAACAAGATTGGAAAAATAAAAAAGGGTTACTCAAAGTGGCCATCCATCTGGCATAAAAAGCAGGTGTATAAAGGCAGAGTTATAAACTTTGAAAAACATAAGTGCTACTATCACTACCTGCATGTTTTGACTCCTTTGCTTCGCTGCAGGTGCAACAACTCGTGTGCGATTTCATCCTGTCCCCTTGTCATGTCTTTGGGTTAAAAGACATTCATATTTCATAAGGCTAATGAGTTAAGTTAAAAGTTATAAGTTAATTCTTGGTAAATAAATATGTTCATTCCATATTTTCAAACTGTTAAAAAGATTTGGGTAAAATCATTAGTGAGACATGTTCACTTTTAAGGATCATTTTATTTTCAGTACAGATTGAGCGCTCCTGTCAGGCCTGTTCCACCGTTAATGAAGTCTAAAAACGGCTCCTGTACACGTTTAATGTGTTCTAAACATTTGAACCTTTGTAAGTATTTATATGTTCACAAGCACTTTGATTGCGGTCATGCATGTATTTCATTTTGAACATGTAAGATGAGGCCAAATGTGGCCCTCAGACAAATTTTTCTTGGCCCTCAGGCTTCCAGGTGAATTGGCCCAAATTACCTTGAGCAGTACTTTTGACTGCAAGTTTTTTGAAACTCTACCTTAATAAGACAATATTTAATATTTATTGTGTGGTTTTGTGGAGGATCTTAGCATGAATAAAGGACTGATCGCTCATTCTAACGTGTTAAACATGCATATTTCAATTATTCACTGTACTGAGCACCAGTCTATGGCCCTCGATCGGCCCTCTGCTTTGTCTGTGTTTAGATATGTGGCCCTTCATGAAAAAAGTTTGGACACCCCTGCTTTACCCAATGTGGGTTCAATGTATACAGTATGTATAATATGTTTATTTTTCGATATGGCTCGAAATAAAGTAATCAATCAATCAGTCAATCAATCAATCAACTTGCGGTTGTTTCATGGAGCTGTGTATAAGCTAGCTACTTGTATTTTGTACATCAAATGTACGATGTAGTTAGTAATAATTTTTCCATATGTTTCAGTTACTATATATATATATATATATATAAGAGACCACCATAAAAGAAAGAAAAGTACGCCTTATGTACAGAGTTTTCTTTATTAGTTCGTTGGCTGTCTAGCTTCACATAGTCACGTATTGTGAGGACGGCACACCCCTCATGTACATTGGATTGGACTGCAATTTAATAAACTTCACAGCAGTTTCACTGTTCTTTAGGATGATTATCATGCTTACATTTTAGTTAACAAACAGTGGGACCTTTAAAATGCAATTTCCCCCTCTAATTTCAGGCTGCAGAAAGTGGGCAGAGGACCTAGTCGAGAGAGGAAGAGGATGTGACTGTTGAGGTCAGAGAAAAATGAACAGGGACACAGCTCAATGGGTTGCACTTTACTGTGCTACATAGAAAGATATTATAAATCATAGTTTCTTCAAAATTACTTTTTATACACCACTGTAAAATGTTTGGCCTTTGCAATGCTACACTGGATTCAGTAGGGTGACAGAAAATTATGGTAGTGAGAGCAAATTGTCCAAACTTCAACCCAAAATGTTGCAAGCATTGTGCTGCTTTAAATTGAGCTATAGAAACAACTTTTTTATACTGGCGGAATTGTTTTTTGTTATGCAGGACGATCATGACCGGTGAAAGTGTGCAAATGGGAAAAATGTTTCAGCTATTTTTTCTCCCACAAACTTTAAGCCCATTAACCTCAGTTTTGCTACCCCACAACAGATTGTATTGTACTCCACGTTTGCAAGGGGGTCAAGGGCCTTTAACGCTGCTTGTGGATTTAATATTATTATGTACTTATTTTCTTACTCTATTTAACATAATAGTTTGTCTGTTTTTACTAGCCACTAAATGTGTAGCGAAGAGTTAAAGCACCTTTCAGCAACTTTTCTTAAATCTTTAGTAACATCCTTTTTGTCTTAAGTTAGAATATATCTTGATTTCTTTCAGGCAGACAATTTTGTTGGCAAGATGTATTTATTGTAATGTTTCGACTCCCAGCTGTGAGGCATCATCAGAAGTGTCGCTGTCCTAATGAAAAAAAAGAAAATTAAAAAAGGAAATCAAAATATATTTGTTTTCTTAAAACATTTATAGTAAGAGAAGTGTGGTATCTAAAAGACTTTGCATTTATGTAAGGTGCAAATATAAATGAAGAAAAACACTTGAATGGAAGTTGTATTATATGTAGTATCTGATAAATGGGCACCCTCTCCAGTCTGCAATAATTAGAGCAGAACCGCAGCTGCTCAGTTTGTCCACTAAGAGGAAATAGTTCAATCAAGTCCTCTTTTTCGGTTTGTCTTTGTGGATTGTATTCTAGTTGCAAAAAACACAAACTATTTTTGACCATATATTGATCTCTCAGACCTTCAAATTTTAGTTGTAAAAACAATATCTGTCTTGAAACTTGAAACCTAAAGATTTAAATTTCTCTCTAACCCCGTTATGTGGAGACTGATTGCTATTCCTGACTGAAGCTAGATGGATATGGGTCAAGATTATACAAAGGCTGCTGAACGTGTCCACCAAGATATAAAAATAGTTCTGCCATGTTTTATGATATGTAGGGTTGACACATTCAAAGACATCACTGCAGTAACACATCCATCAGTGCCATTTATTTACCTTATACATACCAAATACCCTTTTCAAAGCTGTGTGTCATGTCCTAAATCTCTCTCAGAAATATGCCCTTTATGTAGACATTTTATTATCCATAATTTTACCAGTGCTTCTCCTTGTACCCTCCTGGAAAGTGCAAGTAGCATGGTGTGAATCTGTCAAGCTCATAGTAGTGCAAGTAGATTTTCTGTCAGCATTTGCATTCAGAATGTAATCAGTTTCACTTTGGAGAAATCCTATTTTCATAATCCAATCTATAGACTTCATCTTCAGCTGTACTGGTGCACCAGTGAGACCTTTTCAGTGATGAGTTTGCTGGCCCCTATAATTCAATGTATCCAAAGCTGTTATGCTGTTGACTTTCTAAACTCTTTGTAGCTAAAACAAAGTTGTAAAATGATTTTGAAAACAAGAACCCAAAATATTAATGTGGAGACTACAATTGACCCAATCAAAGTTATTGTTTTGTAAAAGGCTTATTTATGTTTATTTTGCCCCTGACATAGTTAAAAGCTTTGCACTGACCTCTCATCACTTACTTATGGTAATGAAACTAACCTATAGCCTAAATTTCAAACCACCATAGACATTTGTTTGTGAATGTCCTTTGATTCTCATATGGAGAGAGGCTTTTAAGAAAGTACAAGTAAGTATCTAAGGCTATTCGAATAAGCTTGAGTGCTCTGAAAAGTACTAAGAGAACACCTACAAATTATCTTTGTAGGTGTTCTCACACTAAAATTGTCTTCTGTGCTAGTTGCAGGTGACCTTGGCTGAATAGCTAACATCATACTGCAAAGGTTTAAGACAGAACAAAGCCTATAGAGGCTTGTTCTTGATCAAAATATCTCAAAGAAATATTATATTTTATACCTGATTCAATGGAGAGCTCTTTAACTCCAAATACAAATTGATCCTGTTGGTGTGAGTTGAAGCCCTGGCGAGTAGGGCTCGAAAAACATCTGGCATAAATAAATCCCTTTGTTACAAGACAAATTATTTGCTGTGCCACCAGATATGAAAACCTTGTAAGAAGATTGTGCATCTTTAAAAGGCCTTTATAGAAATAAAAACTCACTTGTTCTATTGTATTGCAGGTCTTGCTTTTAGACTTTGTGAGTTTTTGCCATAATCTTTTATGGGCCTATGCAATCATTGTAGCATGTAGCTTTAGCTAGCACAGCCTGATTACATTCTTCAACTAGCAGCTACATTTAGAGTACCCACTCATTTCCTCTATTACTGTGAGCCCAGTCACATTGTCATTTGTGAATTTATGTGGCCCTTTAAAACATCCTCCAGCATTAAGGCCACACAGAGTAAAAAGTTTTGCTAAATAAGGTAAAATAGCCTCATTATTAATGCATATTTATTAGGTTGGGCTCTTTCGTATCTGGATAAATGTAACGCTATAAGGATAAGTCCTTAAGGAAGTCTTTTACCTAAGGACAACTGAATGCACTAGTTTAGAGCAACATGCAACCAAGCCCAACTCTACTTAAAGGTTGTACAGTATAGAGGATTTTCCAAGGAACGAGAAAACCAGCGACTGTTTGTCCTTTTTCAAATGTTGTGCATGCGAGAAACCACCCCCCTCCCCCACAGCTCCCTAAGTAGAAACGCCTCCTCCCGATGTTTGTTTACAGCCAGTGCACATTCAGAATTGCTGTTGCTGCTGTAACTATACTGTACGTTTTCAAATGATAAGCAGAAGTTTCCTGTCCAGAAGTAATTTAGCGACCAACGTGTCAGACTTTAGACCCTCTGCTTCAGTGAATGCATCGCTGGAAGGAATCCCAGAGAATCACCTGAGTTTAGCTTCGCTCCTTTTCCCCCTTTCCCCTTCTTCTTTCAGCGACCTCAAAAACAGACTTTCTTTTGCGGCTAACTGGTAGTAGATTCTTGTCTGCCATTGTAACAAACTTTGTGCAAACTGTGAGGAAGCTACAGTTGGAAAAAGCTGCTAAGAACCACTGCGTTGGTTGAGTAAACGGCGTCTTGTGTCTGTGGAGTGCGTGAGAGGCGTACGTAAACTCAGCACGCCGACAAGTCGGTTACGCTAGAAGTGTAGGGAGTGTGATTGACAACCTAACAGCCAATAGATAACGAGGTAGCATCGTTATCTATGTTTATCTGGCCCCACCGCGTCCACAGTTGATTCATTCTTCTTTTTTTTTTTTGGTCATTATAACTAAAAGGCTGCTGCATCTCTATAATGCTATCATTGACAATTTGAAAAAAAAAAAATCCTCCATATGAAATTAAGCATTTACATGGTTATATGGCCATTTTAAAGGGCCTTTATTATGCTATTTTCTGATCTATGTTATGTTGTTAATGTTAATGTTGTTTCTTTGTCAAAACATAAGAGTTGTGTTTCATTCACACATGTTTATTGCACAAACCCTGAGTATTTAGACTGAATTCTTCTCTCAGACTGAAAATACTCCAACTGGTGATGTCATGTTGTAATACAGGAAGTACTCCACTGTGTTTCCATGCACCTTTACTAGAAGAATTTTGATGATTTCAGGAATTGACAATCACTACTGAACAAAAGATAAAAGGTAACTGTTAACTTGAAAACTACAGTGACATGACATCACAGAGTGGAACTGAGCATTTTGAGCTTTGGAAGAGTACTACTGACATAAAAATGTGTGAATGAAACAAAACACAACTCCATGTATGTTTTTTCTGGCTTAATGTGATGAGTCAGTTTTGCGTAACATTGGACCTTTAAATAGTAGTAGAAGCAGGATTCAAGCGAGTTTGACAAAATTATAATGTTCTTGAGGTACCAGTCTGCAGTGGTCAGGCATATTTGGACTCTATATCTACACATGCAGACATTTTGAGACGAACAGACTACTGTGCTGATCAAAGAGGCTTAGAGGGAATGGGCCGTGCATATTACCAAGTTGGAGTAGGTGGATGTTTGCCAGTGTTTACCCTAATCGTGTTATATTTTAATCCTTGATATATTATGACGTTCCCGGGGTGTAGTCTTTGCCCTTGTCTCAGGAGATAGATCTCTCTAGCTATACGTCCCTTTATTTCAGTATAGCTGCTGCAGGCTATGTCAGAAAGAGGGCCAGACGGGGACCTTCAATATCACAATACAAGAAAATCACTGTGCTCTGTTCTAAAATAAGAAAAGTTGATCTTGAGAACAGTGTCACAGATGTGCTTTAACTAAATGAGATGGCTCCAATTGCTATGCCTATGTAATGTTTGTGACGGAAAAGCAGCTATCAATGTTTCAATATGTGCATTACAGATAATTGTTTATACCAGAGACACTTCCTGGCAATGAGATCAATGCAGAAGGCCTCGAGGGAGAGTGCATGTCTTTGTCACACTTTTTCTAACGCTTTGGTTTGAGACATTTTCCCTCTTTGAAGACGTACCTGTGATGGGGCTCCCACAAACAGATGTGTTATCAGACAGTCACATCCGCTCACTCAGCTGGATTCTCTGTTTCAATTAGAGCACAGCACACAACACTGCCAGCACCAACACTTTTAGGACTATAAGAGGGTGAGCCGTTGTCCAAGTCTGTCCTCAGGTGACCGTACAAAAAGGGATGTAACAAAATGGGTATATAGCTTTTGGGTGTAAAATTTGTTGCAGAGGCACTGTAAAAAGAGTAACCTAAGTGATCACTTGTGTTCTGCTTTAGTACACCCAACAATTAAGTTACATTGTTTATAACCCATATTTGTCTCACTTACTGATAGACAGCAGTAACTCCCATCTTCTAGCAGTAAAAGGAAATATAAAATATGTTTTTGTTGCCAAGGCATTGTAAAAAAAAAAAAAAAAAAAAAGTATAACCTACATGATCCCTAATGCTCCATTTTGGGGGAGGAAAAAAGAAAATGCTTCTAGTTACATTGTTTAAAACCCATTTTTTATCACTTAAAGGTGGACTACGCAAGTTTCTAGTGGAGGATCTGTCACCTGCTTGTTTCTAGGGATATGTCATTGCTCTGCCTGGAATGTTCCACACTATGACATTAAACAGCTCCTCATGTTTATTAAATTACAAGTGGTTTTACATAGAAAAACAAGCTTTCTGACTGTGAGTGGGGTTGCTTCTCCAGATTTGACTTGTAACTTGGAATTTGTAACTTCGTCTGGTTTGGTCTTCATGAAGATAGAAAGGTTTAATGCCATACTGTGAAACATTCCAGACAAAGCAATAACATCTCCATGGAGAAAAGCATTTGATGGATCCTCTGCCAGAAAAGTTACACACTGCACCTTTAATGATATGCACCAGTGACTCACTACCTCTAACCACAAAATTTTATAAACCAGCATAAAATGCTGTACAAAATTACCTTTTAAAATACTTCATCTCATCTCCCCATAGACCCCATATGTTTGAACTAAGTTCAGTGTATCTCCTGCCAGCAAGTTTTAACATGCAGGAAGGAGCATTTCAAGGGCGTTTGTGCTGGGATCCTTTGGGTGTCTTAAAAGGGTGTAGTTGTTTCACTGAGGAGGCACTTTCTCCCTACGATACAGGAAGTGAGAGACGTTTGTTGTGGCTTTGGTGCTGTCAGCTCTGTTACAATGAAATCAGCTCCGCAATCCACTGGTGTCTATACACTGGTGTTGCTGAACGGAGTGGGATCCCAGAGGATGAAGTGTAAAATGTCAGTGTTGTGTGTATTTGTGTGAATTGACTGTGAGGTGTGGGAATATATGACAAACACTAGGAAGACTTGAAAAGAATTTAATAGTTTATGGAGCTTAATACAGGTCTGAAACTGAGAAACCAATGTTAATCATGTATGTACGGCTCAAATTAAATCTATATGTAGGTCTTTCTGTTAAAGCTACCACAAAGAGTACCACATTTGCGCACACACACACGGACACACACACTGATACACCTGTGTGCCTGTGGTGAAGTGTCTTGCACAAGGGCACAGTAACAATATGGCCCACCTGAAACTGAAATTGAACTGGTAACTTTTCAATTAGTGGGCAAACAGAGCCCCTGTTAAAACATTCATTCACTAAATACTTGCCTTAGTCTGATTATTCATTGGCATGATATCAAATTTGCAGATGAATCAACCCGAACCAGATTAGAGGATGGGATGAAGCCTATTACTAATACTTTCATATATTCTAAGTACCCCCTGCTAGCGCTTGTGTACCCCCAAAATACCCCATATCCCTGAGTGCGAAACACTGGTCTACTCTATACAAATTAAAATTGTTAAGCTGCCAAATGATTCTTTATCCTCATGCAATGTAACTGTGAACATTGCAAAAGAGAAATTGATTTTTTTATCGGTGAACACAAAATAAGTATGACGAAGGAAGCAACATATTCCATTATGATGAATCAAATTTAGTGCTAAATCAGGAATGCACATTTGCTGGTTGCAGAAATCAAAGTTGCAATAATATTTGCAAAGGTCACAACTCTGTTTTGCCGCTTACTGTGATGGATAATTCCACTGCTAGGTTCCTTGCACAGAATTAGCTTACCTCTGCTTTTTTGCTTCGCTGTTATCTTCTGTTTATTGCCCAGATTGGTTCCTTTTAGTGCATTTTGGGGCCCATTGTTTTGGCAGCGGTACATGGGTTTTCCCTTGTGAGATAGTGTGACTTTTCTGCCCTTCTTTCCCAAATGAAACTGGGAGCTTTACCTCTGCAGTTTGGGATTTTAGGTTGTCTCTGTCTCCTCATCTCCTTTAAACGCTCGGCTGGAGTGAAAATGTCTGCATGTACCGCTTATGGTCAGAACATTCGTCCTTGTAGGCTGCAGGCCGTGGACGGTGCATGCTCCATCACACTGTAATTTAAGATACAGTTGAGTTGCATGCTTTGCTTTGTCAGCTACAGTCATATGTTTCTTCAGCCATGTAAGTGGATTTTGGTCGCTGTTCAAATTGATGCATGGAAGACTCTGGATCATTTGGTGAAGAAAATGTATGAATAACTGATCCCAGACGAGCCCCCATTTGTCACAAGGCCTCAAGGTTTAAGAAGGTTAAAACAATGAATATTTACTGGAAAAAAACAAAAACAACAAACTAAATTCAGAAATAATAACTGTCACCCTCTTAAGAACATACCTGCAGTTGTGTTTTGTTTTATTCATTCAAATTGCTCTATTCTACCTTGTGATGTCATGTAGTGGTATTTTTCCAAGTTAACAGCTACCGTTTACCTTTTGTTCAATAGAGAGGGCAATTCTAGGGTTGAAATCATCCAAATGATTCTAGTGAAGGTGTCTGGAGTTTAAAACCACACTGAAGTAACTCCTGTATTACCACATCACATCACAAGGTTCTGTTTGGGAGAAGAACTCCTAAAGTGTAATATAGGCCCCTTAACTTTATTTTTTGTAACATGACAATGCAAACCGGACAGAAGACAGATTTGTGTGACTGTTGATTCAAGTTCTATTTACACATTATTAATCTGAGGCTGCTCTTGGTAAAAGAAGTGGCATTCAGACAAATACTTCATGCAGATCAAGCAGAAACCTTTTCTGAATCCAGCTGAGAGAAAACTGATCTTTCAGTGTAAACAAAATGGATTATACCAGCAGCACTTTCTATAGTACACATATAAATTGCTTGATATAGGTAACTTTTCCTTTAATATGCAAATGAGCCTCCAGTGCAGTTTCAGAAAATATGAATTATTTTCTAAAACTTTATGTGATGTGTCAGACTCTTCATTGGTGTAAACATATTCAGTTCAGGTGTTTTTCTTCTATATGTACCACTACAACAATGGTATATGAAACATTGCATTTGGTAATAATATCCCACAGGTAAAGTACTTTTCAGTGTACAGTACCAGTCAAAAGACACACAGTTTCACTCAATGTTTATTTGTGTCTTTTTTTAAACTACTTTCTTATTTTTACTTATTGTATTTTCACTAGTTTCTACATTTTAGATAAATATATGAAGAAAGATATATGGAATTATGTAGCGAAGAAAAAACAGTTTTGTTGCAGCAACACTGCACTTCTCAGTGGCCTTTGTGTCTCAGTCAAAGCCAAAAGTGTCCCCCCTCTGTGTCCTGCAGCATCACAGCAGTATCCAGGGGCAACCAGGTGAACACAACTGGAAAGGCCTCACTCTTACTCCACTCTGGTGTTTCGGTTGGCGATGAATTGGTTAATTTCCTCAAAGTGTTTCCTCTGGAAAGTCTTGGAGTGTTTCCTCTGGAAGGTCTTCTGTCACATATGGTGACATATGGTGTAAAAAGCCGATGGCATCTAAAAAGGTGAAATACAGCTCCTTAGCTAGCCTCTTGCATGGTCTCCATGGATACAAGAAAAACACAAAATCCAACAGTCCCTTACTTGTCCTTTGAACTGCACATGCTGCACTTCTTAGTTGGTTAAAATCCCATGATAAAATTGAGCCCAAAAAACAAAAAACTTAAAAAAAAAAATGCTCAGCATTTCAGCCACAAAAACAGCCAACCACTCCATTATTTACTTACAAACATTTAGTAAAGTAATTTTTTTTACTGATTAACTGTGTAAATGGGTCAAAAATACTGTAGGTGTATACCTATCCCTGGCCTTATTTTGGCATTTTAGTGCCACTACATTTGAATTTCTGGGTTGGACAAACGGCCGCCAGTGAGTCAGATGCAGGTTATTACATGACAAGCACACCCATCGCTGTCACTCTCCATTGGCAGTATGCTAATGCTAGCACTCACTGACCGGCGTTGTCACCCAACTGTCACTCATAGGTCAAGCCCCGCCCCACACTATCACCCCACCCGCACTCGCCAACCCGCCGTGTACCGCCCACTTTGTTAGATTTTTCAGATTTTTACTGTGGGCGGAGTTAACTCTAGCACAGGCGTTTAGTGGCTCTTGAACTTTTATTCTCTGCTACATAATTCCATATATCCTGCTTCATATTTTTCCCTATGTATATAAAATGTAGAAAATAAAGAAAAAAAAAACATGAATAAGAGGGTGTGTGCAAACTTTTGACTGGTAGTGTATCTATTCAGAATAGACAATCTGCCTTCATCCATCCCTATTCTGAGCATCCAGTTTTCATAGTCCTACTCACTTATTCCATGTCCTCCTTCACACATATATAAATCCTGTCTTGCAGCTTCAGTCACTAAACCATACAAATCCACTGGTCTCGCTCTTGTTCACTTTCTCTTTCATGTGGAGTCCAAGGGCAGGGCGTATTTTGGGGTTGGGGTTAGTTCTGTTAAGCCCACCTCCACTACCCACAATGCCGTGTAAACAGTGGTGTTGTTGAATGGAGACAGTCCCAGTGGATAAAGTGTAAAATGTCAGGGTTGGTGTGTGCTTGTGTGAAATGAGTTTTGGGAGTGTTTGACAAACTGCTTGTACTGCCCAAATGTGGCTTGTATAGGCCGCAGTGCCCAAGCTGCAGCAAACCTGACAAACTCTCTCAAATAAAAGGCGGAATATTTCTACTCCTGAGTCCTTATCAGTCCCATTGTTTTGATTGTGACAACACAAATTACAATATTGTTCAAGGATTGCCATTTAACAGTTGGAGGTCCTTTATTTTGTCATGCTTGAGCTTACAAACAAATTGAAATTCCACAATAATCACACAGTCTTCTCTTCAAAATGTATCCCAGAGACACCCTGGCAGCTTATATTTGCATTAAAAGTGAATGATTGAATCTTTTAGCATTTGGTCACAATAGTGTAGCGTGTTAAAAATAAAAACAGTTTTCCATCTTTATTAAGGATTCTGTCAGACAAGATTAAGACCAAACAAAATGCAAATCTCTGTGTATGAGGGACAGATTATTTGATGTAGTGACCGCTTAAGGCAAGAGACTGTGAGACTATGAGAAAATGTATTCATACATTGATCAAATTCAAAACTGCCATTATGAACCCAAAGCAAAGTACACTCTGGACGGTATCTGATGGACTGTTGTTGCTTCCAAATTTTAACCAATTGAAAAACCAAAACACTGTAGCCGTGTAGTAGGTGCCTCCCTCGAGAATTCACTGCTGGCCTGGTGTAAAGACTGTTGCAATATTTGGCAACACCCGCAGACATATAACCACATTAGCTGTCACATTTCACAGGAGGCATATAAAAGGTGTGGAAATCCTTCTTCAAGTGTCCATCACCACCACTCTCTCTCCGTCTCTCTTTCTTTCTGTTGCTCTCTCCCTCCCTCTTTCACTCTCTCTTACGCTCTGTCACTCTCTCTTGCTGTCTCTCCCTCTTTCCCTCTCTTTCTCTACCTCTGTCTCTTTCTTTCTCTCTCTCCCTACCTTTCTCTTTCTTTCTCACACTCTCTTTCCCTCTCTTTTTCTCTTTTCTCCCCCTCTTTCTTTTCTCCCTGGTCTCACCTCTCTCTCTCTCTCGCTCTTTCTCTGTCTCCCTCTTTCCCCCTATTTGTCTCTCGCTCTTTCCCTCTACCAGCATTGTCTTCTCTTCTTTCTAACTGTGCATGCCCCTCTCCCTCTGCTTCACCCCTTTCCCTCTCGCTCCTTCTATTTTTTCTCTCACTCTTTTTTTCTCTCTGTCTTCCTCTCGCTCTTCCCCTTTGCTCTATCAAAGCCAAAGATTCCAATCCCAGACGTGGATGTATTGCCAGCTGGAAGATGAGAAGAGGGATAACTCACAGTTCTGGCCAAGGCGATGTCACCAGAAAGGTTTTGTTTGCGATTGGCAGAGTCACGCATAGCCTCAATGGGCATAAGCTAGTCTTCCGCTGGTTTGAAACAAGCCCTCCACACACGAGAGCCTCTTCAATACAACACACATTTTGGCATATACAGTCAGAACAGTGAGGAGGAGGAGAAGGTGTCTGAGTAGCTCTCTGCACATAGTCAAGTGGAGTTGTGTTTTGAGAGAGGCTCTTTCAGATGCTCAGAGACACAATCAATGCCATTTGTGGTTTATGTGTGAGCCAGTGATGAGTCAGTGGATAATGGTTAAGTAAGGACTGTAAATGAAACAATTACCCAAAATGCAGATCTTGGTCACATTTTGGGTAAAGTCATCCTGTTCTGTTAAAACTACTTTCAAAGATACAGTTTCCTCAGGTAAAAGCATTGTTTTATTGTAACTTGAGTTCCTGAATAATTATAGTGGAATTTTATGAGGTTAAAGTTAATCAGCAATAGAACGCAATAGAAAAAAATAACTCATAATTTAGTTTTTATCATACTATTTTTAGTGGATGCTGTAAGCACTACAATCAAGTACAATGTGTCTGTTTTACAGCCATACAACTTCAATCTTTTAAACCAAGGTCCAAAATTGGTCCAGGTAATCATACATTTTTCTGGTCATGACTATATCTATCACCTATTCCAGTTGAATTACCTCCAGGGCCATAACTTTTTATCAATGCCCGAGCTCATTTTCCTGGCTGGCCAGAACCACACACTTTGACTAAATTTTACAAAGACGAGTGGGTCTAGAACTGTATTATGTCACCCCGAATCCATAGAGTGCAATTGACAGGGAATTAACCAATCAGAGAGAATCATGCTCCGTTAGAAGAAAGGACTCACTCATCAGCTCACGGTAGCAAAGCAGGCCGTGCCGGGTTAGTAGTACAAGTGGAAACTGTTGTTGTGTCCTCAGGCAACACAGTGCCTCAGTGGTTAGCACTCTTGCCTCATAGCAAGAAGGTTTTAGGTTTGATCCCCAAGTCTCCCAGGTCGGTCTTTCCATGAGCGGGCACTCCAGTTTGCCCCATCAACCCAGAACCTGCACCATTGGTTAAATCCTCCATCTAGTCCCCGGCCACAGCAGTGTGGTGTCCACTGCTCCTCACAGGTGTCCCCAGTGGCATTGAAGGATGACCCTTGAGCAAGACACTTCATCCACACTATTTAAATGTGGTGTGAGTGCTGGTGGTGGTCAGAGGGGCTCATGGCACAGTTTGGCTTCTGTCAGTTTACCCCAGGGCAGTTGTGGCTACAGTAGCACACCACTATTGAGTATGGACTGAAAGAATTATGCATTGTAAAGTGGATTGGGTGTCATGAAAAGTGCAGTATATATTATTATTTCAGCCCTAGTACAGCACATTGCAGATAGCCTTTACTAAACTCTCTGTAGATGTAAATGGCAAACTTGCTGTGACTAAAGAGTCAATAAAGCTCTATGTCTAAACCTTAACTCTGATCCTTTGATTAAACACTTATACACATGATTCTGGCCTGTCAGGATTCATTTTAGCTGATGAGCTCTTGTTTTCTTAGACCTATATTTGGCACATATTGTAGTCTGGCACAATGGAATAGCTGTCACGGTGTAGAATATAAATATTACCACTTAGGCCTGTGCAATGAATCAAATTTTTAATGAAGACTGAGATTTCTCTGTCATTTCTTATTTCATTTCTCTTTTCATCAAGATGTCCAGAGCCAATCTTCTGTCAGTAAAAGCATAGTTTGAAAGAGAGCGTTTTAGTGAGACAAAATAAGAAAATGTGATGTTTACCTTAGAAAGTGTCTAGTGAGTAGACTGTTCACCTCATACTATTTTATTGTATCATGGTCATGGTCATTTTGGGTTTTAACACCAAAATAAACAGTGAATTGAATGCACTCACCCATTAACAAATGAAAGCCTAATTATAGTCAGCCAAGGTACTTCATAGTAAATGAGCGGTGGTTCGTTCAGGGCTGCCAGTGGATGTCTCCTGAGACATTCACAGATAACACAGACACGGACCATAATTCCACCCTAGAAATCAATGCACAGGTATACCTGTACATTGATTTCAAATTCAAATCTGTGAATTGTTTTTTCCACTACTACTGTTACAACAGGAACCACTATTTTCAACTTTAATAACAGTTTGCCAGTTCAGTTTTATGCATTCTTCTTTGGACTGGGAATCACAAGGTCAATCCCAATTTCATACGATACACCATATGGCTCACAATACGATAATATCACAATTTTGCAATACATGTGCGAATTGATTTATTGCTGCAACAACCAAATACATTTTTACAACAGTATTTCTTTGTTAAACCACTACCTGCACAAACTACTTAATATGAAATACACCAATTTTAATAATCAGAACAGTTAATATGTCAAATTGCATTAAGTTTCCATTCTCAAAACAAGCAGCAAAACTGTAGTGAATAATTTTGTTAGAAAGATAAGCTACTGGAGCTACTGTTTGTTAATGTAATATAATGCGATGTGTGAGCTCCTGTGTTCAAGTAATTTCCCTTCTGGATCAGTAAAGTCTGTCTAAGTCTAAGATAATTCTGTAAAAAAAAAAATCTTTCCAAAATAGTCCACAATATTGATACTGTATCACCAAATTTAGTATCAATATTTTTATTATATATATTTTACCACACCCCTACTTACCATAACAGTTTGGAAGACGTTTCTAAAAGTAAAATACATAAATTTAACTTATTGCCACTGCACATACTGTATACTACTACTACTACCATAACTACTAACATCATTATACAATGTTATTTTCATTGTCAATATTGCTACTACAAGTCTTACAGGGTAGGTTAAAATAAGTTTTTGAGAAAGGTCTCTGTATATTTCTATCACTCAGCTTAATACATTTCAGTGTTGTGACAATGCTGCATTTTTGGTTATCATATAATGAACCCAACCACAGCATCTAGTAAACAAGTTGTTGTTTTTTCCTTCCAGGAGTATGCTTGCCTTTTCTGTTAGAACAGGGGCCATGGACTGTGTCAAAACATTCCCAAATACATCATCCGAAAACTCACACTGGGGCAAACGACGTTTCTGTAGTCTCATTGTGAAGTCCTGATGATTCGGATGTGTGGCTACATTAACATACAAATCCAGGTCAAAAGTAATCAGGGTCTAGACGGGGAGGAGATGATGAGTTGTCTTGGAGAAGGGAAACACATGATAGACAGTGCTGTGACGAGATACAGGCCATGAAAACATCCTGCACCCTGCATCTCTGATTCTGTTTGTGCAATCCTCTCCCAGGACATCCCATGTACCTATCAATGGTGTGAATGACAATCAAGTTTTAACATTAACCTTCAATGTAATAATGACATTCCTGTCATTGCTTTTTATGTGCTTGTGTCCCAATAGCTTTTGTCTCACTACATTAAACCATCTGAGTTGTTTGCGCTGCTGTAACAGTCTCCTGTTTGCCTCACACCTCGTCCTTCACTAAATAAATAAATTATATTCAAATAATTTTCCGCGCACTTGGTGGAATACTAAACGCTCTTTCAAACAAGAAGTTTGGAAAGATTCTGTCCAACTTCATCCCACCTATGGTAAGTTCCGTTTATATTTATTTTCCTATATATAATGCAATAATAATAATGCATCAGTTTCATATAGCGCTTTTATGGACACTCAAAGACGCTTTACAGGGCATTATTCATTCATTCCACACTTGGTGGTGGTAAGCTACTACTGTAGCCACAGCTGCCCTGGAGCAGACTGACGGAAGCGAGGCTGCCAATCTGCACCATCAGCCCCTCCGACCACCACCATCACTCACGCACACACCACTTTCATACTAGGCAATGTGGGTGAAGTGCCTTGCCTAAGAACACAACGACAGTTTTTTTTTTGACTGGCGCCCCCCTGTGGCACCTGATTTTCCCAGCGGTCTCCCATCCAAGTACTAACCAGGCCCGGCCTTGCTTAGCTTCTGAGATCTGATGGGATCAGGCTTTGACAAGCTGGTATGGCCTATATGGATATTTGTCCCCTGCATTTGACCCATCCCTCACTGCCCAGGTGCCCTTCTCAAACTCTTGACCCAGAATCTTGGTCAGGAGCAGCTGTAATGTGCTTATTGCCTGTTTATTATATGTATTACTTAAAGGGCCCATATTACACTATTTTCTGACCTCTGTTATAATGCTGTTTTCTCATCACAAACATACCTGGTGTTGAGTTTTGTTTCATTCATACATGTTTAGCACACAAACCCAGCATATTATGCTGAGTTTTCTCTAAAACTGAAAATTCTCTGTTCCACCTTGTGATGTTATTTGGTAATACAGGAACTATGTTTTTAAACTCCAAAAAACTTGAAAACTACCGCTTCATGACAGCACAAGGTGGAACAGAGCATTTTGATCTCTAAAGATGTAAACAGAGTTTAATCCAGGATTACTCAAACATACGTGAATGAAACAAAACACAACTCCAGGTATATTTTTGATTAGGTAACAAAATTTTAACATATAGCTTAAAGCGCACAAGAGTCATTTTGCATAATATAGGACCTTTAAAGGCACTATGTAGCTTTTTCTGGTAGAAGGTCTATCACCCACTCATTTCCTTTATGTTATTGCTTTGTGTAGAATGTTCCACAGTATGGCATTATACTCTTCTATCTGTGTGTATTCAGTTGTAAGTGTTTGTATTGCTCAAAAATACCCTGACAAACTAAATGTAAATATGTATCTAGACAGCTTGTTGTCACTCCTGCCTGAACTAAAACCCACATAACAGGTCTATCATGTATTTAGTCTGAACTACAATTCTCAAATGAAGATAACTCTTATACTAGAGTAATCGCTATACTCCTAAAAATGGTTATTGCTACACCTCCACCTGTGAACCCAGAAGAGAAAGCACAGGGTATTAATGTTTCTTTTTATATGTGCGAGCCTCGAAAATAATAGCCATCTAAATCAGATACCCATTAAAAGAAGAAGAATAACTTATCTATTTTATTCCCCAGGGTCATCCACTTGTAATGAATCAATGTCTGTGCCCCCTCTTCATACATCTGCTGTAAAACATAATAAAAGCCCAATATAATAAAAGTGCCTGTGGGGTGCATTAAAAACAAAATAAGTCTCAATCTCAGCAGCGGTTAAAGTGACCTTGAATGGCTCAGGGTGTGTGCAAAACTGGGAGAGGACGATTTAATTCCCAAACTTCATTCAGTCTCATGTCTTATTATCAATAGCTTGTCTGGTGTGTCTCTATAAAGATGAAAACTTGATATCATGGAGGACAAGTTTAGAAAAGGACAATATTTGGTCTATTTGTGTACAAGTAAACCCGCTTTCCAGAAGTGTTACATCAAAAACAGCAGTGGTCATAAGCTAATGTGCACCACCCACCTGTATGAAGGTATTATAAAGGTGTGGCAAGACAGGCTGTGAGGGTCTATGCTGAAGGTGCTCTTACTTGCAGTTCCGTGGCTGAGCTGGCGGACTCTTTAAGCGCTCCCTTTCTTGTTGCTCCCCTTTTGCCCACACGCATTTCCGAGTCCCTGTGTAAGCCGCTCTGTCCTCCATGACCCGGTAAAATTTCAATCCTTTAGCCCTTATTCATGAAAATATCCAAATTCATAAATCATTGATCCTTTTGGTGCCGCCGTCTGACTGCGAGCCCAGCACTGTTTCACTCTCACAACACGCTGAGCTTCATGGCGCATTCTTGTGCGCTCTTGTCTTTGGCGACAGGTAATGAATGCCTATTGCTCTTGTCCATTCACAAAAATATCCAAATTGTCACACAGTCCATGTTTTTTGTTGTTTCTCTGCTTGAACCAAGTGCGTTTTGCCACGTGCCTTTATCTGCAGTGACAGGTCATGCCCCCTGCAACCTCTTCATTCATAAAATTTCCAAATTCTCATGCATCTGTCCCTTGTAGTCTCGCCGCTTGGCTGCACTAGCCATACCACACCGCACAGTGGTGCACCTTCAATAATAGGACAAGGTAAAGACATTCTAAATATGTCTACTCCAAGCATGCATTCTCTAACAATAGATAGGCCAATTGCTGCAGATAGGTCTGCAGCTGGAGCAGCAGCAGTTTGTGAGGAGACACTCACAGCAACTGGGGGAACCTCTGTCACCCCTGCTGGAAGGCTCACCACAGTGACGTCATCCAGTATCCCCACCAGGGTACAAGGATAAAGCAGCACGTCATTGTCACCAATATTGACTATCGGGACATAAGCAGTACCCCTAACCACCAAGGCTGGTGATGCCAACAGGCCTGCTGGCAGACCAGCCTCGAGAGGTTCAAACAACACTGTGGTAACCTGAACTGCCCTCCTGCCCTGTACCTCAACCTTACCTGGCTACCTTGGGGAAGGCCACAGGTTTGCAGCATGACACTTTTGGAGGGCGTCTACCAATTGAGTAGGGGATGCTACCACTGGATCGGTGTTAAACAAAGAAGATCCAAACTGTCCAAATAATGCATTTCTGAAGAATGTTCATCCCCAAAACTCCGGGGATTAGTGGGGAAACACCGCCCATGGGGTCCCTAACTACTAGAACACCACAATGGGGCATCACTTTACCACAGAGCTCAACAGTAAAAGGTTGTTTAGAAAATTTTCCAAGGAAAGAGAAATACAGCGACAGTTTGTCCTTTTTCAAATGTTGTGCATGCGTGACACCATCCCCCTTCCCCCACAGCTAACTAAGTGGAAACGCCTCCTCCCACCTCCTCCTTACACTAGAAATCATGCATGTTTACAGCCGGTGTCCGTCCAGAATTGCTGTTGAAGTTACCTGTTCAGAAGTAATTTAGTGACTAACGCGTCTGCTTCATTGCACGCCAACACTGGCAGGAATCTCCAAGAATCACCTTAGTTTAGCTTCGCTCCTTTTCCCCTTCTCTTCTTCTTTCAGCAACCTCAAAAACTGATTTTCTTTTGTGGCTAACTGGTAGTGGATTCTTGTCTGCCATTGCAACAAATTTTGTATTAACTGTGAGGAAGCAACAGTCGGAAAACGCTGCTAAGAACCGCTGCATTGGTTGAGTAAACAGCGTCTTGCTTATGTGGAATGCTGCGTAAGAGCCGTACATAAACCACGTAATCCCAGCTCGCCAGCAAGTCAGTTGCGCTAGAAACATAGGGAGCTTGATTGACAACTTAACAGCCAGTAGATAACGAGGTAGCTTCGTTATCTATTGGCTATGGTGGGGCCAGCTAATGTTTAGCTGGCGTTTAGCGTCCACAGTTGATGGATTTTCATTCTTTTTTTTTGGTCATCATAATTACAAGGCTGCTGCATCTCTATAATGCTATTTTAAATTTCATTGACAATTTGAAACAAAAAAAAATAAAATCCTCCATACAACCTTTAACTACAAATAGCCAATGTAGGGGATTTCAAGTCCACTGGCTGCTCTAAGTAGCCAATGGCAAGCCTTTAAGCGTTCCTCCCTCCATAGCTCAAAATACTTTCGAAAGAACCCCATTCAGTCACAGTAGAGACCATTGATCCTGTATCAACTAGACATGGCACAGTCATTCCAGCCATGTTCACATCGATATGTGGGCAAGACGCAATCAACTTCAGTGCATCCGCCAAACCCCTGAAAACACTAGTTGCGCCTGTGGATGCCCCACCCGAGCCTTGGCTCTGCAGCACGGAGGGCAGTAATTTTCCAACTGGGGACCAAAACATCACTGTGCATTGTACACTAACCTATCGGGCCGAGGGGTAGATTGAACTGGAGTTGCCTGCTCTGAACGCAGCCTGTCATTATCGGCAGTCAGCTGAGCTACTTGGTTCCTGAGGTTCTCTAGCTCTTCCTCCACTCGGATGCACAAGCCAAACCAGAAAAAAACAAAACGTGGTCCCACGCACCAACCACTGCTGTTTTGCCTCTGGGAAAGAAGGAATGTATTGATCAATAGTGGGTTACAATTGACAATTGACAAAACAGTGCAATTCACAAACACAGCTATCTTGAAGCAGTAGTTACGCTAATCAAATTTCAATGCCAAGTATGTGGCAGTCGAGGGGTTAACAATTTGGAATACTATAATTTAATTTCCCCAAATCTAGTTTGGGAAATCAACCTCAGTATATGAGGGCACAGGTAAGTGTATCACAGGAGAGAGCCAGGTTCCATTATTTACAAAGTCTTTATTTTATATTTAAAAAAAAACTTTAAAAGTAGCTGCAACATTTAAAAATAGACAAAACAGTAAAAGCAAAACAGTGGAGCAAAGTAGTATAAGCAAAACAGCAAAACAAAGCTGTATCGGCAAAAACAGCAGAGGCAGCGTGCCCTGTGCCGCTGATGACCACTGATGACACCTAAAAACATGAATGGGGAGTTGCTATAAATCCTATAGTGCCCTGAAACTAAGCCCAACTGAGAGAAACACATACCGCTGATGGAATAGGGTGAGCGCAGGGTTGATGGCTGGGAATCCGCTTTACACAGCTCACTTTCTGGAGTTTGGGATGACTGGCACGAAATTACATCCTTGGCACAATGCTAGCTATCCATCCAGATTCAGGCCAATCAACCCTGGGATCGTGTGCTCACCCTATTCCATCAGCGGTATGTGTTTCTCTCAGTTGGGCTTAGTTTCAGTGCACTATAGGATTTATAGCAACTCCCCATTCATGTTTTTAGGTGTCATCAGTGGTCAGCAGCGGCACAGGGCACGCTGCCTAAGCTGTTTTTGCCTATACAGCTTTGTTTTGCTGTTTTGCTTTTACTGTTTTGTCTATTTTTAAATGTTGTAGCTACTTTTAATGAAATTAACATGTGTTTCTTTTAAAATATAAAATAAAGACTTTGTAAATCATGGAACCCGGCTCTCTCCTGTGATATACTTACCTGTGCGATCTTATACTGAGGTTAATTTCCCCAAACTAGATTTGGGGTGGTGTTGTTGCAAATATTCCAAATAACCCCTCGACTGACACATAGGGAAGGGCATCTGACACAACCACAAATCTCTATACAGTGAGGGAGTATTAATTATACTATTATCATAATATGATTTTTGCTTTGTTTGGTTTTTCTGTGTGTGCCTTTAGGTAAATATTGTGGATCTACTTTGAGTGGACTATTATTATTAGAAGTTATTTACGTTAACAGTTATGGTAACAAGCACTCTAGTACTTCAAGTAAAATAAATTATTTCTGTCTTGAGGAGCTGCAGTACTTTGTCTGGTCAATGTTTAACTCATTACAGTCAACATTCGTTAAATTTAGTATGATGCCCATACTATAAAACATATTCAGTATGTAGAACAGATCAAACACTAAAGTAAGTCAATGACCAGGTATAGGCTTATTGTGCCTACCCTTATCTCCAACTACAGCATGTTTATGAACATTCATCTATAAATTTAATACAACATGTTACTGAACATTTTATTGTATCATGAAAAAATCAGCAATTATTCTCTTAAAAAAATAAGTTTTAATTCTATAAAGAAGTAGCTTGTTTTATCTCATTGTAACAACTGTTCCACAAGGCAAAAAGAGAAATTCAATTTGCCAACTGGACAAAAGTATTTGGTCAAATACGTTTCGCAGCTCATCCAAGCTGCTTCTTCTTCTGAAGAAGATTCTACCTGATTCTACCTGATTCTACCTGGACAACTGAGGGATTCTACACACAACTATTCCACAATTTCACTCTCCTCCTATAGGTCTATTGAACAAACAAGTGCCCCTTAAATTGTATTTTTTACCTTCTATCTGAGTGAACATTGATTGCAAAGAATGAATTTCATTATGTTTTATTTTGTACTTAGTCATGTACAAGTCAACCAAGTCAATCAAGTATTTGTTGGATGAACAATGATTTACTAGGTAAATCATAATACCTTTGCCCCTTTCTTTAACCATTAAATAACACACAATGTCACTGGAATTCTAATACTGTTAGTACCAAATTATAACACAATACAAGTATAAATATCAAAATGTGCAGCTCAAGTTGTACCTATTATATTTTATTTTGAATAAATTAAGACTTTGTATCCCTGAGCACCTGCAGCAATAAGTGATGCAACAGAACTGCAGAGTCTGTGTTGTTTTTGGACCCACATTTTGATGTCCTTGCCCCCTTCTGTCAGCCACCCATAAACCAAACTGCTGTGCATTGTGTCCAGGGGCACATGGTGTGGGTGGTTTTACTCCTCCTTTGTGGGTCTTACACCGTTATGAGATTTGGGAAAGCTGTAAACATGGTGCAAAAAGATTCTAGTAACATCATTCCTATGGTGGGCGACAGTAACTCGACAGAGTGTTTGTTCACTGATCTGAAGGTTGGTGGTTCGAATCCCGCTCTCGACATAAACATCACTGGTAGAGCAGTCAGATCCACTGACCCGCAGGTTGGCGGTGCGATTCCAGCTCCCACAGATGAATGCTGTTGTTGTGTCCTTGGGCAAGACACTTAACCCACCTCGCCCCCGGTGCTTGTATACACTGGTGTATGAATGTGTGTGTGAATGGGTGAGTGTTTCCTTGATGTAATGCACTTTGAATGCGTTGAAGGTGGAAACGCACTATATAAAACTGTGACCATTTGCCATGGTCCTCTTGCTGGATATACACCTAAACAATGGACTGTTCACTATATGGAGCCAGTGCCAACCACAGAGCTAACCACTCTGCCACTGCCACAACTTTACACATCTTTAAACCGTTCACTTGTTTTGCAGTGACATTCGCCCTCAGATCTACACAGCACAGTTTGCCACTGATCCGTGAACGCCAGCAGCTTGTGTGCATTGTTTTCGAATTTTATCGCAGTCTGGAAGCCATCTTTGTTATGTTTTCAGTTTGGATTGTTGCGCATGATTAGATAACACACGCGCCCTGGCAAATCGATATTAACACTGCTTCGTTGAGGATTACATGTCAGCTGACGTAAATTAGTCATGGCTGTCATGGCAACAAAAAAACTAGACAAGCAAAAGAAAAAAATGGCCGCCAAATAATTATACACCTGAAAGCAATTAAACCGGAGCCATTGTAGTCCAGAGCCCAGACGGTCATCAAGTGTCTGTCCACATGCCCGGCCATAAACGCCACTGGGAAAGTAAACACCTGTCAAATCAAGATGTCAAATGTGCAATCTCCCAGCCTGAAAATAACTGAGCGGATGAATCAATAGAAAACAAAGCTGTAAAACTATAATAAATCAGAATGGTTAATTTTAAGCATATTATTGCTTTAGCTTTGTGTTTCAGACCAATGGGAAATTTACAACTTTGCTGCTTTTCAATCTTTGTTATCTTTTCTATACTGTCTCAAGTTCTCAAACATAATAATAAAACATGACCACAGTTAGCCAATAGCACAGAGTTACACAAGGCTAACATTAGAGCAGTCAGGAATGTCTCCTGTTTAAAACTGATTACAGAGGGAGTGACTTTCAAGTATTTGGGGGTGAAAGAATGAAGCAAGAGCTACATAGCAAAACAATAAAACAATGCAACAGCTAATAACAGACACTGATCCACTGACTTCCTATTCATCACTACTGACTCAGCCTCTTCATGGCTTCATTAAAGCACATTGCACGTGTTTATTCAAATTGGATAGACTGCACTTTTCAACATTTCTCTGTGGCTGGAGTATATAGTTGTTGTTTTTTCACAGATACACGTGAGTGGGCGGGGATAGGTGGTAGCTGAAAACAGATATTTTCTGAGCTCTGAATCCTATTTTATGTATACTGTTTTAAAGGTAGGCTATACACCATGTTACTTTCCTGGTGCAGAGTCTGTTGTCTGCTTTTTCTCCATGGAAATGTTATAGCTTTTATTTCTTTACTATACAGGGTTATTCAAACATGAATAAATTAAAATACTACTCTGAGTAACCTAATGAAGAGGGAACACTTTTAAAACACTGTTTTCCATAAATGTTGATTTTGCATTATGTACATACAGTATGTTCACCAAATGACTCTTTCTTCCAGTTGTTTCACATCTTTTTACTTTTAGTCATATTATTTCAAAGTAACTGTACTCATACCTTAATATAAGTACATATGGCAGACCACTAATATGATTAAAACACAGTTAAAATCATTATATTTAGATTTTGCAAAAATGCCTCACAGTTCGGCATGTTTTAGGTTTAAATTTTGACTTTGTGGTTGGAAGTCATGACATTACGCTTAGCAATTCCATACCAAGTAACCATGTTGAAATATTTTGTTGAAATAATGTTTTAAGAAAGTAGTAAGGAAGTGAATATATATATATACATTATATAATATTGTGCCTTTTCTTTGCAAACTGTTTTTTGATTGGTGTAAAACTAGAATTTATATTTACAGATATTATCCCTCAAAATTAGAGAATCATAAAAAACCTGTCATACTCGCTTGCTCTATATGTTGTAGTATTTTCATTATGTACCCAAAAGAAACTATGGAAGTTTGTGGAGGAGAGACGAGATGGACAGTTTGTGAATCTACAAACCAAACAATGTAATTCCACTTGTTGTGCCAGGAAAAGCACTTGGAGCCAGCACGGAAATTGGCTTTTCTCCTCCTGGATTTAGTGCCATTTTAAAAATGAAATTCTGAAACTTCTACAGTCTACAGTGTGTCATTGATCTACTTCTTATCCAAAGAAAGGAGAAAAAAGCAGGTGTACATCTTCAAAATGTTGGGTTTCACTGTACAATTTGTCAGGATCCGTCTGTCTAGTCCTTTCTTAAGCACCGATCATGTGACTATTATAGCATGTAGCCTTTCCTATAGCGATGTGCTGCTCATTATTTCACCATTCAAGTGTCTCAGTCCCTGGCAGTCCAAAGTCTAAATTTGGGGATAGACTCAGTAATGTCAGAGAGAGAGAGGGAGAGAAGAAAACGATGGAGAAAGAGGGGGGGTGGGGGATTAGGAGAATTGCATTATAGCTAGGATGAGGTTTTTCTCAATTCACTGCTCTCAATGCAGAAATTACCCCTTGAACTGATGTGAATGGTCTGAAGTTAGAAAAATGACTCTCAATGAAGTGCAAAATCCCAGGTGTTGCAAGTTTGATGGAAAGTGCAAAGTCTGATTTAGTTTAAGGTGTCATAAATGGTGTTACTCCAGAGGGATCAACTCTAGTGTAATAGTGCAGTGTGTCATAAACAGCAGGGAGGGGTACTGTAAATGGTTTTATAGGTTTATTTTATACTATCTAATGAATCTTATTTTATGCAAGACTCTGGCTTTTTGCATACATTTTTAAAGGTGCACACTAACTTTTCTCGTGAAGGGTCTGTCACCTACTTAACTATGTGGAAACTGTATTGCTTAATTACCTGGAATGTTTCTTAATAAGATATTAAAAATATCTACCTCTTTAATGCTCTGAAATATATTGAAACTGAAATACACTCAACATTCTGGGAGTGGGATGACCTCACCACAGATGTGTTCTATTACTATAACTTTTGCTTGGTGATGTCACCTACTTTTCTCCAAGATAGATAAGTTTAATGCCATACTGGGGAACATTCTGGGCAAGCAATAGCATCTGCATGGACACAGTGGCACTCTTCACCAGAAAAGTTACACAATGCATCTTTAAAATGTGTGAATGAAACAAGACACAACTGAACTACATTTGTTTGTAGACTTGATTGTGGATTGATTCTGACATGGTTTTCACACATTTGTCCCAACTAATTGATTTGGCGAATTGGTCATTTCAAGTTGGGCTCAGACCTGGACTAAATCATGCTCAAGACTATGAACTTGATCTAGTAAGTTATGTTTTAACGTACTGTATTCAATAAAACAGTACTAAAATTAGATATTTGATTTAGATTCCAAAAATGCACCCTTAGTTCTGGAGAGTGGATGTGGGAGTAGTGGTTTCTACAGGAGGAAAGTGTTGCAAGAATCCCTCTGACATTTTAAGACCATTTTTTTTTTTTTTTTCTTTTTTTGGTTTATTGAGCAAGAAAAGCTGCAACAAAACCTTGCTGTGCTATAGAACTTCAAAGTTGCTTTAAGAAAATGCTTATTTGGAAAAATTATTGGAATGTTTCTTTCGTTTTGCCTTGTTAGGAATAATATAAGATGCACTTAATACTATTATTATCACCCTGGGCGCCTGAGAGAGTAGTAGCAGGGTACAGTAGCTCCTGAGGTTTTTCCTGAAAACCCCTACCTTTTTAAGTTACTCTTCTTTGCACTTAAATTTTTTATTCCAATAAACACTCACCATGTTTTTTGGGTGTTTTTGTCGTTTTCTCATCCAAATAATTTCCCTTGTGGATCAATAAAGTTTGTCTAAGTCTTAATACATTTATAATTTGACCTTTTTTTTGTCCACCAAAATTTACACCTCTTTGTCCTTCTTCTGAAGAGTAGCAGTGAACTCCAAAGCCTTTTCTTTGCCCATCTTCTCCTCAGTCTTAAGCTTGCAGTCCAAAACAAAACTTCTTTGGACCTGATCTGCAACCTCAGCCCTTGTCTGCTCCAACTCTTCGTGCAGCGCCCTGACCAGTGCGCTGTTCTCCACAGGTGTAAGTTACTAAACCAGACTTCTTTCCTCAGGATTTGAGGAGTCCTGGATGTTGAGAGACACCAATTGTTGGCTCTTGAACGCCCCATGTTGATGTGGAGCAGAGCAGAGCCTCCAGGTCGAAGTTCTCGTTGTAGAGGTGGGCGTCATCCTCTGTTGTATAGAGGCACCAGGGCTTTGATAAGAAAGTAGTTGAGCTCTCCATGTCTGTGTGCGTATTCCCAGTGTCCTGAGAAGGTATGAGCGTGTGACTCGTGACGTTTGGGAAACATACTTGTGTAACTACTTTATCAATGGACTAAAACAGACATTTCTTCAGCTGTGAAGAAAACTGGAATGGAATGCTGCTCGCCTAACTGAACTGAAAAGACACACCGCACATGCCTATGAACAGCAACTGAGAAAGAAAATAATGACACAAGAGATAATGCAGAGAGAACTGCATATGGCAGCTGTGACCATGTACAATAGCTGTGACCATGTACAATGAGAGATCTGAAAATAAAAATCACCAGCTGGATTCACCATTTCATACACAAATACAGACTCATCAGCCAACATGTAAGGAGAGCAAATGTAGGAGGAGAGCCAGTCAAAAGAACAAACAAAGATTTTCCAAAGAACCATGCTTTAACTGTTGTCAACTTGGACACTGGAGACGAGAGTGGCCTTTACACCATGAGCCCTCTGCATTTACACCATCTTCTCCAAGTCAACTTTTGACCTATAATCCACAGACTAAAAACTTTCAGTCTGAAGTAACCTAAAGTCTACTGATGTTTTTTTTTTCTTTCTGGTTTACTTGTCCTTGTATTTTAACACGGTGACTAGAAACATTGTGTAAAGGTGAACATGGGTTTAGTTTTGCTACACTTTGCTCAACATAATGTTTAGCCTTGGGACTACTTGAATTTGTTCTCCAGAGTAGAAATAAGCACAGAGTTATTACAGCTAACTACCAAACAGTCACAGGGTGAAATTCCGCTCTAGTTGTAACGAGCTGGTGAACAGTCAAACGGTGAAAGTTCCTGCTCTTTAGTGAACAGTCACTAGGTGAAAATTCTATCTAGGGTTACTGACTAGAAAAGGCAACAGGGTGAGATTCCCTGTGTAGTTGTAAAGACGGGCTAAGACTTTCTCATGAGGGAGAGTAAATTTAAGGGAGCAGTACAGTGCAGTGTGTTGTAAATGTAAAAATGTATGAAGACGAATGTAAATTTACATATGTTCTGAACTGTGGCATCATGTTAAAAAAAAAAGTTTTTATTTACATGCAGAACATTGTGCCTAAGTACAGAGTAAGACACCAGAAGTCACCTGTGTGTTTGTGTGTCTGTAGCATCCCCCGGTTGAAATGATGGTCTCAAACACTGATTCACAACTTTTATTGTAGGCCTATTGTAAGAACTTGTTCTCTCATCAACCAGGTGCTAAGGGGGGATGAACCATCATATTAACATTAACTTTGAATTACTCGTAAATTAAACCAAATCTCTACAGACGAAGTGATTGCTATTTTTTAGTTAACTGGGAGGTAACATCCTCTTTCTTTCTTGTGACAGCTTCCTGTCTGTACATCAAGCCTTTAAAAATAAAGTCATGAACTATATGTTTACAACAAACGCATTACAATACCTACAAATAAAATGAGCAGAAGTGCAGATCATTTACACTCACACCATATCATTAGAGCTAAAGACAACCAAAGGGGTGAGGAGCAAAAACGATTTCTAATGGAGTAATGACCTTAGCTCATATGCAAAATATTAAACTTCAACTTTAAAAGTAGTTACTCAGTCTCTAGGAGCAAAACCAATTTCTGTACCGGGCGATCCACAATCAACTGTTTTCCTGAAGAATGTCCCTTTTCAATCTTCTTTTCTCCATAATGAATCTTCACTTTTCATACAAATCCATCTTCGTCCATTACTGTGTCCATTACTTGTGCTATTCTCCATTTGTTGCAATGTTAGCGAGATATTCTCTTTTCCAACGTGACCAAAACTGTTCTGTTAAGTACTGCACCTGCCTCCACCTTTTACGTGCACCAGAGTGGTGTTGTACCATGAAGAAAATTTAATCAACTTGTTTGATAAGCTTGAGCGTTCTGTTTGGAGTGTGTTCACTTAGGCCACGGGCTAGGATAGTCACGTGTGCACCCCCCCCACAACCCTATAAATTTGGCATCACTGGAAACCTTGGGATGTCTAGATTACAATTATAACTGGTAACAGTAAAAAAAACTGGGACTTGCTATGACAAATCAATAGTTTTATTGACCTACCATAAAACTCATGAAATGGCTGAATGCGAAACATGTGATTTCACCACATGATACAAAGACTCAGTAAATCATCAATTTTTCACTTAAATAAACATATAAGGCATGAAATAAAAGCGAACTCTGTGCCAAATCATTCCCTTTTTAAATGATATGTCTGTCTTAATTGTGTCTGAAGATATGCTTTAGTGAAGTACGACACCATATAAACAATAAATGCTCGTATGACAATACATGATGAATATGACAATAGTTCTGTTTTCATCATAATTCTACATACATTTGCCTAAACTATATGCACAACAAGAAAGCCCAATCTCTCAGCTTTGATCTCATGCCAAAAGTAATCTGGTAGGACAAATACTAGCAAAGATATCATATGTTTTACCTAGTGATCGATAAAACACTTAAATGAATGCTGAAGATCGCATCATCACTTCAACTTGAATTATATATTATTAAAATGTATTTAACTTGAAATAAAATTGAAATGCCATAGGTTTTAGGGTATCAACAAACCTGTACTTCTAATATTCCCAAGTTTCACCCACATACAATGCTTAATATGTCTTAGCAGGTGCAATTACTACCTATCTGGTTCACAGGTGATTTCCTGCCAAAAGAACTTCTAGATATTGCTCAGGAAACTGTGGTAACTGAGGACTTCAGTGAGGACCTGGATGACTTAGATTCAGATCTGGTTTGTGATATCGATGCTGACTTTGAATCATTTGTGGAAGATGAAAGTGACTGTGATTCAGACTGAGATGATCTATGTTACAGGTCAAAATAAATGCACAAAAAACTCACTAAAACAAAACGACCGAAAAAAAAACATGTTCATTAGTTTTCTTTTATGTTTCAGAAAAGATAAGTAACAGAATCAGTTATTGTTTTTGACATACGTTTTGAAAGATTGGCGAGATTGACTTTTTGTGTCAATTTATGTGTTACTGGTTATTGAGTTATTGTGGCACAGAGACATATCAAACATTGTATATGATGGAAATGAAAGTGGTAATATTGCAAGTGTAGGTTTGTTGATACCTCGAAACATATGGCATTTACATTTTTAAGCTGAATATGGGATCATTATGCGATCTTCAGCATTCATTGAAGTGTTTTATCGATCACTAGGTAAAACATATGATATCTTTGCTAGTATTTGTCCTACCAGATTACTTTTGGCATGAGATCAAAGCTGAGAGATTGGGCTTTCTTGTTGTGCATATAGTTTAGGCAAATGTATGTAGAATTATGATGAAAACAGAACTATTGTCATATTCATCATGTATTGTCATACGAGCATTTATTGTTTATATGGTGTCGTACTTCACTAAAGCATATCTTCAGACACAATTAAGACAGACATATCATTTAAAAAGGGAATGATTTGGCACAGAGTTCGCTTTCATTTCATGCCTTATATGTTCATTTAAGTGAAAAATTGATGATTTACTGAGTCTTTGTATCATGTGGCGAAATCACATGTTTCGCATTCAGCCATTTCATGAGTTTTATGGTAGGTCAATAAAACTATTGATTTGTCATAGCAAGTCCCAGTTTTTTTTACTGTTACCAGTTATAATTGTAATCTAGACATCCCAAGGTTTCCAGTGATGCCAAATTTATAGGGTTGTGGGGGGGTGCACACGTGACTATCCTAGCCCGTGGCCTAAGTGCTTGTACCCTTTTGAGCTCTGGATCTCCAACAGGAATGTCTGTGTCAACAGCCACAGCAGGAGGTATTTCATTTTGCCATAGAAACTGTGGTCTGATGTGATGAGCTCACTTGCACTTAAACCTCTGGAGGCAATGTCCGCCGGGTTTTGATCTGAAGAGATGTATCTCCACTGCAGGAGGGAGCTGTCGAGCCTTATCCTTTGAACTCTTTTAGACACAAAGGTGTGAAAACGGCATGCTTCGTTAGACTCTAAAACTAATACTCATCGACTGTTGGCAATCCAAGCTCCTCCTTTAACACGTTACTTACAGTTATGTCGTGTCTTGGTATTGTGCTGACCTTAATGGGTGCAACTCTGGTCTTTGCTCTAACTAAAACACAATGTACATGACCGTCTTTGTTCAATTGTCTCAAATAGGAACACTGACCATAATCATAGGAGCTTGCGTCAGAAAAATGATACAGCTCTGTTTTCACTATCTGGCCAAAGTCTTTGGGAGCATAACACAGTGGGATTATGATTTTCTCTAAATTTACTAAGTCACATTTCCAGCAGTCCCACACTGGCCTTAGTTCAGAGGAAAGGGGATCATACCAGCCTGTGCCTTGCTTGCATGTTTCTTGAAGCACTCTTACTTGTGAGCACAAAGGGGGAGACAAATGCAACTGGGTCATTAAGAGATGCAACTGTGGACAGGATGCCACGCCTTGTGGCAGGTTGGTCGTTGGGATGAAAGCAAAATCTGAATGTATATTCAATGTGCCAGTGAATGCCTAGAGCTCGTTCAAGTTTAGAGTCATTAAAGGCTAGGTCACAGTCCTGCTTTGGTGTGGCACATTCAGATGGAGGAATGCTTTCTAACATTGTTTGATTGTTACTCACAAACTTGTGCAGTCTGAGGCCACCTGAGGCGCATAGTACCTGAGCCTCAGCTGCCAGCTGAATGGCTTCTTTGATACTCGCAGTGCATGTTACTCCGTCCTCCACGTATTAATCCTTCATGATGAACTGCGAATCAAGAGAAAACAGAGTCTCATTCTCTTTACCAAGGTGCTTTAAATCATAATTGGCACAATCTGGTGAGGACATGGCACCAAAGAGGTGCATTGCATCTTGTGGCTCAGTGTTCAGGTTGCCATTTTTCCACCAGAGAATTCTTAAATAGTCTGTTACTTTCATACACATGAAACTGGTGGAACATTTTCTCAATGTCACATAATAATGCAACATGATGTCTTCTGGATCTGAATAGAACACCGTTTAGATTGTTCAGCAAGTCCGGACCTGACAGCAAATGATCATTCAGGCTGCTTTGTACTTGGCTGAAGCGTCAAAGACAACTCTGAGCTTGTCTGGTTTTTGAGGGTTTCTCATTCTTTGGCCTCACTGTGCGCTTCCTCTGCGTCACCCTTTTCTATGACAGTACTCATGAATTTCACGTAGTGTTCTTTGTACTTTGGGTCTTTTGACAGTTCACTTTTCAGATTTTCAAATCGGACAGTAGCTATGTGTTTGTTGTCAGGTAAGTGTGGCATTTCAGTGTCCTTCTTTGTTTTTGTAGATCCCTTCCTTGAGAGTGGTTAGAAAGAGAATATCATCCTATGACACTGACCTGTCATCCTTATTATCATCCTTGAAGTCAGACTTGAGAATCTTGAGAGCGTCAGCCGGAGTCACTAGGGGGAGCTCTTTGATCGTGCCTCTGTGACATACTGTGTAGCTGCTTATAGTGTTACTGTGAGATACTGTGGAGCCAACAATGCTCCAGCCCAACACTGTGCAAACAGCGTAAGGCTCATCCTCTCCTCCCAGGACAACTTGCTTTGGAGCCAGTGCCTTGGAACAATTATAGCTAATTAACAGGCCTACTTGATATTCTAACTGTGGTGGAATCTCACTTACCTTGAGATGATTCCACTGCCTTAGCGTTTCACAGGTAGGAAAATGTGTGTGCTTCACTAGGATACAATCTTTGGTTTAAGCAGGAGGGAGTTTGATTACTTCAGAGGAGTTGTAGCCTCTTACCTTGAGACCTGAGACATGTTTACATGGCATAACAGCATCTTTACCAAGCATCGTGGTGAGCTTTAACCTTACTGGGATGGTCTTAGCCTTAAGACTATCAGACACATGTTGATCAATGAACACTGTGAGACACTTTGGGTGTCTAACAGTGCATAGACAAGCTGTTCTGTACCTGGATGGTGCTCTGATGAAAGCCAAACTGGTACGATCATTGAAGTACTCACACATCGTTCATTAGTTTCTGTGTTGAGAGACAGTGTAGTTGCAGCCTGCTCTGTCTTGCTTGGATTTGGGCTTGAAACTGGTTTGTCTTTGTCCTTGTCATAGTTAAAGTCGTGCAGACAGGTAGGGTGTTTTTTCTTAAACATTTCACAAAGAAGTGTGTGATGACAGTCTTTTGCACTGTGTCCAGGTTTCAGCCACCCATAACACATTTTTTTTTCTATTTTATATACTTCCTTCTTTCATCAAGTGACTTGCCTTTAAACTGTGGGCAACAGTGAAGCTTGTGCACTTCATCTTGACAAAGCATGCTTCACAATTTTACATTTGGTGTTTTTTGTTTCAAGCTATCAGTCTCTGTTGCGGCTTGTGTGTGCAAAACATTATATGCTGGCCTCTTCTCTCTGTGTAGTTTTACCTGTGGTGGGGTCTGATGAGAGGAGCACATGAAATGATGTAATGGGATTGCACACAATTTCTGCTTCAGATGACATGAACTGAGCAAAGTCCTTGAAACTTGGAAACTCACCACTGTCCTTCATGAATTGAGTGGCTTGATGATTCCACTGTGCTTCCTAGCTTCCATGTTGAGAATGGGACACCACTGTAGACCATCGAATGCCAGTTGGAGTCATGGTAATGGGCTCTTTCTGGGACCTTGTGGATGAAGCTCGTGTTGTGCTTCAGGGCAAGCTCGTACTGTAGCATCCCCGGTTGAAATGATGTTCTCAAACACTAATGGTTCACAACTTTTATTGTAGGCCTTGTATGTGAACACACCATAAGAGCTTGTTCCCTCATCAACTTCTTTCAGAAGTGCAATTTAACCAAAGTATTTTCTTACAGTAGATTACAACAAAGCCAACACAGATGCCTGCTTAGAACAAAATTGACACATGAATGTGTCAAATATTAGAAAATTAGTTTTAAGTGCTATCATTTAGAGACTGTTTTCCATTAACTACCAAGACCTGTAACCTGACAACGCCCTTCAAGACAGAGACAACCACAGTGAATGGTCTGAAGCCAGGAGATAATGTTCCACCATGGTCTTCTCTTGGACAGAACCAGACCTGCATCATTAAACCATCCTTCTGTTTTACAGTTGTCACTTGAGAGGTTCAGCCATTCACTTCTTTTCAAAACTACCTGTTTCTCGCATGCCCAACTACAGCCCTGAAGATGGACACATGGGCCAAAGGACGACTCCAGAGACAAGCTGAGGCTCAGAGAGAGACCAAGCTGTGTGGGAAGACTACAGCCATGTGTGGTCAGAGGGAGGACAAAGGGACAGAGGACAAGCGATGGGACAGCTTTAACTGAACAGTGCCACGATCAAATTAAAGCGACATTCAACTTATGACTACAAATCATATTGGATATGGACAAACTGAACACAACAATCCTCCTTAAAAGTGACCTGTTGAATTTGTCTCCATCTTTTTGTGGCAGTAGGCCTGTGTGCCTGCCGGTAGCCTATTGCGTGTGGCCTGAACCTTTAAGAGAAAGGGTCCCTCACCTGCTCGAGCTCTTGGTCGCCTCTGATGTCACCAGCTGTCTAGGAGCAGTACAGCAGCACGAGCGCCAGATTAAGCTTTGATATCGCTTAAAAAAAATCACCTTTCTCAGGCCTAAAGTCTGGTGATAGTGCCCCACGTTGCGTGTTCCTTCCGTGAGTATTATGCAATCCTCATTTACTCATTCATTCGCCAATGTATCCAAACAAACATTCCTCCATTCGCAGACCTCCGGCGTGTGCACGAGGGTCATCTCGGGACATCTCCTGGCTTGTGTGTGTAGTTTTGTCAAACGATCCAGTAAGTTATTTTGTGACTCCAAATTGGTATTAAAATAAATATTTACCTGGCACTGTGTGTAGTGCGTGGCGTCCAGAGCTTCTCTGTGCACGAGAACACCTCTAGCCTCGTGCTGCGCATCATTCATTCATACGCTCCGATAAGGGTTTCGCTCCACTCAATTTCATTACACTCTTGTCAACAAACTAATGGAACTCACTTCAACTCCATGAACTGTGTTTAGATCCACAACGTTTCTCTGCATGTTCTTTTTGTGACAATGTCTGTTTATGAAGTATGATTAATGAATAATCAAAAAGGAGAATATGTGATGGAAATGTATATTGTGGAAAGATTTCTCTCAGTCTGTCTTTGTGTAAATGAATGTGATTTCTACCTTAGACTAGACCAGTCATTAACATGTGTAAAGGCTCAGCAGACACAACTGTCTTCCCCCTCAGGAAGACCTTTGTTGTACTACCTGTCCTCAAATGTAAGTTAAGTTGATTAGCACAAGTCTGTGAAACAAAAGTCACTCTGCTTTGATATATATGTAACTTGTATTTCTGTATAAATACTCAGAGGTCAGATGCTCTGGAGGAGATGCTCGGGGGGAGATACTCGGGTGATGGAGAGAAGAGGGGGCTGGAGAGAGGAGACTCACGAGAGGCTGTTGGTCTCTGCTCAGGGCAGGCCTAGGCCCTGTCCATATCTGCTGTAACAAGAATAAACCTTTGTCTGTATTCCAAAAACTTATCAGGCTTCGCAAATGGATTCATTAGTTATCATCAAGAGATATATAATTTTTTCCACAACACTATTCATCAGTTAGGGTCTACATTCATGTGTGTTGGAAATACTGTATGTGCGTTTGTATGTGCGTACAGTACACATATTACTAAGCAGACATATTGCCATTGTTTATATTTTTGACTACTGGCTACTTCATTTTGACATCATTGGTGATCAGTGCCAAAGGGTTGTGTGTTTAGTATTTCCATATTTCCACATGCACATAATAATATTTAGAATTTAGGGAGAAAGTTACCCTCTAGTCCAGGGGTCTCAAACTCAAATGGGGCAGGGGCCTAAAATCAGTGATGGTCGGAGGGCCACATATTATATAACATATTATATTTTTTCATAGGCTGCAATTGATCATAATTATTATAATAATATGCTATAATCATATATAGTATACTATCATACTATATTATTGTATATGTAATGCAAGACAGAGGCCCTCGTGGTTAAGAAAATAATATGCTAGTTAATAAAAGTAATATTCATGATTTATTACAGGGTTTTAAGCAGTAATCTAAATCCTAAAGTGTCTCTGTGTTGTTTTCAGTTCAGACATATTTTCAGCCAGAGCACCAGGGTGAATCTTTACTTCAGCAAAGACACTTTGGAAACAAACCATCAACCTTTGAATAGATATTAAGTACTGTACATGTGATGTGCAATACAGTGTCATGGTAAACTACTTCTCTTCACATCTACTGTAGTGTTAGCTCACGAGGCTGCTCCTCTGGCTTTGACAGTCACTCCCGCCAGTTTCTGAAGCTTCTGTTCTCACACTTCATGTCTTTTGTGTTCGTTTTTTGGTTGAAGTAAGTTTGAAAGTCTGTGTGCCCCACTCACTCTGTCCTGCTATTTGCTTTCTGCCAGTGCTGCACTGGCACCAGGGAAGAAGCCAAATTGGCTACAGGCAGCAATGCATTATGGGAACTGTAGTTCAAATTGTCTTATGCATTTTATGGGCAGCCACTATGAATAGAAATTAGAAATCATCTCATGGGCCAGTAGAAATTATCTCGGGTGCCGCATTTGGCCCGCAGGCTGCACATTTGAGACCCATGATCTTGACAGAATAATAAATCAGGATTACTCAAACATGTGTGGATGAAATAAAACACAACTCTACGTATGTTTTGATGGGTAACAGCAGTATAGCACGGCTTAAAGCTCATGAGAATCCATTTTGTGTAATACAGGACTTTTAATGTACCAGCATTATAACCATAACTGAAATAACAACAACAATAATCACTTTTTTGATATTTTGATTATGATGGTCAGGCTGTATTCAACTGGATAACCGTAACATTGAGGCATCATCCTGGAGTGACCTGATGCATTATTTAAAAGCCACTTATTTCTTTGTGTTGACTGATGCTGACAGTTTTTTTGACAAGTGAGATTTATGATCTGAAACAAATGTTCTCGCTGTCACCAGTGAAGAGGCCTTTCACTTTTATCCACTGTCTACCCCTGTCTTTCTAACGAGCATAGAGCTAAAAGCCAAATACTTTCAATGCTGTAGTCAGCCATTCTAATGTTTAATATTCTCTGCATAAAAACTGTCTGTTTATTACATTTTCAGAGCCAGAATAAACTCATTTTTGATACAAATTCATGTCACACACTTTGTATAACAGAGATTCCCATATAGTACAGTATAGTATAGTAGGTCATAGACTAAGAACTGCCATGTGTGTACTTCAATTCAGCGTATCACATTATATAAAACAATGTGATCATAAAACAATGTGATCCAAAATTACCATCAGATTTAATGTTAAAATGTAATCGAAATTATGTGCTATGTAAAAAGTACAGTAGTACTAGTAGTAGTAGGAGAAGGAAGAGAAGTAGTAGTAGGTGAGGTAGCAGTAGAGTAATAGTAGAAGGAGTCATAGGAGTAGTAAGAGTTTTACTACTACACAGTAGTAGTAGTCATGCAGACATATAGCTTACAGTTGTGCCCACAGGTATGGTATGAAGCAGCTCTCATCCTGTCTGACAAAACCTACACCTTCAGTAAATAAACTGTGGCTAGTAGCAGTACTCACACTGTCTTTGACAAAAGCCTACACCTTCAATAAATGCATTATGAGATGATAAGCAGCCTCGGTATCCTCATTCTGATCCAGTTTTCTGTATAAAACAAATGCTTCTCTGCTGTGACTGTGTTGCATACTCCAGGATAAAAGTGGTTAAAACGCAGGTAGGTTGTACGTGTGGCTGAATGTATAACTTGGATATCATGGATATTACAGAAGCATCATGCCTTTACATGGGGATGATGGCTGTCCTCTACAATAGGGTCATAAAAAAGCAACGTTGCCAGATCTGAAAGTGCCCAAACGACCTGAACCTGTCCCTGTGGTGACTCCAAGGTTGGGACAGGGACACAGTTCAGCACCATTTAGTTCCCCTTAACTGTCCACTGTGTCCCCAGAGCAGTGCATTAAACCATATAACAGCATATACGAGTGGGTACTTGGGCTGCCTGTCCATTAAACACATGAGCACGAGTAGCATAAACAGTGGAGGCTTTAGAGCTGTGAGTATGCAGCTTTGGCAGAAGAAAAATCCTTTGTAATTATAAACAATAGCTTCAGGGCATGTCAATCAAAACATATGCCAAACCCATTCACTTTGCAATCAATTAGTTTGGCTTGTACTTCAAAATAAATTACTATTGCTTGTCAAGTAGAAGTAAAAGTATCACCACATCTACAACATTAGCTATAACTATAGCTAATGTCATGATATACTTGAGTTGCATAATATAGTCAATAAATATGCAATAACAATTGATAACTTAGCAAAATTCAAAGTACGTTTCTTTATGCCTTCTAATCCCTTTGAGATACGTCTTCTTAAGCTCCACCATAACTTTTGGACGACTTTGACCTACAATTTAAAAAGTAGTGTTGGCAATTAGCCAGTAAAGCAGCCCACAGCGGTACCCAACAATGAAATTAGTGATTGAAAGAGTCACGTTTGATTGACCTCTTGTGTTGAGAGTGTCTCGTGGAACGTCTCAATGCTCGCAATTAGCGTTTGTGGGATGAGGTGAGGGAGAGGCTAGTCAATGCCCATTTACATTGTGGAGGGATGGGATGTTTGTAACACTTAAGTTGTGTCTTTTTTGAAAAATGGAGTCTGTGGAACATCATAAATCATTTAGAGAAGTGAGATCCATGTTGGAGAGTGGCTAAGTGGTTCGTCAATGGCTGCTGCTTGTATAAGCTCATAAGTCTTCTTCTCAGCAGGAAATAAATTGAAAAGCGACCTATTGTATTATTGGTAATGATTTTCACCCCCCAAAGAACTAGTTTACAGAATCTTCTCGTTTCCGTCGTCATAACGATGTAGATTCATTGTAAGTAACAGGAAGGATTGAAAGAGCAGATGTGGCTTTTGTAACTGACTGCCATGTTGCATCACAGACTTAAAAGTGAAACACACTTTGAGGATTGCAATTGTTTTTCAGTCGAATGAAAGGAGCTTTTGTGAGCTGAGCAACACTGAAGCAAGCCCAGTTATACAGTTTAGCTAGTATACACTTTCTTAAGCATATATTTACTGTTTTCATTTCTGAGGGTGGTGTTTGTTGACATTTCGTTTTGCTCTCTGTTCTTGCATTTAAAACAAGTTGGAGAACAGTTGTAGTAGCATTCGTAGTGGCAGAAGTAAAATATGTACTGTACTTTCTGAGTGATTCATAGAAGTTAACAATTCAAAACATCCCATCAGTTGAATGTCCTCAGAGTCCTCAAAATATTATCTATTACAAGAAAATGAAACAAAGTAATTGGTGATTTTCGTATTTTAGCACTTGATGACTCCTCCACCCAGAAGACCCTATCCTGCAGACCGCTACCAGGATGCACCTCCACCAACATTTTAATTAAACATTTGACCAGTTGTTGTCTTAGTTCATTGCCTATCAAAGGTCATTAAAAGTAATAAAGCTCATTTCAAATAGTTTAGAGCAAACCCATTCAAAGATATTTAATCATCAATAGATTTCATTTCTAGTTTGAAATTGAAATCGTGGTGGAAAAGTTAAGAGACATCAGACCAGGTAGAGTCGTAAAAGAAGTGCTTTATCTGATCAGATGAAGGGAAGCAGGAGTTACAAAGCAGGCTGTGGTACATGCATGTGTTCAAATGGTTACAGTTCCAGTATTTATATGTTGAGAGGTACCTATCTTTAGGGTTTTGCCGTCTTCCTGTGAGACAAATGTGACAGGGGTGGAAAGGGTCAAACACAACCTTGTAAATATAGCGTAGGTGCGAACAGGTGAAGGTTACCCTGCCTAGTAACATTCATGCTTTCAGAAATTAACTAGCTTTGTGTGGTCTCTGCTCTACTCTTCTTTCGTAGGTTAATTAGCAGTTTAAAACATGTAACAAACAAAAAACTAATATTTAACTGTCAGCATAGGCCTACGTGGGCGTAAATAGCATAGACATATAAGATGTAGTTTGTCCATGAATGTTGCCGTAGTCCCTGTGTCTGATTGAGATTAGACTCAAATTTGTAATGATTAAGGTTAGGAAAAGGGTTTGAGCATGTCTTCATTGTAAAACTATGTCAACTTTTGTAACGCAAAAACAGGAAACAGTCGACTTTGGGGGCCTTTTGACATGACTGCTGTTTACATTTATGGACATGTGGATGGACATAAGTCATCCGAGGACCCTCCTGGTAGACATCAGCAGCCAGACTGGTTTTCTCAGATCATTTTCAGGTCAATGAACAATACAGTAAAACACAAATCTGCATATTAACAATAGTATTTTCCCCTGCTGTCAATTCGCTATTAAATTTTGTATGGATTGTAATGACAGGCAGCACAGAGGCACAGTCTGTAGCTCTCACCTGACACTCACATTTATCACAGGAACAATAAACTATAACCTAATAATATTGATTTTTATTATGGGAGTTCTTTTAACTTGAGTAAATGTACCCCCACATCAGTATAAATAATTGAGTAGCTGCTGTAGAGACTGATACAAATTTCTCATAGAGGTACTCACACTATGCATCTGATTTCTCTCCATAACAATGGCATTAGCATAGCACCAATCAGAAAACACATCTTTCGGATTTGTGAACTGAGTGGGATTTTCAGTTTGATGCCTGTAACTGTTGGGTTTTAAGTCTCCCGCTGCGCGCCGGAACCATGTCAATAGGAGCAGCGAGCAATTTGTTTTCTATTTGCAAGTCCAGCTGAGGCTCTACACAGGTTGGCCAAACATTCTCTATTCATCTCATCCTCCTCCGACCTTTGGAAAAATGTACCTGAAAAATGTTGACCGTGTCGAAAAAGCCACTTCTTGTTCTGCCATCAAGTTTATTTCCAAGCATGTTTTGAGAAGCAACTGCCTCATGGCGTTCAGAGCGGACTGTATTATCGCTTGTCCAAACGTATGATCATTGCTGACATTGAAAGATGAAGTCTTTGTAGTTTTTGAGGGGGAACACACTCTCAAAGAACCAGTCACCACAAAAGCCTGCAAGGTTGACAGTTAGACATTAATTTATACTCACTGTGTGGGTGAACGTGTATTTTTATTTTGGCTGTATAAGAAGACATTTCACTTGACTTGGGTCCCATGTCCAAGAGGCTGGAGCATTGAGTTTATGTTGAGATCTCATCTTTTCTCTTCATTCCTCCTTCCACTTTGAAAAGACTTTCTTTGCATTAAGCTTTCTTTCTTTGCTAATTTCAGTTACCTCAAAGGTGCACTGTGTAACGTGTCTGGTGGGGAGCCTACCAACTGCTCGTCTCCACTGAGATGCCATTGCTTCACCTGCACCAACACATGAAAAATCATTAGAGTTGCATTATTCAAAGCAAAAGGAGAAATTTAATTTGTCAACTGGACAGAGTTTATTTGGTTGAATGCATTATTGCATTATTGCATTATTCAAGTACAGGTGTTTTCACTGCCTTGAAAAACTGGGTTGCTTTACCATAGTTTTGGTTACTTGGCTTAATGGCATCACCTGTTTGTCTCTGTGATAACATTTTAAGCAAAGCAATTACATCTCCATGGAAACAAGCAGGTGTTGGATCCACCACCAGAAAAGTTACATAGTGCACATTTAAGTACGCAATTTCTGTCTTTTATAACAGCTAAAATGTAGATGTCACTAACAGTGATATCAGCCTGAAAAGTCTTGTGTTGAAAAGCATGCGTTCTCACTTGTCTCCTCGCGCTCCCCGGTGAGTCAGCACCTTACAGTAACGCAGTGGGAGCTTTTAAACTGCTCCTGGCATGGGGTCAAAGGGCATGTGGCGCTATCATTCAACACTAGCAGAATCCATGAATCCCAAGAGTCTCTGTCACACACACTGATAAAAAAAAACTGCACTCCTCTACCCAAATGCTCAGACAATATACCAGCTATTATAAGGAAGAAAAAGTGCAAATCATATGTGGGTGCTGGTAAGTGAATGCCCCGCATATGGTGGGATAACATTATGACCTAATGTTCTACTAAATGCTTTTGCGTTGGTGAAAAGATTATTGACAAGATATAAAATAAATAAATACTCATTTTAGGATTATTTAGACTGTGGACTCCAAACCAAATGAAAATTTTCACTTGTGTTGAATTTGAGTTTCTGAGACTTCTCTGAAAAAGCTCCGCCCACTCAGTTAAGCACTACACATTTAACAAGCACTTACATATTCTGATTACATGATTTTTGAAAGAAAGAGCACCGATGGACACTACTGGTTCTCACTCATTGCATCAAAAAAGTACCAAAAACATAATCATAATATTTTTTTTAAAGATTATGAAACATGGCATGAAAATAAAGATATTTAAGATGTACTCAAAAATGACTACATGTGAACACACTGAACAATTTTTAACTAATAATTTAATAATGTAAATCCTAATGACAATTCCTAATAATTACATAGTCCACTGAGTACCATCTTGCATTGGAAGAGGCTAAACTGTCTGGACCAATGACTTGTGTATAATGAAGTGTTGGCTTTACTGCGTCTCTTATGGTATTCTCAGAGGCTTTGCTTTTGCTCTTAAATACTGTCACAAATTCCCAGCTGGCCCAGAGCTGGCTGTGTTTCCTGGATATTTTGAATCCCTGAGGAGTCTCACTTCTTTTTTTCCACTTCATTGTCTCATTTTGGAAATATGCAAAAAGAAAGTTTAGTCATTCATATCTCCTACTTGTGTTATTTGTTAGCAGATAAAAGCTTTATTTTAAAACAACTGTCTCTAGTTATATGCTAACATTACATCTTATTTACATCCATATTGTTGCCACCAAAACACTCATGATCAGACAAAAACGAGTTCTCAAAATGTGTCTAATGAATGCCTCAGAAGCACATATTTTGTTTGTATTTTTGTGTTTGCCCTTGTCCTTATCCTTGTTTCACAGTGTGTTTTGTCTCTTTTATGTTGGGGCAGGTCTGCAGATCGGCTCTGGGGTAGATGACCCAGGGGCATGGAATTAGTTGTGCTTGAAATGTACCAATTCAGTGTAACATATTCTCAATGAGCCTTCTCCAAAAGACTGTAGAGTATTATTGGCACTGTTAGACAAAATATAGGTTATCATTCACTCCCTCATCATTCAGGAATATGTCACTTTATCTGTTTTAATCTGTTTGAGTGTATTTCCGGCTCTTGATGCTGCAAATGGAGCTGCTAGGCAACTGCCAGAGAATTTAGGAAGTCCAACTTTTGGAAGAAGGTGAGGGTCGTAGATATAACCAAAAAGGCTTGTCATGACAAACCATATTTATGGACAATATACGGAAAAATACATTTTAGAAATTTCACAAATAAAAAAATCTGTAGATCATCTAGCAAAAATGCAAAGTAGCAGCAACAAATAAGTGCCAACACCCAGGCTGCACAACTCTTTGGATAAATAATACAAGCAGATAAGATGCGCGCAACACGGCAAAAACAAGTTTACAGCCTGAGGACTGTTAGACCAGAATAACAAATGAGTTTTTATGGATCAGAACTTTTGTATTTAAAACATTGCTGTATATAGTACATACAATTTCCATGGTAGTTCCTATTTCAAGTCAAAGGGCACTGAAAAAGAAGACAACTGGCTTATCTCTAACTCATCCATCTCTGCTTGAACTGTATCAGCAAAAAGTAAAAGAAACTTTAAAAAGGATTCTGCATCGTTATGTCATTCATTTAATAAAGCTATGTTATCTACTTAATCATCCACATAATCTCTCAGTTCTCAGCTGAACAGTTTTTCATCTATACTGGCAATTTAGTGACCATTGATGTGTTCAGTCTTTTGCACAATAAAGGTGGTGAAGGCACTTTTTTATTCACTGGACACTCCACTTTGCACTGGTGCAATCCCTAAAGCAGTGGTTCTCAACCTGTGGAATTGGTAAAGTTTGAGATGAACAAAAATGTTTAAACAAAAAATAAGTCTGCATTTCAAAAGAACGTGCACAATGGTGGACAATCCAATTCAACCTGCTATTTGTCTAAATTTAAAATGATATATAGAAGCATTTTATTATTGTGAGTCAACTGTGCAGGCCAAGCCATCGGAGTAGGGAGCCTAGGTTGTCTCTGTCACAGGCAGGGGGCATTTCAAGGACAAAGAGTTGAGAACCAGGCTATAAAGTGCACTGATTTAACATGTAAAGTATGGAAAACATTTGATTCAAAAGTAAACACATGCACGCTCAAGTCTCAAGCTTTCAGAACCTTAGGCATTTCCATCTTTATTATTTCTTTGGCTACTTACACTGACAAACATTCAGAGCCAAGAGATATACAAAGTCAAGTCAAGTAGCTTATAGTTGCTTCTGTTGTAAAACTTCTTTGAATAAATAATGTGCTTTAGGAACACAACAATCTGTCTTCGCATAGATATTACTGTACAAAAATGTCTTCTTTTTATAGTGCTGTACACTTTTAAACATCAAGATGAACAATATAGTATTTTAAAGAAGTGCAGATATCCACTCTGTCCCTGTATGGGCCCTTTTCACAAATGATACACCACTATGGTTGTATTACACGCAATACTCAGTCTATAAATACAGCTTATTCTTTTACTTAAGTGCTTCATAGTTTTCCATGTTAATCTCTATATTGCTGCAAAAGCTTGAATCTTGAAAGCAATGTAATTACCTTAGCAAGAATGTATTGTGCGATCTTGAAGAAAAAAAAAAAATCAAAGCGGCTAAAATCCTTCACGTCAATTTGGTCGTCATTACAGACAACAGCTTGTGGTTTCTTCACAGCAGCTGCAAGACACACTCTAAACGCCATTGTCAACTCCAACTGTGCTTTTTCAGCCACACAAGCAGTCACCATTTTGGAAATTTGGTGTGCGTACTACTTATATAATGTCTTAGCCTAAATTATGCTAATTGCTCTCCTATGCATAATGATGTCTGCCTTAGCGCATATAAAGCCTTAGGTACGTCACTGCTCTCACAAAAGATTGTCTGCTGTCTGCCGAAGGTGAGTGCACATTTGAAAAGGAACAAGAAGGCAGATCTTAAAATGTCTGACATCCAGCATACAGGCTTTAATCAAGCCCACTTACATCTGCTCTTTAAGGTGACACGCAAGCCAACGGCCTTAACCTATCATTATGAAGTATTAACTAATGCTAAAAGTGCAGTTTCTTCTCCCTCTTTTTATTGCTATCACACAATACTGTCTTTGATGCAAATATTTCCTTTATATCAGAAATTATCTTTTTTTCAATGGAAGAACAGTGTATTTTTACAGTGTTTTGACCACACAACATACAATACTGCATTCATAAAGAATGGAAGTGCAACTGATTTCCTCTAACAGGACTGTATCTCGATTTGAGGCTGGACCGATTGTCTCTTGGGGCACAGGATCTTGGAGAAAGCCCTTCGAAAGCTGCTGTGACACAGAGGGTATAGGAAGGGGTTGATGGCTGAGTTCAGCCAGAGCAGCCAAAAAGTCATCTCATACCAATAGTTCTCCACACACTCCCCACTACACGCTGCACGGATGATCATGAGGAGAGTGTACGGGGCCCAGCAAATCCCAAATATGCACACAATAATTGCAAGCGATTTAGCAATCTTTATGTCTCGAGAAAGCCGAGACCCTGGTGCCCTTCTTCCAGGGGCCATGCATGAAGCTGTAGGTTGAAACAGCCTGGAATTTTTCCTTTTGGGGGAAAACCTCTCACTCTGTAAGAATATCTGAGAGGTGGTGGGCTCTCCACTGGAGGAGGGTGACAGTACGTCATCATGCTCAATGACTGCTGAGATGGCAGTGGGCTCACTTGATGACACTTTACGAGTTTTGACAAAAAACACAGACCATGCCACGGTCTCTTTGTGCTTCCTGGGGCTGGGATCAGGCTTGGGCTCCTCCTCGGAGCAGGCACTGTTGTTCTTGTTCCTGCGATGGATGTTCAGGTAGATGCTGAGATTGAAGAAAGCCACAGAAATAAATGGAGCAAAGAACTCAAAGGTGGAGGCGCTAAGCAGGAAGTACCAGGTATAATAAAACTCAGCGTAGCACTCGTGAGATGGAACAACGCTCTGCCCCACCACAGACTCCCAGAAGATGATGGCAGGGCCATACAGGAGAAAGGCCAGCACCCACACAGCCACCATCTTGAGTACCGCCTGCTGGGTCATGTTCCTCTGAGCTCTGTATTTGACCTGGTGCAGACAGAGGACATAAGTGTCATCAGTGCTTATTTAATACACTCCTTTTTCCTCCTGCTAAAGGCTCCTATACACACTGACAAATGCAGTGCCTCTGCTCAGAGCCGCCTCAGCCTGTGTAAATAAAACCCACTCATGATGCCGTGTGTCACTGGAGCTAAAGAGAGAGGGGAATGTCAGGCTCGGAGCACATTCACCAGTGCAACACAAAAGTGTGAAAGAGACATCTGGTTTCTAAGATTCACTTCTCCTTCTCCCCACCCCCCAACACTTTCTGTGCATACGCGCTCCATTTGCACTTTACCTCTGCCAGTCTAAAGTCTATCATTAAACGGCCTCTTCTATTTACCACTCTGTCTTTTGTTGTGGGGTTTTTATCCATTTGTCGCCTAAAATCATCGCTGCAGTTGTACCAGCTGGGGATCTGCCTACAAGACAATGATGCTGCTAATTGTCCCTGTGGTTAATAAGCAACTTTACAAATCCACTTGGGCATCAAATCAAATGCATTATAAAGAGGAGTCACTCCATGGGGCTATTAATTCATTCTGCCCCACTCTTAAGTGTGCATTGTTTACGCAAAAACCTTCCCATTTCAAATATAAAGCCGCCTTCCTGCGCCCAATAGATGGGGCACAGCTTGTTACATAGACAGAGCCTAATGAGAACTCCACATTGGTTTATAGTGGCTAATATAGATTATGTAGGGCATGGTGTCAAAATGCTTTATTTAACAGAGAGTGCAGTGTATGCTTATGACTGTGTAGATTGACAGGTCATCTGCCACTGTTTGCCCTGACAATATTTGTGGAGCAAATTAATTGGGCTGTTCAGTATTGGAATAGAATTATGGAGACCTCAGTGAGAGAGACTGGAGCGGAGGACACAATACACACTGCCCTAAGAGTGACACGTGGACTAATATTGGTTGGGTGCACAGTATGTTGCATTTATAGTCATTGCAATGTCAGCAAAGGCAGCATCTGTAATGCAGATTTTTTTAAGGAAAAAGTTCTATGGGTCAAAATATAATAATGAGTCTTTGAGTGAGTTTTATCTCATTAACACACACAGGCCGTTTCTATACTAAAGATATATGTGTGTTTACTTACTGCTCTGGTGACTGACAGAAACCGGTCGTAACTGATTAACACAATGTTGAAGACAGAGGCGGTGCAGAGCAGGTAGTCCATGACCAGCCACACCTTGCAGAGCCCTTTGCCCAGCATCCAGCGGCCCGTCAGGTTGTATGGGATGTAGACTGGGATGCAGAAGGCACCTGCACATGGGACACACACACAGACATGCATCTACAGGCTGCAGGATGATTCACCCTAGCTCTCACAAGTCAGTATTCATGTGCGAAACCAGCAGCTCAACCAATTGAACCAGTGACCAAAATGTTCCACTGCAGTGCATTTCAAACAAAGAACTGTCTGCACATATGGCCCCGTTAAAATATATTTCAATTACAATAAATGAAAGGATAATTTTGTGTGTTTGGTTAAAATAAATGTGTGCATTGACGATGGTTAATGATTTGAATGTTTTTCTTTTACAAATAAAATATATAAAATGAATAATGAAGGACAATGGGTCACCCAAACTAGCAAATTCACAAACTAACGCATACTGTAATTAATCACACTTAAAACCACATGCGTGTTTTAAGGCTTGATTTTTCATTCACACTGAAAAGAACAAAAGACACGAAATGTGCCAAACGAGAGACAAGGGGGTGGCACAAAGAAGAGCAGAAGGCAGGCAACTTACCCACGAGAAAATCTGATATGGCAAGGTTCAGAAAGAAATAGTTGCTTTGAGTTCTTAGGGTTTTATCCACAATAAAAGCCATGATGACCAGCGCGTTCCCCGCGACCACCACGACCACCAGAGTGACCATGAGCACGGACAGGATCACCACCAGATAACCCGGGAAGACAGTCCCAGGCTCGGATACAGCTGGGGTCAAGTTGCCGCTGGAGTTGGACTCCAAAACGTGCGCACCCATAGTTAATTCACTGTTAAAACCATCGTAGTGCCTTCTCATTTCACGCTCACACGCACCGACCAAGTCCACTTACGCGCCCAAACGTTCTTCTCCACTTTACTAACGGGTAAATCATGAATGGAGAGTAGTGCGTAAAACGACACGCGTTTCCCCAAAATCCCATTTTGCCTTTTGCCAGCGAGTTTGATCTGCTGAGGCTCAAGTTTCGATACAAGTTTGTGCGTAACGGTGACAGTAGATCCAGCGTGGGCGCGCGCTCCACTGTCTGTGACGCTGGTCAGAGTATTTATGAAGAGTGCTCCTGCTGGATGTGTGAGAGCGGAGCGCACAGCTGCGTTTGTCACGGCACAAGACTCAAGCAACGGAGTGCATCCTGGCTCGTTTTCAAATTAAACCTGCCACTGATGCGCGTCTTAGAATGTGATCCATGCGAAATGTCAATTCAGGTCATTGATTAAATAGCAATTTGCCGTATGTCAGACTAAATGAACATTTCACTGCTTTATAGTGCTTCTATTTAAGTATAGTATGGTATAAAAGTATTAAGTATAAAAGGGCAGTTAAAAGGATAACATTATTAAATTTGTTTCCAATACACAATGACAAGATCAGACCAAACTAACTGAGGGTGCATGCGAGTTTTAAAGATGTGCAGTGTCAATACTTTTCCGTTAAATATTAACCATACCTCAAATAAAGAGGCAAACACGTTTAACTGAGGGTGCAATGCGCCCCAGTACCAACTGCACCATGTATGGCTGCTTTACGCGCCACAAAAGCTGCAGCTTTTATTGTGTAGGCGAAAGAACATCCGGTCTCCGTCCCCGATGAGTTCATCTTGATTAACTTTAGGTTTCTTTGTCCGCAGCAGCCGCGTCTGATCAAAGGCTGAAGTCTGCAGTCAGAAAGTGAAGTGGTCCAGACGCGCACGGCGCACCGAGGGGAACGTGCAGGGCAGGGCAGGGCGCGCGACACAGCGCGTGCCACGGGGTTCAGTCACACCCACCCCGCGTGCATTTCAGTGGTTCACAGGTTAGTGTGAGCAACAGGAGAGCAGAGGAACGGACAACACCCAGGACACCGACACACTTTATTTGTGTGTAATATGATTTCTAGAGGCTTAAAATGATTACCATGTTTGTAGAGGCAGAAAGTGTTTAGACTTAACAATAAGGCAATTCCACTGTCAAACAAAAAGGATATGGCCATGAACATTAATTTATACAAAATTACATGAATAATTTATTCAGTCTTCGTGACCACAGTCATTTGGTGTTTTAAAATGCAGGGCGCAAAAGTTTGGCAAACTGAGTCTGTTTTCTGGGTCTCTATTATTTCAACAAAATCAAGTTGCTTTCTTTCATGAACTGAAATTTATACAAGTTGGTTCACATGATGAAAAGTTAAAATCCTCTTGACAACGTTTGAGCACATCAAAGCTCACCCAGTAAGTGTTGTCACAATTACCAGTTAGTTGAGCTGGATCTGAAAATGTGTTAAGGAGCCTAATTATTCTCTTGAACTTGAAGAAGAAAATTCTTCTCCATAAATGCACTGTAAAAACGTGATTAATGCCTTGATGGTGTGTATAGCATGATGACAGCCTGTCAGCTAAGTGAATTAGCTGTAATTGTTTTGAATGGTTTGAATGATCAGACAGCTGTGACCGCAGTAATAGAGAAGTCTTAAAATGTGTTATTAGTCTCTATAACCCCATCCAGAGAAGATCCTGGCGGTTGATAAAAGGACTTGAACAGTTGGGTTGTGGCACAGAAAACCCCAAGTACCAAAAGCGCAGATGAGTCCAAGATATTTTTAGATAGCCACCCTCTGCTCCCCAGAGCTAGCCCCGGGGTGGTTAATATGCACACCCTGTCTTCCCACCGTTCGAGTGACACTAAAGAGGAAAAAAAAGGTGAGGGCCAAAACCCCACAGGATCCAGTGCCAGGGGTAGACGAAGGCAACATGCGATTGTAAAAATATTTAACGGTGTTTTAGAAGAGGCACGCACTGGGGATAGCAGACATGTGTGAGTGGGTGTGAGGGTGTTAGTATCTCTGAAACTCTGTGAACTTCATTTTGCCTGATCATATTTGTAAAAAGAGGCAGAATACATTTGAGCGTATCGAGTGGAGCTCATTCACATGCAGATTTTAGGGCTGGAAGATGGAATGAATTGAAGCTGGGATAATAACTCCATCAACACTGTGAATACTTAAATTTAATGGCAAGGTGCTGACCAAAAGGAGAGTGTTGATTACAAATGGGTTATAAACTCATTTCTGAAAAAGTTGGAACAATGTGTGAAATTAAAATGAACAGAATGCCATTGTTTTCAAATCATATGAAACTATAATTTACTCACGATAGACTTGTATAAAGTATATAGGCCGTTGAAATATTTTTTTGAATCTCAAAAACTTTGTAATGTGACAATTGAGATCTCAGTTATCAATTATACAGTCTCATGGATAACTGGGGAGGGGTGAATCAGGGAGGGCACCTACTAAGCTACTAAGTTTTAAATTCATGATTATTTTTGGCCTTTCCGGGTCTTTTTAAAATGTATTCCCTGAGCAGTGGACACTGCATTATGTTGCAAGGACATGCAGACACACACACGTACTCATTGATTACAGGCGAGTTAAAAAGTGTGAAAGTTTTTTGACTTCCAAAGTCAACTATTGAAATAATCTGGAATATACAGAGTTCACATAACATACATGTTCTTAGTCTTCAATCAGGATATTTTACCTTTATCTATTCAAAAATGTATTTTAAAATTAATTTTAATGTCATCCTGTGGATCTCAAATCAAAGCAATAACATCTCTATGGAAACAAGTAGGTCACACCTTTGATGTCACAATCTTGCAGTTTTGAGGTTGCAACCTTGAACTTAGAAGTTCAGGTAAATGAAAATAAATATCTTTGTAAATATAATTATTTAAAGGTGCACTATGTAACTTTTTGGTTGGGGATCTGTCACCTGTTTCTATGGACATGTCATTGCTCTGCCTGAAATGTTCCACAGTATGACAGCTCTACCTTACATTTATTCAATTAGAGGTGGTTTTATAGCTTAAAAATATCTTACTGTGGGCAGGGTTGTCTCTCCACAGATCTGACCTATAACTTGGTCTAGTTTGGACTCCATGAAGATAGAAAGGTTTAATGCCATACTGTGAAACAGTCCAGGCAAAGCAATAACATCTCCATGGAGAAGCCTTTGATGGACCCTCCACCAGAAAAGTTACAAGATGCACCTTTATGGAAGACTATAACAGACGTAGTCCTGTAAATTTGTTGAGTGTCTCAAAACAGTCCTTGTGTAAAACTGACATTTCACAGATGCCAGGAGCGCCAGTGTTTGAAGTCTCTGATTAAAAGCCTCTGTCTTATTAACTTCACTTGATCTTCTTGTTTTTTGGCCTTTTGCTCTTCCCTCCTGATTTAGCCGCCTCATCCTGCAAAAGAGGGGAGAGAAATTAGTGTGCAAACAGACTTATCATTATCATGCATTAGCGCTTCACATAACAGCACCAAGGCATTTACAAGATTAAGATTTGAGTGCTGTTTTACAAGCTTATGAGTTATTCTTTCTCTTTTTTGACAGGCAGTTTTTGCTCTGATCGCCCGTTGAGTTTCCTAAGCCTTTACAGAAATGTGCAAATTGCAATGTACTGATTGTTGCACACCATACTGTTATGTTAATGTTTTCCAAAAAGAGATAAAAATGTATGAACAAGAATCAAGGGAAGGATGCATAATTCACAAATACTGATACTGGTATGAGCTTTACAATATCAGTTTAGTGCAAGGTTAATAAATGTATGTATTAAATTTGTGTGTAAAAAAAACAATACTGGCTGTTGATATGAGGTGATGAAGTTTGCTTTGAATGACACAATATATAAACATACAATTGTGTGCTGTGAGAAGGGCACGAGATCACTGTTGAGTTGCAAGGCTAATTCCTCCTCTGTACACGCCTAAACCATCTTAATCTGGCTTCACTGTTTCTCAATCCATAACATTCTGATGTACGCATTTCTAATCTGTTCCATTCTTGTCTTTCTCAGAGAGCCTCAACATATTCAACTCTACAAAAATGGTTACTTTAAGTTAGCTTGAAGTACATGCAAGAACTACAGTAGGGTCCCTCTTTTGGAGATTTACAAACATGATAATATGTGTTTGTTTGGTTGGTTGTTTCACAAAGAAAGCAAAACTTTTGGCTATGCTGGAACCAATGGCTCCAATTACAATTTTTGTCTACATTACAGTTTATAAAAACTAAAAGTCATGTGGTGTTATTGCAATTATGTATGATCTTAAATTTTCCATCCATCCATTCACATTCAACAACATATTCACAATTTGATGTGGTCACCCTAGCAGTAACAAGTGAATATAAGATGATGTCTACGGTGCCAGGAAACAGGAGGCTTAGACAAATAATATTTAAGGATCAAATTCAAAAAGCTTAATATTTGACATGTTTCAGACATAGTCGATTCGTATGTTCACTTTATCATGCCCATATACAAGTCCAATAGCAGCTAGGACAAATGAGTTCTCAAATGAGTTTTTCCAGGCCCTTGGAACTATCTTAGTGATCAAAAGATGGGGATAGTTAAATGACATCAGATGACCATACCTAAAACACATAGCAGACCTCCAACATAGCTAGCAGGAAAAATCATGAAGTCAAAAATATTCTAAAACAACATCTTAAATATTAATGTGACTGTACTGTGCTGCTGTGTCTTCACTGTAGTGTCCATCCAATTACTACAGACAGGGACTGACAGTTGCAGTGGTCTGGGTACAATTACTTGAAAATTAAAACAATAAAATACAAATAAAAAAAAGTGTTTTGTGCTTCTCGAGAGGCAAACAGGTGTAAAACTGTTCACATTTTCCTTCAAAGATTTGCCTGAGATATTGCCTAATTTAGTATAACCGTAGGTAGAATTCTCTGTTGAGTTTATTTGTATTTTTCAATTACCCTTATCACTAACATTCAAATATGCAAATGAAACAAGCCAACTGAGAGAAAACTTTGTGTGTGAGTGCTTTAGGCAGTTAGAATACAAGTGTGGAGTCATTTAAGTCCACATTGTACAACAACTGTTATACTGTATCTTATATGGATGTGTGAAAAATAAAAACACAAATTTGTCCTATGTTCTTCTGTGCAATATTTGTGGTTCTGGTGGTGACTTGGTGTACTTGCCAAAACTTTTCTAACCACCAAAACCAACCTACAACCTTCACTATAGTTGGTGGTATATGATATGTATTATTATGCATGCATCCAGCCCCTTATGTAAAAAAACTACATTACACAATGATACACCCTGATATCAGAACTGGCATTTATTTATGTCTTTTGCAATTCAAACTTGTTTGTTGGATTGGACCACACAAACAACCAAGGCTCCACACGTGCGATGTGCGTCAACAGTGTTTATTTGTTGATAATATCTGCAGCGAAACTAAATTGAATACAGCTAATAAAATACAGTTTTAGAACAGTCATCGTCACTGTCACAGGGTTAACAGTAACAGACATTTAAAGCAGACTTATTGTGCAAAATCAACTTTTAACCATGTTATAGTTTCCCCTTCTCATTTAACCTGTAATTTGCGGGATTCATGCATGTTTCAGTAATCTTTCCTGTATTCAAGACATCACTGCTCCGATCAACACCCGTTTTTAGAGCCACAAGTATATGCCCACTGCTCTGTTCTTCGTTCTTCAGTTTTATTTTCTTAAACATGATACGTGTAAGATTTTGCAGCTTCACGTAGCCATTTTGGCACAAATTTAAAAAATCTGCTACTTGCTTGTGTGATGTGCAGCTATCCATCAGAGATGTGATAACACAATGATGTCCTAGATTATAACTATATAGCAGACTCAAGTACAATATGTCTTCTTTAATGTTTTACTTCTGGTGTAGTCTAAAAAGTATATCAAGCACATTACTATGACATTATTCAAGGCATTTATATTGCAAAGTCTAATAAGTAATTTACTTAATTTAAATCAGACCAACAGTTAAGAGTTAAACATTTTAACTTGCTGTTTTCTGTTTTCACCTACATTATTAATTTTACGTTGTTTCATTCTGTGCAGTCCTAAAATTTTAATGTTTTTTTTTCTTCCTTTTGTTTGTACTGTACTATTTTGAAATCCAGTTCCTGGCGACTACAGTTCTCAGAGGACTCCAAAATCCCAGGTCCTCGGGCGGTAAGCCTTAATTAGTTGTGACCGGGTCCAGCGCAGGAACTGGATCTCGTTTTTTGTTTTTTTTTTACAGCGAGGCCGTGGATGTTTTGAAGTAGGATACATTTAGGAGTGGGGTCTGGTCTACCTTTAATCTATGCCAGGGAAACAGCTCAAAGTTCAATCATGTTATCAATGGAATAACTTTGCAGAACACAAAGATGAGTTCAAAGAGACTGGACCAACTTCAGACTGGTAAAAGCCTCAGAAAGTGTTTGATCTCCACAACATGAGGCCACCAGACACTTCAAATGGACCAATATCCCTATAATATGTGAGGGCCATGGAGCTAGCGAACACCAGCAGAATTATTCTGTCAAATGTCTCTAGCCTTTAAGCACACAAGATAGTCTGAGAAAGCAATGAAAGATTTTTATTTTTTTTTTACTTGTGTAAATATCGCTTTCCTGGACAGTGTAACATGGGATGACAAAGGGGGGAAACATTTTGAAAATACTCTAAAAACAGCAACATAACCCTAAAGGCCATCTGACTGTGAAATGACGATAACCAGCAGAGCTAGTCAAGATTATTCTTTTAATAATACCTGACAACTGTATGGCATCACAGCTTTTTCTTAAAGCAAGGATTAAGAAGTCAGGAAAAGTGTGAAGTTAAGCAAAAATCCTTCATAAATCACACTTCCACTCACAGTTAAAACTGCATCATAAGGAAATGAAGTCAAAGTAATTTGTCTGCTTAAAAATTATTTTAGAAATATGAACATAAAACATAAAATGCAAAAAAAAAAATTTATAAAAAAGGTTGACTTTAGCTTTTACATTTTGTATACTTGTGGTATAAATGCACAAGTATTAACAAGAAGATTATCAAAGATTATACATTATGAATGAGGCACGTTAAAATGGTAGTGATGGTGGAATTGAAAGTGCCGACTAAGCATTCTTAATTTTAGATGACAGAGATACTTTGAGAACTTTTTTTACTGATTCAAATTGGACTTGTTGGATGTAAAAATTCCTGTAAGTTCCAATAACTAAAAAATGGATATTACTTGAGAAGTTTCTCAAGGAAATGGCTTTAGTAAAACTTTCAAATACCCTTTCACCTTTGACTACAAGATACCAGGTGGCCCATCTCAGACCAATAAGAAAGTCACGGTTGACAAATGTTTCATCAGTGAAAGCTTGACAATACAATGAGCTAAATATAAAAGCCTTACCCCTATCGTGTCTATGTATCCCTCCTCTTGCAGGATGCTTCTGGCACAGTTGTTGATGTGTTTGAAGCGATCGGGCCCCAACAAAATTCCTCCGTACCACCGGGACACAACCACCATGATATTGCGCACATCCAGAATCTACAGGGAGAAAAAATGTGTGAACTGGCTTACGAGCAGAGGCAGACAAGTAAGAATCAGTGTAGATAGTGAATAGTGGCTCAAACACCTGGTTTTGATGGTTATTTTCAGCAATACAAATATTTCACACCACAGGCAGTAAGTGTATTTTTCTCAGGCATTTCTGTCACTCACGACCTGCTGTAGTGATGAGACAGGTTTTGAAAGGATTTCTTTATTTGGCCATGGTGCAAAGAATAGCTGTGCAGGGGATCTGTGAGAAACTCAGTGGATCAAGGTTAGCCAAGCACTTTGAATAAACTGGCATTCCAGGTCTATTAGAGAGACCTCATATGTATTGAGGAAATAGGGTTTGTGTCTAGTGTAATATTATGTCCATAAGAAAAAAGGAATGAGATGAATAGCAGATGAAATAGAGTTAATCTTCAAAACAACTTTCTATGATAGAGGCCAAGGGTAATTCCATTTCCTCAAAACTTGGTCTAGATAGGTCATTTTCAAAGCCATTTTGTATATTACAACAGACTAGCTGCAAATGGTTGCTTTTCCATTAGCCTAATATGGCTATGGAAACAAGATAGGATTAAATATTTGGCAATTATGATAAGAAAACACATGGCTCTACTGGGTATTATAGCTCATCATTAGCTTCTGTTTGCTTTAGTCTCACTCACTTTCACTATGGAGATTGACGTTGTTAATTCAATCTAATATTTCATCCTACAATTGAACAGAGAGCTAGTTTTATTAAAGCCAGTGTCAGAGAGTACAATATGGAAAATATAGCCTCTCTAAAACTTATTGCCTTCTTCCATAAAACCAAATGTGCAAAGTGAACAACTGCTGGCTTGACAGAAAACTTCTGCACATCCACTCCTCCAAGCATATGTTCTGCTTTTAAGAGCACCTACATAATCTGTATAGGAATGCCATTAACTTCAAAGTTATCCAATTTACATATCCAGTCTAGTCAATAGAATTGAAATTAAGCTATGGTTAGTGGTTGAACAATGCAGTGACTATGCTCCCTCACCTCACTTCAGATAATTATGCTGCTCTAAGTACAAGAAAGACAGACGTATAAAATAGACAAATCCTTACGCACAATGAATTCAAATTCTGTTCAATGCTGTATTAAAGTGAACTGTCGATCAAGGAAGGCCAACACTTTTAAATATATCTTCCTATTATTCATTGTAGTACACTGACTCATTTGCTGCCAGGAAAGTCTTGATGAGGAAAAGGCTCCGGGCCAGAATAAAATGAGGGAAGAATTGATTAACAGTAGGATGTAGTGACATGTGGTTAGTAGGTTCTCTTCCTGGCAGGTCAGAGTTGTGAATTCTGGCTTAACTGTGTGGAGTTTGCATTGTCCTCTATAGTTTCCAGTGCAATGCTGAAGGGGCCCCAGTTGCTGCACCGTGGTTACTATGTTGACAAACATAGGGAGATGAAATTGAACTTAGAATATTCTTGCTTTGAAGTCTTAACCACTGTGAACCATGCAATTGTTTTTTGATACTAATATTTTAATGTTCCCATTATTATGAGAAGAAACATCACAATTAGGGGTTAGGAGGTTAGGGAAAGGGTTCGGGATAGGTTGAGTGCCTCACAATGGCAGTGGGTGTAATGTAAAGAGGGAAAATGAAGGTGTGATAGTGCAACCTCCCCTTGAGGGGCAAGACGATGCGTAGGTATTATATATAATATTATTATTAAGTTGAAAATGTGATGATAAAATAATTAATAACTAGTAAAAATACTGTATTTACATTTTGATGCAAATTCTTAATTCATTTTATTTTATTGTGCATATGACAGGTTTTCATATTTCTCTAATTATGGATTTGATGGAATAGTACCTGAGGTAAATATTTATCACAGTTTTACATCTGTGGCAGTTTATGGGGGAAAAAAAGTACAAAAATACAGGCAGGAAATAAACAATTTACACACATGGAACATATTTTTTCTGGCAGTTTAAACCTTCATTTAACAAAATAAAGTTTTTTTTTATTTATTTTTACTTTATCTAATCATACCTGTTGTGTAACTTAGACAGATTTTGGCCTTAACATTATAGTTGCTAGATAACAGTTATCTCGATGTTTTTGTTTTTTGTCATCTACCTCAAACAGAAAACACTCTGTTCCATCTTGTGATGTTATGTGAAAAAAAAACAGGAAGTGCCCTAACCCTAACCCTAACTCCATACATCTTTACTAGAATCATTTGGATGATTTCAGTCCTAGAATTGCCAATCTCTTCTGGACAAAACTTAAAAGGAAAACATTTTGAGCTTTGGAGATGTAGACAAATTAATAATTACTCAAACATGAGTGAATTAAACTAAATACAACTCTGGGTATGTTTTTGATGAGGTAACATTCTAACTTGGCTTTAAGATCACAAGAGTTAATTTCACTTATTATAGGACCTTTAACATTGAGCTAGCAAACAAATTCTAAGATATTTCTTCTGATTTTGAGCATGGCTAAAGTGATGTAATAAACAACACCTTAAGCTAAATGCATTTGGCAAATGTATTAGTATTTTATTATAATACTACAGCACAGCACTTAATTCAATATTTGGAATCAGCTCCTCTGTTCACAGCAGGATCAGGACTCTGGGTCACATTTGGTCTTGCTTAGAGCTATTGCATTTAACATATTATTTTAGATGTGTGTGGAGCTCTTCCAGGAGGAAATATTGCTCACCATTTACATACATTATTGCCATTTAATTCTAAAATTCCAAATGTTGTCATGTCATCTGTAAAATCACTGCACTAACCATGGGAATCGCCATGGAAATCGATGATATAATGGAGGATTCCGCTGCAAGTTGTGAAAAACTTGACAAATTTGAAGCTCATATCTGACCCAGATACTGATGGAGGCGAAGCCCTGGACGATGCCCTCTTCTATGAGAAGATCTTTGACCTGGAGACTGTGCACTGAGGCCCAATACCAACAGGGGGCACTCCAGAGTGCCACTCCAAAACCCTCATTTTGTTTATTTTATGCCACTTAGAAGTGGACCGGCTGGTGTGCTTTGGATCATTGTCCTGCTGCAAAACCTAAGTGTGCTTCAGCTTGAGGTCACAAACTGATGGCTGAACATTTTACTTCAGGATTTGTTGGTAGAGAGCTGAGTTCATGGTTCCTTCAATCACAGCAAGTCGTCCAGGTCCTGAAGAAGCAAAGCAGCCCCAAACCGTGACACTACCACCACCATGTTTCACACTGTTGGCATGATGTTCTTTTTATCAAATGTGTGTAGAATCCCTCAGTCGTCCAGGTAGAACCCATAGCAAAAGGAGAAATTTAATTTGTCAAGTGGACAGAGTTTATTTGGTCGAATACGTTTCGCAAGCTGCAAAACGTATTCGACCAAATAAACTCTGTCCACTTGACAAATTAAATTTCTCCTTTTGCTTTTTATCAAATGCTGTGTTTATTTTATGCCAGATGTAACAGGATGCACTCCTTCCAAAAAGTTCAACTTTTGTTTCATCAGTCCACAGAATATTTTCACAAAAGCTTTGGGGATCATCCAGATGTTTTTGGCAAAAGCGAGACGAGCCTTTATGTTCTTTTTTGTCAGCAGTGGCTTTCGCCTTGGAACTCTGCCATGCATGCCATTTTTGCCTAGTCTCTTTCTTATGGTTGAGTCATAAACACTGACATTTACTGAGGCAAGTGAGGCCTGCAGTTGTTTACATGTTGTTCTGGGTTCCTTTGTGACCTCTTGGATCAGTTGTCACTATGCTCTTAGGGTAATTTTTGTAGACCAGCCACTCCTGGGAAGGTTCACCACTGTACCATGCTGTCGCCATTTGTGGATAATGGCTCTCACCATAGTTTGCTCCAGTCCCAAAGATTTAGAAATGGCTTTGTAACCTTTTCCAGACTGAGACGTGTCAATTACTTGATTTGATCTCTTGATTTGAAAGGTTTGGCAGTAATCAGGCCTGGGTGTGGCTATGAAACTGAACTCAGCTTTCCACAATAATATGATTAATTATACTTACCTCATCATTTAACAAGGGGTGCGATTACTTTTTCACACAGGATCATGTAGATTTGGATAGTATTTTTCTCTTAACAAATAAAATCATCATAGAAAAACTGCATTTTATGTTTACTTGGGTTATCTTTGTTTAATATTTAAATTAGTTTGATAATCTGAAACAGTTGTGTGTGATACACATGCAAAAAAGTAAGAAATCAGGAAGGGTGCAAATACCTTTTCACAGCACTGTATATTTCACAAATTTTTTTGAAATTTTGGATTTATACAAAGTAAAGTTTACTCAAATATAATTACTCTAAATATAACTTCAAGTGTATAAAAGGACTGAAATATTTTTGCCAATGTCTCCTTTAATTTACTTTCATTTACAATGATTATCATTTCTAAATTATGACCAGTTTTATGAAATCAAACTCTTTGTAAAGTTAATGTGACATAATCAGCTAGACAGAAAAGCGCTGAACCTTTTTTGGTGTTTAGTTTGAATGGAAATGACTTTGTTATTTATTTATTTATTTATTTATTTATTTATTTATTTATTTATTTATTTATTTATTTATTATTTTTTTTTTTTGTTTAGCTCATCTTAGTAGTTTCTGAATAATCACATTTATTGATTAACCAAATAGTCCTGACATTTCTACAGCACCATTATGTGAGTAATGATACAAGTATTAAAGAAGTAAAAATAATATCACCTTTTAGTTGGGTTATTTAAGGGAGAAATCTGTCTAACTATTAGGCCAATCTTTCTTTTATTCATGCCATTACCCCTGCTCATGCGCTCACAAAAAAAGACCAAGTCTAAATGAGCAGAGGGCTGTGGAGAAGAATGAGATTAGGGGAAGAATAGATTAAGAATTGGAGCTCTTCTTGTAGAATGCTGCTAGAAGATTAATCACCGTGTTAGCCAGAGCAATGAGACTGATAGTATCAGAGAGTCGCGGCAGGCCAGCGAACCTCTACACTGACCCGATTATACGTGTCGGTATAAAAGCATGAGAAGAAAGGATTTAGGAGCTGAGCGTGAAACAAGAACAAAAAGCAAGAGATCATCAAGATTTAGACAGGAGACTGGTTTATGATACTGCTACTGAATGGAGAGATAACTAGTGCGGATCAATGCACTATTGTGAATTTGGTCTAAATGCTAAAAATCAGGGGGTGGCATTACGGTATAATAATAATAATTATTATTATTACCGTATAATAATAATAATAATGATAAGCAGACTAGTAGTCTCTACAGCATCTTAAAAAGTTCTTCTAAAGTTGTGCATGTGTCTGAAAATTCATGCATGAATATAAACGATGTGCCAAAGGATTTTTGAGAGCTAGGAATTAGATGAAGTGAAGTAGTGGATCTAAATAGTCTCTTAGTGTGATCTAATTGGCCTGGGTATGTACCTCACCATTCCATAGCCCTACAGTTGCAGGAATAGATTCACATAATGTGACAGACGGAATATAATGTTAAGTAATGAACAGATAAATGAATCACATACACACTCCCATGCTGGCACAGACCAGTGTGCTCATTTTTTGAATGAGTTTGAACCTTGACCTCATTAACAAATATTAAGCGTGAGAGACAGTGGAGGAGGAGACCTTTCTGCATACACTTCATCTGGTCCCAATTCAAAACAAAAAACATGGTGGACAAAGCCACACTGTTCTGTGATGTGGGTGTGACTGACTCACGCTGCCATCTGACAATATTCACAAATCAAACCAAAGTGACAGCTGGAGAAATGTGTGACACAATGATTTACGCAAATATGAACAAAGTGGAATTATCTTCCAGAAAACGTGCAAAAAAGTCACTCTGAAGTAGATCTTTTCACCATCTCTGGCCAATAAACTCTCTGCAGGTCAGATCATTAACATTTTCATTGGGGACTCTTAAGTTCATGGACAAGTGATGCTGATAAATGGTGGGTAATAATTCATAACAAGCTCGAAGAAATTCATGAAATAACTGCCTCAAAAAGGCTCCATCTATCTTAAGCTCATTAGGAGGCTTCCTGCTACTTCCATTAGTAAATGCATTTCAGATTTTGTCCCATTTGACAGAATAAATTCTGTTGCACATCGTCCCTGATGATGACGCAGACAAATTTATTTAGCTGAAGACAATTTTCCTAATTTTCCAGTTTTGTGTGCCAGATGATGTACATAAGAACAGTATGTTCTATGTAGGTCTGACAACCATTTTGAAGGGCTTAAGTTAAAGTATGTTTAAAGGAGAGGGTCTGTGCTGCTATTTGGCTCAGTAGTAGAGCTGTTTCACATGTACAGCACAACTGGTCTGTTTCTCTCCATCCATTTCAATAATGGATCAGACGTTTGATTTGGACCATGTTGTGTTGTTGTGTCCTTAGGTAAGACACTTTACCCACCCTGACTAGTATGAATGTTGCATCAATGTAGTGTGTGCGATGGGTGGTGGTTGGAGAGCACATATATAGTAAAAAGATATTGACTTTTCAAAGTATATTTACACGTTCTATGCAACACTACTGGACATTTTGTTTCTATTGCTCATTGAAATTTGTCACTGGCCTGCCATGCAACACTACTGGCTACTGCTAAACCATTTTAGCTTGAGAGGATGGACTTTATTTTTCTCATCACACTATAAACTCGACATTGCTGTATAGTAAATGCAGCATAATAACCATGTTTGCTTAATGTTCCTTTTCTAAACATCTTACTCCTGTCAATCATCATTCAAACTCCAGAGCAGTGATAAAGCTGGATATCTGATATGAACCAATACAATGCCATGTGAATGCAACATAGACCTCTCACTCTCAGCATGTATTATTGAACGCACACCATCACTGAGCTGTGGGGGGTCTGTTTCAGCGTACCCTGACCAGACTGAGCTACATGAGGGCAGCAGATCTGCTGGTTTGAGACAAGTGGACAGAAAAATCACACTCACAGCTCCAGACACTTGTGTTTGTACGGTGGGAGCACTGCCACAGTTTTGAACCCCAACTTCACTGAGAGCCTATACGGTGCTCATCTCTGCTGCATGCTGTACAACTTAGTCAAATTGTGAAACACTGATTCAAACATGGCTTGTGTGTTTTTGTGATATAAATTCATTTTGTTTTGGAATTACACCATTAGACAGCAGGTCCAATTCTGAATCACTAACTGTCAATGAATGAATTAATGGATTTATTCAAGCAACAAAAGAAGTCAACAATCAATAACAACACAATACTTATAAGTACTTACTAACAGAGACGTAATTACGAACTTATTATGCCTTTAACTACTAGTTAGCTCTTAATTTGTGGTCCCTAAACAAAGTGTTACCACCCCTTATTCAGTAATTGCTTAGCAAATTATTTATTATTTATTTTGTCACTTCGATCTTCGAGCTTGAATAGGCACTTTATTTTATCATTGCAAGAACCATATGTTTAGTAGAGATTGTTCTTCAAAGTCAGCACTGTTTCCATAGCAGATTTTTCCACTGTGACATCAACAAGTTCCAACTTAATTTATAATACTTAAAGCATAATACATATGCAGCTACTGTTCTATACTGTATACTGTATTTCCAAAGACCACAATGGGAATGCAGGATATTTACACATCTAACATTCACCGTTAATACACAATTAATTTCAAATGTCAGTTAATAAGTATTAAAAGTCTTGCACCATAAATATGCATACATTATACATTACTTTTCCAATTAAAGCAAGCCTGGACTGTCTTTTGGCCCATTTTTCATTCACATCACAGAGAAATGTTTCCATGTCAACTGCCACTGTGGCTTTTCTGCTTTGTTGTTGCGATGTGGAGCTCAGAGCCGATAACGGTGTAATCTGTCACATAGCCTCACATCTTTTGAGAGAAAAATGGGTGATTTATAGGAATATGTTGAGGTCTTATGCATGGGTTGTGACTGAAGTCAGTAGGTCCTCTGATAGGTCATTGCATATAGCCATATTGAACAGTCATGCTATGCCAACTATGCAAACTACAAACAAGGGTTGTCAAAAGTATTGAAAATCAGACTAATTAATACTAAAATTCTAGATACTCATTTCATCAGCTATCCATAAACCACTATGGAACCTACCCGGACGATGACTACTCCATCCATAAAAGAAAGTAGCATTATTTAATTCTGTGGTATTGTCTAAATAAAGTGTGTGTTTTTTGTTTTTTTTATTAGTAGGCATAATAAAGCGTAAGTGCTAGCAAGAGGTCACCAGGTCACCCGGCCTTTCTGTGTGGAGTCTGCATGTTCTCTCTATGTCCAGGCACTCCAGTTTCCCCCATCAAACCAAAACATGCATAGTAGGTCAAACCCTCTAGCTAAGGTAGCCCTGACCAAGCCTAGCAACAAGATCAGAGATGGGTCCCCGAGCACTGCACTGTGGTGTTTACATAAATGCAAAATATATAAGTTTAATGCCATACTATGGACATGTATGTATGTGTGTATGTATAGTGTAGAATGGATAACCTGTAATAAATGGAGCAATCTGCCTCCTGCTGCCGTCTCTCCATCATCGTCACAGTCCTGCAGGAAGCTGTTCTTGTCCTCACAGTATATTCTGTTAAGAGAGACATAAAAATGAACCATTTCGATTACCTAAAGACAAGACAAGCAGCTGACTTTCTTTAAAATCCAAAGAACCATGTTTATTTCTGGTTTCCTCTTGGTTTAGACTTGGTTTAGTCTTGGTCAAGATAGGATAGACAGGTTTAGGGTCTATTTAGTATTTTGAAAATTGTTTATTCTAATGTGAAATTTGTGAGGACCACTGAGACAAGTGTGTTATTGTTTAAATAACCATTTAAGAAACTGTGTAGTCAGACCTGCATCTCATATGACCCGTCTGCACCCCTGAGTTTTAAAGTGATAAAGTAAAATAGTCTTATCTTCATTTAGATGGCATCATGCACTATAGATTTGTTGTTGAGGGAGGTGAAATTATGGAGCTCATATTTGGTATGTTTGTATAAATATAGTGGGATAATTTGGATATAAATTTAAGATGCTGCTTCATGTCTTCAACTTTCACTAAAATACTTGCATAATGTACACACAAACACATACATTTTAAGCTCTACACTACATGCATGCTGCTTTGGAGGTGGGGGACATTTGGGGTGACTATGGCAGCAGCCTCTTGAAGATTTTTAAAGTGGTTTAAATGTCAACATCTCACTGTGAGTAATGACTGCCCTAGCTGTGCATCAGCAGCACAACCTCATTAGACCAGGACCCAAAAGCAACAACGACAAATAGACACTGGACATCCACAGACACAGGGCTGCATGGAGCTTTAGGCCCCTCCACTGCTTTGGTGACCTTTCATTGCAGAGATCTGGCCTTTACACAAGAAAGAATGGGTTAAATCTTTACTTAATGTTAATCTCTATCAGAGCTACAGCTTTCAAACAGCCATTATTAAAATCCATTAAGGTACAATGTGAAGGTCTGTCTTGAGTGTATACATGTAGTACGTTTAAGTTATTCTTTTTGAATGCACTGCCACAAGTGTGTAATAACAACTAGGTATCCTTGATTTTATGTACATCTTTCCAGGGGCAGTGCGAGACACTTTTGGTTGGAGGAGTTTGGGGGGGTGCTAAATTCTTCCACACTTAACATGTTTATTTAGAGCCTTTTATGGATAACCATGTTTGCTTTGCTGTTTTAAACACATTTAAATGTAGTTAGCCCCTCTAGTGATTTATAAAACCTAATATGGGACACTGCAGTTACCATTTGAACACTTTCAAAACATTTTTTCATTCATACCAAAATGACATCGCAATGCTGCCAAATACTACGCGTATCACAGATTAAGAAAATAAATTGGAGAACAAAGTTAGAACAGAGCAGTGCCGGTGGCGGTGAAAAGGGGTGTTGATCAGCAAAATGGCATCTTGAAAATAAGTAATTAAAGATTGCTCAAACATACACGAATCACTCCAAATACAAGTTTGGGTGAGTAAACGGTGAGGGGAAACAACTATAAAGTGGTTAAAAGCTCTGAAAAGTCGACTTTGCATAATTGGTTTGCTTTAATAATCATTTTTGTGGCACTTACTAGATATTTACATCACATAACCAAATGTGTTCCATTAAAAAAAAATACCACTGAAAATTAACATACAAAGGGGAATACATTTTGGCAGCATGTATTAGCCAGCAATACAACCCTTTATTTTGCACCTTCCCTTAATCTTGTCACAGGGGGTACAAGCCAGTGGTCCTTAGGTCCTAGCCAGGAATAAATTGAGAATATTCAAATGACTGCCATTAATGGACACATACATGCTGCATCACCCTCTGAGAAGAAAAGGTTAAAAGTACACAAACTGTGTGGTCTTGCTGCTCCACTATATCAAAAAGGAAATGGAAGATACATTATTATAACATTATAAAACAATTGGTAAAGTGATTTGATTTCCACTCCCACTAGTGCACCAGTCTTTAAAGTGAAGTCGTTAAAGACTCTCTTCAATAAAGTAAACAGTAAAAAGTACACAAACATTACGGTAATACTTTTGAGAGAGGCCAAGGCTTGTGTTACATAATGAGTTAACTTTTTCATAGAGCTGTGGAGAGAGCAGCAGGTACCAAAGCTTGTATCACATTTGTGTCCATTTATTTTTAACATTATTGAAAACAAGTTAGCTATATCCAGCATTACAGGGTTAATAAGTCTGCACCCACTCATAAACATGAAAATGGGCACTCTAAATTTTGGAAAAGTGAAAAATACATAACAGTTGGTGGAGGGAGCAAGTGAGCATTTTGTCTTTTCCTTCTGAGCCAAAATGATAACAAAAATGACTGCATCAATTACTGTGCCTTATGAGTTGATATATTATGAAATGATTATGTTCGATATACGTTACTAATGTATTGAACAGATGTTATTCATGTTCTATTGTCTTACTCTTTTCATACACTCGCACAAAATACATGAAAAAAAGAAGCAAAAATGTCAGCAGTGATGAACCAGTGCCAAGTCATTGTCACTGGTTCAGGTCCATTGACTTCCTGTTCAAAACTGACTAACTGAGAAACAACACTTTAATTTACATAATTTCACATTATACATGATATATGGTTATTGATACATGGCTGTACAACTATAATGAACCTTAAGTCAGATTTAGTTAAATAACTGCATTTGCAAAAGCAGACATTTTCTAAGCACTCAAGCCTCAAATCAAAGGACAATACAGAATTACTCTCACATGAATAAATTAAGTACAACTACGAGTGAGCTAATGATGAGAGTAGACCATTATAACATGGTTAAAAGCTCATAAAAGTAGATTTTGCATAATGTCTCCTTTAATGATGTTTGTGTAGGGATGTATATTAGAGGAGGTAATATGTAATTGCTGGTCTATGCGTTCTAAAGTAAGATTATAACTTATGTTTTATTATACTGCATACCTGTTTATTGTGTGATTGTTGTGTTAAACGGATTCATTGTCTGATGCTGCTCAGATGAATTGTCCCTCGAGGGATGAATAAAGTTGTCTGAATAATTATCTATTGAAGCTAAAATTAAAATACTGGCTCAGCAGTCATTTAGACATTATAAAAAAACCTGATATAAAACCAGACAATGCATTTCTATATATGTCTGACTTTTACTGACCTGTACGCATAAATATTGTGAGTGGCACTGGCGATCTTCTTGTTCTCATAGAGCTTCTCAAGGACCATTTTAACCTGCAATGCACAGCAGAAATAACAGGAGCATCACGATAGGGCTCCACTTTGCTCTCACCTGTTTTTACATGCATTAAGTCAGTCTGCAAAGTGCTGACGCATAGAGTTAACCTGTCACAGCACAATGTTAATACCTCCTGTACCAAAGGCCTATATGAGAAAAGGCACATCATATACTCTATGATGTAAAGACTTTAGTGAGGTCTTTTTCCATGTGATTTTAGGTTATTAGATGAGATAAAAAGGCACATCTGAGGTATGGATCCAGTCGACAAAGCAATCATGGCAAAAAGACATAATGGACAAGACTAAGACATGACTTTTGAAATATACCAGGCAGGAAGCCCAGAAGAAAAGAATAAAGAGGGGTTTATGCATGTAATGGGCCACCACATGGTTAGCAATCCTGTCTCACAGCAAGAAGGTCCTGACTCTTGGGTTCAATTGTCTGTGGAGTGGAGTTTGCATGTTCTCTCTGTGTTTGTATAGGTTTCTCAAAACCCAAAACCATGTAGATCAGGATGGACCATAATGGTGGTGGACAGCTATGCAATTTTGTTGGTTAACTTGTGCAAATAATGACAAAAATTAAGTAAAACATGAACATTTACAATTACTGAAGAGGAAGCAGGTTATAGGGTTGGATGATTAGTTGTAGTGACAATTAAAAACATCTGCATGAAAACAAGTGAGATCTAGTGAAAAAAAATACAAGTGCTTATTCACACAAAACATGTAAAACTCTCTCTGGCCTGTTTTAGGACAAATCTCATCCTAGTATTTGGCTCTTCACTAATTCAAAGGCGACTTAAAAGCTTGCACCTGCTGTGGAGAGCTTTCCAAATGTTTGCCGACACACAGTTCTCTGGAGACCAAACGAATCCAGCTGAAAAGACTCTCAATTTCTGCAATTTTTTTTATTATTTGGTACAAGGGGCTTTTGCTCAACACATGAAAGACGCTAACACAACGTTTTACAAGATAACTGGAGACTACATTAGTTTCCATGTTTGTTAAGCCCCTGTGAGTAATACACTTTTTGTTGAAGCAATTAAAAAGTCCCATTTAAGCCAGGCATTATCTGTAACCCATGTAGTCTGTTTATTGATTCTTTCTGAAGTAATTATAAATAAAAACACCCAAATGTCAGAATGCCTTAATAGTAAAAACCTCTGTAATTTGTTCCTGTAATTACCAACAGTTTTATTCACGTTATTAGCTCTAGTCTGCCATTCATTAGGAGTGATAAAACTGGTCATTACAAAGACTTCTGCTCATTTCCAACCCGCTTTGAAGGAGCATTACAAATCTGTATGTGTTTTTTTAGTGCACATCAAAGCACATAGCTAAATTAGAAATAACTCAGAACATAAAACAATAAAAGTAATAATGATCGAGGCTAGAAAGTGCTCTTGTGGACATTTTAACATGAATTTATGCTTAATACCATCTATAAGGAACCGTCTCAAAATTGATTTTTATCCATAAACAGCTGAGTAATGCTGTTTTTGGGATTAGTCAGCAGCAGCACCACCATAAAGATAGCTTGTTCATGTCATGGCATTTTCGCATAGCCAGCATCACTTTAGTTTTGATGTAGTTGGTGAATTGAATGTCTTTCCTTTGAACAGAAGTGTAAAAAAGTGATAGACAGTTTGAACATGAAAAGGTTTTTCGATGTACAAACTGCAAAAAGATGAAAAATTGAAGCACTCAAGAGACCCTTGGCACAGAATCTTTTAAAACACTGCTGGATTTAAGCAGTCACCTGGACTCAAACCAGAAATTCTAATGATTATGATAATATGGTTCTTTGCCGCAAGGTCAAGGCAACTTTTGGAAATTCAGATTTAGATTTTAATGGTAGATTCAAATGTACATTACGAAGGAAATCCTTGTGGGTGCCCCAATGCATTGCCCAGGGACCTTATTCACAGCTATAGGTTCATAGTCCAACCTGTTGCCAGCCTAATGTACATGTTTAAGATGTATGGGGGAAACCAGAATGTCCAGAGGAAACTTACATGCATACAACTAAATTCTTGCTGGTCTAAAGACATGGATTCTTAGACTAAAAGGGGGTAGTTAGCAGAACTGACCAAATTAAGTATGTAATATAAATATGAATAGAGAAGTATCTAGTAATGCATCTTTGTGAAAAGGCAGATTAAACTGTCTAGTCACCCCTGAAACTTCATGTCACTTCATGCATTCTCCTTTCTGCTGTGATTCATATAAAACCTTATAATCCCAATACAGTTTTTCAACTAATAAAAAGTTTGATAGAGTAAGAAACCACCGACTGATTAATGATTAAAACTAAATGACTAAAGGACTAAGTATAGCCCTAATTCAAACCACGAAGGAACAGAACCCTGGGCACTTTTGTTATGTAGCGAGACTGACACACTGGAGTACATCTTTGAATTTCAATTATCAGACTCAGAAATTATAAGACTCTCTGCAGCACAATGTTAAGGTCAAAGACATTTGTATATAGATTCATTTACCTTAGAATGCATATTGAACAGTGAAATGCGCTGTACCTGTCTCGGTGTCACCACAGGGGCTAAATGAGGCTGGAAAGTGCTCCGTCGGTCCGTGATGGCATTACCGTGTTTTATTGGCGGCATCTCGTCGTCTGCATAATGAAATTGTAGGTTTAATATATTCACAAACAGTTCTGCACATATATAATTGTACTGATGCCCATTGAACAGGCTGTACCATTCAAATGGTCCATAAAAAGGTGTGCATTTTCGGTCAGTTTGAGAGAGCTGAAGTCTGGTATGTCTTCACTGTCCCCCATTTCTTCCTCTTCAGTTGTTATGTTGATGTTTTCGGCTTGGTGGTCCTCTGTAACAGTAGTAATTAAAGAAGTGAAGGAAATCTCTTGGCCAGCCATCTTAATTATTTTACAATTTAAAACAAACAGGGTAATCTGGACTCTGTAATGTTGTGTTGGTATAGAGTGTTATTAAGAAAGGCATTACTGCTCTAAACTGACTGTGTTATGCTGGGTTTATTACTTTGTACGGGTTACTTGCAGAATACGCCATGACAACTACTGAGCGTATTTGACCAAAGCAATGATAACACAAATCTAATAACCTAAAACCACACAAGGCTGCTGTGGTGTCCAAGAAAAATTAACTTTTTGTGGATTCTTTCTGCAGACCCACGCCTCACCCACACTCATACTTCACCAAGATCAGTGTCAGGGTAATGATTTTCTAAATCTTGTGGGACCCGCACGAGTCCCAAACAGCACCGCAATTGCAGTCCGTGTAAATCCGGCGTTACAGTTCAGATTGACAGTTTTGCTTATGACAAAATCTAAAAGTTATTTGCAGTTTTTTTTTTTTTTTAATTCCCATAATTTTATTTTTTTCTGAAAAAACATTCACTTCAGAATGAACAAAACCGTATTATTTATTGTTATTTTGTTGAACCAATATTGGTCCTTGAAATTTGATTTTTCTACTGAGGAAAAGGCTTGTTATTCAATACCAACACTGATGAAACATTGATAAAAACAAACCATTTTTAATAAAATGTAATTTTCAATACAAAATAATGGCACTTTATGTAACCATTTAACCGTTTTATTCTAGACCTGAAATCCATTCCAAAACTATTGATTAGCATCTGGGTACTGATTTTTTGACAACCCTTAACATTTTAGTGACGTCATTATAGTTGTTAAAACTGGCACACAGAATAAACTATGTCTTTGAAACCTAACACAAATATCTTGTGAAGTGAATGGATATGTCTTGTGTCGATGAAATCATTCCCCAAACCCTCTGAAGAACCTGTGTTTACACCTTGACATTAAAAACTCCTCCTGCTGAGCTGCTTATTGCCGAATTAACTCCAATGACCTTTACTGACACTACAGTCCTCTCACGACCTATTACAGCAGGGCAAACATCCATAATAGATGATGTCTGCTGCTAGAGCCTCAGCTGCTTTAAGATGAATGAAGATGCTGAGAAAAAAGAAAGAAGTAGAGAGACACTTTTCGAGCTAAAGAGATCAGTCATTGTTATCGATTCCACTACTGGACAATAAATGGAAAAGTATTTATTATTTGGGATTGGTCTAAAGTCTCTTTTTCTAAGGTTAACTAGGGTTGGTGGACAGTGCAGCCCACAACATTTAACATCTAGTGAATGAAATGAGAAAACTTGTGAAATAAAGATATATTTTGTGAGAGTAATTACATTTTAGATAATATTTCCACAGATATACATAGAACTGGGTGATATGACAATAATATTTTTTTCCTCAAATGATCAATGATCATGTTTGATTTGATTTTGACATATTAAAAACTAAAAAAAAATTGCTTTCACTAATAATTACCATTCATCACAAATAGTACAATTTCTTCTTCCTCCAAAGTGGTGCTCCGTGCTTACTGCGGCTATGGAGATCTCAATTAAAAAGTCCTAAGATGATCATTGACAATTATAAATGAGCGAATCTCAATCTTGATTAAAATTCTTTCAACTGCAAAGCCCTAAGATAATAGTCAAAATGAAAGCAAATCAGGACTTAAACCAGGGAGTAAAATCTTTGCAAATAAGATCTCCAGAAGGAATAAGCCAGGGCTAAACTAAGATCAAATCAATACCAAACTATGACTGAGCTAAACCCACTTTTAACCAGAGATAACCCGAGATAAACCAGGACAATAAAAGCAAAACTCTTGGCTTTGGTAGAAATGTCAGAGAGTTTAAACCATATTATTACTGTACATTTAGCTTCTTATTCTTTTAATTTGCTTTTTTTTTTTTTATTAAATTTGTAACCTCAGATAAAAAGTTCAACTGAACCAGATGCAATTATTTCAATGGCCTATATGTGCCAGAAAGATACTAAACCAATCATCCTTGAGCAACTTTTCTTTCACTGGAATTACTTGTATATAGTAACAAAAAGAACTAACTTTTAAATATATATCTATATATATTCAATTAAATGAAAATTAAATAACTCCTCGTGTGATTTCAGTAGATATTTTTGAGCAGCACCGAGCCAATGCCCCTACGTGACCCTATACACTAAATCTCTTCAAACGAGCTTTATCAACCCATTTCCTCCCCTCTTCTAAACTTTTCCTCTGCTGATGCAAATGTGGGTGTTGCTTCAGTCATTGCTTCATTCAGACCCTTTTTGACTAGTCTTATGACAGAAGCTGCCATCTGTGCCCCACAAGTGAACCCTCTTTCAAAGGCATTTTTTCTCTTTCCGATTTTCACCTCCTCAGGCCGTAATAGGAATCAACCAGAGGCCAGCTCAAACTGTTTGTATCCTGGCCGCAGAGCATGACCGGACACTTCAATGCACAAAAGTGAAGATGATGGCAAAAATGTACGCATATTCTATTCCAGTATAGAGTAGGGATTTTCAAAATGTTCACACAGCGTAATAATCATCACCCCAGAAAACATCAGTGCGATTTAAAAAATGAGTCAACATTCTGGGGCCAATCCAGGACATCTGTAGAAATAAATGGTAAACTCTAAACTTCAGTAAGAAAGCAGATCTACAGAAGAATAAAAACCAGACTTAACCAAGACTAAGACAGCATTTACCAGTATCAAAACCACCCCAGGACTAAACCAGGATGAAACCAGAACTACTTAAGGTCAAAAGGAGAATAAAATGTGAAGAACTGTAAACACTGTCTTTATGAGAACTGCACTGGACCGTCTTATGTTGTCAAAAAGTCAACTATCATAATAGGTAAAGTGAGCAAAATACAATATTTTAACTAAGATTACGGTGATTTTTCATGGTGTGTCACTGTTTTTGAGAAATGTAGCTTCCATAAATGGTAGAAAAATAAAAGCTCTCTGCAGTGTGTTCCTCTTTCTGACTCTGAATTTGACCATCATCCCAGGCTTAAGTTTGGTAAATGCATTAACAAACTTCTACACTGAGCTCATGACCTTTGGGCAAAGCTAAGAGAGTGCTGTACAGTTTTATTTTATACATTGCAGCTTTACTATTGCTGTGAATGTGTTATGCGTTTTGTTACCTGCCCAAGGGGTCTGGAAGAAAATTTGGATATTAGTTATAATCCAGTTAACATCTGTTGTTGTCTCAATATAAATGTATTGCCTCTGTCCAAGGCAGACTGCAGTGTATACATTATTAAACACAGTGGGGAGCAAGTTTAAAATGAGCTGTAGTGTCCTTTATGTTTCTAGAATATATTTTATTTGAAAAAAAAAAACAAGTGAAATATTTCAACAAAAGTACAGAAATTGTGTCCATATGGCTCATATAAACTATAAATTGGGAAAATGATAATAGGCAATAATCTTTTCTTTCCTTTTGCACGTGGAATATAAGAAATGTTGCAAACTTGAAGCAGTATTGGTCCAGACCACAGACTGCTTGTTCATTTTGTCTAGTAATTTGTTGTTTTCCTTTAATTTATCACACGCCTGTGTTGGCTAATTGACACATTTCTTCAGTAATTGAAAACCGCTAATACCTTCTTAGTTTAACTTCTTCAATTAAGAAGTCTGGCATCTCTTCTGTCTTCATAACTGAATTGGAGATTGATGCTCATGTTGCCCTCATTGACTGAATTGCCCGATTGTGACCTAAACTATTAATACTTTGCAGTGACATCATGTTCGGGGTGTTCTACATGTAAGTCTATGGCAAAATGTTTAGATGTTCCCATAATGATACAACACAGCAAACACTGCCTTTTTTTTTTAAGATAGTTTGAAAACTCAAGAAAAAATACAAAATGGAGTCTATCAGGAGTCTGTGATCAATATGAGCGTTCATGTTTAGGTGCTTCATTTTTAACAAAAAAGGTGAGAGTGACTAACTGAAAAACTGCTGGCTGATGCTAGCTAAATTATGACTGTAATTTGATGTCTGACAGACTTGGTTAAGAGCACAAATTAGTTTACCTGTTGTAGTTCCAGCTAGGTCAGCTCTTTCTAGTCAGATTGTGTTAAAATAAAGTTCAAATTAAAGTTTAATTTGAGTAACAGAGCTTCAGACACAGCAATGCCTACAGCCCAGGGAATGCTGATGACATCAGCTGCATCTGCAAGTATCAAGACATCTGGCACCTCCAATGGGTGAGTTATTCATATACAACTTAAGTAAAATAGTAGACATAATCTATCTATATAATCCTTTACTGTTTTGAGTTATAATGGTTTTCAAATTTATTTAACCATATGATAAGTTACCTTGATACATTTTTACCTATATTTTGGAATGTTTCAAACTCATCAGCAACGATTCACTGAGGCATTAATTTGCAATTTTGAGTTGTTTGCATCCTTCCTGAAAACGTTTAGTACATTAAAAGAGTAGATATATAGATAGTAGGTGAGTTACTGTTATGAGATATAAAGGTTTTATGGCACAATTTGAACATCTTTTATCTAAAGTTTCAAAAAAAATTTCCTTGAACAATTTATTTTTTTCTAGAATTTTGTTAATGTTGCAGACTCACAAGCAACCATTTTGTGCAGCATTGATTTGCAAATATGAGTTGTTTTGAGTTGTCCTTCCTGAAAACTTTACTACATTAAATTAAACAACTTAGTGAATAAATTTTACAAAGGGCCCATATTGCACTATTTTCAGATCTGTTGTAATGTTGTTTCCTCATTACAAACATACCTGGATTTGTGTTTTGTTTCATTCACACATCTTTAACACACAAACCGTGCATATATGGGCTGTGTTCTTCTCTCAAACAGAAAACACTCAGTTTCACCTTGTGATGTCATGTGATAACACAGGAAGTGCTCCACTGTGTTACACCTTCACTAGAATCATTTGGATACTTTTAGCCCTAAAATTGCCAATCTCTACTGAACGAAAGGTAAAATGTAACTGTCAACTTGAAAACTACTGCTTCATGACATCACAAGGTGGAACAGAACTTTTTGATCTTTGCAGATGTAGGCAGACTAGGATTACTCAAGCATGTGTGAATGAAACAAAACACAACTCCACTTATGATGAGGTAACAAGTCAATTTTGTGTAATACTGGACCTTTAAACTACTTGCAGCAAGTCAATGCCACAACTAATCCCCCAAAAAGACACTGTGTTTGTTTATAAGAGTGTCATTTTGTTATATTTCTGAAACAGGCAGAAGCTAAATCATTTCCTGTACAGCTGGGTGTGCTTTTAGCAGGCTTTAGTTATTTGCTCGTTAGACAAAAGGCTATTTTCAGCCTCTAGTTAAGTGCCCCAGTGAGGAGCAGTGGGCAAAAAAAAGACCATGGCATTTTATATGGAAATAAAAGAGCAAATTATAGCACAGTGGCACACATGGAGGCGGGTGAATATAATGGATAATCAGCCATATATATTAATGCCCCGCTTGTTTTTCATAAATAATGTCTGTTGTTTATGCCCTGATAGATTTATTTTATGAATTCAATGCATTTGTATGAAATTATGTGGCTAGTGAACAAACATCTGCACTCCTGTCTGCTCTCATTCATCAAAAACTTCATCATTGGAGCCATTATCTCGCGTTACTCCTTTGCCCCCCCTGTCATGTTTAGGCATTTTTCATTTCCTTTTAGCCAAAATGTGCATCTTTTTGCTTATCACATCCTGTCTCACTCTATCTCCTTTTCCCTCAAGACGCCTGTGTTATTTGAATGATTTGAATAATAATGCAGTGATGCTAGTTTTCTGTGCTTAAACTACTCTGTCCAGTTATTACCACCTGAATCGTAGAGGGCTCACAAGCTCACAGACAGGCAATAAAAGAAAGAGATATTTAATATACTTTGCTACTAGCTGCAAAACAACTTCGCCACACTATGTGATTCTGTGCAAAAATCATTAATTCTGGTGTATATACTCTTTAGCACACTTCAAAGGGGAATGCCAAGTCAAAAGAAGGCATTACATAGATATTGATCTTAATTCAGAGCAGTCACTCAAAGTCAGGCCCAAAAAGGTTTTAATATTGTCCAACAGGCCCCTGAGCTTATCTCATCTGAGGCTCGGACCAAATCATGATTGTGCTGCTAATGGAAGAAGAGCTTTCAAAATCTTGAAAGATACCAGGAAGTGTGAGACAGTTCAAACTGCTGCTCTAGTCAAGGGCAAAAACATATTAGTTATCATATCACAATGGAAGATTGATAACTACGTATACATGTATAAAGGAACAGTTTCCCAACAAGGTGTAATTAAATGTATGTATAATTTAAGATGAAATGCCAGGATAGAGTAAATATTATTCCAATGGGCATGCATCTTGCCTATAAATCAAATTGCTGAAGACATAAAAGCTCTATAGGCAAGGGATTATGTCAGGAAGTGAATCTGGTATAAAACTTATAAGCAGGTTTTTGGAGCACTCCACAAAGAAAAAAGATAAGAAAAGTACAGCTCAACTTCCAGGACTACACTTCCGCACAGAAACATAATGGATGTAACAGATTACAACCATTTGTCCTAAAGATGAAACTATTGTCTTAAGCCAACGGGTACAGCAAAGTCTCTTTCTAGGTCTAGTATAAAAAATGTCAAAAAGATTGATAAATTTCCAGTGTCTGTGTGGCCCTCAAGCATGACTTTCATTTTTCACAGCTCACCTGCTTCCCCACTCTGGGATTTCTCAACAAGGAATTCTCGCACGTTTTCCACCCATAGGTACAGGATGCTTTCCCCAGCATGCTGCCTGTTGACATGTTGAAATTTAAATGTTTCTGAAAGACACTGACTCCACTGTCCACACACAAAACACAATGGTGAAAAGCTTTTGTTGTTTGGCCTAATAATATTATCCAACAGTGCACCCTTGTGAAGTTACAAATTATGAGCAGCACTCACACATAGAGGTCTTCCAGGCTGTTTGCCAATTTGGCCCTCTCAGGTCCCCGCAACCACGCAGCACTACAAAAGCCAAGAACAAACAGAGGGTTATTGAGTAGGACCACGAGTGGGTTTTTGAGAGGATGTTGTTTTATCAATTTGACCGACTGACATAAGATGAAATTTGAAAGGCAAATAGACTCACTTGATTTGGTAGATGGGAGGGGCAGCGCTGGGATAGTCCGCAGGGAGAATTATCTGATCAATATAAAAAAATAAGAGTTATAATGAAGAAATGCATGGGGGTACTGGATTGCATCTCTCTACCTGAAGGCATGCGGTCAGTTTGGGCTGCTCAATGTCATCTGAAATTTTGATACAAAATATTCTTGAGGCTTCATCTATGACACACCACTCATCACCATATATGGAAGACAGAGCTTCCACCTCATCAATCTAGAAAAAAGAGACAACACTGTCAAAGTGAGCTTGAGTTATTAAAGGCAATACAATACAATTGTATTACAATACAATTTAAATTAAAAAACAAGGCACATGAAGTTCAAAGTAACAGTTATATGGAGTATCCAAGGAGTAAATCAAGTCTATCATGGCATGTCAAAAGCAGCTAGATACATTGTAGACACCTAATTATTTGGCCAAAATGTAACTTGATGCTTATAATGATAATACAAAAAAATAAGAGAACCATGGCGTGCTGTCATTTATGCATAGCACCACTGTATGTCCACATTTTGACAGCATGTCCCCTCAGCGGTGCTAATTAATGTCAGTCTTGTTTTGTGCTGCTGATTTGATTGTAAAACATGTCGTTGTGCAGCCTTTGAGCACAGAGTATCACCTGCCGAGATTCAGACATCACAAGTGTTAATGAATCCAACACCTTGGGGACATTTCAGAAGTGTCTCCCTCAATGGTAGGACAGAGTTAGATAATTACTTTTTACTTCATATCCCTCTCTGGAAAACAGAGAAAAGGTACTTTGTTTGAGCTCCATAACACCTTCACCACTTAATCCCACATTTGTCAGCTTGGTTTCTCTCCATGGCATCTGAGGTGTACATCAAGCATTCACAGACTACCTGCTGCTCTATACACCTGTCATTACAGGCAATTTGTCTGACACGCCCCCTGTAGCTTACAACAGGGCAGTGCAGCAGAAAGTCATGACAGAACTACAGCTCAGTGGGAACACACAGAGTTTACTGTTGTAAAGGGCAGAGCAGTGACTTCGCACAACATTACTCAAATTCATGTGACCTACATTTTAGTTTCATGACAAGTGTTGTCATAGTTATCTTGTTTTCGGTTGGAATCATAGCCACAGTTTGAAACATTTAACAATGTTGTTATTATTATCCTTTATAGTAGTTATCACATTTATTGGTGGCTACCAGGGATACCATTGGTGGTATATACGATGTTAACCCACTGAGCTCAGGGAGTTGTTATCTCAGGTCAAAGTAGAGTTCAGAGAATAAGAAAGGGGCGATTGTGCCAAGTTTCTCTTACTTGAGCCTGCAGGTCTTCTCCATTCCCCTGATATGAGTCCGCCATGTATTTTACACTTTTTATAACACACTTTTACACAACTTTATCAATATTATACCATGTTAAAAAATGAGGAAATGGTAGGTGGCGAATAACACGTGAAACACATGTTAACAACTAGCTGAACAGTTTCGACTAAAAGAATAAGTGCATAGAGTACTTCCGGGTTAAAGAGAACATAAACAACTGTTGTGATCAAACGCTTAAATTTTGTCGTTATGTTTCGGCTGAAAATAATGTACGTAATTTTGATTTGCATTTAACATAAACTGCATTTAAAATAATGCAAGATGATAGACCGTTTTAGGCATTTGCTCAATTTATGAATGAAATAATGGCTTTTACGATGAAAGGTTAAGGCGGTTGGAATAGTAACTTCCGCTGTGTGAAAATCAGCTGATGTTCGTGTAAACAGAAGACAGAGGGGTGTGTGTTGGGCGTTTGACAGTCGTGTTTCGCAATCGGTCAGGTCCACATGACAAATGAAGTCTCGACAGCGGAAATATGACGTGTGGTTTAGTATGTGACAGTGTGATGAGTAGCGCTAAAGAAGATAAAGTTACGTTGGGGCGAAAGAGGCAGTATCTACTACTGTAGGGGCAAACAACCACGGGCTCACAGGAGCTTAAAACATCACATGCTGCTGTATACAAGGCCTGTGTGAGAGCAGTCCTGCCTGGTCACACTGCTGGAATTCACGATTCAAGGCTGGTTCAAGCAGTAAGTTGACCCATATGTTTGTTCAGTAGCTGCTAACAATATTATCGTTGCATTTGGTTATAGCTGTTATAGCAGAAAGCATTGCAATTCTAAATACTGCTGCTACTGTGGATAACAATAAACATCTCTCTAAATGAGAACAGCAAAGACTCGAATTATAAGTTCTGTATTAAAATGAATGAGCCTCAATAATATGCTTCATAAGATTTTAGTGCTAATACTGAAGATTCACAGTCACACAGAAGTAAGACTATACTTGATTTAATTACTCAGTACTACTCTGAAAATTGTTTCAAATTCTCGTCCACCTCTCCTACATAATTAACAAAAACAAACTGCCACCCCAGACAATTTAGTCCGTGTATGAATATAAACTCCACATGGATTATGTTATCTATAATTACTTTTTGTTTTGTCTGTGTTATTCTCATTTCTCTCTGAACAATGGTATGATGACTATTATAAACGGTTAGAGTTTGAGTCACATGCTTTAGTCCCAGGTAAACCTGTTTGATAGCCAGCTCAGTCTTTTGTTCCCATACCTAACTACAGGGACAACATTATTTTACAGCAATGCTTGGCTTTTCTCAATGATTGGTATGTATAATTTTTTCAGAGTTGGATAGCATAAGAATTTGCATAGTACAGGAATTTGTCCAATTGTTAAGGCATAATTGATAACACAGGTTAAGCTGGTGTTGTTTTTCTTTTATCAGTCAATATGTGTGTAGAATTCCTCAGTAAGTACTTCTACACCAATGTGACGTTTACAAATATAAAAGGTCATGTGCACTAAGACTTAAGAAAGTGCATGTTCTCTTCCTGTCAGGCTTGTCCGGTGACTGATGACCTCTGCAACAGTTTTGTAATAACACAAAATTTAACTGTGAATTGCACTTTCTTGAGCCAGTAACTTTGTTCAAAGTAATTTATTCTGCTGTAGCAGGTGTGCATGGAGGATTTGGAACCAGAGGAACAATTTCTACATTGTGCTAGGAATGGAGACCTTCCTGGTATCAAGAAACTCCTGTTGTCCAAATCTAGGCAAGAGATACAGATTAACATCAACTGCAAAGGTGTGGAAGTAGAATCACTGGAAATGTACAGCAAATACAGTGTGACACATGATCACATGGTCTACATAATAAGATTTAACTATCCAAATAGTTGTTGTTGATGTGCCTTTTAATTTATGTATTTATTCATTCTTAGGAAAGAGCAAGTCGAACCTGGGATGGACCCCCCTTCATTTGGCCTGTTACTTCGGACACAAAGATGTTGTGGAAGAATTACTTAGGGTATGTTTCTTGAAGTTTATTTTATTTTGATCAAAAACATGAGTGATGATATGTTTTGCATGTTTGTTTTCTATTAGGCAGGGGCAGATGTTAATTTACCAAATAATATTGGGGATACACCACTACACAAAGCGGCCTTCACAGGGCGAAAGGTAAAAAGTTTAAAAGGTTTTGAATTTCAAATATGCATGTACATCTATTCATTTGATCAAGCATCATTGTCTCAGGAGGTTGTGATGCTGCTGCTAAACTATAATGCATGTGCCACTGTCATCAATGGGACCGCACAGATTCCAAAAGAAGTCACACAAAACTCAGAGATCAGAGGCATGTTAGAAGGTGAGAGAGCTAACAAATCGAACACATTTTTACTACTTATTTAAAGTGCATGTATTTATATTGTATTTATTATTACATTGTCATTAATATCAGCAACTGAGCGGACAGAGGAGAGAAAGCTGGAGAACAGTCTTTTGGAGGCAGCACGAGAAGGAGACTTGTCCACATTAAATCAACTGGTGAGTGCTAGATTTTGGAATAACGTATTGCATCAATGTAGTGAAGGTAGAGAAGTCGTTTTCAAATTTCAAAATTGAAAATGGCTTTTGGACGAGATCCAAAAAGACTTGATTGCAAAAACTGTCCAGATGACCACAGTTGAAAGCTTCTATATATTGAACCACATCTGGACAAATGTGGGATTACAGCATCTCATCTCATCAGTGCTTACAAATGGATGCAGTTTTCTTTAGTTTTCAGCTTGTTCTTAAGCTTGAACTTAATGTTGCTCTTGATTTCTATGGAAAGTGACATCTACAGCTAAAGGCTCTTTTAAGAAAAGGCTAACTGTGGATTTTTGCCGTTTTGATTGTGTGAGTTTCTTATAACCCAGTTGCTTTTTGGTCTCTGAATATTTTTTCTCAATGGTTCAGGAGCGTAATTATTAGAGAAGGGGATTATTATAGAGGCTAATATTTGGAGTTTTTAGTGTATTGGCTATCAGCCATAAATCTCCAGCATAAGCCAATATTTTGTTTAGGTCTATCTGTTGCCTAAAAATTACACACAAAGCTTTAAATTAACACAAAGAGACAGCTGCACTATCTTTAATACAAAGAGACAGCTGACTAAATGTGACTACACAGCTCTCTTATACACTATATTGTCAAAAATATTCACTCACCTGCCTTGACTCGCATATGAACTTCAGTGACATCCCATTCTTAATCCATATGGTTTAATGTGATGTCGGTCCACCCTTTGTACCTATAACAGCTTCAACTTTTCTGGGAAGCCTGTCCACAAGGTTTAGGATTGTGTTTGTGGGAATTTGTACTTTTTTGACTCTTCCAGAAGCGCATTTGTGAGGTCACACTGATGTTGGACGAGAAGGCCTGGCTCTCAGTCACCGCTCTAATTCATCCCAAAGGTGTTCTCTCAGGTTGAGGTCAGGATTCTGTGCAGGCCAGTCAAGTTCATCCACACCAAACTCTCTCCATGTCTTTATGGACCTTGCTTGGTGCACTGGTGCACAGTCATGTTGAAAGAGGAAGGGGCCATCTCTAAACTGTTCCCACAAAGCTGGGAGCATGGAATTGTCCAGAATCTCTTGGTCTGCTGAAGCATTCATAGTTCCTTTCACTGGAACTAAGGGGCAAAGCCCAGCTCCTGAAAAACAACCCCACACCATAATCCCCCCTCCACCAAACTTTATGCAGTCAGACAGATACCGTTCTCCTGGCAACTGTCAAACCCAGACTCGTCCATCAGAGGTCTGTAGCGATTGACTCTGCAGAAAGTTGGCGACCTTTGCGCACTATGCACCTCAGCATCCACTGACCCCGCCCCGACAGTTTATATGGCCTACCACTTTGTGGCTGAGTTGCTGTTGTTCCCAATAACTTCCACTTTGTTATAATATCACTGACAGTTGACTGTGGAATATTTAGTAGTGAGGAAATTTCACAACTGGACTTGTTGCACAGGCGGCATCCTATCAGTACCACGCTGGAATTCACTGAGCTCCTGAGAGTGACCCATTCTTTCACAAATGATTGTAGAAACAGTCTGCAGGCCAAGGTGCTTGACTTTATACATCTGTGGCCATGGAAGTGATTGGAACAACTGATTGCCATTATTTGGATGGGTGAGTGAATACTTTGGTCAATATAGTGTAGGTTTGTGGTTTAAAAAAAAAAAAAAAAGTTTGTAGTAAATTTAAATTACATAATTTGGGGAAAATAATTGAAATCAGCCCAAATATCTGCCTAGTAATATCAGCGGAGCTTATTGGCGATGGGTTGCTCTTTATTCTAAAGTAAACAAAAAAAAAACATGTCAACAACGGTCGCTCTCTACTATTTATTAATGCATTTTGATATTAATTAGAGAAAACATAAATTATCTAACTCAATAAATTAAAATGTCTGAAACAGTTTAGATTGGTGTTCAGTAATATATCATTGTGCAAATCTATTTGAAAATGTCATTTTCAGTTTGGTTTGTTAATTGAAAAACCATACCGTGTTAGTAAGATTGACTAATTTTAAATGTGTCAAATAATAGGATTAGGAGTGGGCACACCAGAGAGATGGCTCATGTTAGATGTTTTAGAGCAAAATAAAGTTGGACTGAAGATTATAAATTTAGATTAGGATAGATTAGTAGGAGGTCAAGAGGAACATTAAGGGGCAGATTCTGTGATGAAAGACATGATGGAGATATGTTGAATGGACTACTGAACAACTAACAAACTACATGACAAAGTGCAGTTCAAATGAAAAGGTCATCACAAGGTCTAATTACAGAATTTACCTGACTTCATAAATTCAAAATGTGCCCAAAGCATCAACAACAACATACAGTATATCAGAAATGCAGACGGCTAATTGCTCTTGAGAAATACACAAATCAAACTGTTCTGCTTGGGTGTTCTCCTGAATAATAACCGCTACACCGCTCCATCTGTTTCTGTTGCATGCATTTGGCTTCAGCTCAGCAGGAAGAAGCCTCCAGACATCAACTGCACAGATCTGCTGGGTAACACGCCGTTGCACTGTGCAGCCTATCGTGGGCAGAGGCAGTGCGCCCTAAAGCTGCTTAAGAGTGGAGCCAGTCCTAGCATTAACAACAAGCAGGGTATGACACATGCACTATTATAGCTACGGTATAACCCTAAATAACCTGCTTTGATACTGATACTCTGATACTGTTTATTGGAACCCTATCCCTCAAAAAAAAAAAAAAAAAAAAAAAAACCTGTTGTGAGTTGTGGTAGCATGACGCTGAAAAGATCATTATCTAGTTGTAATGACTCCTCACGGCAGAAATCAAAATCTTTTATTGTGAACCAAATGGAGACATCTGTAATATTTAGCAAGCCAATAGATTTGACACTCAATGTTATCTTCTTCTGTGAAAGAGATTTAAGCTAGTATACAAGCAGAAGTGTCGTCTTAGTATGATATGCATTGGGAAGGGATCCAGTTTAGATCCTACCAATATGCAAATGTCTGTTGGTAGATGCTAATAGTGAAACCTGACATCAGTCATATACATTTTTCCACAGATTTGATGTTTTTATTATGTCTCTCACTTAATTACTTTCTACATCCTTACGTATTGCAGGCCAGACAGCTTTTGACCTCGCCAATGATGCTGTGATGAAGCAAGTCCTTGAAAGCAACATCAGTCGAGTGAGTCTTTTAAACTGTCTCCTTAGTTTTTGGACTCTCGTCACCTGCCTTTTAGCTACCTTGGTATTACTTCAATCAAACCAATCAATCTAACTTTATTTATAAAGTGCTTTTCAGACAAAAAAAAAATTAACACAAAGTGCTTTACAGTGAATAAAAACACTTACTTAAAACCATACTTTCTTTAATATTTCTTGAGAGGGCATTGTAGTTATTTAGCAGTGTCTAAGCCCTTTTTATGTTACCCCTGCTGAGTAATTTACCTGCACAAATCAGCCTTCAAACCATAAAAGAGTTTCTGTGATGACTCTGCCATGCGACAGACACTCCTAATAATAAATACATCATAATTAAAGAGCTAAATACATGAGTGGTGCTTTTGCTCTAAGTAACAATGTAACTCTGATTTAGAAGGTCTCTTGACAAGCCTGACTGCACAGACATTTTCAGAAATCTACATTAAATATTTGAAGAAATTAGGATTCACTATGAGACGGGCCAACCAACAAAATTATCACTTGTCAACATTGAATGAGCTGACTATATTTGCTGATAAGGAAAACAGATGTTAAGAAATGGGCTGTCAAATATTGCATTTTCAGATGAACGAAGTCCATCCATCCATCAATTTTCTTCCGCTTATCCGGGGCCGGGTTGAGGGGGCAACAGTCTAAGCAGGGACTCCCAGACTTTCTTCACCCCGGACACTTCCTCCAGCTCCTCCGGGGGGGACCCCAAGGCGTTCCTAGGCCAGCCGAGAGACATAGTCCCTCCAGCGTGTCCTGGGTCTTCCCCGGGGCCTCCTCCCGGTGGGACATGCCCAAAACACCTCCCGAGGGAGACGTCTAGGAGGCATCCGGAACAGATGCCTGAGCCACCTCAGCTGGCTCCTCTCGACGTGAAGGAGCAGCGGCTCTACTCCGAGCTCCTCCCATGTGACTGAGCCCCTCACCCTATCTCTAAGGGAGCGCCCAGCGACTCTGCAGAGGAAACTCATATCGGCCACTTGTATCCGCGATCTTGTCCTTTCAGTCATTATCCAAAGCTCATGACCACAGGTGAGGGTAGGAACGTAGACTGACCGGTAAATCGAAAGCTTTGCCTTTCGGCTCAGCTTCCTCTTCACCACAACGGTCCGATACAGCGACCACATCACTCACTCACTCGTGAACGAGACCTCGAGATACTTGAACTCCTCCAACTGAGGCAAGGACTCTCCACTCACCCGGAGAGGGCAAGCCACCTTTTTCCGGTCGAAAACCATGGCCTCGGATTTGGAGGAGCAGATCCTTATCTCAGCCGCTTCACACTCGGCTGCAAACCGCCCCAGTTCGCCCCTGTTCGGCCCATATGCCGACACAACAGCGAGGGGAATGGCAGAGGGCAGTGAGAGACCTGTCCTCACCTTCGGGTCGGGGACAGGTCTCTCACTGCCCGCTGCCAGTCCCCGTGGGCAGCGCCAGAGAAATGGAGAGTCCAGCCCTTCTCAAGGAGTTGGGTTCCAGAGCCCAAGCTGTACGTGGAGGTGAGGCCAACTATATCTAGTCTGTAATGCTCAACCTCCCGCACGAGCTCGAGCTCCTTCCCCCCCAGCGAGGTGAAATTCCATGTCCCCAGAGCAAGACTGCATGTCCGGAGAGCCCAAATCTCCCTGCACCGGCCCCTTATGGATCCTCCTGCGGGTGGTGGGTCCACGGGAGTATGGCCCCACGTCGCTCCTTCGGGCTTTGCTCAGCTGGGCCCCGTGGGGGACGACTCGGCCAACAGATGCTCGCTGTTAAGCATCCTCCCTAGGCCTGGCTCCAGGGTGGGGACCCGATAACGCCAATCTGTGCGATGTAACTGGCCTTGCTGTGTTTCTCATCATAGGGGCTTCTGAACCGCTCTTACTCTGACCTCCACCACGTTAAGGTGGCAGGTCACGGAGGGGATGAAAGAAGTGAATATGAGATAATTCTGTAACATTTTACTGCCATGCTATTTCAATTTCAATGTCAAATCTGAATAATAAATTAAATATAGTAAAATGCATTGTAAGTACAGTGAGGAAAATAAGTATTTGAACACCCTGCTATTTTGGAAGTTCTCCCACTTAGAAATCATGGAGGGGTCGTAGGTGCATGTCCACTGTGAGAGACATAATCTGAAAAAAAAAAAATCCAGAAATCACAATGTATGATTTTTTAACTATTTATTTGTATGATACAGCTGCAAATAAGTATTTGAACACCTGAGAAAATCAATGTTAATATTTGATACAGTAGCCTTTGTTTGCAGTTACAGAAGTCAAACATTTCCTGTAGTTTTTCACCAGGTTTGCACACACTGCAGGAGGGATTTTGGCCCACTCCTCCACACAGATCTTCTCTAGATCAGTCAGGTTTCTGGGCTGTCGCTGAGAAACACGGAGTTTGAGCTCCCTCCAAAGATTTTCTATTGGGTTTAGGTCTGGAGACTGGCTCGGCCATGCCAGAACCTTGATATGCTTCTTACAGAGCCACTCCTTGGTTATCCTGGCTGTGTGCTTCGGGTCATTGTCATGTTGGAAGACCCAGCCTCGACCCATCTTCAATGCTCTAACTGAGGGAAGGAGGTTGTTCCCCAAAATCTTGAAATACATGGCCCCGGTCATCCTCTCCTTAATACAGTGCAGTCGCCCTGTCCCATGTGCAGAAAAACACCCCCAAAGCTGCTGATGCTACCACCCCCATGCTTCACAGTAGGGATGGTGTTCTTGGGATGGTACTCATCATTCTTCTTCCTCCAAACACGGTTAGTGGAATTATGACCAAAAAGTTCTATTTCGGTCTCATCTGACCACATGACTTTCTCCCATGACTCCTCTGGATCATCCAAATGGTCATTGGCAAACCATTAGTTCTGGGCTGATTCCTCACCTTTCTTAGGATCACTGAGAACCCACGAGGTGAGATCTTGCATGGAGCCCCAGTCCAAGGGAGATTAACAGTCATGTTTAGCTTCTTCCATTTTCTAATGATTGCTCCAACAGTGGACCTTTTTTCACCAAGCTGCTTGGCAATTTCCCCGTAGCCGTTTCCAGCCTTGTGGACGTGGACAGTTTTGTCTCTGGTGTCTTTGGACGTGTCTTTGGTCTTGGCCATGTTAGTAGTTGGAGTCTTACTGATTGTATGGGTGGATAGGTGTCTTTATGCAGCTAACCACCTCAAACAGGAGCATCTGATTTAGGATAATAAATGGAGTGGAGGTGGACTTTTTAAAGGCGACTAACAGGTCTTTAAGGGTCAGAATTCTAGCTGATAGACAGGTGTTCAAATACTTATTTGCAGCTGTATCATACAAATAGTTAAAAAATCATACATTGTGATTTCTGAATTTTTCTTTTTTAGATTATGTCTCTCACAGTGGACATGCACCTACGATGAAAATTTCAGACCCCTCCATGATTTCTAAGTGGGAGAACTTGCAAAATAGCAGGTGTTCAAATACTTATTTTCCTCACTGTATATCTGCTGTGTTGTATTTTGGGTTAACATGTTTGGAATAACGTATTGCATCAATGTAGAGAAGTTAGAGACGCCATTATCAATTTTCCAAAATGAAAATGGCTTCCGAATGCGAGCCGAAACATCTTGATTGCAAAAACAGTGTCCAGATGACCACCACTGGAACCTTTTCTGGATGAATGAGGGATTAAACCATCTCGTTTCATCAGTATTTACAAATGGATGCAGTTTTGTTTTCAGCTTGGTCTTAAGCCTGAACTTAATGATACTCTTGATTTCTGCGGAAAGTGACATTTACAGCTGACAGCTCTTTTAAGAGAAGGCTAACGTCCTGCACTTGTGGGGTTTTGAAGTTTTGATGGAAAACATAAATGTCCAAATGCAAACTAAATTTTTATGGAACCAGGTCCCAATTTCGGTTAAATCCAGCTGTCACTCACTCCGAGCATTGCAGAGTCTAACCATTAAGAGAAGTGGGTGGGAAAAAGTGTCTGTATTTGTGTATATAGCTTAATGAAATGGAGAACTAGAGAAAATACAACTAAGTAGAACTCAAACAGAACTAAACAGAACTAAAATAGAATATCATCACAAGGATGCATTTGTTACCATACCTCCCAGCACTATTCTCAAGAATGTAGCATTGATAGTAGTGGCTAGACACTCGGGGTCATCAACTTCTGTATTTGTCCATGTATCTTGATGTGAGAATACTGTGTTTAGAATCATAGTAAAATATCAACTTTGCAGGGCACAGTTCGTCATGTGAAGAAATTTGAGGGACCCCTCTGGAAGGTAATGAGCCATAATTTGATGGAAATGTTGCTTGGCAGTTGGTTATAATAAAATCTAATCATGTGTTTGTCTTTGACAGAGCTCGCGCTTCTTTGGCTGGCGTTCGTACTGGGTGGTTCTGCAGGATGGGGTCTTGTCTTGGTATTCCAAACAGTACGTGGCTCCTGTCATATTGTCTTTGATCGCTGCACTTGACATATGAAAAGGTCTCACTACCTGCTTTTCATTAGAAAGAAATGTGCTGGTGTTAAAAATAGAAGTTTCCTCCACTGTATCCCAATTGAAATTTTATCAGCTTCTGAGACAAATGAGATTCTAGCCTTTTTAAAGGAAAAATCTTTTTCTCTTGCTTTCTCTCCCTCTCTCTCTCCCCAACAAGGTCAGATGCAGTAGCCAATGTCAAAAGGCAAGGTTGCAAGTCTCTCACAAACTCCAGCTGCTTGGTAAGTTCACCTTATTTTTGGAAAACTCACTGAAGTTACAAATGCATTTAAGATAACTGCATACAATATAAAAAGCATGCAATCGTATGTAGTTTTATGAAGCTATGTTTTATTCACATAATAAACAAAATATCAGGTTTTGTACTTGAGTAAATAACGAGGGGTTCAGTGCCATTAGCCAACACTGTTGTTGACCAGAGACTAAACCAGCAACTTTTGGGCCTTTTTAGCCTTTGCACAGACAGACAGAAAAGCAGTTGTTCTCACATTCCTTCACCTATTTAATTTATCTGCTATTTACACATGCATGTCAATAGGTAATTTATAAAGAAATGTGTGATGTAATCCAATTAGCTATAGTGGATGGTTAAGAACAAGAAAACAAAAATAAATACATTTAATACAGGTAAAGCGTATGTGAAAACAATAATCACAATGGGTTCATGATGATACTCGTTGAACCGTTTTTAGATCATTTTGTGATTTTAATATTTGTACACACGCCCAGTAGGCTTTTTGTATTTTACTTTGCAGGTTCGATCCAAAGACAACTGTTTTTTCACACTCAAATGCTTTGATGATAGTGTGCATCACTTCAAAGTGTCAGCACAGAACGATCCAGAGGCAACAAGAAAGGTGAGCGCCAGTTTTCTTCTGATTGCAAAACCAAAAACACACAGTGATCTTTCTGTAGCCATTGGGAAAGACAGAAGAAGAAACGTAGTGTATGTCTTTATTTTTCTTTCTTTTGTGCTGCTGTCAGGCATGGCTGGATGCTTTGGAGGAGCACTCAGCCTATAGCACACACTACTGCTCTCAGGAGCAGGGCAGCGAGACCGAGGACGAGGAGGAAGTGATATCCATGGGGGAGCTGTCAGAGTCACTACAGGTGGGCAAAAATTTACTTAAGCTACGTAATAAGTGTTGTTGTTGTGAAAACAAGCAGTTCATTTTTTTTGTTTTGTTGTTACATTTTGCAATATTCATATATAAACCAAAGTCCTTAAATTGTAATTGAGTTCTACAGTTTAATTTTAGTGCAACTTTCTGATAACACTTTGTAATAACTACACCTAACTAGCCTTAATAAAGCATGAAGCAAGAGTTAATTGATAATCAACAAATACTTTTTAAAGAATGATTAGAATGAATTCTTAGTAACTATTCAATTAATACCCAAACTCCTAACTCTGAATCATAATAAACTATTTGTTCATGAGTAATTAACTTCATACTTTATTAAGGCTAATGAAGGTGTAGTTATTATAAAGTGTGTGTGTCCAGGGCTTGTCACATCTTAATCATTGCAAAATAGTGACTTGGCTGAGGTGTATCTATGCCATTGATTTTCTTCAAGGTTTGTAAATGTTGGTATTTTTTTTATACATTGTTGTACCGAGAGTACAAGGGACTGACTATTTTATTTCATGTTGCTCTTTTTACCACAGGCGGCAGAAACCAGTCATAAGAAACTGGAAAGGGAGGTGGCATCCTTCATGTCTATGCTGAAAAATGACGAGCTGCTTGAAAGTAAATCCCTTTAATTGTTGTTGTGTCGTTTGTGTTGTTTAAACATCGCACATCCCGCCCACTAATGTGGAGAAACATATGGCTCACCATTAATGTAGCCATGTACATCATGAAGTAAATTTAAATGTACAAAAGTGTTAGCTAAAGCTTTTCCTGACTCTGGCTCCATCTGTTTCTGTCATCTCAGGTTTAATGTTGTTTAGTGGGCTCTGATTGCAGTTTGAGCTCTGTGTTTATGTTTATTTCTCTTTTAGTGCTGTGTCTGCAGCTGCGTCATTACCGTGCATTGTCCTTGTTTTGCAGAATTTCCATCAACTTTTCTTGACAAAATGCATGAAATCTGCGAGTTGTCCAGTGAAACAAACTCCAACTTCAGTGTGTGTCTCAGCCTCTTCTCCAGGCAGGAAGTGGTGAGTGTCTCAAGGGCCAATCACGTCCTCATAATCTCTAAATGTACAGCATTACTTAACCTATTTAAAGTTTGGGACCAGGAAAGTTTGCTTTGCACTTCAGGAGGATAATAAAAATAAAAATGACATTGGTCTGTCAATATGTCAATTGCAAATGTGAATGAGTCAGACTTGCAATAAGATCTAAGTGTTTTCTATAGGGTGGGTTTGATTCTATGGCCCCACAAGTTTACACTGACACTATGGAACAAGCTATCCATATTTGAATATTTTTTTTTAGTACAGTTCATGGCGAAAAAGGACTGGTCACAGATTAAATCTTATAATTGCTATATATTTATGTCAATACTACATGTTTAAAGTATAGTTTGTTTTACTAATTTTTGTACTAATTTTTGTATGTAGACTATGGTGGGCCACTATAGTCTCATATGTTAATGAGAAACACTGGCAGCTATTTGTACTCCATAATCAGTGCTGTAAGTTAGAGACTCGGCTCCAGCTATTTGCCGCTCCCTATTCTTTACTCCCAACAAGGCCTTTGGGTAGAAAAAAGACAAAAATATAAATAAACATTGTGGGTGCTTTCTTGCTTACTCATAAGTATGTATGCACTATGTAAATTGGTTGTGACTGTACAGTAAGCCGCAGTATGTTGGATAGGGAAGACTGGCTTAAGCATATCCTAGAACCATAGACCTTAGATGAAGTACAGGGCTAGACACAGGGTTGAGATTTAGTGGCACACACACACACACACACACTGAGACAAGCATACTCACATCCACTCACTCTGAAAAATTGTCTTATTAATTTACCGAAAACTTGCATGTCTTTGAACACTAGAAGGAAACTCGAGACACATAATTGTATGATCTTGATAGCTACAAATAATGTGAAGTGTGTACTGTAATCAGCCGGGTCTTACTGTTTGTGACCCTCTGGAGCAGTAAAAACAAAACCTCTTTCATAAAGACGTTGTTTTGTCTGAATGCAGCCCAGTCCAGTGCAGTGATTAAAGGCTGTCAGATGGGCTTTCTTTGTGCTACTTTCAATGGCTTTGATTGTAATAGAAGGATTACATCTTTTCAGGAGCAAACTAGATGGAAGTGTTTGCAGCTCTCACAGGTGCAACAATACCATAATATTATCCAAGTTTGTTTATGTGACGCCTAACAATAATTTACATTTACATATTATTCACTTGGAGGGCTTTGCATAATAAGATTAGTTTTCAGTATTTGTTGCTGTGGTGTAGTGGGCCTTGGTTAAGCTCCTGTAAAAACTTGTGAATGGATGCCGAACCTAAAGCCCAATTTCAACAAATAAATCTGTCACGCTTTGAGCCTGAAGCAAACAGGATAAGGAAAATAGGATTTCCTAACAGCGATACAGCAAATTCAACAAATTTTAATACATAAATCTTCACCACGCTGCTTTAGTATCTGTAACAGTATCTTCTGGCATAAAGAGGATCCATGGCATTGAATACAGCACGGCTAAAAGTTAATTTATTGTAATCAGATTCAAATATGTTAATTTGTCTGGAGGCTAGAGTTATTATTGTTATTAAGTCAGTTGTTAGGTGCTGAGGCTGTACTAAGTAAAAGTGTTAGCATAGTTTGAAAATGTAGTTTAAAAGAGGTCATGATACTTATAAACTTTTGTTAAAGGTGCACTATGTAACTTTTTGTTGGAGTGTGAGGCACCTGCTTGTCTTTCAGTCTTGATATAACTTGCTGTTAAAGGGTCCATATTACACGATTTTCTGATCTATGTTATAATGTTGTTTCCTCATCACAAACAGACCTGGAATTGTTTTGTTTCATTCACACATGTTAAACACACAAGCCCTGCAGATTTAGGCTGAGTTCTCCTCTCAAACAGAACTGTTCCACCATGTGGTACTACAGGACGTGCTCCACTGTGTTTTGAACTCCATGCACCTTCACTAGAATCATTTGGAACAGCCCTGGAATTGCCAATCTCTACTCAACTAAAGGTAAAAGGTAGCTATTAACTTGAAAACTACCACCTCATGACATCACAAGGTGGAACAGAGCATTTTGAACTTTGAAGATGTAGACAGACTATTAATAAAGGATTACTCAAACATGTGTGAATGAAACAAAACACATGTCTATAGATACAACATTCTAACATGGCTTAAAGCTCACAATTATTGGACCTTTAATTATAACATCTGATAATATCTGACTCAAATATTACAATGGCTTTGTTATAAGCAAACTGTTGGTGACTTGAATCCCTTTTCTCAAGTTCACACTATGGTTGTGCTATTGGGCAAGATGCCTTTGTCTTCTGTCTGACTTATTCACGTATTACAGTTTTACATCAGTGTGGCTTTGGATACATTTTTCTCACAGATCTTCTTGACACTTTTCAACAGTATTGACCAAACTATCCATTGCTATAGTATTGATCTAAGTGTACAAAAACTTGTACAGTAAAACAGACAAAGTAATCAGTTACACAAGCATGTTATTATAACTGCAGGCAAGTGTGATTCACGGCAAAACGCTATGTAAATGTCTGATGAGGTAATTGCTACAGCTGGTCTTAACACTATGTCCCACAACTGCTGTACATGCAATTTCATCGAAGTGGAGGCATCTCATTTCAGCCCTGATTGTAATCTATGCTTCCATTTTGTAGATGCAAAAATGCAGTTTGTCACAATCCATTTTAAGCTACTTTTTCAGCTCTGGTTTTCATTTGAGCGGCAGATCTGAGAGAGCGTTAGTTAGAGAGATCTCCCAACTGATTGTTTAAACTGATATGTGGTAGGAAGCTGTTTTTGATGCACAGCGCTGCCCCGAATCAAACAGAAATGAATCCTCACTAAGGCTCTTCAATATGTCAGTCAAGAGGTGTTCACCTTCACATAACAAAGGTGGGAACTATTTCCAGCTTGTTTCTTTTGGCTTTTTGATTTAGGTGTTTCCATGTCATTCACAAAACACAGCAAGCAAAAGGTTTATGTCTCATGAGACAAACACACACACACACAAACAAATGACATAGGGGTGGGTGAGTTTCCTGCATTTAGACAATATTTTGTCAATCCAACAGAAATGTGTTCTTTCATCTTTTTATCGTATTAGTTGAGATTTCGTGCACATGGCAGGTTTTAATGTTTTTCTAAGTATGACTTTTTTGTTGGGATGATAACACAGTAAATATTTATGATAGTTTTACCCCAGTCATGTTGAGGTTTGTGAAGAAAAGTTGTAAAAACGAGCCAAGATGTGCTATATTTTAGTGAAATTGTGAGTCAAACCAATCTGTCATATGGCCTTTAAGTAGACCAGATAAGAAAATTATGACACCTCTTTACTCTTTTTTGGTAGTTTACAACATACGTTTATTTTCATTTTGTAATCAGCTTTGTTTTACAGCAACAGAATATTTTATTATAAGTAAACAGATATTTGAATTTTAATTTTTACCCAACAGCCTTTTTAATATTTACACCCTAGAGATCTTTGATAATTTGAGCAGTATTTATTGTGTGAAAATGCTGGGTATAGGCAAGCCAACTTTAGAACAAATAATACAAGAATTTCTAAAGTCATTGGTAGGTACACTGGAATAGAAAGGAGCACACAGATCTGTGACGTGGGCGGCATTGGTGACGAATACCATGTTATGTCTGGTTGTACAAATAGTCACACTGTAGCTGTAAGAGAGAAATATCTTCATATGCTGAATAAGAAAAACATGTCCAAGTAGAAAATTATAGTTTTATTTAAATCAAAAAAGCCTATAAATTGTAAATAAATACATGAAAAATGAAAAAAAAAAAAAAAACTCTTTATTTTCTCTCTCTCTTTTTTGTATTGCATTTGTTTGCACATTTTTTTTTCCCCAAGACATGCTATACATGCAGACGGCATTGACATACAGATTTGACAGCAGATTTGCCTTGTTATATGTGATCACAAGATGCTGGTTTTCCTTTACTGGTGAGGAAACTCAAGATGGAGAGGTGAAGTGGTATAAATTGCAGTGTAATGACAGCCACATGCAACACATTGAACTTTAAAGGGGAACTTCCTGCTGCGTGACCCTGGGAGGACGCTGTGGGAGCTTATAGTACCACGATCACACTGTCAGACACATGGGGACACAAGGATGTACGATTGATTTTACTATGAATCGGGATTAGACTACATGTCACAATATTGTAAGAATTTCCAAAATGTAAAAATAGCAGAAATGGTGAGTTGGGTTAACAAATAACGAGTATGTAAATCACTTTCATAACAAGGCAAATCAAATGAAATAATCTGAAAGTAGAATGTTTAAATGGAGGATGAAACTTTCATGTTTTCAAATTTTAGTTTTACCACTATTTAAGATTATTGACATCTTAACCAAACAACAGTCAAAATCCACCCACAGATCCATTTGCATTCACAGTGTCTTATAGATTACAATTCTCAAATTTGTCATCTGTTTATAAAATCAACATTGTGGAATGAGTATTAGTGATGGTAGATACAAGCTGATAGATAAAAAGCACTTTATACACTATAAATTGAATTGAAATCTTATTTTTGCATCAGAAATAGAGATAGACAGGACAGACTGGTTTTTTTCCAGAATCTAGAGAAAGTGATGGCCGATAAGCTCTGCCCATACTTTTGGGCCGATATGTCTTTTACCGGAGACCTACAAGAGAGCTGTGTAGTCACATTTTGTGCAGTTATCCTTTCACAATGAAGCGTTCAAATAAAGTTTTATGCATATACTTTAGGCCAAAACAAAGTATTGGCCTATGTTGGAGATTTAAAGCCGATAGTGTCAATATATCAATATATCATTCTATTTCTACACTGTAACCCAGTTAGGGCTGTTTTTACGTTTCTAATGTGATCTATATAACCACGATTATCTGAACTGACTTCCTTACAGTAATGTATGAGTCATTTGTCACTCTGATAACTCACTCCATCCTGACTGTAAACCCAGAATGTGCTGGACACATTTTAGCACCCTCACTACATCAGCAGTGCCTTCTCATTTAAAGAGCCGTGAGAAATAGTGAGGTCGTTTGCGAGGGAAAACTGTGAGCGAGAGTGAGGGAGGAAGTAAAAGACAGCTCAGAAACAGGGACAACAATAATGCTTCAAAAATAGCCACTGACTTCAAAATAAAGCTAAATAAGTTGTGACCCTCTGTGATATGGTAGTTCTGATATGTAAGTGTGCTAGCAGTATTCTCCAGCTTGTTGCAACCATAGACTGTATATATAAATGAACATAGCTAACCGGCTAGCCGCTGCGTTCCAAATAAGAAGGGAGCATGGGGGCGTTTCTGGCGCCATCGACTGTTTCCAAAATTGTCGCCCCTTCCCTCTAACTGCTGTGAGCCTTGTCATTTGGGTCTTAAAATGTTCATATTAACCAGCTCAACATGAACCTGGTGTTTTTATTTTACTATTTTGTCCGAAAATAAATTCCTTCTCCTTATATGGAACTCGGCTCCAAATTCGCCCCTATAACTACTAGCATCATGAGCATCATTTGACTGGAGATGAGCGCTATAGGTGATGTCACACTCACTTAGTTCACTTCTTTATAATCTATGTTTAATGTTTTATACTCTCACTCTAAATTTACTATTGCCAATTATTTTTTAGCTATTGTCTGGTTAGATGTTATGATTCAAATCTGTGTGTAATTTGCGAAGAGCACAGGTGACAAACATCATATCAGCACTAATGAGCTGCCTAAAAGGACAGGTTTGGCTAATGGTTTATATCTGAGTCCATTTGGTTATTTGATCCTCCTCCTGCGTGAGAATCATGTTGCCACCAGGCCATTTGAGAAGGCAACATCAAGGCAGCTGTCCTCCATTACACAAAAACATGCTCTGATCCATCTCTCCTCTCTCCTCTGCCTTTACCTCATTTGACAAGCGTGCATACAAGCAAGAATAGTAGTGACTAATTTTCACTCAAAATCACATACATTATACTCAAGTACTGCTCACGTGAAAAAAACTGTTACTAAAAGTAACTGTATTATAGCCACCAATCACTTCTAATACTTACAATTAGAATACTGTAATTACTACTACTAATACTGATGACTGCTTGCTACTATTGCAGCAAGTATGTGTCAGAAAGTTTTTTCTGTTACCAATTTCTTTCTTTCTTTTCTTTCTTTTTTTTTTTTTTTTTTGCTTTTTTTTGCATGTTAAAAGTACTGTGTGAACTACCACAATAGAATATGGCTAATGTGTTGAATATTAATTTTTACTTAGGGGAGAAATATTATTCAAGCAAAGACTGGTGCATTCAGTTGTATAATTGATATGGTGACAATAAATGAAGAGTTAATTTGCTAAAACAGAAGTGCCATTTTAAATAGCTTGCCATTAACTTTGTGACAAAAAAGGAGAAAATTTAATTTGTCAACTGGACATAGTTTATTTGGTTGAATACGTTTCGCAGCTCATCCAAGCTGCTTCCTCAGTTCTGGTCAGATGCTGGTGGACACTGCTTTATATCTGCCTGAAGGGAGGAGCTTAATTACAATGAAAATTACTCTGAGACACACATATTTAAATACAGTTTCAGTTGGTCAGGTGATACAATATGGAGTTGTTAACGGTTTCTGTTAGTCATGTGAGTCTATTCAATATGGAGTAGGAGTGGGGGAGTAGTTAGCAGATCCATTCAGGGCCATGATGGGTGTTTTCACACCTCTGGACCTGACCTGGCTAGTCCCATTGTTTTCCCAGTTTGTTTTGATTTAGGTTTGAGGATAGAGTTATAGATGGAGACAAATGATGTCTGAGACCTCCATTTCTGTTCAAGGAAGCATTCTCTTTCTTGACAAAAATAGCTTCTTTAACTCCTCCTCTCAAACCAGTTCTTTTCTCTGGCCAAGATCTGGACCTCGCTGTCCTCAAAGGAGTGGCCTGTGGCTTTTAGGTGGAGATGTACGGCAGATTGCGGCCCACCCTGGTTTTCCCGTCTGTGTTGATACATCCTTTTGTGAAGTGGCTGTTTTGTTTCTCCAGTGTAGCGCTCACTGCAGTCTTCACTACACTGAATGGAGTAGACCACATTGCTTTGTTTGTGGCTCGGAGTTTTGTCCTTAGGATGGACCAGTTTTTGTCTTAAAGTGTTTGTGGGTTTGAAATAGACTGGGATTTCATGTTGTCTGAAGATCCTCTGTAGTTTTTCGGAAACGCCAGCCAGGTAAGGAATAGTTACACCCCTTCTCCTGGGCTCTGGTTCTCTGTTGTCCTGTTTCTTTGTTCTCTTCGTTTTATTGAAAGCCCATTTAGGATATCCACAAACGGAGAGGGCTTTCTCCACGTGTTGTTCTTCTTTCTCCTTTCCCTCTGCGCTTGTAGGAACCACTTGGGCCCTGTGTTGTAATGTCCGAATGACTCCCAGTTTGTGCTGAAGTGGGTGGTGTGAATCAAAAAGCAGATATTGGTCGGTGTGTGTGGGCTTCCTGAAGACCTCTACCTGGAGTCGCCGGTCTTCTTTTATCGTTACTGCACAATCTAAGAAGGCCAATGTGTTGTCCTTGGCATCTTCACGTGTGAATTTGATGTTCGGATCTACAGAATTGATGTGTGCAGTAAAAGGTTCCAAATCTTGAATTTAGATTTTTGAGAAATTATCATCAACAAAGTGATACCAGTGTGTGGGTGGAGTGCCTGGATATGAGGCCAGGGCACTCTGTTCAAATTGTTCCATGTATAAGTTTGCAATGATAGGGGAGACCGGTGAGCCCATGGCACAGCCGTGGATTTGCTTGTAAAAGTTTCCTCTGAACTGGAAATAGGTGGTACTTAAACAAATTTCCAGCAGTTGGCAGATTTGGTCGGGTGAAAGTTTGGTTCTCTCTTCTAGCTTGGTATCCTCCAGTAGTCTCCTCCTTGCTGCCTCCACCGCTACCGATGTAGGGATACAAGTGAAAAGAGAGGTCACATCAAAGGAAACCATTGTCTCATCCAGGTCAAACTGGAGATGCTTGATTTTGTTCACAAATTCGGCTGTGTTTTCAATGTGGTGCTCCGTGTTACCCACCAGCGGAGCCAAGATGGTTTTTAGGTGTTTGGCCACATTGTACGTGATGGAGTCTGTGCTGCAGACAATGGGTCTGAGTGGTACTCCTTGTTTGTGGATCTTTTGTGCTAACGCTTACAAATGAGCCAGTATTTCTTTGTTATAGTTTAACAAAGCTGTTTCTAGTGCCTATAGATGTTTATATTACATTCAGTCTTTATACTAGTAACTGGTTAGTTACAAATAGGATTCTTTAATTACATTAGATTTTGAGGAAAATATTTTTGTTCCAAAACCCACACAAAGTAAAAAAGTTGTTTTAAATACTAACAGCAGACATTTTGTATTTTTGAGCATGGCATGTATACCTTTTCATCCCTGTCAGGAAATGGGTTTTCTCACTTCAGGAGAAATGATCAACTGCACTTCTTGACCCAGGACCCATTTCAAGTTCTTGAGCCTGGATAATAAGGCTTTACCATAATAATATCAGCTTAGTTAAGTTAAAGGTGCGCTATGTAACTTTTTTGTGAAATGTCACCACCTGCTTATGTCCATGGAGACATAGAAGGTGGCACCACAAGAACTTAAATGTTAGAGGCATGTTTTCAAGGTTGTTTGAGTAATAAAAATACCTATAATTAAGTAAATGCTTGATAGTGGAACATTCCAGGCAAAGTATGGAGACAAGCAGGTGATGTACCCTCCACCAAAAACGTTACATAATCAATCTATAGTATGAGTATATTAGATCATTATTTATTCAATCCTACTACAGTGTAGTAGCATTCTTCTACCTTTGGATAATTGAACAGGATTAGAGTTATGCATGTTTTATACTGTCATGTAATACAATACAATACACATCAACCTTTTTCTTCTTTTGAGAGATAAAAAAACTTCTCAGCATTATTTCACATGTATGCAACTTTACAAATGGTGAAAAACTAAATTAAGTAATGCATCTCCATAACAAATTATCTCTTCCTTGTCGTATTTGTCTTTTGTCCTTGTGTGTTGACATGAGCTCAGGTGCGCAGTCTGAAATTGGAGCAGGAGCTGGAGAAGAATAAGATCCTGTCCGAGGCGCTGCAGACTCTGGCCACGGAGCATCATGAACTAGAGCAGTCGGTGGTCAAAGGATCTTCACCTCGCAGTGCTCTGAGCGAGGATGAGTTTCACGACGCTGTGTCTGGTGAGTCGCCAAATGTGGGTGAAATTTGGGGGAAAAATGAAAAGATTAAGGAGATTTTTGGTCACATGATTTTGATCACCCATAGGACCCTGGGAGTCTCTCGACAGGGGGTAAATGTGACTGGAATGTTGGACGTTTAGGAGAAGGACTTTTGGACATGAATGACAAAAGTGCATGTTTTGTGGCACTTGCACTGGAATGCACTAATGATGATTGATGGGCTAAAAGTTTGTGCTTTTGTGTGACTTTAGAAGTATACGTTTATAGCTGAGCCAGTATTTCTTTGTTATAGTTTAACAAAGTTGTTTCTAGTGCCTACGTGTTGTTGATATTAGAGTCTTTAGGAACTGGTTAGTTACAAGTAGGATTCTTTATTAAATTTTCTTGAGAGCATTTTGGAACTGAGCAAAATATTTTATCTCAAAACCCACGCAAAGTGGATTTTTAATACTGAAGGCAGGATTTCTGCATTTTTCAGCATGACATTTGACCCAGTCCTTCACTTCAGGAGCAATGGTCAACTGCAGTACTGCACCCAGGACCCATTTCCGGTTCTTGAGCCTGGATCTTAATCAGTTTTATTACTTTTTATTACACTGGAGGGTTAACTTACTGAGCATGCTTGGGTTCATGTGGAGAGACCACCCGAATACTTAAGCTAGCCACTCAACCCACATTGCCTCCACCACTAACTTTATGATACACAAGTTTCTTAACAAACAACATTGTGATTGTAATTATTTTAATTTGAATTATGTCCAATCTACTGATAGCACATGGCTTTACCAACTTCAAATTACACACTCGCCAGAAGATGTTTGGTGTCTCAGAACAGTACACTACACTCACCTCTTCCTTTTGGGATCCTTTCTAAAAATACTTCTATCTCGTCACAATCATTCACCCCTGTGTATTTTGTGTTAGATTCAGAGTCGGAGCATTCCCTGAGTGGATTTGAGACCGTGGCCAGTCATTCGTCTGAGGAAGAAGACGACGAAGACTCTGTAATGTTCCATAGCAGCAGCCCGTCCACCATGTTGGATCACCATGGAGATGAGGACCAGAATCAACCCAATGGGATCTCAAAGCACAGGTCAGCTCATCTCTGTGTCCCCAATGTCTTTTATATGTCTTTTATGTATTTTCATTAACACACATTACTCAAAAAGACCCCCTTATCTATTAATTCACTGAATAGACTCTGGTACTGTGTGTTTTTAAGTGGCTTGTTTTTCCTGATTAGTTTCATTTTTTCCACTTCATAATGTGAATAATTTAGCATGGCCTGCTTGGTAAAGGAAAGAGAAAGACTTGTATGAAAGGGCCGAGCTCTGTGTGGGCGCTTTTAAATATTGATAAGGTCACCGTGTAATGTAATAATCGCTCGCCAATGCGGTATGATCCAGTGTTGGCTAATTGCTGAGGGCAGTTTTAGACGGCAATTTGAAATATTGCGTTTAAAAACTTCAATCAGGCACGACATTACAATCCTGCAATCTTTGTTGTTATGACCTGCCTAATATGAAACCTCATATACAATAAACTGTGACACCTGTTAGAGACAACATCATTACCTTTTCATGTGTAACCATCACCACATTTATGTATAGGTATTGTCTTTGACTAATTTACATTTTTACACAAATTTAAAGGTTCTGTATTACACAAACTTGACTCTCTGAGCTTTAAACCATGTTAGAATGTTGTTACCTCCTCAAAAACATATCCGGAGTTGTGTTTTGTTCCATTCACACATACTGTATTTTAGTTATCTTTTATTATTGGTCTGTCTACAAGTTAACAGCTACCTTTTGTTTAGTAGACATTGGAAATTCCAGGGCTGAAATTATCCAAACAATTCTACTGAAGGTGTATGAAGTTTAAAAATAAGTTTTTTCTGTTTTAGATAATAGCCCAGCCTAAATATGCAGATTTTGTGTGTTAAACATGTGTGAATGAAACAAAACACAACTCCGGATATGTTTTTGAGGAGGTAACAACATTCTAACATGGTTTAAAGCTCAGAGAGTCAAGTAATACAGAACCTTTACATTTGTTTGTTTGTTTGTGACGGAAAAACAGAAAATCAGAAAACAGAGTAATATGGGCCCTTTAATCAATCAAGCAATCAATCAAAGTTTATTCATGAAGCTCATAACAAAGGAAAGAGGTAACAAAACAACAAGCAAGATTCCCAAATATATAAAAAGATCATCTCCCCACTGTTTCTATCAGGGCCTGGGCACATTCAAAACCACCTGAGCGAATGACGGCTCTGAAGCAATGGGCAGTTAAAAGTCCGATAAGGATAGGGAGGGAGCTAGGGAGGCCACGCAGAGCTTTAAAAACAAACTTTGAAATGTTAAAATCAATGCGGATGCGGACTGGGAGCAAGCAAAGGGAGAAGAGGATGGGAAGGTTTTGATTATTACTTCTTTTTAATACCAAGTCTAGATTTTTTTATTGCTGACTTTTATTACTATCGGCACTTGTATTAAGAGGTATCATGTCACGCTATTAAGTCTAATCTTATTTGATCTCTTATTGACTTCTTATGCATTTGCTCAATAATAGCAATAGTATGTTGGAATGATTTAAAGGGCAAGGCTGAACTTAACCTTTATCACTTTGGATAGGGACTTATCACTACAGACCTGGGACACCTCTTAAGAACTGCTCTGATCCAGTGGTCTTTTCATCACAAATTGGCCCTTTCAGTTCTGTATGTGTTCCATTTTCGTACTTTTGTAACATCAACTGAGAAAAAAAAATGTCCTGGCTAAAATATTCTGCCCGCTAATAATTCACTGTATCTGAATAATTTGACACCAGCCTTTATGATTGTTGAATCATATGAATTCATTTATTTAATCTTACTTGGCTTGGTTACTCATCCCCCAGTCCATGATAATTCTTCAGATTTTATTGTTTATGTACTGTACATTTTGTACTGAAGTCATATTATATTTATTTTTGGGGTGAGTGTTTGTCCACTGATCCAAAGGTTGATGGTTCGAATCCTGCCCTCGACATAAATGTCATTGGTTGAGCAGTCAGATCTGACCCACAGGTTGGTGGTGCTAGTCCAGCTCCCACAGATGAATGCTGTCCTTGGGCAAGGCACTTAACCAAACTTGCCCTCAGTCTGGTGTATGTATTTGCAAATGGGTGAGTGGTTCATTGATGTAAAGCGCTTGTAAAGCAAGTGCCTTGAAGGTAGAAAAGCACTATATAAAAATGTGACCATTTACCATTTATTTTGAATTAACATTACTACCGCTAGTCAATCCATTTTTGTCATAATAGTAGAAACCTTTCTTACCTTTGCATTTAATATCTGACTAATACTGTAATATATTCTTCATCCACACCTGTATTGCATTACCTTTCAGTTCTCATCTTTTCCAGTTTAATCAGTTCTATCCCAGACATTTTACCACTTGTGTGACCTTTGACCTCTGTCTGTGTGAGTGAAACTTGAATGCAGCCGTAAATGGGATTTTGGGACGCCATCTTCCACCTCTGATACTGATAGTTTCCAGGGCTTTCTTCTGATGCCACACAATCCATTTTACCCTTTTGTTGACAATTTTAGCCTGAAAAAATGTCACAGTGTCTCGAGTTTTTATATAAGTCCAGATCATTTTACTGGTCTTTCTGGGTATGTTTCATAAAAAGCAGTACAAAGTTGTTTTACCAGACACATTTTGTGAATCTGTTGAACCAAAATGCCCATTAAGAGACAATTTGTTGAGGTTACTTTGTAAATGCCATCTTTTGGGTCTGTATTGTGGCAAGGTTGAGCTCACTTTGTAGCAGCAAAAGCAGTAGTAATAAACAGCCATTTCTGTTGTTTTTTTTTTGTGGTTGTAGTAATTGTAGCAGTTATTCACTTAGTGTTAAACCAATTTTTGTGTGTTTTAGGACAAGTCTTCCTGCTCCAATGTTTTCCAGAAATGACTTCAGTATCTGGAGTATCCTGAGGAACTGCATTGGAATGGTAAAGAACAATTCCTCACTGTTTGAAACATTATGTAGCCTGTTGTTGTTGTTTTGCCTTTTATAATCTGAAAAACACCAAACGCCAAGGCTATATACCGTCCGTGACAGGAAATGAAAACTATGGTATTTTTCACACTGATAGAACAGTTGAAGGTTATGTTTAAAAATGTATAGTTTAAAGCCGTATTAGTGAGGGTCAGAGCAGCGCCGCTTATATTCTGCGCATTTTGAATATAACATTTTCAATGGTGTTATGCATGAAGTCTTTTGTTCTCCAAGTGTAATGAAATCATGTCCCCTAATTCTTTTTCTCCGTGTTCACAGGAGCTTTCAAAGATTACAATGCCTGTGATTTTCAACGAACCGTTGAGTTTTCTGCAGCGCCTCACCGAGTACATGGAGCACACGTACCTTATACAACAGGCCAACGCCACACAAAACTCCATAGAGAGAATGAAGGTGAGAAAACAGGCATTTGACAGCTCTGTTTTTGTAATATTGTGCTTTAATGAAAGTGCATCTGGACTAACCATGATATTAACCAGGTCTAAACCAGCTTAAAACAAAACATTTGACAAATGACTATAAGAATCAAACTTGTTCTCTTAAAACTAAATCACAAACATTGATAACCTGGTGATTATAGTTCTGGTAATATGTTGTGCACTATTGATAGTGCGTGGCTGCATTTGCTGTGTCAGCGGTGGCCTCTCAGTGGGAGCGAACAGGAAAACCATTCAACCCTCTGCTGGGAGAGACCTATGAACTGGTCAGGTATGTAGAGAAGCAGTAACTACACTAATACATTAGTACTGACCCAGAGGCAACATGCAGAGTTAAGATGTGTCTTGTACAAGCTTTGATTCTTACTGATCTTACAGATCTTGTCCTCAGGTCACAGCATTGATTTTATCTAGTAGTGTAACAGTAAGGGTACAAGTGTATTTGGGGCCAAAAACTGCAATAAGGAGCTTTGTCATTTGCTATAAACTAAAGCCTCTGACTCATTGTTTTACTTGTTTTACTGTAGCTGTTGTTTTGGGCCACAGTAGAAACTCAAGTCATGCCATAGTTAAATAAGGATGGCCACTTGCTGCTGCTTCGCCTAATGTGTATTTCACTCAAAGGTCCTTGTATTATTTAGGCTTTTTAAAATACCTTTTTAGTCTTGGTTTGTAACATTGTATAACTAGCATATGGATGAAATTAGCTCTGAAGTTCTGTATTCCATGATTTACAAGTTTCTTGTACTGTTAATAAACAAGACCAAGATCAATACAGCATTACCACTCTAGTGTCTATTAATCAGGTTTTTATTATGTTACTAAAACAAGACTGGAGTGGCAAACTAGATACAGTTTTATTGTTCTCTGTGTGTAAACTGTGTGGAAAACCCTTCTTGTTCTTGCCAAAGATGCTTACAAACTTTTTCACTGATAATTACATCATGGCCGTTATCGAGCTGGTTGACCCTGATAAAATATTGTATAGAGCTTCTTCCTCCCCGTAAAGCTTTGTGTTTATGAGCTGGTGTCGTGTAAACTCGGAGTGTGTAGTCATTTGAGCAGTGCTCTGGTGTAGTGCCTCCAGGGTCAGGTAACTGCAGTTCAGATCAGTGTTAGTCCTCCTGTTTAAACACAGCTCTGCCAACACCCAATACATGAGCTCCTCTCAAGATCATTTTAGTTTTCTTTTTCTTATCACTTTTATAATACAACACTCACTTCCTCACAAGAGATACATACATACAGTTACACCTACATTTAATAATACTCCAGTCAAATTATTCATTTTTTTTAACAAACAAACTACTTTTTTTGTTAATTAATATTCATTCAGTGTACAGGCTCTGTTGGGTCCACTTCCAGCCAGAACAAAAAATAATTCAAAATAATGCATTTATTTGCCTAACAGTACATTGCAAGGCTTACATTATTATTTTTTAATCAGATTTGGGTACAGTTTGGGTTTCATCAGAGTACTGACATATTGCTGGAAATAAATGTATACATTTCAGGAACCTTGAAAATAACATATGCAATGTTACTAGGTGTACCTTTGAGAAGTACCGTATTTTAGAAAACTACTTTGAACCAAAGCAGCATGCACATCGAGGCACTTCCTGTTGGTCTCTATCTTCCTTGCTGGACTATTTTCTAATGCCCACCATATTTTTGACCTTTTCTGACATAGCCCCATAATTACTGGCTAGATATGAGATTTTTCAGAGTAGCTGCCGGCCCTGGTTTTATTCTGTGATGTAGTGTGGATGGACCAAAACACGGACACATTTTGGCTGTGTGGGCGCCTCTGAGATCTGTAGCAGGAAAAATAACAGCTCTGTGGAGTCACCACCCAACACGGGCCTTATTAGGATGAACCACAGAACATTATGCCTTTGAGTTAAAAAACTTAAAAACATTTAACACTATTTGCCAAAAATCCTTTTCGTACTTGTTATATAATGAACAAGTCAGAGTACTTGCAGTAAAATACAAACTAATGCTCATGCAAAAAATAGTTGTATGTGGTGATACGCAGTACGATACTTTTTTGGATTCGTAACTGAAGTTGTAAAATTACAAAAGGTACATTGGCTTGTGACTCCAGAGAGATGCTATTCAGATATGCTTGATTATGAAACAATCCTATCAATGAATTTCAAAATGATGAAAAATTAGGATTGTTGCCATAGTGGTTAAGAATTTAAAACAAATTATAAATTTGCATGGAAATTTCTTCATATAACAGGAAGATGAAACCCATTAATCGAAATGAAATGTAAAATTCTAATTGTAGAATTAAAATATGACTACTTGTAAATGGCTATGCTCGTTCATTCAGGGAGGACCTGGGGTTCCGTCTAATCTCGGAGCAGGTCAGCCATCACCCTCCCATCAGCGCCTTCCACGCAGAGGGACTGCAACAGGACTTTGTGTTTCACGGCTCCATCTACCCCAAACTCAAGTTCTGGGGCAAGAGCGTGGAGGCTGAACCAAAGGGCATCATCACACTGGAGCTATCAAAGTAAGCCACTGCTAATGAACAACACCTTGTGTATTATAAACAAAAATGTATTAAAGTGACATAAAAATGTATGTAAGATATTATAGACTATAATGTTACTGTTTTTCATAGGCATAATGAGTCCTACACATGGACTAATCCTACATGTTGTGTCCACAACATCATCGTAGGGCAGCTATGGATAGAGCAATATGGAAATGTGGAGATCACCAATCACAGGTATGATGAAAAGACTGAACTATTGTGCTTGTGGAAAGTAGATTTTTACTATGGAACTGATCCAATCTTGGTTTGGATGGAGATGTTGTAAATGCACTTTGGATTGTGTGGATCCAAAGTGCATTTACAGTAGATTTTGAAGTTTAGCATTTGACCATCACTATCACCAGTCAAATGTATGGACACACAAACTCTGTTTACTATGTGTTTAATATGTGTGTTCATTCATAGTTTTGATGCTTTTAACTTTTGAATGTTAGTGTATATCATCCATGAAATCATCCATATTCAAACATGATCAAGAACATTTTCGTCTATATAAATAATAATTTCTAATGAATAATCAGGATCCTTCTTCAGGGGATTTGTCCAGCTCTGAATAAATGAGAACACTTTGTATCTGAGCTGAGGTGTGAGCTCAGTAGTTACTTTTCTTCAACTTTTCTTTTTCAGAACGGGTGAAAGGTGTATCCTGAATTTTAAACCCTGTGGTCTTTTTGGCAAAGAGCTGCACAAAGTGGAGGGTTATATTTTGGATAAAAGGTACAGTATCACCGTTAAATTATTCACTGCTGTCTCAAATTTGAGCACCCGGAGCTATCCAAGTACCTTCTAGGTGCAATACTCTTTTATATAGCAATAAAAAAGCTACTTATTATTGCTTTCAAGCATATTAGTGTGTTGTTTCTTCCTCAAATTGCAGAGAACACCCTGTCTACAGGAAGCGTTAACAGTCTCTCAGAGCCATGTTGCTAACAGTTAGACTAATTAGACTTCATACCCTGCTCTGTTTAGCACCATTGTGAGCTGACAGAGTTGCTCATTGATATATACGCAAAGGCTTAATTTGTAAATCTGTAGTTATAGAGAACTTTTGGACTGATTTCACAAACTGGAGCAACAGACCACAACAGAGCCTGGAACATATAATTGATGAACTCTTACGTCACTAATACTTGCATAATTTTCCAAAATAATTCCCTTCATCCCTATTGCCTAGAAACTGAAAGAGAATGAGATGTGTTTTGGCAAATATTTGACCACTAATATTTATTGTTGGATAGATACATTTGATGTTATTCTTGATTTTATTTTAGATTCTTGATTTACATTTAATGTTGTTTGCATAAAGAAACGGTGAGTTCCATCTATTTCTCTGCTGTTTCAAAACCTTTTGAGAACAAATATTAAAACAGAAAGTGGCTCATTTTGAACAGGTTATTTCAGGTCACGTTCTCATTTTCAAATTGAATCGCGCACAATGTGGCTTAACAGTTACCAGTTAATAATTCATAAACATCAAGGACAGGGCTGGGCTTTGGTGACACACTGTTAAATGTTACAATTCTGGGAATTGTAGATAAAATTTGATTAATTCTAAAAAGATAATGAAAAAACAGAGAGAAGCAGATGGCTCATCGTGAAATTTGTCAGAGAAAGTGCCACCCTCTCAATTCACTCAAAACTAGATTAAGTTCTGTCTTTACTACTGTACTGTTATTGCAATAGAATATTATCAGTGTATTGGGTGTTAAAGTTGATGTAGTTGGAGGAGTCAGTTGATCAACCAAAGAATTACAATGTCTGAGGTATAAAAGAATAATTATGTTGCCCTGTACCAAACTTCTTGAAATGTGTTGTTGCCACCAAAATTCAATTCAATTCAGATTTTTTAATGTTAGGGTCTCCAGTTAATTCCATATGAAATAACTTGATTCAGTCCAAGTATTCATTTGCCATATAGGGTTACACCAGATGCTGTGCCAGACACATTATGGTTCCATGGGATTTGATAATTGTATGTGGCCCTTAAAGCTTGGTTACATAATTATACTTTCATACTTCTGTTATCATTTACTTTTGACAAAAACATGCCAAGTTTTGTATAAATTGGAGTTAGAAGACTCAGAATGTTCTGATAACAAACACAGTGATTAAACCCTGTCATGGTTCTCTCTGATGCTGTGTGCCATAAACTCCTTGAAATGTTGATTGTTTAATTTGTCTGAAAGCGAGTGGCGTGAAGACACAATGTACGAGTGTTTTTATGAGCTGATTATCCAATGTTTGGGCCTGAGGCTGTGTGTCTCTCTGTGTGTGTGGCTTCAGCAAGAAGAAGCTCTGCTCGCTCTATGGGAAGTGGACCGAGTGCATGTATGTCATCGAACCCGCAGCATTCGAGGCACACAAGAAAAACGACAAGAAAACATCTGAAGAGAAGAAGGCTAAGGTAGGAGGCTTTTGAAGACATGGTATGACTGGTGGCTTTTGAACAGTTATTAATTTAGTTGATTTCGGGGCTGATTTTGTTGATTTTTCCATTATTCCTTAGGTAATTTATTGGATTAGTTCTGGTTAGCCTTTATATGTTAAGATTGGTTTATTTTCAGTTTTAGTTCAATTAGCCCTTGTTTAGTGTAGTCTATGTGGAGTCTGTTTTCCCCTTGTTTCCCTCATCAAACTAAACCATGCACAGTAGACGAAACTTTCAGCTTAAACCGTGAGTTTGGCTGCACGTCTGGAGATAGTCCATGTCTGCACTGCAGTCGCTCTGTGTTACTGACAGGTTGCCTCAGGGGCTTCTCTTCAGGACCCTTCAGGTTCTTCTGTTTGAGGTCTTATAGTTATGAATAGTCAGGTAAGGTGCACTATGTAACTTCTCTGATGGAGGCCAAGTTGCAGGTAGCATCTGTGGCAATCCGACTCACAGTAAGAATGCACATTTTTCATCATTTGAATAAATGCAAAATTAATGCCATACTGTAGAACATTCCAGGCAAATCCTCCATCAGAAAAGTCACATAGTGCACTTTTAAGCCCAGTTTAGATCATTGATATATTTAGTGATGGGTTTTGGGGGATTAAGTACTATTTTAACTGAGTGACTTTGTATTTTGTTGTTTTTTTTTGTTTGTTTTTGAGGGCGGAGAGGAACAGGAGGAGGTGCCCTCTCCTGCTGCAGACACTGTTCAGATGATCCCTGGGAGTCAGCTGCTGTGGAGGATTGCACCTCGACCACCTAACTCTACACAGGTGAGGTACCAGTCTTCCAGAACAAAATGGTGCTCAAACAACCAGTAGAATTATGAAAAACAGTTGTGTTGTGCAATATGTAAAACCAGAACTTTCAGTACAAATATTTTTTTGCAGTTGACTTAAGCTATTGTAAGCCAATTCATTTCAATAATACAGACGTCAAAACAGCTTGTTAGCTTTGGTTCCACAGCTGCTTTATCTGACAGCCTGGCAATTAACTCCACCAACTTTTCACAAACCATGCTCAACTTTATTTTTAAAATTAAAAAAATACTTAAGTCATACAATAACTTTAAGTCAGTATTATTATTGGGGCCTGTTTGACATACATAATTTGATCACACAACATTATGTGTCAACATTACACATGTTAATCTTAAATGCATGAAAACCGAATTATATTTAGGAAGTCCTTGACCTTGTTTGCATTTATATTCTATTCATTATCTACAAGGGACAGATGGCACTTTGTTGGCGCCTTAATCTGATAGCTATGTCCTTTAAATTTGATATTTATGGTCCAAATCTCAAAACTTCCTCCATTACTTGAATCCTTGACATTTCAAGGCACCGCATGTGATGGTTATGAAGCATTTTTTGACAGGATACAGAAATCTATTTTACTAAATCAACCCTGACTTCCAGATGTACAGCTTCACTTCTTTTGCAATGCAACTGAATGAACTTCACAAAGACATGGAGGGGGTAATCCCACAAACCGACTGCAGACTGCGCCCAGACATAAGAGCCATGGAGAACGGAGACATCGGTAACACCCCTTTTCATCTAGGTTTAAACTAAATTAGCCTCAAGTGTCAAAAGATAAAAGTGAGAAGTTGTTTTTTTTCTTCCTCCAAGATCTCGCCAGTGAAGAGAAGAAGAGGCTCGAAGAAAAACAAAGAGCTGCTCGTAAAAACCGCTCCAAGTCGGATGAAGAGTGGAAGACCAGGTAGGACGCATATTCCATACTTAGGAGTATGACCACTACGAGGTGAGGCAACAAACTTTGATTACCTCATTAAAGGTGTACTATGTAACTTTTGTGGTGGAGGGGCTGATACCTGCTTGTCTTGACTGAGATGTTATTGCTATGCCTAGAATATTCTGCATTAATCTTATCTATATGGAGCCAAGCAGGTGACATGACAAAGCCAAGTTACAGGGTTAGTAAAGTAAGCTTGAAAGTTAACAAAAAAAACAAAAACAAAAAAACATTCATTTGATCGAATACATGCAAAATATTAATATCAATCCAAGATTCCAGGAAAAGTATCAACATCACAGTGGAGATAAGCAATGGTAAACTCTCCACTTGAAAAGTTACATAGTATATCTTTAAGGCATTTGAGTGTGGGTTAGGTATGTCCAACTGTCAACAGATTTGTGTTAGAAACAGGAGATATAGCATAGGTCATTTTAACAAGGGCCAAATTATTATAAATTATTACTGACAATCTGATCAGAGATTACCAAAACTGCATTTTATGTGAGGTGGCTTGCGGAGGTGGTTCTCTCTCCAAAGTTGCTTATGAATGTAGTGGAGGCAGGGAGGCAGATATATACATATTAAAAAAATCATCCTAGTCAAAATTCAGACAGTTTTATGCTTTAGAAAATGAAAAACGAATATTATACTTTCTGAGTCTGCAATTGATTTGAACAAACTGTGAAAAAGGTCATTTTGGAAAGAAAAGAAAGAGCAATATTTTTTTACTTGCAAAATTTGAAAAATCAATTTTTGTTTAGTTTATTCTGAGTAAATGTTCTTGCTTTCAAATGCTCGGTGTTAAACCTGTCTTTCTCCCACCTGCTTTGTGCATCCTCTCTTTGATACTCAGGAGTCCTGCCCTCGGCCCAAGGTTAGCGCTGCCTGCTGGTTGCTTGATGTGTCTGAGTTGTGTGGTTTCTCACGTGACCCCACTGCCTCCCTGTCTGTCTTTGTCCAAAACTCTTCACTCTTATCGTTTTGATTGGCCACAAAATGAATGAACGTCTAGAAAAAAGAATCACCATTCAGAGGTTTCGTGATTGGTTTACCAGCATGACAGCTCCCCCCACTGGCACTAAATGGAATTATCCAAGATGCCAATCATTTTCCTCCCAGTTTGACTGTATCTAACCACTAGAAAGCTCTTTTTAGTCCAGGAATAGACTCAAATATTATGCAAATTAGCAACTAGCTCAGTATGTAATATGGCTAATCTTCATTTCTTGCTTTCAGTTTTGTTTTTGCGCCTGCTGTCTTTTTCTGTTTACTAAAAGCTTGAGCTGAATACTAATAAGATTGTCTTTCACCAGGTGGTTTCGACAGGACCAAAATCCACACACCAAATCCCAGGATTGGATCTTTACCGGTGGATACTGGGACCGTAAATACACCCAACTGCCTGACATTTACTAAGTGTAGTCCAAGTACTTTCTCATAACAGAAAAGACTGTTTTTGAAATGCAAAAAAAGTTACTGCAAGCAATATACAAAGGAACAAGCTGTGTGGCCTTAATTAATCATTGTTAATAATTTTAAAGATATGAAAATGTAAGTTTTGTTTGTAGCATATGTATTTACTGTATTTTTGTTCATTATGGAGTGTGTTACGCCTCTAATATGGTTTTTAATTGTTAATTGTTTGATTATATGTTCAATCTTCATATGTATATGTTACAGGCAAAGTTGATCATCCAGGCATGCCTGATTTCCTACTTTATATACCATTTACATTCCAGACCTCATAATATTTTTGTCTGACTCACTATAGCAAAACATTGAATGTCAATGGAAAACAATCATTATTCAGAAACTATATATTTTCGTACAGTCAAATAAATTTGTTTACTCATCTACTGTGATGCAAAAATAGGTCACTTTGTATGGCATTGTTGCAAAAATAATGTGTCCACTACAGAAATTAAAAGTACCACACTTTTTACCTCATGTTCCCTGTGTTTTTTTATTCTGATTAAATATTACCAAACAATTTTATGTGTATTGTACATCTAGAGACATTTAAAAAGTAAAAGGCAAAATGCTCTTGTTCAGTGGAGTATTCAGATAAAACAGTTAGACGCATATAGATTAAACTCAAATAGCGTTGTGGCAAAATATTTGTTGTTTTCTGTTCCCATGTGGACCCCATTATAAGACATTCAAGGCCATGGATGGAGTCAAGGTGAATGTGACCATGGACAGGCAGTTCAAAACATCTACTTTTACCTTCATTCTCTTGGGACACTTAAGTAATCAGTCCTCTGACCTCAGTCGGTTTCACTGTCCAAAACTCAGAGGCATTTGAAATGTTTTTGATTTTTAGTTGCCCGAGTATTACTAACTGCACATTAAAAGGGCCATGTTACGCTGTTTTCTGATCTATGTTATAATGCTGTTTCCTCATCAAAAACATAGCCAGAGTTGCGTTTTGTTTCATTCACACATGTTCAACATACAAATCCTGCATATTTAGGCTCTTAAACAGAAAACACTCTGTTCCACATTGTGATGTCATGTGGTAATACAGGAAGTGCTCCACTGTGTTTTAAACTCCATACACCTTCAGTAGAATCATTAGATTATTTCAGCTCTGGAATTTCCGATCTCTAAACAAAAGGTAAAGGTAGCTGTTACTTGAAAACTAGTGCTTCATGACATCACAATGTGGAACAGAGCATTTTGAGCTTTAAAGATGTAGACAGATTAATAAAGGGTTACTCAAACATGTGTGAATGAAACAAAACAGGTAACAGCATTATAACAGGGCTAAAGCTCATCAAACAAGAATCCATTTTCCCCCCAGTCATTCTTTGGTCTCAGCTTTACTCTGCTTTATTTTTATTGCTTATTTTCCTACTGTTTCTGTAACTTGCGTTGTGACACTGCAATTTCCCCATTGTGGGACAAATAAAGGATTATCTTATCTTATCTTATCTTATCTTATTAATGGGACCAATGCTTCAATCTATCACATTATTCACCTGTTGCACTAATGGATCAAATTAACTGTAAGTGAGTCAGCTTTTCCAATACTTTACAATGAGGCCAAAAGCTTGTAAATTTGTCTGACATATCCATTCTGTGGGGAACTAGCATTGCCAGCTTAGCCTATGCAGCTGTCCATAACCCATCACATTTCTCAGCTTTTCTTCAAAGGGGTGTGTGCGTAGAAGATATAGTTGACCTTTAAGAGTACAAACAACAATAGAGAAGTTATAAAGGCCAGGGGTATCTCAAAAAGCACATTTTGAGAAGTGTCTGTTGTTTTGACCCCCAACGTAAAGTGAGAGAGACGTGTATGCCCCCAATTTCAGGTTGAGACACCATAACAGTGTAAAAAAAGACTTTCTTAAACTGTGGACACTGAAGGGAGGAGGCATTACAACTTCACTTAGACACCTTTTGTTATTCAAAACAAGGAGTGTTTTTAATATTATAACATTTGCATTTACACAAGATTTAAGAAGGGTAAACTATTGCTACATACCACTGACTCCAATTGACTTTACATCGAGAAATTGTCGCCCCTCTCTCTGCTGCTGTGAGCTTCGACATTTTGGTCTTACAATGTTCATATTAACCCACTCTACATGATCCTGGTGTTTTTATTTCGCTATTTCTTCTGTAAATAAATTCCAATTCCTAAAATGGAGCTTGACTTCAAATTATCCTATAACCGCTAGCATCATGAGCTTCATTTGACTGGAGCCAAATGCTATGGGTGACTCACTTAGTCCACTTCTTTACACAGTCTATGGCTATTTCCCATTACAGACATATTGTGGGTGTAGTTTTGTAATGAAGGACCAAGAAGGTGAAATATAATATTGCACTTTTTGGGATTAACACTATCCAGAATCCATCTCTAAAAAAGAGAACACAGTGTCCTAAAAGCCACAATAGACTGTCTGGTCTTCTATCTTTGGCATAATTGAGCACGCTGCAAAGCACAGGACATTATGATAAGATAATTACACAGCGCTTTGTGACCAAATACATCAAAAAGAAACTAACATTCTAACATGTTTAATATGTTTTGATTTCAAATTTCAGAGGAAGATAAGATAAGATAAGATAAGATAAGATAAGATAAGATAAGACTTTATTGATCTCACAGAGGAGAAATTCACTCGTGACAGAAGCTCACAGTCAGGGGACAGTATAGTGCAAAAAGTTGTGAAAAATTGTGCAAACACTCAGAACAATAAGTAAATAAAAAATAAAATCACAATAAATATTAACATATTTACAACATCAGGTAGCTCTTATGTACAGGGAGTGAAAGAAATGTAAATATATAATAAAACATATCTCTTATATAATATATATATATGTAAAAGAATACAAATATACAAATATATAAATATATAATCTGAGGACAGTGGAGGCGGTTACTGAGGTGACATGGTTACAGGTTATTGCACTGGTTATTGCACAGGTTATTGCATGTGTTACACAGTGGAGTTGTACAGTCTGACAGCAGTGGGGATGAAGGACCTGCGGTAGCGTTCCTTCTTACACTGAGGGTGCCTCAGTCGGCCGCTGAAGGTGCTGCTCAGTTCCTCTACAGTCCGGTGCAGAGGGTGAGAGGTGTCGGCCATGATGGATGTGAGTTTGGCCAGCACCCTCCTCTCACCCACCTCCTCCACAGACTCCAGAGGACAGCCCAGGACAGAGCTGGCCCTCCTGACTAATTTGTTCAGTCTTTTCCTGTCCCACTCTGTGCTGCTCGGGGCCCAGCAGACAACAGCGTAGAGGAGAGCAGAGGCCACCACAGAGTCATAAAAAGTCTTGAGCAGGGGCCTGCACACTCCAAAAGAACTCAGTCTCCTCAGAAGGTGGAGGCGACTTTGGCTCTTCTTGTACAGGGCGTCAGTGTTGTGGGACCAGTTCAGTTTATTGTTGAGGTGAACACCCAGGTACTTAAAACTGTCCACTGTCTCTATGTCCTGTCCCTGGATGTTCACCGGTGAGGGAAGTAGTGTCCTCCTCCCGAAGTCGATCACCATCTCCTTGGTCTTACTGGTGTTAAGGCACAGGTGGTTGTGCTCACACCAGTCCACAAAGTCCCTGATGACCGATCGGTACTCCAGCTCATTCCCCTCAGACACACAGCCCACAAGGGCCGAGTCGTCAGAGAACTTCTGGAGATGGCAGGTGTCCGTGTTGTAGGTGAAGTCCGAGGTGTAGACAGAGAAGAGGAAGGGTGAAAGGACAGTTCCCTGTGGGACCCCAGTGCTGCAGACAACCACCTCTGACTCACAGCCGCGCAGCCTCACATACTGCGGCCGGTCAGTGAGGTAGAACACTTGCCTATTCTGCTATTTGATTAGAGGGAAGGTTTAGTTTTGATTTTGTGAATTAGAAATATGTTTGTTTTGATTTTATTGGATTTTTAAAAATAGAGGCTGATTGAAATTCTTGCAAACACTGTTTACAGCATGCTACTTAACATGACAGGCCTCCATCTTACTCTGCAAGTTACTAATCATGTACTAATACAGAAATAAGAAATGTGTAGATATATTTAGGTGATGTCTTATCCAAATGTTCACTTGTAAACCTACAAAGTCTTATGTGCATTTTAGCTACACATCCAGTATCCACATCGTAATAGGCCTACTTTATGTTCATTTTAAATCCATAATACAAAGAAACTGGCAATAAAAAACTTGTGAAATTCCAATGTAGCCTATTTGAGACAAGAGCCCCAGCCACAAATATAGAGAATACAGACCGAACAGCTTTCTTTTGGTTACATTTCCTCTGCTTTATGATCAGACACACCTGATTGTGCAGCTCCAGTGCACGATGGCTCATTGTTAGCAAACTCGCCATCTGTCTCATGGACCAACAGATGAAAACGACTTTAGCTCCATTCGCACACACACAAAATCTGTCACCCAAAAGGACAGAGAAGACCCAGCCTCAAGGACACTACTACAACTAGAATTATTATCTCACAGCACCCATCTTCGCCCTTTTCTCTGAGCTGGGGTCCTATTTAGTTTGACTCGAGTGACAGCCTGGGTTTTTGCCATTGGCCCAGGTAGAGAACCAGGAGTGGAGTCCAGCTCTTTCGGTGACATAGTAGTTCAATATGAATAGTAAAAGAGCAATAGGATTTTTGTCAAGTTTCTGTGCCAAATTTTACTTTTTTTTTTTACTTTGCTCTTCTCATGGATTTGTTTTACTGTTGTGACAGTTTTGGGCTTCATTTTAATTTATTTATTTATTTATTTATTTATTTATTTATTTATTTTTTGGCCAAATAAACAAAAGTTAAAGGCATAAGTCTAATAATATTTCTGGTTTCACAGTTTATTGTTTTATAGGACAATGGCTGAACCTGAATTTTGCAAATGGGTTCCACTGGGAGCAACCTTTTATTCCTAAAATGGCTTCGGTGAGACCAGGGTGAATGGGTGGGTCTAAATTGACCATGCAAACAAATGTGAGTATGAATGGTTATGTGTCTCTCAGTGCTCTGTCATTAAGAGGCAATTGTCCAGTGTATCACCACATCACAGCCTGGCTCTGGTCCTCTGTAACTGGGGCAGAATGTGCACTGAAAAGAGTGGATGAGGTGAAGGGTATTATGTTTTATTATTGTATTTCAGTTCAGACAACAAGCAGAACTGTGTAGCAACTTTATAAAAGCCTACTATTATACTGTTTTAGGCCATGGAGAATCCAACATTAAACCTGAGCAAGCTGTACATTTTTGTACATACATCAGTTGTAATTCTTTGTTTTACATATTTGCAAGGGAAATATAGCATATAGCACATTTTTGCCTGGAAAAGGTAAAATGTAATTAAAAATAGTTTATCAAGAATAACGAAGAAACAGGTGAAATTATGGCACATTGTAAAGTAAACCAGTGAAAACTTCTGAAATTCTTAATAAGGTCAAAGAATGAGTTTCTGTTTTGGAAGGATCACTATGTGCTGCAATGGTCCATGTGAAGCATTAGGTCCATCACTGCTTCTGCTGAAGAAAATGACCTCGTCTGTGATTAAAACCTTTGAGTCAGATGTGTGGTGTGCTCTGCTCTGGGCAGTTCACTCAGCAGCACCTGAAAAACACACAATGAGATATCGATCACACATCATTTCGAAATATGTCACTTTTTATACAATGGCTTTAGTGTCACAATAAACACTAAAGCCATTGTATAAAAAGTGACACATGTTTCAGAATTATGTGTGAAACTTTGGGTTGATGATAATTACAAAAAAGCATCAATAAATACTCAAAATTAACTGTGGAGAGACCTGCCTTGTCAAAGATGCTAAGCATTGCAGGGCCAGGCCTGGTTAATACTTGGATGGAAGACCACTGGGAATACTAGGTGCCACAGTGGGGCACCAGTGGCAGAACTGTTGCTGTGTCCTTAGGCAAGACACTTAACCCACATTGGTGTGTGCATGTGCCTTGCTTAGTCTGCCCCACGGCAGATGTGGCTACAATAGTAGCTTCCCACCAGCGAGTGTAGAGTGAATGAATAATGCACTGAATTGAAAAGGGACTTTGAGTGTCTGGATAAGCATAATATAAGATTAATTATTGTTATTTTATTACCTCCCAGACCTCTTGTACCACCTGTTGTACACATGCCACCATTTGAGAGCCACTGATCTAATCCAAATAATAGTTTTTCTCACTGCTCTACCTCTCGTAACTTCAGACTAATTATTACATTTAAATAACTCATCTCAAATGATGCCAAGGGGAAGTTTTGGTCAGAGGTGGAGTATCTACTGGGGGGTTATATTAACACATGGCAGACACATTACAACTTTTAAAGAGCTAGAGTACAGAGTTGTTGGGCGCTGTTAAAGCACTGCTGATTCCTCTACAAAAATGAATTTAACCTTGCCATTTAAGAGGTGCACTTTGCTTGCAGCTACTGTTCCATTGATTAAAGAAGGACATTTTGACATTGGCATTTATATTTCAACATAATAAATCTGTTCTCAGGGGTAAGGTTGGTACCAATATGTATTATACAGTAACAAATGATACATTATTGAATTGTGTCACAGCTGCCCTGGGGCAAATTAACAGTTAGTATGGCTTCCATCTTAACAATTGCCAATATGAATGAATGAGAGGTGGCCAAAGAAACAATACCACATGGAGTGTGAATTTAACCAGAAAATTTAAATTCCTCTTAAAATTCTTAAATCTCTATGTTGTTCTCACAAGTCTGTCTTCAAAATGGCAGTGACATCTGTCTCTGTTTGGCCCGTCATTCATGTGCCTTCAAGGTGAACTAACCTTTCTGGTGAGAGTACAGCATGGCATTCAAACAAATAATAATAACAGGATATTGTGATGACTTTTCCCAGTTCTTAATTAGTGATAAAAGACCAATAATGCCAATACCAATGAAACTTGTGAACTGCTTGAAAATACCTGGAAGAAAATGCATTCTACTGTGAACAGGGTTTCAAACTTGTCCTGCTGGTGTCACCTGCTTGTCTCCACAAACATATGTTTAATGCTGATATGTTAATGAAACAATCTATGCTTAGCAATAACATCTCCATGGAGACAAGCAGGTGGCCCTCCACCAGAAAAGTTACATAGTGCACCTTTAAATGGGATGAAGACTGAAGAGCAAATTGAGTGCTTTTGAGAAGTTAACCAGGAGCTTTAACCATTGTCCTTTCCTGTATTTGATAGAAAACACATTGTGAATGTAGCTGTAACTTCACCACATTACCACTGCTTCTCATCTCTTCTGTGACATTTGATTTTTAAGATACTGCCATCCTGATTTGACCCCAACCCATTAAAATGTCTTTTAGCTGTGACCGC